>OY754309.1:89942210-90542210 GCA_963573325.1 Astragalus glycyphyllos | reverse complement strand
AACTAAGTCCCTCACTGATGCATGAACCGCTAAAATTTATCGTAGGATATAGTATAAAACCTCATCATTGGTTGAAACTTAACCACTCATATATACACAATATACTACGGTCAATTTTAGTGGTTCATTGATGAGAAACTTAATTGATCACTCACTCTAGAAGCCGCCCAAGTTTAATTATGTCCATCAAAATTTTTAAACACAAAATCATTGGTTTTGGCTTAACTTTCTCATTCTACACAAATATAACTCTTTGTGAGGGTGATCTGTTGCCGTATGAGAAATAACGAAATGAGACAAGAGTAGTAAAATGAGCTAATAGCCAATTTTGTCCCTCCAATTTCAAAAAAGATTAAATTAGTCCCTGATATTAACAAATTAATATTCTTAATTAGTCTCCGATACTTTCAAAAGTTATTTAATTTAGTCCATCAAATTCTCGATATCATGTTGATCACGACTTTTACAACTTAATATCAATTAAGTTCATAACTTAACTTTGTATCAGTTTGGTCCCTAATATTTGGTAAAGTCAGGGATCTGATTGTTATTACATTGTAAAAGTCAGGGATCTGGTTGATATTACGTTGTAAAAGTCAGGGACCAAACAAACATCGAGGATTTGACGGATTAAAATGAATCACTTTTAAAAACGTCATAGACTAATTAGAAATATTGTTAATGTTAGGCACAAAATTAAACTTTAATTTTTAAAATTTGAGGGACTAAATTAAATATTAATCGGTAAACTCGTAAAAAAATCAATAGAGAGAAAAGATGAAAAAATAGTAGTGGTACAGAATTGTTGAAAAGTTTTTGATGATATTATTACTAGCTACTAGTATGAGTTTGTGATGTTTTAATTCCATTATTAGCATTGTGAGGTATAGTTTGGTGGCATAGTCGTAAACGTTGACCTATATAGTTAGCCATTTTTTCTTTGTATAATTGAGATGGGATGGTGTGGGGTTAACATCAACCAGGGTCGTATAACAAGACCTTTTGTATTATGTACGGACTCCAGCAAAATTTAATTAATGAAGAGTTATTGATCATGATTCATGAGTGAGGGTCCACTCAATGGTTGAACACAATAATTAAGAGCAATTAATTGCAACGAAGCTAGCCTGAGCTCATGTTCAGTATAATAACAAGCACAAGCAGGTATTGTCATTGTCACAGGTTCGCTACACGACCAATAAAACGACTCTGTAAGATGTAATGATAGATACAAAACCCACCACAAGACACAACATGCCACATTGTGTAAGTCCTAAACTAACCATTAGCTAATTAAACCCCAACAATCAGATGTACCTACACCAACCCAAACTTATATTATTTGTTAAGATATTTCATCAAGTTTTTCTGAATGTGTGTATAGAGATAAAGGGTCTACAAATTAATTTCATCAATAAGCTCAAAAGACCTAGTTAACAGTACTAGAAATCTCGGCATTTCCTGCGTAAAATTTTCGCAAGAAATATCTGAGAGCAGAATGTTTGCTGCGGATTTGAGTTGGCAGGTAAGTTCGCAGGTAACTTTTGATTTACCTGCGGAATCAAAAGTTAAGAAATATCTGAGAGCAGAATGTTTGCTGCGGATTTGAGTTGGCAGGTAAGTTCGCAAGTAACTTTTGATTTACCTGCGGTACAATAAATACAAATTGGCAAAAAAACGTGAATGTTTACCACTGAACCAACGCTCCTTTAGTGAAATTTTCTAATGCAAATATTTGAAAACATTTAAACATCTGAATTTTTTTAAACTCTTTTTGTTTTTTACGAATTCCACAATAACCTCCACTCTCACTCTCCACTCTCACTCTCACTCTCCCTCAACCCTAACCTTCACTCTCCATCAACCCTAACCTTCAAACTCAGAAATCAACAACGAAATCAACAATGAAATCAACCCTAACCTTCAATCTCACTATTCTTCAACGAAATCAACCCTAACAGGAAATCAACCATGTGATTCAGAAATCTTCAATGAAATCAACGGCGTTTGGTGTTGAATGAACAATTCAAACATCCAGATTCCAGAGTCTCGCTGCGATTTCACTATCTTGCTTAGTCACATTGTTCTTGGTTGCAAGTTCGTTTGTTTTGCCGTTAATAAGGTCATTTTCCTTCTTCTAATCTCACTCCTTTCACTTTCGTTTATGAATTTTCATAAAATTTTAGGAAATATTTTATATAGAGGTGGTGTTTTATGTTCCCGTGTTAAGTTTTTTTGTTGTGTATATTCACTTTGACATAGGCTCAGATCTTCTTGTATATTCGTTTTTACAGAATACCCCTGAGATCATGTGCATTTGATGCACGCCATGATTGTTGATTCACCTGAGTTGAGGCATTGTTCGTCCTAGCTAGCTAGATAGAGAAGGTAGTATGTTAATGCTTTTGGTAATGGCCCCTTGTTGCATCCTTCAGCTGATAATTAAGAAGATACTAGTGGTCCTCATTTTAAAGAGTGGTCCTCACTGATAACCTGATAATTGTACTAATCATATTTATGTAAGCTTCTTAACAATTTGGTTATTGTTTTTGTGACTCCAAGGAAGTTTACCAATTCACTGCTTCTATATTTGTAACTAGGATTCATGAGTGTGACTTCCTGCCATTAAAAGAAGCTATATTTCAAATATATAGTAAATGGTTGACTGGTTTAACTATATAAAAATGTCAGGAAGAAGGTTTAACTATAGCCAATCTTATAGTGGTACAAATTTAAGTGCTTCTGAGTTACCATTTACATGGTTCATTTTGCAGATTACTTCTATTGGTGTTCTATAGCAGGAGTATTATTTGATCAGCTAATTTTATCATTTTGCAGACTTCAGGTGAGTACAGAACCTCATATGGGAATTTCTTTTGTTCTTATTTTTCTTTATTATCTTTTGTTTTGATCTTTACTGTTTCTGTGAAGTGTGTATTACTGCACTTTTAGTCTATTAAATTTATATGGTTTAGTTTTATTAGTTCTGTGACAAACTAAATATATTATATACAAATTACAAAGTACAAACACACTTTATACACAAGTTAAAAAATGTATGCTGTCATTCAAGTTATTAGTCATGCAAAGTGCTGAACTACACGGGTATCCCCCTTCGGTTTAATAATTGAAGTGCTGAACTATTGTGTTGAATTATCTGTCATTTTGATTGATGTATAATAGGCTTAAATGTGAAACAAATTTCTATATAATAGATAAAAGGAGATGGAAGTGCCTGCACATCGTACATGGATGTATAATAGGCTTCTTCCGGGTCGAAGGGGATATACCACTGAATTTTTAAAAGGAGTAGAAGAATTTATTGGTTTTGCTTGTCAGGAAAAAAAGTATTTGGATGAAGGAGTAATACGGTGTCCGTGTAAGCGGTGTAAAAACAAGAAGCACTTTACCCCTGATGTTGTAAAGGTTCAAATTTTTAGAAAGGGATTTAAACCGGGATATTGGAATTGGACATCCCATGGAGAGAAAGTCTCTCATATTAATGTTGATATTGATACGGATACGCCTAGTAGCAGCAATCAGCAATGGGGTCATGAGCATGTAGATAGATATGAGGACATGGTGTTTGATGCCGCCGATATTAATCGTGAGCAACACTTTGTACAAACTGACGAGGAGCCTCCAAATATGGAGGCTACAAAATTTGCGGTTAAAATGCTTAGTTTAAAATCGAAACACAACATGTCACAAGCTTGTTTCAACGACATTGCGAGGTTAATGAAGGAGACGAACCATCCCGAGAATGTCATTCCCTCCAATTTTCGGGAAACAAAGAAGCTTGTAGAAGGTCTCGGTTTATCCAAGATGATGATAGATTGTTGTGTTGGAGGGTGTATGTTGTATTACAAAGATGGCGCAACTTTGAAGAAGTGCAAGTTTTGTAATGAACCCCGGTATAAAACACTTACCAAACGGAAGAGAAACTCTAAAAGTGTACCCCGTAAGAGATTACATTACTTGCCTC
The DNA here is from genome assembly GCA_963573325.1 of Astragalus glycyphyllos. NCBI lineage: Eukaryota > Viridiplantae > Streptophyta > Magnoliopsida > Fabales > Fabaceae > Astragalus > Astragalus glycyphyllos. The sequence goes on along the minus strand of OY754309.1, from coordinate 90,538,225 downwards.
TCATCCCTCGACTACAAAGGTTATATGCTTCTGTGAAATCTGCTGAGCACATGAGGTGGCACTATGAGAATCGTCGAGAGGAAGGTGTGTTGTGTCATCCTTCGGACTTGTTATTCTAATCGAACTTGTTATTCTGTTAGTTTGCTGTTTATTTATAGTAGCTTGTGAAGGTTCTGTTTATAATAACATTGATATTGGAAAAATAACCAGGTTGTTCTATTATTTTATTATCAGATGCTTGAGCAAGGCTGTGCTCATGCCACTTACATCAGATTTAGCCTTTCCTGCGGAAAGTGTGAATTTCCTGCGGGATTCCTGCGGAACTTCCTGCGGATATTTCCTGCGGAATTTTCTGTGGACTCCCTGCGAATTTTCCTTAGGAATTTCCTGCGGAAATTTTCTGCCAATTCATAAATCCGCAGGAAACAATTATCCACGAATAAAATAACTGGGAACCATAATCCACTGAAAATTCCGCAGGAAACCTGTTTCCTGCGAGTTTTTAGTCAATTTCCGCAGGAAATTCCACAGTAAATGACGAAAATTCTAGTAGTGTAACATGTGAAAGGTGCTTCCTAAAAATATGTAAGCTAAGACATGCGTCTAGTACTCTTGGCTAAGGAAATTGTGTCTCATCTCATCACCAAAATTCAAATAGGAAAACACATGATAATCGATCCTTAATAAACTAATTAATTGTCTAGCCAACATACCTCAATTAATCTAATACTGTCGGTATTTGAGTTGCAAGTTTTTTGGTACTTTATGATTTTCTTAATTAACCGTTACTCCCTCCGTTTTTGAATATTAGCAAAAGACGGCTCCCTATGAATTTACCAAAATAACCCTAACTTTCTAAAAGATTCCCCCTATCTTTCATCCGTCTTCTTCTCCTCCAACTCCAACACACTCCCCTCTCACACCCACACACCTCCCATCTCTCCATTCTAAACCTTATCCTCCTCACCTACATCATTAACCTTCTACTTATCTTCTCAACATTGCCAACCATAGTAAGGTATCATCCTACCAACCATTTTTCGTTTTTCTCACTGGAAGTTTCTGCATTTGTCATTTTTTTTCTTCTGAAATTGGGTTTGGTCCGGTCCTCTAGAACCGAACCGTTTCGGTCGCACAATGTTGTACCTTTAAAATCATGTGACTTGGGGGTGTTTCTGTGAGTCCATAGACACAGCACTAATGTGTCGGACTGGTTCGGTTATGTGTAACTGTACCAATTTTAAATGTGTCTGATTCCATAGGGCTGAACCTGTCTGACGCATTAGTGTCGTACTGTTGTAAGATACTTGAATCTGCAGTAACAGGTTATATTGTTTCTGTATTCAGTTTTTTAAGCGATTGAAGAGTTAAAAAAATTGGAAAGAAATGGTGTGAAATTTGAAGCAAATGGCATCGCAAATGACACATTGGTTGTGGACTTTACTAGTTCGTTCAAAACTGAAAAGGTACGGACTAAGTCCTGATTTTTTAGTAACTAACTGACAGTTATTGCTGCATGAAGTAACTGAATGTTATTTATTTTTTATTTCCAATTATTTGATACTCGTGACGAAAGATTGGGACACGGAGTTTACGGGTCAGATGCAAAAGTGGATGTCGCTGATAATAGAGACATAACTCCCGGTTTATATAGACTTATCTAAAGATAAAGAAGATAATGATTAGTTGAATATTTTGTTATATTTCTATTTTGAATTTGTATTAAGACACATTTTATTGGATTTGTATTCGAATATTTGCCACGTTTATTTAATCAATACTAGTTTTCCTTATTTATAACATAGTGGATTTGAAAGAAATATTGCCATATATATAAACAGAAACATTTTTTATGTTTCTATCTGTTGCAATATTAGATAGGTTCGGTGGATGACAGCTGAACCCGTCTAGTGCAACTTAACTGGACGCTTGCTGATAACTCTTATTTATATGAGTTATTTATATTCTTTAGGCTTAAATTAATGTGAATTCTTAAGTAATTATGTTGTTAAATATGTCAATATGTGTTAAGAAGTGTAAAAGAGGGTTAGAAACTGCTTATGTGACAAACTGGCACTTTTGGTGCCCTCTTGTTATTTTTAATGTGTTTGTTCAGTGCTGTAGCATTTTGACGCTATAGCGTTTGCGTCCTGCGTGAGCAAGAGAGAGAAAAGCAAAGAAGCACAATTTTGGAGATCAGATTTTATGTCATATCAGCCCATATTTAAAGGATATTTTTGCTGCTAAAGTCACCAACCAAAAGACTTTATAGCTAGGGACACTTGTCCACTTGTATGTGGAGACTACTTTTTGGTTGGTGGCTTGTCAAATTACCTTTTTGAGCAAGTTGGCTTTATCTCTTGCAAAAGGTCTTATTCTCCAACACACTTCATACTTGCTGGTTCAGTTGGAGGGAGTTTTTGACACATTCTCCTCTTCATTTTCGTTCAACCTTATTCACAAAAACTCAAACTAAAAATTCTGCACTTCAATGCTGCGAAGCAGTGCTATAGCATCACTGGACAGATTTGCGCGAAAGAGTTTCAGTAGTGTAACTTTTATCCTATTCTTCTTCTTTTGTATTTTCGGTTATATGAACATGGTTTCCATCATAGTTTGTATTTCCTTGTTGATGCTTATCATGAGCTAAGCCTTTTGTAGTTGGATGCTTGTAGCTTTGTAATGACTTTTTAGTAGTTCTAATGTAATGTTTTGATGTTTGCATTTTAATCCTTGTGAAAAACTTCTTTCAAACTTATTTTAGAACTAATCAACTAATTATAAGTACATTTGTAAATTCAGAAATGGTTTACCGTTCGAACTCAAGGATTAATATGAGTAAGTGGTTGTTTTAAGGACACTTAGAACAACGCATACTTAAACCTAGACATAGGAAAACATAGTTCATAGGGTGAATACTGTGGGAGCTTAATATACAGGGGTGAACTTATTTAGAACTTAGACATAAGAGTTTTATAACGAAACCTTGACGTTAGTGACCGAAAGGCACACATCAAACGCTACAGCACCCAATGCTATAGCGTCAGACATTACATGGAATTGTTTTAAAGGATTTACTTAGTGAAAGGCATTCCAACTATCTTTGAACTTGAATTTCTACTTGATACTTACTTGCTTATTTAATTTTTGTTGTTGACAACATTGGTTCCACAAACTTGTTATTTTATTTTGCTCTTTCATTAATTTGCATTCTAATTAAACTCTAAAATTAACGTCAATCCCTGTGGGTACGATCTTTTACTTTTTCACTTTATTACTTGTTGCGACTGTGTATACTTGCACATACTCTTTTTCGCACAACACTTGCAAGTACAATAGACGCCCCTTTTGACACATCTGGTTCCCAATAGACGTATGTGTTATCTTGTAATGCACTGAACCCATGAAATACTTAACTCGACACCAGTTAACCGAACCAGTTCGCTGATCCAACACCGTACCACTGGAAAACACAATGTCCTTGTCATTCCATGTGCATTGCACGTGAGGGTATTATTGGAATATTTTTTGTTTGGGGTGTGTGGTGAGTATGGGGAGTGGGAGAAGCATGGGCCAATTAGAATCAAGTGTTTTCTCCTTGGGTCTTTTTTCCATGTGGTTTTAACCCTAGAGAGGTTTTAATGAGACCCATTGTATTTGTAAGAGTTCGGTTACCCTTAGTACTCCATTTTTTATAGTATATATTTTGCTTATAAAAAAAAATTGTCTAACAACCAAACACCACTTCTCGAAAGTCCTAAAAGGGATACTTGGGTCTTGGAGCCCTAGGTCGTCGATATTCACATCCTTAATCATACACATTGGGCAAGAGAAGTAACTTAGGCATGTTTAGGGTGATTTTCTTTTTTCTTTTTTGAAATTCGCAAAAACCAAAATCAGTTTCTGTTTTGAGCTTTAAAAACTTCAAAAACGAAAATCAGATTTAGTTTTGAGTTAAGAAATTTTCAAAAATCAAAATAAGTTTCAAAAATACATAAAAATAAAAATAAATATTTGTCATAAACTTATCATGATCAGACAATATATAAAATTAGGCTTGAGAAAGAATTACATAATTACAAATATATAATATATTTAAGTGGTGATTGGCGGTGGTCAAAGTGGCGGTCGACGGTGGTCGAAGTAATGGTTGGACGTGGTTGGAGTGGTGGTCGGTAGCTGTTGGAATGGTGACCGGAAGTGGTCAAAATGGAGGTTGGAGTAGTGGTCGACGACCATTAGTGGTGATGTTTTAGTGTTAAAAAAATTAGAAATTATAAAACCTATATTTTTAGTGTTTGGTTTTGATGGAAGAGTTTTTTGAAATTAAGAAAAAACTCAACTCAACGCCCTTTTTGATATGGACCGCATTTGAATGGTATTCTCCATTAGAATGGTGGAGAAATCAATTGGAAACTGTTTTAAGTTAGAAGACGAGGATTAGAACCTAAAGCTATTAGCACACTTAAATTAGTTTTCATGTTACACAAGCCATATCAGGCAGATCCCATAACCAAATTCATCATTTCCAGAAATTCTACAAATCTATGGGAAACTATTGATGATTATCCTCGTACTCCTAAAATTGCCAAAGAATTAATGGATTATGTTTATTTTGTTAATCAAGACGGACGGGGAAAAGATCAAGTCAATAGACTTGTATAAGTCAACCGGAACGAGATCTTCAAATAATCATTCAACCTAAGCTTGCAAAATAATATATTTAAATCAAAATCAAATAGATATTGAATCTAAAAAAAAATGCAAATGCAGAAACAAATAATGGAAGACACCTTGCAGTATAGGCGTATCAGTCTCAAAACTACTATTTAGAAGAACACTTGTCAGATCAAAATATTTCTTCAAGTCATGAATATAAAAGACTAATATGATATGTTGTTTGTATCTCTATAAGAATCCAATAAGTCATCAATAATGTGGCATGCTAGTCAAAAGCCTAAGACAATTTAATCAAAACCCTAGCTTTTAGGTTGCCGAGTCATAAATGTGATGTGGTCACTAATAAATATAGGCTTAAATATATGTTACCCCCTGCAAATATCCTCATTTTCCATTTACCCCCTTACAAAAGTTTTTTTTTTAAAAAAACACATTGCAAATATTAAACGTTTCTAGTTACCCCCCTCTATTAACTTTTCTGTTAAAAAAAAGGACGTGGCAAACGGAACTCCACGTGGCAGTGTTGTTACACTCAAAATAAATTTGAAAATGGCTAGAGTAGGTCTTGAACTCACAACCTCTAATTCAGAGACAAGGGGAATTACCACTGAACCAATGCTACATTTGAGATATTAAACCGTTCTAATTTATTTATGTTGTTAACAAAGATAGTTTTTAAAAAAAAATGGAACAATGGAAAGAAAAACGCAGAAACAATGGAAAGGATTAACGCAGAAACAATGGAAACTAAATCACCCCCAATTCTTCTTCTTCTTCAAATTTGGAAAGGATTAATGGAAACAATGGAAACAAAAACGCAGAAACAATGGAAACGAAATGGGTTTTGAACGTTTTCAGATTCGTTTTTATTGTTAAACAATTAGAATTGAAAAATCCCAATTGAAAACCTTCGAACCCTAAATCCCAATTGAAACCCCTTCTTAATTTCGAATTCGTTTATGTTGTTAATCTGAGAAACCCAAATTTCGATTATGTTGACTTTAGAAATACAAACCTGTTTTTGTTGATGAATTCGTTTATGTCATTGTCGTTGATTTTGTTGATGAATTCGTTTCTGCCAGTCTGTTGTTGAAGATGATGATGTAAATTTTTTTTTTGTTTTTTTATCTAGAAGAATATATATATATATATCACTCTTGTGAGAATATTAGCAACTTGAATTAGTGGTGTAGTGGTTAAGTAGTTGCATAGTAGTTAAATGTTGTTGGGTTTGAGTCCCAGCCTAGACTTTTTTATAAAATACATTTAGTAAATACATTTCAATTATTGTATGCCACATGGCAGCCATTAATTGGTTGCTGACGTTGCACATGTCAGCGCCACGTGGTCATGATGACATAGGGTGTTGACGTGGCGTTCCGTTTGTCTCGTCATTTTTTTAACAAAAAAAGTTAACAGAGGGGGTAACTAGAAACGTTTAATATTTGCAAGGTATTTTTTTAAAAAAAACTTTTGCAGGAGGGTAAATTGAAAATGAGGATATTTGCAGGGGGTAACATATATTTAAGCCATAAATATATGGTGTTACAAGTCATAAATATTGCATGGTCAGAAACAACAGATAGGGGGCAAGTCATAAATGTCGTGAGTAGCATGTCTACGATAATTTTGTTAAAGATCATGGAAGTATATTAGTGAATGATGGTATTTGTTTGTCTTGTAGACATGCTACTCACGAATTTTCGAGACACTTTTTCTTTCTGTATGTTTTAGTCATTTTACTTTTTTTTCTAATTTTTTTATTTTATTACTTTAAATTAATGGATTAGTAATTTACTATTAACACATTTTTTTCTTATGACCTAATTTGGGTCATGGCTTTATCTCACTTCCTTTACTAATTTCACTACTTTAAAAGATTAGTTTATAGTTATACTTCTCCTCCTTATATTTTTTAGAACCACATTTCTTTTAATCTAAAATATCAATTCAATTCATTTAGTTCGGCACTTCCAAAACACAATGGAAAAATAAATTTCTATTTATTTTTCTTCTTGTGTTTATTTTTAATAAAAAAAACAACTTTTTCTTAATAGAATTCAAATCTAAACTTTTAGTTTAAACGCAGACTCAAAAAATAAATAATAAATCACTAACTTTGAAAATACCAACAAGAAAGCACTTTCTACTTAAGAACTACCTAGCCAATTTTTTCAAAGCCTTCGTGTCTTTTTGAAAATTTTAGTTACGGCCCCCACTTGGGTCAATGAAGCTAGCCTACTTGTTTTACTATTTTTACTACTTACACAAAAACACAATTATGTCGTAAAAAACACTTTAGACTTTTTATCTATATATTTTTTAAAACTATAATTTTCTTAATCAAAAATATCAAATCATTCCATTTAACTTCTTTTTTTGTATGTAGTATATCCACTCTCCTTTGCTCCACTCTCCTTTGCTCCACTCTCCTTTGTTAGGGTTATTGTAACCGACATTAATCAATAGTGGTTGACGTTAATAGAATATATACCATAACTTGATGAGAATGAAAATAATTTTATTTAAATTGCTGTATTGGCTGTGTTGTCATTTTAGATTGTTAATCTGTACGGATTATTTTCCTTAATATCATATATATTTATTCTTTTAATATTCTTAAACCTACCCAAATATATATGCTTGAATAATTTCTTTGAACACGCATTACCTCCATACATGTGTTTATAAACAACATAGCGGGAACAAGCTTATGCATTAGTTTTTTTTTTTTGATCAGTGAGAAAGACTTATGCATTAGTTTATTTCTTGACTTATCTTTTATTAACTCAATAAATTAACTCAATAAACTCTATATTTTAACTTATTATTATGTATGCGTTTTGATTTTCATTATGTTTTTTTACTTATAATCATTACTCGATAATCTAAGATAATTTAACTTTGGCCAACCCACGTCGTACGGGACTAAGGCTAGTGAATATAATAAATAATTAGTTATGATTATTGAAATAAATTCATTAATTGCCCCATAAAAAAAAGTAAATTAGTTATGATAACCATAACCGCCTCTAAAGACAAAATTTGTTTTATTGCAATATTCGATCGAACTTTTTTTTACGAAAGTCACCCATCAAGTTGACACACATCAATTTTGTCAAAAAAAAGTTGACACACATCAATAATACAGATCCGTGAAGAAACTACAGACATTTTTGTGTGTTATAAACTGGGTATATATTATCAGCACGCGTAACTGTGGAGACTAGTTCCTCGAGCGGAACAAAACTATTCTTCAAAATATTTAACACTATTGTACGTCAGTACTAGATTCGAACTCAAAACCTTAGTTAACCTAGAAGAAATCTACCATCTCATTCAAGTGCTCTTGGCTGAAACCACATACAAATATTTTGCCGTAATGTTTTTTATATATTAAATAATAGGGGCAAATATTCCATGTTATCTTCTTACCTAAAGAAATTTCCATGTAAATTATCGTATATTATCTGTAGAATATGTGCAAAATAATTTAAAGAGTTTGTTTAGTAAAGCATGGCAAATTTGTATTCAACATATTGATGATAAAAAAAGAATATATGCAAAACATTACGATATGGTTCTATTTTAAAAAAAAAAAGTGGTTTATAAATGATAGTTGATAGTGGATAAGAGATAGCAATAATTAATTTAAATTGTTAACTTATAAATATTAAAATGACATAAATGAGTATTTTTAGTTAGTGATTAAAAATGAGAGAGGCTCATAGGCCTTCTTTGATTCAAGATGAATAAGGAATTTAGTTTAAATAATAATATGGGTAAAAATGAGAGAAAAAATACTATAAACTATTAACTTTTTTTTTTTGGCAAAAGAAGGAAAGAAGCCTCATTAAAACCTTTTGATGTTAAAAAACATCAAGAAGGAAAAAGAGCACTTCTCCCTGAATTTATTAAAAAAAAGGAAAAGACAAAAGACAAAAGAGATACTAAGGGGGACTAGACCAATACCCTTGGCAAGGAAATAAACTAAAAGCAAAGCAATAAAAGGAGCCTTAAGTTAGAGAACCCCTATTACAAGTCATCCTAATGAAAAGGTAAAGACAAAATTATAGAGCTAAAAAAAACAAAATCAAATCAAAAGGAGACGGATGCAGAATTTGCCTTCGACCGAGTATTATATTCGACGACCAATTTCTTTATTTGCCTCAATTTCTTCTTTTGAGTCTTGGGCGCAACCGGTTCAAAATACTCATGATGAGCAACTGGTCCTTGGGTGTCAGTAGCCACTAGATCACCAACATCGTCTGACATCGCACCCCAAAGTTTTCTTAATATCCTCTGAGGCAGTGAGCGAATTTTGGGACTTGGACACATTCGCAACTGCTTAAGACTCAGCGACAACATCATCATTTGAGACATCCCCCTAAACCTTCCCTAATATTCTCATTTCCGGGGCAGCCACTTGGTTGGAAGTGGCATCCGACATAGAGACATTAATCGAATCAAGCCTTGTCTTGGGAGATTGTGTGGAGGATAAATCTGCGTCCTGCAAATTCTGATTCGAAGCTGTAGTTGATGAAGAAGGGACCACCACCCCTAAAGTGTTGGTGTATTCGTAGGAGAACTTCGAGCAAAGGTAGATTTCTCATAAGAGATATCACGTTGAGGAGTCGGCAAAGACGAAGAATCCTTTTGCATAGCGATACTATCAATAGGACTTGCCTGTTGCATATCATTTCCTACCGTAGAAATATTTTTGATTGGGCCAATAAGAGTGTTCGAGGTTTCTGCCTCCTCCTCAGGAATTAAGACAATGTTATCTGTACCCTTAAAACGATTGGGATCATTATCAGTCTCTATTGATATTATCTCACAATTACCGTGTGGGGCACTAGGGTGATGACTTTTGGATGGGTCACCATCGAGAACGTGCTCAACATTTTTCTCCAAGACATTTTATTATTTTTTTAAGAGCTTATCTACTATAAACTACATAAACAACGTACTCCCCTTGTCCTAATAAATTATAAGAAAATTTTTCGATAATTTTTTGTCACAATACTTATAAGAAAAAGTTAGAATTTTTATGTGTACTTATTGTTTAGGTTATTTTTTTACCCTCCTTTAACATGTTTGTCTTTTTAATATTACTATGTGTATTTAATGTCTCACAAATTTTCATTATGGTTTATATGGAAAAATATTCAAAAAGTTAAAACGATAAATTAGTTCATTGATCTTGATTATATTTTATTTTTCTCTAATAATTGAGATTAGAGGAAGTGTTCACTATAAGATTTCTATTCAATGATACTATTTTCCAGTGTTGTAAGAGTCAGGCCGGACGGTTCAACTAGTTGAATCAAGAACCGCTCTGTCAATCCCAATTGGACTGCAGTCCAACTGAACTGTCTATAATTAAATTTGACCAAATTGGACCGCTTTGAACTGCCAATAACCTAGATTGAACTACCCGAAATGTTGTATTTTTTATTTTTTATTTACTTTTTCTCAAAAAAAATCGATGTTTTTTTATTTTTATTTATTTATTTGTCATCTAGTAAAACCATGATTGAATCGAGTGAACCAATTAAATCATGACCTAGAGAGATCTCTGGTTGGTTTGATTTTAAAAACATTGGTATGTTAGATCTTTCCAAACAAACTCTACATGTTCATAGTAAATTTCACGGATAAATATGTCAGTCAAATAAGAATAACAATGGCATCCAAGATATGCAAAAAACAGTGTTGCTAAAAGAATTGATCCATCACTATCAACTTCGTCTATTTTCAGCATCATAAGCACATGCATGAAAAATATTGTAAATTGTCTTCTTTGGCATATTTACTATTTTAAAAGTCATTATATGGTCCAACTTTAGAACAGTAGATATTCGTCAAAGATGGCAACGAGTTCCATATTTTATACAGAAGTTTTGGACTATCGAACATTCGTGTCTAGTAGGTGAAGGGGACCGCTGAGAATATGACCCAACAGCAGAAATCATTTTTATAATGATTTTTCTTTGTCAAAACTTTCTCATGAAGCTAAGAAAACTGTTGAATTATTGATATGCTTTATAATTTTATAAATAAATGGGTTCTTGTAGTTAAAACTTTATGATAAAGTTTAATATATAATTTCAAATTTGATTCTTTAACTTTACAACAGATTATGACGATTTAAACTTTGTTAATTATTGCCTCCAGTGGCGTATCTAAGACCCTAGGTTAGGGTGTGCAAAAAATTTTATAATAAAGGAGGAAGAGAAGAAAGAAGAACATGTTCGAGAGTGAGAAAACGTAGGGAGAGAGAAAATTAGAAATGTGTAAGAGTGTGAGAATGATGGATTAGATAGGTGCAAAACTAAGTGTTTTAATGCAATCAAATATTTTATTGTCAAAAATAATGCAAACAAATATTTCAAGGTGTGCAAATTTTTTTTAATAGAATGTTGGTGCTAATATTATTTTTTAATAGGAGTGTTGGTACTGATAATATTTTTCCAGGGTGTGCGGCTGACCACCCTGACACATACATAGATATCCGCCCTGGTTTCCTGTATAGCACTTTCAACATATAGTAATAATTATATGTTTCCTTTTGGTCGAACAAAATTATAAGTTCCCAAGGCCGACCCAAGCATTGTGGTGACCTAAACCCTCGCTTTAGGCTTCAGATTTTTTTAAATGGGTACAAAAAGGCCTCGAGTAAAGTATGATATATTTAAAAAGGCCCCCATATTTAAAAAATGTGTGCAGCATAACTGGCTTACAGGTGTTTTAGTATTGGCATGGTCATGAATTTTTTTTTTTGTCAAATATATAACATTTCAATGAAACTAGGCAAAGGCCACAATATTACACACAAAGTGTAAGCGTCAAGCTTACAAGCAAAGCACCAAACAAGTCCATAACAGGGCGACAACCAAATTAGATATAGCTGAGACTCATGAACAAACTAAGTTCCTAATCAAACTAAGTAAAGCAAACTATCACATCCTAATACAACCTAATGATGCCAACGAGCAGATAAGCAACGAAGTTGGTGTAGGAGGAGAAACAGAAAGTCCAGAATCTCCCCGTATTTGAAGGCCAAATGGCCCCGGGGACGATGCATTTGAATCTGTAGAACCAAGGAAGATGAGGGTAGAACTCGTAGAAGGATAACAGGTACCATAAAGTATGGAGGTATAGGCGTAAAGATATGTAGGATCAAAAAAGATGACCACATAAGAAGTAAGGAGGGGGTTGTAACACCCCAAATTTCGTGCGTCGTGGTCTTTTTAATATGTGTTCGTTTTATGAGTTATTTTATATTGATAAGATTAAATTATTGTAATTTATTGCTTGTTTGAATTATGAAAATTAGTTGAAGTCATAGTTAAATGTATTTTTATGTGCTATTAGTAATATATGATGGTTATTATATATTTATTTTATTTTTATAAATATTAGTATTTTAGATGTTAGATGTTATTATTTTACAAATTATTTTGGGTTATGGAGGTGTTAAAATAATAGTGGTAGTGAAATTGGGCTTTAAAAATGAATTAAAATTGATTTGGGCCCCTACTACTCGCACACACCCCCTTCCTTCTCCTAATCGCACCTCCCATTGCAGATCACTAAGGCCCACACGCGATTGCAGTCCAAAACATGACCCGACCCACTCACTCCATCTTCTTCCTTGTAACAGAACCTGCAAAACCCTAACAGCCCCCTCTCTCAATCACGTTCTCACTCCTCTCTCCGCGGCTGACTATGAAACTCCACTTCCCCACTCGAATTTTGCCGCTGATTCTGTTTATGGCCGTAGTTTGATCGATTATGGTGTCATTTCGCATGTATCAACCACGCCTCAATCACCATTTTTGGCACCACCACGATGTATCTCTCCCAAATCGTGTGACCATCGCCAGGACCGCGTCGGAACCCTCCTCCTTTTCCACTGATTCGCGATCTCCATCGCCAGAACCGTGAGCTCCTTCTCGTTTTCACTCACCACACCTTTTTCCACGCTCTGTTTGTTACGTCTCAGAACATTCAAAGAGGTAAGCTTACGTTTTGAATTGTTGAGCATTCTATTATATGATTACCCATCGTTATTTTATAATTACAATCATGCTCTTCAATTATCAATATGCCATTATTAATGCACTTAGTTTTACAATCTTTTGAATACCACTGGCTATCTGTATCCGTGTTCTTGGAAACAAAAATATTATATTATATTTGAAGAAAAAAAAGAGTATTTTGTTAAAGACAGTGTGTGTATATATATATATAGAGAGAGACTAAATTGAATAAGTTTTTTTCGTACCACTTAGGTCCTTTAAGTTATTTAATTGCAACAAATTTGTCCTTTAAGTTTTTTTTACCACTTAAGTCCTTTAAGTTATTCAATTGTAACAAGTTGGTCCTTTATGTTATTTAATTATAACTTTTAAAGACTAAAAAACTTACATTTTCCAGCCCTAAGTTGTTACAATTAAATAACTTAGAGGACCTAAGTAGTACAAAATAACTTAAAGAACCAACTTGTTACAATTAAAGACCTTAAAAGACCTAAGTGGTACGAAAAAAACTTAAAGGACTAACTTGTTACAATTAAATAACTTAAAGGACCTCTACTATAATTTAGCCATATATATATATATATATATATATATATATATATATATATATAAGTTTTATATAATTTAATATTTTTAGTATATGATTTTTGGACCTTAGTTGTTGTTACATAACGGCACACGTTCGAGTCACACACAGTCTCGTTGGAATTGAATAACGCTCGTGAGTTCGTGATTTCTCTTCGTCAATTTGCTATTGGAATACACTTCAATATCAAGTACGGGGGGAAAGGGTTTCTATTCTATATGGGGAATAAGGGATAGGACTATAATGGTATAGATTACCGCTATTCTGATTTTCATGTATATATTTGTTTACTTAGTTATTTATTAATTATGTGATTCATATTTGGATAACTAATTATTCCGGATGACTGTAATAATTTAAATGTCAGTAAACGACTATAATTATTCTGGATGGCTTTAATGTGTGTAAATAGTTGGATGACTGTAATTTTCTTAATTGGATGACTGTAGCTAATGTGCTGAGTTTAGTGAATGACTCCAATGTGAGTAGATATAACCAGAGAATTAGTTATAACGAATCGTAAGTCACTTAAACGAGAAAGAAGAGATAGTTATAAGGTATAGGATGAGTTAATGTCTATTGTGTTGATGGATTAGAATGATAGGTACTAAACGATACGAAGTTAATAGTGTTTAAGTTCGGAATCGATATTTTAATATCGGTCAATGTAGCCAAGTTTGACTTGGAACTAGTAAAGTCATTAAACGACTTGACGTTTGTAATAGTGGCGATTCTTGGTTTGCGTTATGTGTATTGTTATGGGAGACTTGTCGCACAATGGACACGTTATCTTTCGTCGATGATTAGCAAGTTGGTTCGTGTTGAAGAATCTTGTAGCAGCATGGGCGAGAACTCGTTGCAGTATGGACGAGCGGTATCTTCGTGATCGAGATTCGTTGAAGGAACCTTGTCGCGGCATGGGCAAGGACTCGTTGCAACATGGGCGAGTCGTACCTTAAAAGTTGATGATGGTAAGAGGAACCTTGTCGCAGTATGGGCAAGGACTCGTCGCAGTATGGGCGAGCCGTACCTCAATAGTTGAAGTTGTATAGGAGGAACCTTGTCGCAGTATGGGCAGGGACTCGTCGCAGTATGGGCGAGTCGTACCTCAAGGATGGTGGGGATGATGATAGGTGGGGTGGTAAGCAAACGATTATGGGAGTAGTATTAGAGACGGCCACGACACGACCTTGTGGGTAAGCCCAGTGGGGAGGTCCTAAGTGGGGCACTGCTGGGGCGTTCCATAAAACACTGGGGTACCCTGACTAGACTCTATCTATTTCCCGGGATGTGAAGGCACTTGCATCCGCTTACCCAGAGTTAGATGGATCGAGATTTATCGCGGAGTAGTGGGTAGGATCTTCTCGACGTTGCACCAGATTAAAGGTGATGACAATGGTTGATGAACGACCGAGCACACGTGGCATGTTCGTTGGATTCCCTGTGGTGGTATTTGCCGTTCGTTGAGGATGATGATCTTCGTTGATGATTGACCAAGTATACAGGTTATGTTTGTTGTGTATACTGTAGTGATTTTTACAGTGTGATGTGACCTCATCACTTTTTACGTATGAGCCCTGTATGGCTTCACTCTGTGACATCTTGCTATATGGACATGTTGTGTTTGTCACTCTTTGAGAGTGACTGTTTGATATTAATGTGATGGATCGTGGTTGTCTTTGTTGTTTTAGTCTCAGTCTTATGTTTCTTATATAGTTTGGACGCTCTTTCTCACTCGTGCACCACTTTTTTAGATTCACTTCCAGGTGTTACTGGGGCAGCCTTCTACGATCATGAATCGATGGAGATGTGAGCACTGCGGAGCAACTAGTAGCTTGTAGTATGATTTTACCTGTTGATATTACTTTCTTTTTATTTAAATGATTCAAGGTTTATTGCTTTGATTATGTAACATCGGAATTACGGTTGTATTTTCAATATTATATTTAAGATTATGATTGTTACTATTATATTGAAATAAATGTTTTATTCAGTACTATCGTAAATCATTTTGTATGATTTAAGAAGGTTGCAGACATCTTTTACTTGCGAAAGTTATTTCGAAAATAAAGTGAAAATCTTATTTGAAAAACAAATTTATTCGTCTTTTCACACTTTTTCAACTATAACTACTTTTGGGGTAAAGGGTGTCACAGGGGTCGCAGAGGTGGAGGGCAAGATGGTGGAGAGTGGTGCAAAGGTCAAAAAGGAAAATTGGGCGGACCGAAGAAAGGGAAGCAAGGGAAATGAGCAGTCGAGGAGGCATCGCAGAGAGAGTGGGTTGACAAATGACAGAGAAGTGTGGTGGGCGACTGCTTGTTAGCAGCGCCGGTGACCTAGTTGCCTAGGAAGAAAGGGTGTCGCTAAGGTTACAACTCAAACCCAAGTAGAAGACTTAGGGAACAACTGCACTTGTGTAGTTAATTAGAATGCGTGGTTATGAGTTTGAACCTTACAAATTAAGCTTGTTTAGTTAAATTTTAGGTGAGGACTAGGTTGCACTTTGAATAAACGTGGGTAATTTACCTTAACCACTTAAAAGATGACATATGGATTCCACTAACATTTATCACATAGATAAATTTATATTATTTATTTTACAGGTTTTGTTATATATTTATATTAATTACACATTCACCTCATTTTAATAAATGCATTTGTCCTTGGGTTTAACTCTAATAAATTTCACGTTGGAGCACTCAACCACTAGGCTACAATAAACAAGCACTCATATATTTATATTTCATTTCAATAAAATTTGAAACTTTATATACGGAATGCATTAGTTTTATAAAGAGAAGTTCTCTTTATTGTACCCTGACCGGCTACAATAAACTTTATATTTCTCTTTATAATTCCTTTATAAACATGCATTAGTTTTGTATCATATTTAATTTATATTTTAAGGAATTATTGTATAAATAATTTTAATATAATAATTAGAACTTCTCTTTTCTATAAATACGAAAATATATTAATATTATACATAATTAAATTTGAAAATATTTATTTCATTATGATATGAACTTTATATATTTCAAATTTTCATAGTTAGGATTTTAAAAAAAATTAATATATGAAAATTTGAGAATTTTTTAAACGAAACCGAGTCAATGGTCATGCGGTTCAATAATTGACTCTTCGAACCGATCTTTGACCCTTTGACTCAGTACCTTGTCTGAGCCGACAACCGGTCTGGTTCTTAAAACACTGGATTAAACATTTGCTTTCAAAACTGACCAAGTCTCAACGTAACATGCAAAAGAATGTTAAAAATATCACAAGTTTTTAAATATAAAAAACAAATTTTATATATAAATTAAAATAGGAATACAAAAAAACTTGGTGTTAAAAAGGAATACAACTTGTCAAAAAAAGAATAATATTCCAGATATAATCAATAAAAACTTAAAGGTTTAAATTTTTTTTATTTAATTGTTGAAATAAATAATGAAAAATTTAATTAAATAAATTGAACAATTAATTTTTTGATTAATCATATAATTAAAAAACCAATTTTTATTAGATAAAAACAAATTAATTTTTTAATTTTATTTAAATACATTTTCAATTATACTGGCCATAGATAATTCCATATATCTAATTAGTGCTAACAAGGATTCAATGACAATGGATGATTTCTTATACCACTAGGAACTCAATGTCACTTAGCATCACGTTCTTAAACCATGGATGACTCTATGTATCACCGTGTGAACTAGAGCTCACTTTACGTCTAATTCGACTGTCAAAGACGATTCCATATATCATGCTGCGAACTAGGTTCACTTGCCTTCTAGTTCCAACCATGGATGATTCCATGTATCAGAAGCTTACAAGGATTCAATGACTGTTGAGAATTTCATTTACCACTATATATGAACTAGGGCATACGTTATAGTCCCCCTATTTTTTTCACAATTTTGGTCCCCCTATTTTATTAAATTATGAAATATTGACCAAATTAAAGTTTAATCTCCTCAGATACCGATGTGTAACCATTTTAATTGATGTGGCATTTTTACTTGGCCTAATTGTGACACTATGTCATTTTAATAGGTTAGCTTTAACTTTAGATTTTCTTTTAATTGAGTCCAAAGGTAAGGAAACCCTAGTTCACACAATGCTATATGGAATTATCATTGATCAGTCAAATCAGACGGTAAGTTGATCATTGTTTATGTGGTCTTTACTATCAAACAGGAAGTGGTCCCTAGTTCGCTTTGTGATACATGAAATCTTTCATGTCGAGCTGAAATATTTTATGTTCTTTAGCATCGAATAGTAAGTGAACTCTATTTCGCTCTTTGGTACTTGAAATCTTAGTATTAGACAGTAAGTGAGTCCTAGTTCTCCTTGTGATACATGAAATCTTCTATATCCAATCAAAATCTTAGTGGTAATTAGACAATAAGTGAACCCTAGTTCGCTCTACAATACATCTACCGTGTCGAACCAGAATCTTTCATGGTCTTTGGTATCAGACAAAAAGTGAACCCTACTTCACTATATGTTATACATGAAATCTTGTGAGTTGAACCAAAAGCCTCGGCGGTCTTATGTATCAGACATTAAGTGAACCCTAATTTGTTTGGTGATACATGATATATTTTGTGTCGAACTGAAATCGTCTTTGGTCTTTTGTATTAGATAGTTAAATATTCTATCATTAATAATATGACTTTTTGGACCACTACTGGCCCACAGAGTGTCTAACGCTTTCAATGAAAAATTAATCTCAGCTTTTGCATTAGCCAATATCGAGTTTATCCACTATTAGAATCGAACCTCGGACCCCGGATCGACCCTTGTGTTCCAGGGTACCTTTTGGCACTAAACCAACAGTGTTGTTTAATATTAATAATATATTATTAGCATGGTTTGAAGATATAGGAAAAATTTATTATCCAAAAAGAAATGAAATAATGGAGTTGGGAACACTTATAAATAAACTAAGAAATTACAAAAATATAATATATCAGAAGAAGAGTTAAGAAAAATAAAATTAAAAGCAATTTTAGATAAAATGCAATTTGAAAGATTGATTTAGAAAATAAAATTAATATAATAAAAAGAAAAATTAAAAAGATAAAATATGGATATAAACAAAGTTAATAAAGAATTACGAATTAAAGATTTTATTGAAAGACCTAAAATAAAATTAGCTTCATTATACAAATATATATATATATATATATATATATATATATATATATATATATGGATTTTTATATAAAGAAAGGAAATATTGAAGAAATTGCAAGAATATCGAAAAAAATTATAGCAATACAAAATATGGTAGTTTCAGATGAAAAATAGCTAATAGTAATTTCAATCTAACATAATGTTATCAATATTTTTTTATTTATAAATTTTTTATATTTAAATAACTCTAATTCATTTGGAATGAATAAACTAATAGAACTAACCATCGTTAAATTGAGCTCAAGTCAAACCTCAATGTAGTTAATCAGATCAAAATGAAAGGTCGAACCTTTGTCGACTTAGAAGAAACTAGTAAAATCCGATTAATCACACATAAAAGGGTCACCGTGTTTATTCATAGTGATACTTCCACGGTGATGGAAGACAGTCAGGAAGGAGTTCATTGAGAATTGGGTTGATGTGAACTCCAATTTAGAGGGGAGCTTGTGAATATGAAGGGATGTTGGTGGAGAAGGTTGGAGTGAAAGAGATAGGAAAAACTAAGAGCCTATTTATAGCGGACGTCGTCGATTGTTAGCTATTGATTAAAATTTTTGATGATAAATCTACACTGTTGAAATTCTATCATTTATGGCATGTTTTCTAAAGCAAATGTCATCCACTCATTTTTCTAACACATTTGACTGATTGTAGGTCGTTTATCAAAAGTGTCAGTGGAATCTAAGTTGTTAAAACATACATTAATTTTTTGTTAATTGTTTTTCAAAATTTTAAAAGTTGCGGCACCATGAGACTTTACCTGATAGTTCAGAATTTACTAAGTCCGCGAGCTTGGAACTGTATCGGTTCAGTCCCATACTATCATACTTGTAAAAACTCATGTAAAAATTCATGCAATAGGGTGTCGAAGCCGTTAAATCCCAAGAAAAAAGAGACGCGCTTGGAAAAATTTTATTTATTAAGGGCATTTTGGTCATTTTGCAGGATTTTGGGATGTTCGGTGAGTAGGTGGGAGAGTTGAATAAGCATGGGGCGAAAAATATTCTTTTTACGGTCCATCTGAAAAAACACGCTAGATTCGAGTTTGAGGGTGTGTCTTCGAAACCTTTAGAAGGCATTTCCAGCCCTTTTAATTTTTGTTATTTCCAACGGTAAGGAAAGTAAGTTAATAAAATATTTTCCCATATATTATTTTTATAATTAATAATAAAGTTTTTTGACAATAATTAATAATAAAGTTAAATGTTGTAAAAAGTTTTTTCCCTTTTTTATTGTTATAATTAATTTTTGTACTTAATCTGTCAAAAAAATATTACTTAAATAGAACGATAGTCAAACGTTAAATGTTTGTCAAAAAAAACGTTAAATGTTAAACTTGTCAAAAAAAAAGTTAAACGTTAAATATTGAACCTTTAAATGATCAAATAATAGTTAAATGCTGATTTTTGAGATTTAAATTGTGGCTATGGGGAAGTTGATTTTTGGCTTGATGATAAACTATTGGTCATTTTACATCTGAATGAAAAAGAGATGCATTTATGTGATTTTTTTCCAACGTGAAATTTAGGGAATATAAACAAAAGGACAAATGCATTTATTAAAATTGGGGTGAATGTATAAATAATATAAATACATAGTGATTAATGCTAGTATAAATTGGGATGAATGTGTAAATAATATAAAACAAACAGTATAAATTTATTTATGTGATTAATGCTAGTGGAATCCATGTGTCAGATTTTAAGTGATTAAGGTAAATTGCCCACATTTCTCAAAAGGCAACTAAGAATTTACCTAAATTTTATTTTTGCATGCCCATATTAAAATAAAAAACATGAGCATAATTTTTATTGTGCAGATTTAAACACAGGTCCAGTAGTATTAGTTAAGATTACCACCGCATGAACTTATAATAAATGACAAACTGACATTGATAAAATATATAAACTGAAATATAATATATAAATTATTTAATTTATATTTTATATTGTAATTTAAATTGTAAAAATTATAAATATTGTTCATATTTTATTCACCAAAAAAATTCATTTTTCATTTTTTACAAGACTTGTAATTTCTATTATGCTCCTTCACTTTAAAATCGTTTAATATTTGTTACTTTTATATTATCTATTCTTATAAAAAGTCTCGTTAAAAAGTTTGTTTAAGCCTTCAAAAAGATTGGGCCGGCCCTGTATGTTACAAGTGTAAAGACCTTGTTCAAATAAGTATAAAGTCCTCAATATATAGTTGAGCTTTTTCTTTACAAAAATATGTAGTTAAACTTTAAGCATTTAAAAAATAGTATTCTCACCTGAGTTTCAACATGGAAATTGAAATATTATTTGACAAGCTAGGTTGATCTGAGCGGCTGGGGCTAAGATCCCTTGAATAATCATAAATCTATGGAAGTAAACTTATTGGTAGGAAACTGCTCATAAATCTACATGGATGCTCCTCATGCATCTCTTTTGGTCTATGTGTAGATAGAGTGGCAAAAAGTATCCGTAAATTCACATATGTAAAGTGGAGATCTTGGATTCGAATCCAGGTAACCACATAAAATATTTAACCTAACAACATCAATTTTTCCAGTTGTGTTAGGCTTTACGGATAGTGGATACTTCCAAGCTGTCGAAATAAGTACAAAAATTAAAATATCATACAAATTTATAGCATCAACAAATCTTTTTAAGGAGAAAGAAAGGGATATGGAGCATCATTTAAACCTCCTGATGCAAAACTCTCATTAGAGAAAAAATATTGAATAGAAAAAAGAATACCCTCCCGGCCTCCCCTAAGGTTTATTGATAAAAAAGAATGAGTGGTTGCCCCCATAAGTTATTTATTTTTAAAATGAAAATACAAAATTATAAGAGACGGATAATTGATACTAATTTTATTTTTTTATTTTTCTAATTTTTATTATTTCGGTCCCTTCTAACACTAAATACATAAGAAAAGCTTCAGTATTTTGATTTTTAGGAGCCCAAAAAATCTTTTACAAAAGAACACAGAGATCTATTTGCTCTTTAAGAAGTGAAAAAAAATACTAATTTGACCATTAAAAAATTCAACCATTTGTTAAACTTGTATCTAAGCGAGAGACTATAATGTCCCTAAAATTATTGTAAAAGAACTAATTTTGAACAATATTTAAGGACTAAATTGATATAACTCGTACCTACAAAAGTTCTATATACCCCTCCCCTACACTTTATCACTTAAGAACATTCGTAAAGATAAGGCTAAATACCACTTTTGTGAAAGATATGTGGTGCCAATTGTTTTGTGAAAAAATGAAGATTTGTTTAAGAGAATGAAGATGAAAGAGCCTTGATGAAGAAGATCTTTCAGATCTGTTTTTTGATTTTTTTTGGTGTTTTTTGATTCTTCATATTTTATGTTTTTTGTTTTTGTTAAATTTTATATTGTTTTTATCAATTTAAAAGTTTAATGCTGATGTGGACTCTCATTTAGTATTAAATAAAACATTATTTGCCACGTCATTTAATGAAAACGGACGCCACGTCAGCAGTTAACTGTCAGCGTGGTGTCCGTTAGATTAAACTGACGGCAGGGACCAAAATGAAACGAAAATAAAAGATAAAGGACCAAAACGGACCAAAAAAAGATAAAGGACCAAAGTGAAACTTAGAGCAAAGATAAAGGACCAAAAGTGGTATTTAGCCTAAAGATAATGTTGATTTAACCAACGAATCTGGCCCAAAAATATTTAAAGAAGTTATCAATTAATAAAATTTGATATGCAATATATTGTCTATTAACATATTTAAGAAAAGAACTGCTATGTATAATTAAGAAAAGAAAAAAAAACTTATATGCGCGCAGATCTACATGTGTTGTTGGTAGGGTTGGCATTAAACCAAACCAATTTAAACATAGTTTGAGACTCGAGTCGATAATCAGCTCGTTGAACTTAATTATTTCATGAATGAATTAACCAAATTATAGTTGATATTGCAATCATTAAATAAATGAATTCAATTTCGTATAGTTCGACTTGATTGCTTACCAACTCGATCACACACCATATCCATTATATATGGATCTATGATGGACTTCGATGTCGCTTTCGATTACGAAATTCTCCATACTCGCATCCTTAGCAATCTTTAACCCAGTGAAAATAACCCACATCTCATCCCACGTCATATTCCCTGAGCTTATTGTTGTATATTGAGGACCTGAAACAGCGAACGAAGTACCTGCAAAACAATAACTGTTAGAGAAAATCAACCGGAGGCGTCTTGTGACTGCCCTTAAGGATTTATCCGCCTCTACAGCGCAAATCCCCCGAGGGTACAACCGGTCTCGTCTGAGATCACTGGTAGCGACCCAGGTATCCGAACTGGCAAGAATTTTAGTGTCAGTGAGTGACTATAGTAACAGGAGATGAACCCGGGATTTGTATCAAAAATGAAGTGTAGAAGAGGTCTCGGTTATTCGATATGTCCAGAGCTACCTCCTATTATATTTTGCTTTCAAAAACCACACCATGTGTGTTCTCAATGTTTTTCTCATTTTTATATCCAAAAATATATATCCGTTAAGCACATAAGTATTGTTTGCTGATGTTTTTAGCAAACAATCACTAGTTTTATTAGAAGGTTTGTGAGATCAAACTAGAAAAATCTCAAAGCAATTGCCTTTGAATTGCTCATAGTTTTTGTTTCAGAAAATGTAGAAAAGGGGACGATTTGCAAATGATTAACAGAATTGAAAAGAAAAGAAGCAGTAAATGGTGCAGGAATCGTAAAGAACAGACAAATAAATTGCATCGAATCATAAAAGTGGTACACGATCACGTACAGCGATTCTTCCACTCGTTTTTCGCTCTGGCTTGGAAGTTAGAGTTTCAGGAATCGGGTTGTGTATTGTGATTTGCGACCCCTGTTTCTTCTCAGAAACAGTTATTTA
Organism: Astragalus glycyphyllos; assembly: GCA_963573325.1. Classification (NCBI taxonomy): domain Eukaryota; kingdom Viridiplantae; phylum Streptophyta; class Magnoliopsida; order Fabales; family Fabaceae; genus Astragalus; species Astragalus glycyphyllos. The sequence continues at coordinate 90,514,807 of OY754309.1, read as the reverse complement.
TACAAAGGAAAAGAGGGGGGAAAACTGACTAAGTAACTGCCTAGAAATTTGAAAATAAGTAACTGCTACTCCTACTTTCGACCAGAACCGCTCTGTCATGCTTCGACCAACTGCTAGCCTTCAGCGTATAACTGCTCTGCTTTCTGTCTGTCGAAAGCTTGTGTCCATTTTCCTCTCTCTTGCTTTTACTTCCCCGTAATCTTGTCGAGTTTTCCTTGCGCATGACCATTTTCTCTGTCGAAATAATTTGGTCTTCGTCGAAATATAAGTCAGGCCATGTTGACCATCTTTAATGAAGCCTGTCGAAATTACAGGCTAACAAATTGCCCCCCAAAAATGTCTTTTTCGACTGAACTTGAAGAGGAAGAAGAGAAAGACATTTTTGAATTCACCATCGAAATAACTTTGCACTTGAGTAAAATAGCTGTATACCTGATGTCACCACTGTTAAGTGTTGTTTCGATATTCAAACCTTGAGCTTGAACAACCTGTAATTTCGGCCTTTGACTATGTTTACTGATTCTCTGTTCTAACTTTGAATGGTTCCACCATTTTCTGTTACGTTAATAACGCCGTAATTAAAGCGATGCCTCACTTCTCGGAACGCCAAACTCGTAACCAACTGACGCTCTTTCATACTTCTCTTTATAAATAGAAGAGTTTTGTTTCTCATCTTCTCCACTCCATGATTTTTCTTCTTTTCCTTTCTCGTTCAAGGATCATTCCCTTTGCTTTGAGTCTTCCGCGTAACCTCATCTCTCATAATTGCAGTGAGGTTGCCTGGAGGTTCAAAGTGATGGTTTTTGATCTCTGCGAATTATGGCTTTGCTCCTTTTTTCTTCATGTCACTTGATCTTGCAACTTTCTGAGTTTATGCGGGAGACTCAAAGTGGGAGCAGGGAGATCTATCAATATCGCCTCTCTGAAGGGCTTCCTGAGGTTTACCAAGCAAGGAAACGCCCAGTTGAAAGGCTTACAAGCCTAACGCGCAGACAAAAGAATGACCCCCCGAACAACGGGAAGCGTCAACGTGGTCGAAGAAGACCACCCAAAAGAGAAGTTACTTGGTCTTAAAAGACCAACTGCAATTCAGCGTTTTATTTATGCCTAGTTTATTTACCCTTTCGGCACTATGTAATTCACAAATGCCTCCTTTGGCACATGTAACTTGGCAACATTATAATGAAATTTCTTCCATTTTATTCTTGAGCAATTTTTATTCTGTGCTTTCGACAGTGTTTTGGCAACTTAAATGCCATGTTTTTACGCTTTCTTTATATTTATTCCAGCGTTATTTTAACTTCTTGCAACGTTGGCTTATACTTTTTCAAGTATTTGCCATTTATACGCAAAATTCTTTCATCAGCGCCAATCTCTTCGACCTCATATGCGCCGTTTGAATGAACTTGTAAAATTTTAAATGGTCCTTCCCAACTTGGGGACCATTTACCAAAGACTCTATCTTTTTTATCCATAGGCAATAGGACCTTCCACACTAGATCACCTGAATCAAAGGTTTTAGACTTAACCTTTTTGTTATAAGTTTTAGCTACCCTCTCTTTCTGTCGAATAAGCATATCTAAAGCTAATAACCTTTCTTCGTCTAAATCAACCAATTCATCAAGCATCATATTCCAATAATAATCAGAGGGAATCTCCCACTGTCTTTGAATTCTTGTTGATTGTAGATAAATTTCAACAGGCAACACTGCATCGTGTCCAAATGTTAGCCTATAAGGAGTAGTGTTGATAGATTCTTTGGGTGAATTTCGACAAGCCCATAATGCTTGATCAAGGGTATTATGCCAATTTTTTGGTTTCTGCCCAACATGTTTTTTAATCAAATTAATAATAACTTTATTGGCAGCTTCTACTTGACCATTGGCTTGCGCATAATATGGTGTCGAAGTTAATAACTTAAAACCAATTTCAGAAGCAAACTCTACCATTTTTCTACCAGTGAAAACTGATCCTTGATCTGTAGTGATGGTTTCTGGAATTCGAAACCTATAAATGATATGATTTTGAATAAACCTTATCACTGCTTCTTGATCAACATTGGCTAAAGGTATAGCTTCAACCCATTTGGTGAAGTAATCAATTCCCACAAGGATATATCTATGGCCCTTCGACGAAGTTGGCTTTATCTCTCCAATCACATCTAGAGCCCAACCTCTAAATGGCCAAGGTTTGACTATGGCATGCAATTCATTTGCAGGTACATGTTGTATCCCAGCATGCTTTTGACACTCTTGGCATCCCTTAGCAAATTCTATGCAATCTTTCAGCATAGTTGGCCAATACATTCCTTGTCGAAATAATAACCACTTCATTTTGTGGCCTACTTGGTGTGAACCACATGCTCCACTATGTGTATCGGAAACTGCTAAATATGCCTCATTTTCACTAAGACATTTTAATAGTACTCCTTCAGGAGTCTTTTTAAACAATTCGTTTCCAATTATCACATAGCTCAAAGCTCTGTATTTTACCTTTTTATTGGTATTTCTTGTGGGATTTTGCAAATATTCTGCAATAGGCCTTCGCCAATCATTATTGGTCATATTGTCAAGAGCAAAAATTTCTGCTAAGTCAAAGTCACCAAAAAATTGACGTTTTTCGACAACGACTAGTTCTTCGTTTGCGTTTGTTGCCCCCCCAATTTTTGGTGTTGACAATAGTGACGAAGAATAGTCATTAGAAATGGTTTTATCCTTTATTTCAATTAACTCTTCCAGGCTTTGTTTTGAAACTTTATAGCCTGAAGCAATTTGTGCCAATTCATTTGCCACTTGATTATCAATTCGTGGTAAATGTTCTAAGTGAACAGACTCAAATCTTTTTAACAAAGCATTGGCAACAACAAAGTATCTGATAAGGTGCTCTTTAATGCATTTGTACTCTCTTGTCAATTGTTTGACAACCAACTCAGAGTCACCTTTTATTTCGACATGACTTGCCCCCAGCTCAAGTAAAATTTCAAGGCCTACTATTAAAGCCTCATACTCAGCTTCATTATTGGAGCAAACATCTCGAATTTTAAACTTATACTTCGTTGGAATGTTAGTAGGAGATATTATTAAAATACCAATCCCAACTCCATGTTTATGGCTTGAACCATCAAAGTACAACCTCCAGGGGTATACGTCTACAAAACTTAATGTTTCTTCGACAACAGAATGGTCTACTATAAAATCAGCAACCACTTGTCCTTTAATTGATTTTAGAGGTTGATAAGTTAAGTTGTATTCTGACAAAGCCAAAGCCCATTTACCAATTCGGCTATGCATTATTGGTTTCGACAGCATATGCTTAATAACATCAAAATGCGAATAAACAGAAACATCAGCTGGTTTTATATATTGCTTTAACTTTGTACACGAGAAATACAAACAAAGGCACAACTTTTCTATAGGAGTGTACCTCGTTTCGGCATCATTTAAGACCCTACTGAGGTAATAAATGGCTCTTTCGACACCACTATCATCCTCTTGTGCTAACATGCTACCTATTGTTCTATCAGAAGCTGCTATATACAATTTGAGCACTTTGTGTTTAATAACATGCAACAAAATTGGTGGTTTCATCAAATAAGACTTGATTTCGTCGAAGGCTGCTTGATGCATTGGTTCCCATTTGAACTCTTCTTCCTTCTTCAGTCTTAATAATGGCGAAAAAACTTGTGTTTTGCCACTTAGATTTGATATAAATCTTCGAAGGAAATTGATTTTTCCCAGCAACGACTGAAGCTCCTTTTTGGTCGAAGGGGCCTTCGTTTCCATAATTGCCTTAGTCTTATTCTGATTGATTTCAATGCCTTTTTTGTGCACTATAAAACCCAAGAAATCACCTGCACGCACACAAAAGGCACATTTTAATGGATTTAATTTCAATCCATATTTCCTCATTCTTTCAAAAGAACGGCGAAGATGGTCTAAATGACCACTTTCTGAGGAAGATTTAACCACCACATCGTCTATGTATACTTGCATAAAATCATCAATAAAATCATGAAACATAGAATTCATGGCCCTCTGATATGTAGCACCAGCATTCTTTAAGCCAAAGGGCATTACTACCCATTCATAAACACCCAATGCCCCTGGACATCTAAAAGCAGTTTTCGACACATCCTCTTCAGCAATGAAGATTTGATTATACCCAGAATAACCATCGAGCATACTAAGATAATCAAATCCTGCTGCTGAATCTATTAGCATTTCTGCCACAGGCATTGCGTATTCACCCTTGGGAGTTGCATTATTTAAATCCCTAAAGTCTATGAAAACTCTAAGAGTCCCATTTTTCTTTATTACAGGAACTATATTGGCTAACCATTCGACATACCTGGCAGTTCTGATGAATTTGTTTCTGAATAGCCTTTCGATTTCCTCTTTGATCTTAGCCAACACTTGAGGAGCAAATCTTCTTGGCACTTGCTTCACTGGTTTCTTCCCTGGTCGAATTGGTAATTGCATTTCCACTACTTCTCGACTTAACCCAGGCATTTCATCGTAATCCCAAGCAAAGCAATCTTTGAACTCCCTTAGCAATGTGATGACTTGGGTTTTCAGAGAAGCATCAATATTCGCACTAATATAAGTTGGCCGTTTTATTGAGTCATTCCCCAAATCAACTTCTTCTAACGGGTCTTGAGCTTGCATATGCTTTGCCGAATCTCTAGGATCCTTTTCAAAACCTAATGGATCATCATCATAAATGCAGTCAAGTCTTTCATCTATGACTGTGCCATTTTCTTCATGTAACTCACTGGCTTCGACAGCCATTGTTTGTTGAATAATTTCGGCCTCCATAGCCGCTTTAAACTTGTTTTCGGCCATATAAGCCGTAATTTTGTCCCATGCATTGGGCACTGACATAAGAACACTTTCAAGAACCAATGTTCCACCCCGTTGGTCGAAAAACACCATCAGGATGACACTATCATCTCCCATTATTTCTCTTTCCCAAACAAAACCATAATTTGGGTCAAGATGAACTGAGGCAAAAACATTATCCGCAGGAACATATGCCTCATTAGAAGATGAACATGGCGCAATCTTCGCCATTTGTTTCTCAAAATTTTCCTTGGTAACTTGGTTCACATCAGCACGGAAGTAGCTTTGATCGGCTTCAACATACTCTACCAAACCATCTTCCTTCCACATTACTAAACGTTGATGCAAAATTGAAGGGACAGCACCAACTCCATGGATCCACTCTCTACCAAGGAGTAAATTAAAATTCGCTTTAGAGGCTATCACTAAAAACAGTGTAGTCCTCTTTACGGAACCAACAATTAAGTCCACCTCAATGGCCCCCAAAGAATGGCCAGTTTTGCCTTCATAGTTGCTTAAGACAATGTTATGTGGCCTGAGGTCAGTATCGAACTTACCAATCTTCTTCAAAAGACCATGTGGCATTAAATTCACTGCGGCTCCACCATCCACTAACACTTTGTTAATTCCAACACCATTGACTTTGGCTTGGACATACAGGGGTTTCAAGTGGTTTTGCATACTCATATCTGGCTTCTCGAAGGTAGCCATTTGGTCTTCGACACAACCATTGTTCATCACATAGTAACACATTGGCTTATGACGAGCCATATCCTCTGTAAAATCCTCTTCAAAGTCATTTGGTACTGTGATAACATCGTACTCAAGAGGCAGTATTGACACCACGTTGCAAACAACGTCGAAATCATCTTCAGAATCATCAAAATCCGACTCCATGTCTTCATCCATGTCGAAATCAGCATTCGTTTCTTTCACTGTTGACAATGGAGGAAATATTCTTTCAAGAGCAGGCCTTCTTGGCTTTTCTGTTACCACAGCCTTGCCTTTGGCCTTATTTGCTGCACACACATGACTGGCAACATCAGCATTCCCCTTTGTGGCAACTTCAGCTTTGTGAACCTCACTCTTCGCCACTATTATGCTGCGTGGAACTTGATTATTAGCCAAATGACTCGGAACCTTGTTAATGTCAAAGTGTGCCTTCTTCTTCTGTTGTCTTTGGTAACGACGCCACTGTGTTCTAGTCATGGGGTTCTTACCCTTATAGTTATTCTTATAATTAAACTTAACAGCATCAGTACCTGGCTTGACAGCTTTAGCACGTTGATTATTGGGTACCCACGCTTCGACAGGAGCACTAGCACTTGGGACAAAGGATTTATTCGTTGACAGCTTCAAATACCCTTTCGCTGAGGACTTCTCGTTAGCAAATTGTCGTTTGCTTGTTGAAGGCTTTGTTGACACATTAGCCTTATAGCCAGGAAGATCTCCTTTTGCAAAGTCAAATTTTGGCCTGTTGTCAAGCCATTTTCTTTTACGTTGTTGTTGATCCTGATAACCTTCGACAGCTTTAGCTGCTTCTTTGTCGAAGACAGCGCTGCACCTTGGGCAAAGCATAACTTCAGAGTTATTCCACTTACACCGATTGAGGAAATCTATCAACTCTTCCTCAGCCTTTGGATACACAGCATGTATCTTCCCATCATATTCTTTTAGGGTCACTTCCTGTTTCTTACCTTCAGCATACATAAAACCTTTTAATTTTTCGGTGGCCGTCTTGACACACTTAGGAGGGTCTGCCATTTGAGCATCCACCATGCCTACATCAGCTTCGACAGGTTCAGAGTACATAGCTTCAGCCTTAGGCAATGGATCAACATCAATCTGCATAGGAGCTTTCATTTTCTTATCAGCAAATTTGAGTCTTCCTTCGTCAACTGCTTTTTGCACAATATCCCTGAAGAGCACACAACGGTCAGTGTTATGTCCCAAAAAATTATGGAACTTACAATAACCCTTTTTCTTTCTTTGGTCAAGAGTTGGTATTTTAAGGCCTTTAGGCACTAATATTTGACCATCAGTTACTAAAAGATCAAAAATTTCATCACATTTAGTAACATCAAAAGTATAAGTCTTAGGCATAAATCTATCATTCTTAGGCTCTACAGGGTTATTCCCATTCGCAGGCCTTAATAATTTACAGGTATAAGGAGGACCAGGCTTAAGTTCAGCCACGTCTATCTCCTCTTCTTCGATATTACTATATGTAACGTCGAATTCTTCTTCAACATATGCCACTTTTTCTTTTTTATGATACCTATTCGACCTAGATTTTTCTTCTCTAAGCCTTTCAACTTGTCGAACTCTATCAGCCAAATGAGCCATATCTCGCAAATGAGATGTGTCTAATTTCTTTCTAATTGAGTAATCAAGGCCACCAGCAGCCATTTCGACAAGCTCATGTTCAGGGACTTGTGTGAAGCAACGAGATTTCAACAGCCTAAATCTGTTTAAGTAATCATCAATAGTTTCAGGCATTTTGCGCCGAACACTAGCCAATTCTTTAAGACTAATTTTCGACTGGCCCATGTAAAACTGTGCATGGAATGCCTTTTCTAATTGCCCCCATGTGAACATAGAACCAGGGGGTAAGGTCGTGAACCAAGTGAAAGCATTTTTAGTTAGAGAATTTGGAAAATATTTCATCTTCAAATTCTCATTTTGTGCTAAGTCCCCAGCCTCAGTCAAGAAACGAGCAATGTGTTCGACTGTGGACTCATTTGTATCACCACCAAACTTAGTAAACTTGGGAACTTTCCATCCCCTTGGTAACTCAGTTTGTAAAACGTATTCACATAATGGTGATACAAAGTTAGGCCTTTGTAAACCTATGTTAAGGCCATTCTGCGCCAAAATAGTTTCGACTAAAGTAGCTATATTGTTTTCTGCGCCAACATTGTGTTGTTGCACTTGTCGAACAACTTCATCAGCGTTCTGGTGTCTATTTACCAAAACTACTTCAGGGACGTGGTTTACTGCCCCTTGTAGTTCGCCTACAGTTGTGGACGCTTCGACTGCAACTGCTTCTTGGGGGTTAACTGGCGACGCATTACCCGCAATAATAGGAACTTGCCTATTATTAACCGCTGGAGCCCCAAAGAAGTCCGCAATCCTACTCATCTGATTTGCCAACATTTGGTAACTGCTATTGGTATTTTGAATCAATGGATTGAAAACTGTACCAATTTGTTGGGTAAGCATATTAACCATATCGTGATTACTCTCGTCTACTTGCTGTCTTAAGGCCAACAAAGATGTATTAGTTAATGCTGGGGGATTTCGACCAAATACACTCTCAGAAGAGACATGTGTAGGGGAAAAGGTCGAAATATGTGGCATTCCAGTAGGCATGCCATACATTCCCAAAGGAAATGGGGGTAGATGCACGTTATTCAAACGTGGGTCTAAACCGTTTCCCATTGCCATGTAAGGGCTATGAAGCCCTGCACTTAACGGCAAAGACATAGGCAAAGATGCCATTTCTGACTGCGTTGAACCAACATTGGTCATTGATAATGAAGGAACGGTTATCGACGATGATGGTCCTGCGCTAATGCTCGCAGAATCCATTGTTGTTCCTTGCCCTTGTGAAACCACAGGGTTGGAACCAGACGCATTATTCGTACTAGAACGAACCATTTTACCACTTCTTAAGTGCATACAACAGCGAATACAAATAAGAGAGTACGAAAATGAACAAAATCAAAGGCAATGTCCCACCGGGCGTGCCAATTTGTTTGCTGGTGTTTTTAGCAAACAATCACTAGTTTTATTAGAAGGTTTGTGAGATCAAACTAGAAAAATCTCAAAGCAATTGCCTTTGAATTGCTCATAGTTTTTGTTTCAGAAAATGTAGAAAAGGGGACGATTTGCAAATGATTAACAGAATTGAAAAGAAAAGAAGCAGTAAATGGTGCAGGAATCGTAAAGAACAGACAAATAAATTGCATCGAATCATAAAAGTGGTACACGATCACGTACAGCGATTCTTCCACTCGTTTTTCGCTCTGGCTTGGAAGTTAGAGTTTCAGGAATCGGGTTGTGTATTGTGATTTGCGACCCCTGTTTCTTCTCAGAAACAGTTATTTATACAAAGGAAAAGAGGGGGAAAAACTGACTAAGTAACTGCCTAGAAATTTGAAAATAAGTAACTGCTACTCCTACTTTCGACCAGAACCGCTCTGTCATGCTTCGACCAACTGCTAGCCTTCAGCGTATAACTGCTCTGCTTTCTGTCTGTCGAAAGCTTGTGTCCATTTTCCTCTCTCTTGCTTTTACTTCCCCGTAATCTTGTCGAGTTTTCCTTGCGCATGACCATTTTCTCTGTCGAAATAATTTGGTCTTCGTCGAAATATAAGTCAGGCCATGTTGACCATCTTTAATGAAGCCTGTCGAAATTACAGGCTAACAAGTATCCAACGGACTCATATTTAAAACTCATAGCATAACAGCTATAGACATAAATATATATTATAACCATAAAAACAAGTAATGAAAACCAATTGAAACATATATATAATAATGATAAAAAGCGGAACATGTAATGATATGAACGTTTCAGAATTAAAAATATTCTTATAAACGTATGTATAATAATGATAAATGTTCTCTTTAAATATAATATCGGTATTCTTATAAAAGTTTCAATGATTGAAACATAATATAATATTCCATATAAAGAGAAGATTGACTATGCCATTAAAAGTGTTCTTATATAATTTGAAACATAAAATAATCATAACTATATATTATATTTAATTTAATATAATTTATTTTCCACTTTTGAAATATTTATAAAATTAATAAAATTACAACAATCCCCCACATATTTCAAAAGTTGGAAAAGAAATAAATAAAAGAAGTTTCCTAGGTTAACATCGTAGGTGTAATGCATCGGAGCTGTATAGCAAGCTATGGAACCAGTCCTAGACAGATAAAACATAACATACAGTGAATTGGTTTAGCAAGCTATGGAACCCAAGACACATATGATATGTTAGAGGTTTTACTATCACATTACACCCCCACAATTCTTGCTGTTTCCGCGATGGTGCGCTACTAGGCCCTGCACGTGCTCAGTGTTCATGAGTGCTCTAGAGACCTCGCCAGGATCTCATGCAAGCGGCCCCACTTGACACTCATATAGGTGATTTCATCAAGTGTATGCTGCAACTCATACACCACCCATAAGGGCTATGATAATCATTAAAAGCTTTAAGCTTAACCTCTTTACCCTGCAGACTAGCACTATCACAATAATATCATAACACCATAGGAAGGGACAAGAATAAAATTAATTACATGAATTAATTTTCAGTGCTAGTAATATCAAGAAGCAACTTGTTTTTACCACATTGAACCTTCTTCATGGGATCTCCAATCACAAAGGTTGGGTTACCATCACTTCTTGATTTAAATTGGCTTAAGTCCCATTCCCCTCGATGTTTCACAAATCATTTTCTTCCCTAGGGGTTTTGTCAGAGGATCGGCCGAATCCACTTCTGACTTCTCATAATCGATCGATATTACTCCAAATTTTTGCAATTGTTCGACATTATTTCTTAATTGCACAGGTCTATTTTTGCCATTATAGGTCTTATTCTTTGCAACGGCTATTGCCGACTGAATGTATCGACACTGATGGTGTCGGTTTTATTCCCAAAGGAATTCCAGCTAAAAGGTTCTTCAACCATTCAGCTTCAGTACCAGTCAATTCCAAAGCTACAAATTCCGACTCCATGGTCGATCTAGCAATAATGGATTGTTTGGCTGACCTCCAAGTTACTGCACCACCACCAAGTGTAAAAATGTAACCACAAGTGGATTTTGTCTCATCTGAATCAAATATCCAGTTAGCATCACAGTATCTTTCTAATACTGCAGGAAATCCACTGTAAGTAATACCATAATTTGTGGTACCTCTCAAATATCTCATAAGGTGAGCAATTGCCTTCCAATGATCCTGACCAGGGTTATGAGTATACCTACTCAGACGACCGACTGCGAATGCAATGTCTGGTCGAGAAAATTCATTAAATGCAGTAGGCTCCCAATTACTTGGGCATACTGAGGTTGGTCAATAGGATCATCTCTATTTTTCTTCAGGCATGAGTTAGCTTCATAAGGGGTACTCAAAAGGGTAGAGTTATAGTAACCAAACTTCCTAAGAAGTTTTTCAACATAATGTTCTTGTGATAGTATAATACTATCACCTTCCCTAATGACTCTAACTCCTAATATTACACTTGCCTCACCCATATCTTTCATATCAAAATTAGATGAAAGAAAAGTTTTAGTACTAGTAACTACATCAAGACAAGTACCAAAAATGAGCATGTCATCTACATATAAGCATATAATAACATGTTCTCCACTCACAGATTTAGTGTAAACACATTTATCAACTTCAACCGTGGAGAAACCATCATTAATCATAATTTGATCAAACTTTTTCATGCCACTGTTTTGGTGCTTGTTTTAAACCATATAACGATTTAAGGAGTTTGCATACTTTAATCTCTTGACCAGAAACTATACATCCTTCGGGTTGAGTCATGTAAATTTCTTCTTCTAAGTCACCTTTCAAAAAGGCGGTTTTAACGTCCATTTGGTGAATGACAAGTTTATGTATAGAAGCCAAGGCTATTAAAAAACGAATAGATGAAATTCTAGTCACTGGAGCATAGGTATCAAAATAGTCAATGTTTTCTTTTTGAGAAAAACCTTTTGCTACAAGTCTGGATTTATATTTCTCAATAGACCCATCGGGGTTATATTTTCTTTTGAAAATCCACTTGCATCCTATTGGTTTTGCTCCAGTTGGTAAGTCAACTAAAGTCTAGGTTTTACATTTTGAAATAGAATCTAATTCGATTTTAATAGCTTCTTTCCAAAAATGTGACTCAGAAGAAGAAATTGCTTCATTAAAAGTTTCAGGAACTTTCTCAATAAGATAAGTGTAAAAATCATTTCCGAAGAATGTTTCTTTTATTGGTCGTTTACTTCTCCTTAATTCTTCACATGGTTCTTCACGTGTCCCATCACTAGTAGTTACTAACGGTTGTCTAGATATACTATCACGTTTCAAAGGGAATATGTTTTAAAAGAAGTGAGCATTCTTTGTTTCTATAATAATGTTATTATCTAGAACATCACTTCTTAAAACTAGAAATCTATAAGCGGCGCTATTTTTGGCATACCCTATAAACGCCCAATCAGAGGTTTTGCTACCTATTTTCCTTTTCTTAGGGTCAGGTAACACAACTTTAGCTAAGCACCCCCACACTTTTAAATATTTCAAGTTATAGAGAATTGAAAAATAATTCTTATTCTCTAAGCAAATTTAATAATCTCATATGGTAAGGAGATATACCTTACCTCCATGCTCAAGTAGAGGAGTTCTTCATTAAACAAACTCAATTTGTCTTAGCCCATCAAACTGAGAATTTACATTTTGCGTTCTGCGGCTTGGACTTCTCACCCACCGTAGAATTATTCTCCTTAGCGGATGAACCTCAACAAAAAATTGTTATTGCATATTATAATCAAAACAGTTTGACATAAATTCAGCTCACGGTATTTATTGTCAATCCCAAACATATCAACCAAATAATTAAAGGGTTATTAAAATCAAGAAGAGGAAGAAATATTTTGATTCTAGCACAATACTTTCTCTCACAATACAATACCTGGAAATACAGCAAGCTGTCATGGCATTAATCTTTTACCGTAGACAGATATGGTGGATAGTGGGAGTTGTTTCAATAAATAATCAGACTAAACATATTAGGACAGAGTAATTAATAATCAGCGTAAATTAAACAGAAATGATACATATTAGAGAAAACCCCTTTTTTTTTCTTCTTCAGCATCTCTACTGTTTGGCATGTTCCTCTTAGCTTCCTTCCCCATTTAGACTCTTCTCTCAATCATCACCTCCTGATCATGTCTTCTCCTTTTCAAATGCACAAAGGGGGTGTACCAAGTGCTAACAACTCACCCAGAATTAGTTAGGCATACCAAAAATGTGCAATGCCTACCACAAAATTCATTAAAATAACCACAAGAATGATGACCATACACACGAATCATGAAAATAAAAGAAAATGATTCCTAACTCTCTAATTCCAAAACCAAATCATATCTCGTAACAAATCATAGCTAAAATTGTAAGCTGTCACAGTGCCACTCATCCAAACACTATTTTGATTCTCATTAAACATATTTCATACAAATTAGAATGTCTTTCATTGTCCATCTGTTGTAGGTTCTCTCTCAGCACCCAAATTGTTGAATAAAACAAAATAATATTCATCATTTACAGAAAAGTAGATCCTCGGATGAAAATTAAAAAATTGAAAAGAAAACGAAAGCAGGAGTTTTCAAAAATCGTTTGCAATGCAGGATTATGAATTTTTCAAAGGAGATAGATATATCTTGCCTTAAATGAGAAGACGAGAAGTGATTCGTAGAAACCCTGAAACCTGAATTTGGTTCGACGACGTGCGTATGATACCGGTAAAGTTTCGCCGTTGTTGTTGGTTTCAGTAGACATGAGTATAAATCCTTAAGATTGTTGTATATTGAGGACCTGAAACAGCGAACGAAGTACCTGCAAAACAATAACTGTTAGAGAAAATCAACCGGAGGCGTCTTGTGACTGCCCTTAAGGATTTATCCGCCTCTACAGCGCAAATCCCCCGAGGGTACAACCGATCTCGTCTGAGATCACTGGTAGCGACCCAGGTATCCGAACTGGCAAGAATTTTAGTGTCAGTGAGTGACTATAGTAACAGGAGATGAACCCGGGATTTGTATCAAGAATGAAGTGTAGAAGAGGTCTCGGTTATTCGATATGTCCAGAGCTACCTCCTATTATATTTTGCTTTCAAAAACCACGCCATGTGTGTTCTCAATGTTTTTCTCATTTTTATATCCAAAAATATATATCCGTTAAGCACATAAGTATCCAACGGACTCATATTTAAAACTCATAGCATAACAGCTATAGACATAAATATATATTATAACCATAAAAACAAGTAATGAAAACCAATTGAAACATATATATAATAATGATAAAAAACGGAACATGCAATGATATGAACGTTTCAGAATTAAAAATATTCTTATAAACGTATGTATAATAATGATAAATATTCTCTTTAAATATAATATAGGTATTCTTATAAAAGTTTCAATGATTGAAACATAATATAATATTCAATATAAAGAGAAGATTGACTATGCCATTAAAAGTGTTCTTATATAATTTGAAACATGAAATAATCATAACTATATATTATATTTAATTTAATATAATTTATTTTCCACTTTTGAAATATTTATAAAATTAATAAAATTACAACACTTATTACAGAATAAATCCTTCAGTAAATCGCCATACCCATGCATCTCCAATGAGCCCTCACCTACACAACTACCATTAGATGGAATAAAGGAACCATTCGCATTTAATTTCATGGCACTTAGTTATGCATGCATCATTACAACTTTTTTTTTTAAATTAAGTTTATGCATAGTGTGTAATTTCATTTATATTTTTCAATTACAATTATTTTAATTTTTTATTAAAAAAGCCTAGTGATCAATTGCTGACGAGTACTTGAGCGAGTTAAACCGAACTTGAGTCAAAAATCACTTTATTTGACTTTTGATTCATGTGGTTCAAGCTCACAAGCTAAATTGAGTTGTTAGCTAGTTTGAGTCTAGTCGAGCTGAAAAATAAAAATTCACATCAAATTCGAGTCAAGTTTTGAACCGAACCAATTTTTATTGAGTCGAGCCGAACTAAACCAAGTTTGACTCGACTTGATTAATTTCCAACTCTAGCTATTAGTACTGTTTTACGATCACAATACACCATGTTGACTACTTCCAATATTACTTTTAAGTTACTTTTATATAAAAAAAATAGTCTTGTGTTATACTGTGATTGAAAAACAACACCAACAACAACGATCGAATTGTAGCTAAGTTTTGTCCTCAACAAAATTAAGAAGAGATTATGACCCACACTTGCCGAGAGTCCATATAGTTCGTCTAATTAACATAATAATGAGTTGACATTTTTAAATATCTTGATATGCGGAATAGTTTTCTCATTGTATTATAACCTTTCACTTCACGACTATAACTACAACTTGTGTGCAATATAAAAAGAATCTTCAACGAAAAGAAACACTTCCATAGTCACTATATTGAAACTTCACACTCTTTTTTTATGGCAAAAGCATTGTCATGAACTACTTTTTCCTTCAGATTAGGTAAACCAAATACAAGGCACGAGCTTGTTTTTGTTTCTTGTATGCATAGGGTTAGACACCGATAACAAATGCATTGACAAAAAGAAACATTAATGGGACCATCCCAATTTTCTACATGAATCAAATCAAAGTAAACTAGAGTTAATTATGGGTCTCAATTTTCGTCTCTAGTATAAAGCTAATCAAACTTTTTATAGAAGTACAAATTATTTAAAGATGGATGGATATAAGGGAGACATTGCCATTCACATCAAGATGTAGACCATGTTTTACAAAAAAAGTAGATGAACATAATACATATTTTGACTACCACTCATAGTAAAATATTGATGCTTTTTCAATCTTGACCTTTATCCATCCCCCTCCTAATCTTGACCTACATCCCTTTCATTTATCATTTCATTTTTCACTTCTCTCCAAATCAAACCTTCACATTCGTGGGCTAGGTTGATCTAATGAAAAATGCAATAGAAGATGAAAGGGATGTGAATATCTAAGTTGGATTTTTTTTGGGTGTTTCAATTTAATTCTTGATAATGCAAAAATACGTTGTGATACTTTCTTTATTTATGGAGACATCAAAAATCTTAATGTCAAGGTACAATTATAGTTGTGGTCTGTGGATGGTAAATAAATAGGGTCTCTTCGATTTGAGCGTCAATGCCATACGCATTTTTTATCAAGCAAATTATATTTATATATTATAAAAAGGAGCAAAAGGGATACTCCACCTAAGTTAGATCCCCAAAATCATACAATACCAAACAAGACGTCTCGGGATCCAAAGACAGTGGGAACAGGAGAATCCAAAACTATATGCCAAGTTGGAACTGAAACCACACCTAGAGCATATAAGGAAAATCATAGGCCAATTGCTCTTAAATCCTAGAGATACATTCCAAAGGGTCCACTATCGATATGCAAATCCCTACTTTTAATTTAATAAGAACTCTCCAATTAATTAATTATAATATACCTGATTTTAACCAAAAAAAAAAGATGCTTAAACATGTTCGAGGTATATGTAATACACTTGTAAAAAAAGTACATATATCACATGGTTTTTTGTTGATATATTTTTATAGAAGTGCTATTTGTTACGAAAAAATATTTGAATGAAATCGACAAAAGTTGACGTGATTAAATTTGTAAAGAGTCGTTTCGACAGAAAACACGATACCACGGTCCACGTGTGTGTAAATAGTAAAAGTAACCAATTTTAATATTCCTTTTTTGTTCTCGTTTGATAACATTTCAAAACAAACATAATTTTCCATAGTCTCTCACAGTTGGCAATTTCAGCGACATGGGAATATTGTCTCGCGGTTCAATCCTGAGTCTGAGTTGGGATAGTGTGTGTGTGGTGTTTATTTGTCATTTCATCTAAGTAGACAAAAAACATTATTGCGATAGTTATAATTAGCAAAGACCCACATGACGATTATGTCCAATAAAATAACATATGCGAGTTTTCATGATATCGTTGTTACATGGTGTTCCTAACTTGGTTCTTGGGACGAACCTAGCAAGAACGCGATGAATATGATAGTATGAGTAGAGAGCGTAATGTGATGGAAATATGGGTTCTGAATCCCTTTCATTGGCCTCTAGGGCATATATTTATAGTACAAGGAGTAATCAATGCTAATCAATACAATATATGACTATTGCGAGATTTGTGGAGGAATTATAGGACTTTCCTAATATATTCTGCTAGTATTCCGCCTATGGCCGAGCGTGGAGGCTATGCCGAGCCGCAGGCGGAGGGGAAGTCCCTCACCCTGCGTGGCTGATGAGTCCCTCGGCTCTGGGGGCGAGGCGAAGTCTTCAGGTGCCTTGTCTTTGTCTCTTGGGAGCCAGTCGTGTCGGTCGAGGGAGTGACGCGTGGCTGAGCCTTCCTGGGCGGTCGGTTGGGAACACATGGCATCTATCATTCTCCTTAGAGAAGCAAATAAAATGTGAAGGAAAAAGGTGTTTAATTAAGATATTCCATTGAAATTTAGATCATCAATGTCGTTCTGAATTAGAGGATCGTTGGTGGGTCTTCAATTGTGATCTTTTTAAGGGTGTGGTTGGTCCTTAAGAGAATTTTTAAAGAAATAAATAGTTGAGAGAGTGTGTGAGAAGAAAGAGAAGTTGCTTAAAAACAACGTAGTATAACAGAACCACATTTGGTTCATTCGTTGGAGATGCTCTAACATTGGTTTTGTTTTGTCATCAAGTTTAATATTAAAATAATCCAAATAACAAAAAATTGAACAAAATTAAAAAGATTTTCGAAGGTAGAAATAAAAGAAATAATAAAATAATAATGAAAAAACACAACACTAAAATTCACAAGTATATTGAATTTGCATTCAAGAATTGTATACCAAAACCAAAAACAAGAGATCTAATTGTACTATGGTTCTAATTACTGCACAAATTATTGTCCCGGTTATGCAATTTTAGTCCCTCCATCCATTTGTGCTTCTAATTTTTATTTTTAAACCAATTAAAATGAATTTTTTTTAAATCATAAACTGTTACAGCCAAAAAGAGAGAGCAAAATCACATTGTATAAATACCTAGAGAATCCAGTTTGCACAATTAGAACCAAGATGATGGCACAACAATACATGAAGGACCCAATTTGCATAATTTGCATAAAAGACTGAATCAAGATACCAAGAAACAAAAAAAGCAATTAAACCAAAACAAAATTACACGATAATAAAATTATTGTCTCATCTAAAAACCACACAAACAGACAATATAAAATTATAATTGTTGTATTTAAAACTTAAGAATTTATATCCGTCTAAAAAAAACTTTAGAATTTATAGTTATGATTTCATGAAATATCATTTCCATTAAGCGCATAACAAATATTAGATTTGGTCATCATATTCAGTTTTCATTTTTTTTTTTCAACTAGAGGTATTGTGAACAAAACCTCATTCGATGGATGGAGGATTCTGATCCATGTTTACATGAAGTGAACAGAAGAAAAATTAGTATTATATTTTGCAAAAAAAAGCATATAAAGATTAATATATTAAACTTTATTTAATCACATATTATTCAAAAACAAAAAATGAATTTTGAATATGTACATGTCCATATCAACTTTGACCCTCTTAGAGCTACGCTCTTAAAGGAATCTCAAATAAATAAACAAAATCTTGAATCATCTTCAATATCAAACCTCTCTACGAGTCCTAGATTTCATTCATTCTCTGCACCCCTTTTCCTCCATATTGATTTTCATGATCCAAGCAACCCCTTTTTGCGACAGTAGACAATAATCATGAAAAACATAATAGTAGAAAACACTGCCGAAAAACAAACTACCTGCGAGTAAACAAGATTTTTAGTTAAAATTTTTGCAGCCACATACTTAATGATGATAACATGTGCAGCAGTAAATTGCGTACCCATTTGAACATGTAATCATGGTTGTCATTCCAACTATACGGAATGTTCATCCCAAAAATACCAGCTATCAAAGAGAAGACAGATACGCAAACAGTTCCAGTGTTAAGACCGAGCTCTAACTGCATGATTGTTGAAGGTGATAGGACAAACAAACATTCAAAGGTTAGCAAGCTTGAATTTAGTAATTACAATACAAATATAATGATACTGATAAAAGACATGCATGATGATTCAGAAACATGAAAAAAGGCACCTTAATCAGCTTATTACGATGGTTGTCAAGCTGCAAAATAGAAAGAAAAAAATAAATAAATATGTATTCATATTACTTTCCATTCACCAGATACTTAAAATATTACCAGTAAATTGCTAGTTGCTTACTTGAAAGTTAATATAGTCTTCTGTATCATCGATATACTCTCGCATCTTTAAAATGAAAAGAAAAGCAGAAAGTAGTAATTAGAATAATATGATGTTAAGCTGGTATAAAAATCAAATACAAAACAGAAGTAAACAGTCTTGCAAAATACTTAATATCTGGCACGTCTGCCATATACAAAAATCAAGATTTACAGTTCTCTGTTGCACATATGCTTGCAAGATGCATATGGAGATGATACTTACTGTGGTTAACTTATTCAACGTGCTATCAATTTGCATGAAATAAGCCTGCAAAAATGACCAAACACCATTTAAAAAGTTTTTTAATTTTTTCATTAAAAATAAACATGGAAGATTTAAAGTAAATAATGTTATTACCTCAAGTAACATTTCAAGTTCCTCCACATCATTTTCATCATCAAAATGACTGGTTGCAGTACTTGCTCTACTCACTCTGGATATCCTAGATCCTATGGTAGGAGGAGAGGCAGCAAACCAATTTGCAGCAGTACCTGATCCACTAACTGGTGATGCTGAACCTGCCTTTCTTGACAAGTATAGATCAGCCATATCATCGTCATCACCCAGCAATTGTTCAAGCTCGTCTCTGACCTGTTCGTTGTAGATAACAAGAAAAGGTGATGATGGGAGAGGGAAAAAACAATGTTGCTGACATCATCAACAAATACAAGTCCATGATATGATTTGACAAAATCTGTTGTATTCTGTGTAGAAAAGATGACACAAATTGGCTTTTAGCTGACTCGAGTTTTTTCACTAGCATAGGAAAACTTGACATACCTGTTGAACCCTAGCAGTCATCCTTGTCATTGAACTCTTCAGTTTACGAATTCTGTCCAAATTTCGACTACTAATCTGCAGATTACAATAGTTCAAAAGATCATAACTGAACCGCAAAAAGTCAAGAATTTCAAAAACATAATAAAACGAACATATTCCTTGAGAAGGTTCAAACATGGAACTAGAACATCCACATTCTAAGCCAACCAACAGAAATTTGTTAGGGGAAGCAACCATAATTAGAATTCACACCTCAATGATGATAAGTACAAGAAATAAAAAGCATAAGATCTTTGAGCTGAAGACAAGAAAATCTCCCCATCCACTTTTAAGAACAAGAGAATATGTACCTTGGAGGTAAGTTCCTCTAATGTAGGATAAGCAGCCATCTCCAATTCCGTTGTACGTGCAGCAAGAAAACTACAAATGGCTTCTAAAGCTACCTCAATGGCACGGAACTCGAAGGTTGACTCTACATTGCATAATTTAGATCACTCAGGTATGGAGGATAAACTGTTTGAGAATAAACAATTCTAATAAATTTATTAACAAAAAAGCAGATTTCTGAGCGGTAAAGATACAACTAACAAGTTTGTTTGCACAGTTCATCTTTAATCTAACATACCATCTTCATCAGCTGCTTCAGTATCATGCTGACCACCAAGATCCTCTTTACCACCTCCTTGTTGTTGATGAACGGCACTTAGTTTAGGCAATATCCTTTGTAGCTCCTCAACAACAGGGACCACATTTTCATCGGTTGGATCTCGCAACAATACCTATACACAACCACAGAATTCAAAATTCCATAGAACATAGAGAAGACCAGGGGTTGAACACAGGATTCAAAAATGTACAAACCAGGAGGATAAAGAACATGGTAAAAACATATGACACTGACTCTATAATTTTCTAGTTCTATTAAAATCTATTCGTAAGACTTGTGCCATCACATTAAGCAAGTTTCACGACACTGGCACAGGCAAAACAAGAAAAATACATGAATAGGATACTTAGCAATAGCATGCCATTATACCATTCCTCTAGTCCTCATTGGTCAATCAGTCTATGAATTTTTGTCTATGAGTAGCCTAAAGTAAAATTTGGGAGCTTAATCCACATTTTAATTTCATAATGTTTCAATTTTTATTCTTTCCAAGTAATCAAACATGGGAGCAGAGGCATTATTATGTATTAATAATACAATTACTTATCAACCAGTTTTTTTATTGTAATTTGTAACATACAGTCAACTAAAGAAAAACCCAAAAACCACATCCATCACCATCAGCAATCAACAATAACTCTTATTAATAATTCATAATAGATACAGAGAAAAGCTGACTAACCTCTTCAGCAGTGATAATTGCCTTGATGTGCTGAAACACAAAACCATATTAAACAAAATAAAAAAACACAAAACAAAAAAAACCCTAAAATCAGAAAACAGAATGCAAAGAGAATCATATGAAGCACACCTCCAAGTTAAGAACAATGGCCTTCTCACGACCCATAATGGAAGAGGGGTAAGAGAGAAAGGGATCAAGGATTCTAAGATCACGTGCATTAATCTGAACCCTTTGCATGATTGCATACTTGTCCATGTCAAGCAATGATCCTTGACCCGTTGCATCAAACACAATCCAACTTCTCGAAGTATGGGTCTTCTTCTTCATAACTACCATATCCTCCTGGTCCTCAGGGACAACGCTTCCATCCTTAGCCATCAAACCCTAATTCAAAAACACCAATTCAACTCAAAACTCGGATTCAATTCAATTCAACTCACCTCCCACTAAAAAAATTAGCAGGGAAATCTCTCAAACCCTTTTGGGCATTTCATCAAACACCAATTGAGTATGCGAGAAGACAAAACAACGCAAGTTTTTCACTTACTATAATTGGTTTAAGCGTCTTTCTATGAACGTGAATTTGTGTTGGAAAAGACAAGTGAGTCACTGAAGAGAAGGAGGATGATGATGAAGAAGGTGGAGTGAGAGGGTTAGTAAAGTGAGTGTGATACTAACATAACAGAACGAAATAAAGAATCGTATCATGCGGAGAAGATCACTTTTGGCGGTTATGTTAGTTATCTATTACTATCCTCATAAAAAACTAACGACTCTTTTTATCACGGTGTTTGATTTGATGTGACATAATATAAAAGTGACATACTTTTTAACGTTATTTTGTGTAGATTTCAAAATCTATACATTTTTTTATTGTCAAATTTTGTATGAATATGAGAAAAAGTGGAGGTAAATTACACTCTAATAATGCATACAATAAGGAAAAACTTTAGCTAAATTTTTTATTTTAAATTTATAATTCAAATTTAAATTGTATATAAGAAAAAGGAGAAAATGGGGGAAATTGAATTCAAATTTTTGGTCTAGACCAGGGTATCTACCGCCAAACGCAGTGACTAATCCTCTCGCTGGATTGGAGGCACCTCGAAGGGGTTGCATTCAAATTTAAAATCTCCTTATTGAATTCAAATTTAAATTGTATAAATAAATAACAATTTGAATTTACATGCATACAATCTCATCTCTCTCTCTCTCTCTCTCTCTCTCTTTGTGACCGTTCCTTTCTTCAGTTCGTGCGTATGTGTTCTGTTTAATATTCACGACCATGTTTTTTCAATTTAAGTTCAACTCCTTTTTATAACCACGGCTTAGGGTTGTAACCACCACTTGAGCTTATCTTCTTTTTTTGACTATATCACATTTAGTGGCGGTTTCTATCCATAGGTAAAAGTCAATTTTAGAAAAAAAATATTGACTTGTGGATTTATGTTTTTGACATAAATCTGGAATGTATTTTTTTTTAACTCTGACATAAATCCAGAAGTCAAAAAAACTACAAAATCCGTTATTATATTTTGGGGCATAAATACGGAAACCAAATATTAATTCCGGATTTATGTCTAGTAGATATTTCCGGAAAAGTAAAAAAAAATACAGTTTGGAATTTACACTATAATTCCGAGAATAGTGTATATTTTGAGGGGTATTTTTGGGATTAAATGAAAATTGGCAGCCTAAATCCAAATGCTGCATTTCTTTCACGATTCTGTGTGTGTTACTAATTTGGATTGAATCATGGGATGGACCCTTTTTTTCTTCATCGTGGGCCTTAGATGCATTTCTGTATGTTTTTCCATATATCTGCTTACTAAACAAACTGCATACATCAGATGAGGGCGTGAGCTATTAAGTATATGAGACTTCTTACCATTTGTTTGTAGGGAGTGGCATCTACCTCTCCACCACCTCCTTCCTTTGACAAATTACGTCTAGGCATTGCAAGGCTCTGAATTGGATTAACATTCTATATTCCAAACCTATCCAATACTTCTTTATAGTTTGGCCTGATTAATGAAGATTCGATCAGTACTTTGACTTACTTCAACTCCAAGGAAATAGTTCATTTTCCCTAAGTCAGCCATATCAAATTCCCTTTGCATAGATGTTTTGAAACTTGCAATCATATTGGCACAATATTTACATTTATATATCAGGTCATCTACGTAAAGACTCACAGTGGGAATGTTGTTGGGTTCTATTTTGATGTAAAAAGTCTGCAGAGAATGACATTTTTCAAATTCTTCCTTCTCAAAGTAAGGCTCCACCTTGATATACCAGATTTGGGGAATCTGCTTAAGTCCATACAGTTCCTTTTTCAGTTTATACATCTTTTGTTCTCCCCCTTTCTTCATATGAGGGCTGGTCTATGTATACTATCTCATTCATCTCACCATGCAGAAAGTCGCTTTTGACATCTAGTTTATACAAAATCGACCATTTGAAAGTAGCCAAAGCAATGACGGTCCTTACTGGGAGTGATAGGCGCAAACACCTCTGTATAGTCAATTCCCTTTTTATGTGAATACCCCTAAGAAACCAACCCATCTTTATGTTTTCCAATTTCCCCTTTCTCATTGTACTTACTCTTATAGGTTCATTTCGTCTCTATTGTTTTAGCACCCTTGGGAAGAGTGGTCAGATCCCATGTCTCATTCTTTTCAATGGCTTCCATTTCCAACCTCATGCCATTTTTCCACTTGTTTTCTTTGACATCTTCTTCAAAATTGGTAGGGTCCTCTAATCGAGTGAGTATTGCAAGGTTGTAAGTATTCATCATCAGTTACATAATCTTACTCCCTTATGGTAAACTGTCTAGTTTAGTGGTACTAGGATTCTCTCGCCCTTCAATAGTTGCACTGTCAAGTTGTGTATGCTGCAAGAGTAATTATACCACTACTAGTCTTTCCTCACCATTGTTCATTCCACTTTCTTCATGTGCACTGTCACTTGTATTAACAAAAAATCATGCAACTTCTTCCTCTTATTGTCAAGGATATGTACATGCTCTGTACAACCAAAGACCCTGAAGTGATGAACTGGTGGTTTTATGCTACTCCAAACTTCAGTAGGTGTCTTGTCTTTCACAACCACAGTTGGACTTCTATTCTGCACAGAGACTGACCAGTTCTCTGCCTCTGGCCAAAACGCATTCGACATTGTTTCTCTACAAGAAGGCTCCTTACCATGTTCATGATGGTTCTTAGGGCTGACAATGAACCGAACTAACTTGAACATAGTTCGAAATTTGATTCGATAACTAGTCTGTTGAACTTGGTTCACGAACCAATTGAGCTGATAATTGAGCTCGTTAAATAAACGAGCCAAACTTGAGGTAGATATAGTTTGACTCATTTGGTTCATGAAGCAGCTATATATATATTCATTCATGCCAAAGCCTTCATAATTATCTAGCTAGGCCTAGACTTATTTAATGGTTTACAAAGCAACAAATTCTATTTATACGTGACTTTTATGATAGCTGCATTAGGGATGTCAAAGTGTCAAGATTATAAGAAAGTTATTATAGACATCTCTTATGTAATAATTTAATATTTATAGATAGATCATATTTGGATAGATAGATATTAGAAATGAAAATGTGATCTAAAATTGAATTTTTGTAGGAGTTGGCGCAAATGATGAAAACGAGGATTAGCACACGTCGTTGTAATAAACCCAACAATAACAAATAACAAACGTGCTGTGTGCGGTTCTGGCCCAGGCTTTCTTTTCTTCTCCATTTCTCAGCAGCCAGCCGAATCATAATTTCACGTAACTACGAACCCTAGCAATCACCTTTTTTCCCCTTTTCCCAATTTCAGGTTTCACTTTCATTTTCTTCGCCTCTTACATTTTCATTTTTATTATATCTTCATTTAGTCATTTTATTTTTTTGGTTTTTTCCTTTCAAGTTTTCTTCGGCTTCTTTCTCTCTCCCAAAATTTCATGTACCTGCTGCAAATTCCTTATTGTTATGCTTGTGTTTTTAATTATTCACTATTGAAACTGTTTATGTTCTTTTTACCAACTTTATTTTGCTATCTCCATTTATTTATTGCTATGCAAAACCTTTTCAGGGTACAATTGACCTAATTTTATTAAATAACATATTATGTGAATTGTACTCGGTTCAATAATTCTGACTTTTTGATATAATTGAGTTGATTTTCTCTTCAATTTATGAATATGAAGGTGACTGCTTATGTCATTCTTGTAAACCTTGTTGTATAAGAAAAGCTTGTTCACCACGTGGACTAAGTGACTGCAGTCTTGACTTCTATATTTTTGAAATGCCAGTGGACTAGAACAAGTATTTCATATATTTGTGAGTGTATATGCATGTGTATTATGTATATGTATATATATGAATATGTATATGTATATGTATATGCACGTAGATCAATTTCACGAGATGTTGTGCCTGTGCCAAATTGCCAATTGTATATGACATGCCTTCTATTGTGAGTGCTAATTGTATATATGACATGTATTCTGTGTGTATGTGCCATATGCTGCAGTTGCTTCTTAAAAGCTGGATATTGTCAATGCCTTTGATCATGTCTTTTACTTTACAGTTTTTGTTGTGATTGTGTCTCATTTTTATTCTTTTTTGCTGCTGAAGCCGACTATGGAGGGTGCTGAGAGTGGACGTTAGGAGTTACAATCCAGTCTTTCGTTTCTGCAGACCGTTAATTTGATCAATAATTAGTGGTGCGTGGTAGATTTGATAAAAACTAAAGGGGAGGACTTGTACTTACTGCTTATTATGACTTAAGAGAATGGAGATGCATGTGATTTGGCGAGTCGTGGTCAGTGGTAACGTATAATTCTGTGAAGTACCAAAGATTATTGGCTGGTTTGAAATATAGAAGTCAGTCAATAGAGAGGCTACCTGATGTAATGCCACACTCTTTTAAGGTCGAGTCGGTGGCTATGTTTGAAGCTGTGCAGGAGATTGCCATCTACATTCATAGGTTTCACAATCTTGACCTTTTTAATCAGGGGTACACATCCATTTCAATTTACTTCTTTCCAAATATTGTTACAAAGTCTTAATTAACTGACATGCATGTTTTGTTTTAAACAGATGGTATCAGATTAAAATTACTGTGAGATGGGAGGACAATGAAAATATATCTTTTGGAATTCCAGCTAGAGTTGTTCAATATGAAGGTGGTTTTCTATAACTATGCTCTATATTACTTCTGGGTCAATGAAACTCTTTTGAAACATTTATTCCACATTATTTGTCAACTCTTCCATTAGTATAACAGACATAGAGATTGACTGCCTTTTATTTATGAAAATATTCTCTCTGGAGAAATCATTACGCTATTTTTGAACTCCAAATGTCTCAAACAAATCTCTTTGGGCTACTAGGGTAACTTAGATATGAAACACGCTTGATGCCTGAAAGACTCATTAATGTGAAAATTATTTGCTATAAATTCATCTATGCCATTAGTTAAGGAAATCAAGAAACCTAAGAGGTCTGATTTGTAATTTTCTGAATATCTTAGAATGTCTAACTCAGCCCCTACTTTGGTCATATGAGTTGGAGCATGAAATTTGCAAGATTTGACATATATGGTTAGCCCAATAGCAGATCTAAAATAGACTCTGATTGACTGCAATGAAAGCAACCTTACCTAGGGCTGACCACAATGAAGGTGGCCAGGGTTTTGATGCTGAAGCAGAATATCCTAGGTTGGGAACTCTAATACCATACCATCTTAGAATTTGGTTAGACTTAACTCAACACCAAAAGCTGGCTCAAGGGGGATTGTCCAAGTCTTATGACGACTACTTTGGAATTATCACTATTTGATGTGGGATCTCAACACAATATTGAGGAATAAGAGATTGAGAGAATATCTCATGCATTTTGGAAACTTTAAGGTTTCAAGTGTTATTAACTCAAGAGACATCACTAAATGAACTAAATATACCCTTTTGTGTAATAGAAGTTGAAGGTTGAGGTTCTATGTAGATGAAAAACAGAACTGGGAACTATTTAATCTGTAACTGGTTATACCATAAATATGGATAACAATAACAGTATAATTTTCAAAGGTTCTTTCCTTGCTACGCATGAGATTGTGGTATCTCATTTTGTCTATCTTTAAACTACCTTCTGTGCTTTATATATTTTATTGCACTTATGTTGTTTTCGTATGAAAACTTTAGAAAAGTTATTTCTTATGTACTAATTAATAACTGATGGGATATAAAATATTCTGTTTTGCAGCTCCTGATCTGGGTCCTAGCAGTATATATGGTATTTGGAGGATCGATGATACAGACAACAGTTTCGCAACACAGCCCTTTCGGATAAAATATGCTAGGCAGGATATTCATTTATGTATGATGGTCTCATTTAACTTATCCCTTAGTAGATTTAAGGTAAGGATCTCTCTTACTTTGTTCCCACTTTAAGGGGTATTGAGGGTAAGGATCTCTCTTCCAGACTTCCAACAAACTTAGAGCAAATTCGAGAGTGCTCCAATTCTCTCCTTACAGCTGACTGTTATGGGCCTAATAACAAAATACTGGGCTGTTCATAAAAACATGGGCTAAGGCCCATACCTATAATACTCCTCCCTTTGACTTTCACCTTGTCCTCAAGGTGATTAAGAAAGAAAAATTACAGCCAGCACAAAACAACTCCAAAAATTGTTGAAGGGATATTACTCCCAAAACCTCAACCTTTTTTCTTGCAGCTGAAAATACTTCCCACTTCAAATGTTGAAGAATGCTGCAACGAATGTCTCAGGTTGACCCATCATGGAACTAAACTGAAACGTTGTCTTCTTTTTAATATATGCATTAACTGCACTCAGAATTTCAGCAAATGACCATGATATTCCAATAGAAACTGTGATTGTTATTTGAGCAACCCCACTTGATTTCATCTTTTGGGGAATGGACTGGAACAAGTAGATTACAGTACCCAGTCCCGCTGCAGTGAAGCCCATTTCTACACAATCAGCCAATCTTAAAACTCCCAATGTTAAGAGTACCAGGCCTGCCAAGGGGACAAGGGATTCCCCACTAAGAAGGATGACAGACTTGCAAAAAGACTTCCAAAACCCAAAGAAGCCATTAACAACTTGGACTAAGGATGTGCCCTGACATTTGCAAATGCTCTGTAGTTGGCCTTGAGAGTTTGTGTGGAAGATAGCACCTTAAATCGTGAGAGAGGTTGGGTTGTTTATGAAGTCGCCTGACCTCCCTAAGTACTAAGCCTTGCATCCCCTTACCCCTCTGTTTGTGGCCTAACTTAAGTACAACCCAAATTTTAAAAACGTCCACCAACCCATTAACTTCACTCTGGACTTGGAGTATTTTGGGCAATTCTAGTTCCAACTGCAACCCACTATGGGATTGGACCCAAATACCCCCATGCAATCCAAAACTTAATCAAAACAAAGGCTTCTATGTTCTTTCTTACCAAGCAAAAGCATGCCATATAATAAACAGAGCTTATAATTTTTAACCTGCCAAAGCCAAGCCATGGTAACAAAGCAAAGGTTAGTTAACCATGTGTTGGTTACAAGAGTTTGGTATCAGCCTCAGGCATGAGTCTGCCACACTCTTACAACTGTCAGTTAGTTGTTAAGGTGTCAATTTTTTTTTAAAATTGGGGAATGGGGGAATTTTATTAATCAAAGTGGCACTAATGGCCATTTTACAATTCTCCTCGAGGGGATTTGAACTCAGCACCTTAAGGATACAAGGCTATGCTCTTATCACTGAGCTAGCACCTCAAGTAATTGTTAAGGTGTCAATTAATTAGTTGTTTTGACGTACAAAAAAGCCCGGGTTTACATTGTAATAGTCAATTTCTCTCGGTGTTACTTGAGTAATGTTTCTCTCAAATTATCTCTTTATCATTTTCTCATTTCTTTCACTTTCTTCTACTTTCTTGCACTCTGCCATGGTCTATTATGGTATCAAGACTCGAGCTTATTTTTGGGCCTGACACCGTACCATGACTGTGTGTGCACAATTCTTTAGATCTGCCACCATCACCTTAACACCCTGGTGGTTCTTTTGTTTCGTCATCTCATTTCTCTGCCCCAGTCCTGTTTTCACATTCAATCTTTGTGTGGTTGGACAGCGAGAACTTCCTCTTCTTGAAGAACCAAGATGAAACCATAATCGAGGCCCACAGATTCAACTGATTCATACTATATCATCATATTCCCTCTCAATTTGATTATGACGAAGATTGTGCTTAGTTAGTTGGCCAACTATTTGACGTACTATATCATTTTTTATATAAGTATCATGATCTACAACAGTGTAATTAGTTTGCCAGAGATAATAACAGATTCAGTTTTGAAAGAGTTCTCTAGTTATTTCTCATATTCTACTTTCCATCACTTTCTCTTTGATTCTCTTTTCCAGATATGACTATGTTGTGTGGTTATAAATTGTAGGGTTTACCTACATCGGCTGTAATTTTGAAGTTTGAGCTTATGTATGCTCCCACGTTTGAAAATGGGTCAGTGATTAAAGTAGTATATTCATTTGCATATTTATATCGTTCTAAAAGACATGGTTGTCCCTTTCTGGTTGATAAATCCTTAGTGAAATCGGTATACTGAATGGTGTTCACCATCTACAGTGCTGACTTGCAAGCTTCTCTGGATGCTTACCCTGCTGCTGTCCATGAATTCCGAGTTCCTCCTAAAGCTCTTTTAGGACTGCATTCATATTGTCCTGTACATTTTGATGCTTTACATGCAGTTCTTGTTGATGTCAGTGTACATGTCAGTTTACTGAAAGCTGTCCCTTACCCATCTGCATCGAAGGTACCAAGGTTTGTTGCATCCAATTTAAAATGTTCATTTAGATCAGATTAATTTGCAACTTTATATTTATGCATGTTTAGATGACATGCTTGTATTCTCCATTTCAGCAATTCTCGCAATGCTGAAGTCACTGCCGGTAAAAGTTATGACACGTTGAACCAAGTATGCTCTAAACATTGAATGTTTCTTTCTGGGAATAATTGTTGAAGTGCCGGTCATTTTGGCTTTCTTCAAAATATTTGTTGCAAAACTTTCTTTGCATTATTTCATGCTTGTGTTCTTTGGTTGATTTATACACTAGGCTTCTAGCAATCTGGCATGTTGCTTGATGCTCATGCATATTTATGCCAGTGTTACTTTCTTATTAGATCCAAGTTTGCATAGTCTAAGGTGGAAAGTTCATCTTTGCATGTATTCACTTACCTACATACATATGAACTTGTGCAGGATTAAATAGTTTCATATGCACAAAATATCGTTTTCTAAAAGAGTAGTATGAAAATATTTGGTTGAATTGTTGAAAGCAATATGACTATATTGAAAAGATCTTTTTGCACCTGTAAATACTTTTTATGTTTAGCTTCTATACGCTGAAAATACTTCGTGCCAACACGGAAATTAGGATGAAAATCATTCAGAAAAATGTCTGTGTTGATAGTATGGTAGATGTTAGTTTGTACTTTTTATATTCTAGTAACCAGAGAATAGATTCTTATTTATGAATATGTTTTATTGGTTTTATTCTGTGGCCATGTTTTCAGGCATTAATAGATTGCTTTATGTGACTAACCAGGGCTTGGGTGAACCTGCCTCTGTAGATTTGGAAAGTGTAATGCTTCTTAAAGCATTAGTAACAGCTCGCGATATATTACTTGAAGAATTACAAAAACTCAGCAAAGCATTTGATGAGGCTATTGAGATTTCAGAGTTCGTGTCAAAAATGAACAATGGGAAAATACTAAATTCTTTTGTGCAAGCAAGTCAGTTTGCAGAAGATGTTGAAATTTCAGCACAAGGCAAGCCACAAAATGGTCTTGAGGTCCTTACTTTATATTCACGCTGCAGTGAATTGTTATTTTGTTTATATATCTTTTTTTATGGTTTGTTTTTTGTTTAATCTATATTCTCTTATTGTACAGAGAGGAAGTGGCTCTCTGGATTTTCTGATTGCTGAAAAGTTTCATTTGCTGTCACATAGTGAGCTGTTGGACTGTTGTCATTCAGTGGGAGAGCAATTGTTGTATTTATGGAACATATTTCTAAAGTTCCACAGGTTTGCTTCTGATCATGTATCATTAAAGTTCAACAAAACGTGTCTTTCATGTCTGAACCTAATTTAGTGTTTCATATTTATCCTGTTATTTTAATAATTCTGATCGAAGTATGTTAGATACGGGCCTTATTTAAAATAGCAACAATAATAGTAGATAGTTTTTATTATTAGAGGCACTTTTTCTTAATAATAACTGTCATAACTGTCATATGTTAGAATAGAATAAATAGGGAAAAGGGAGGAGAGAGGAGATCATCTTGGGAAATTGTATGGAAATTGGGGCCTTTTAGGCTTGTGGAGAGTTATGGATCTCTAGAATATCCAGAGAATTGTATTGTAATCATCATTTTATAATAATATGCCAGTTGGTTTCTATCAACCTTCTATCAACTAGTATCCTGTAGTTACGTTCCTACAATCATTCATGGTTTCCACCAGAGCAGAAAGGGAAGCATGCATAGAGGCGTTGGAATGCACAGTTGAAGGCCTGTTATCACTGAGCGAAATAGTGGAGAATGCCATGGAAAACAAAAATATTAGGACGAATGGAGAACAAGAGGGAATTGTTTAACGCTTTGCACAAAACCCAGGGCTTGTTGTGTAACCAACAGTCACGTGACAGGAACCATGGGTGACACGGGCACGGCGATGGGTACCACAGGCGCGACGAGTGTTACAATGGGCGCCACAGGTGCCACGCAACCCAAAACCAAGGGCGCCACAGGCGACACTGGACGTGAGGCAGGGCTCCACGGGCGCAAGCCAAGGCTCCACTCTTGGCCCAGTGTAGGGGCGTGATGATGGTTTTGGCACAAGACAGGGGCTTGGGTGCCATGCGCCAAGGCTTGTCCAGGGTGCAAATTCTATGCAATGGAAACAAGTTATTACTTCCAATCGTGGGCGGTGGGAAGATGAAAACGTAGGAAACAGTAAGAGAGGAAGGAGAAGAATCAATTTGGTGCATTTGGGTGACCTAAGGGGCCGAGCCCAGTCTAAGAAAAGAAAGGAATTGGGCCAGTTACAAGGGTATGTCATTGAATGCTACTGTGATAGTTTCAACTTGTTTGCCTCCTTATGCTAGCAACTACAAGAATGCAAATGTTTGGGCCTTCTGCAGCTTTAATGTTTTAATGTGTCAATGTTATGTAATTGTTCTTGTTTCCATACCATCACCTTGAGGGCAAGGTAAAAGTTAGGGGGGAGTATTGTTAGATATGGGCTTTATTTAGAACAGCAATAATAATGTAGGTAGTTTTTATTATTAGAGGCAGTTTTTATTAATAATAACTGTCATATGTGCAGTTAGAACAGAATAAATAGGGAAAGGGAGGAGAGAGGAGATTATCGTGGGAAATTGTATGGAAATTGGGGCTTTTAGGCTTGGGGAGAGTTTTGAGTCTCTTGAGTATCTAGAGAATTGTATTGTAGTCATCATTTTATAATAATATAACATTTGATTTCTATCGAAGTAAAGTAATAGTTTGCTTAAGAGGTCAATTTCCCCCTTTTGCCCTTCAATGAACATGCATATATATGTTTAAATATCCCTTCTGTGCTATTATGGAATATTTTCCCGGGGGGAGGCTGCTAAATGATACTACCGACTTTTGTTCTTCTCTTCATGCATCTTTTCTATACTTTGTGTCAGATAATAATATTCCTGCATGATTGCATGTAACGACAAATCTGCACTTACAGTTTCACAGGCCGATACTCAAAAATGAGTGTTCCGGCTTTTTTCTTTTCTTTTTGAAAAAAAGGGTGTTCCAGTTAACTGCCCGACAATTATAATTTCTAGCCCCTTTCATTACCTTAGCATGTTTAATCAGCTGATATGTATATTTTTCTAGGGATAACAAAACAAAGATTCTGGAATTTTTGCGTGATACTTGGGCTAAGGATAGGAAAGCTGAATGGTCAATATGGATGGTGTATTCTAAGGTAGAGATGCCTCATCATTATATAAATAGTGACGAGTCTTCATATCGTGGGGTACACAGAAGAGTTTCCAGTTTGTGGAAGTTATCTGATGAGGTGAGTGCTTATATTTTCCTCCATATTTTTAATGTCAATCAAGTTTCTTCGAGAAGGAAATTGGAATATAGCTTTCGTGTAAATTACTAAATACGGATATTCTTTATTTTCAAATCGTACAGCCTCCTCAGACTGCAGCTACACGTGCTGAACTTCATCGAAGGAGCATTGCACAAATGAGGGTAGTTATCAACTTATGCGGACCACTAACTCCTATTTTACATTTACATACGGGCTATTAATGGATTACAATTTTGCAGATTAATAACCAATCAATTCAAGACATGCAAATGTTTGGAGATCCTGCGCGTATACCAATTGTGATTGTTGAACGTGTGACAAATGCACCACGGCGCACTATCAGTGAAAATTCATACCTGAGACATGTCAAACTTGTAAATTCACTTAATCTTCAAATTGGGCTTAACTCAGACACTGCAAACAAGGAGTCCTCCCCACAAAGTAATACTCGTGTTCTGAAGATTGTTGTCTTTGTGCATGGGTTTCAGGCAAGATTTCTACTCCTTGAATTTTGCAACAATCAATAACATGCTTTTTCTGTATTTCTCAAGCTTGTTAAAGATATCCCCCTATTTTACTGAGATTGATTGCAAAAAAATATTGGCAAACCACAGGTAAAGCAAAAATGAACAAGTGGTTGTGGTTAGCCCTTTTTTGAAAGAAGCGGGCTTACAAAATGCCCATAACCTGGCTGCAGAGTGTTGATAAGCACAACACAACAGTAAAAATGAAAAGGTTTTGGCCTCCGTCTGAATAAGCTAGAAATTTGCAGTCGTGGGGAAAATAACCCTCCCATCATTACCAGATATCTCATTCCATCACCAAAACATTGCCCGCTTGGTCCTTTATGCACTTCTCTTCCCAGTCATGGTGTCATCCATTTCCTTTAGATTTTGTAACTTGTGTGCTAAATTGTCAATAACTGCATTCCACAGTAATCCTAATTTCACGCATTAGCTTCTTTACCCATACTCTTCATGAAAATGTTGGAAATTTGACTCCGTACTCAAGCTACACAACATTTTATTCACAGATTTCAATCCATAATTAACAAAATCACATTGTCCATGTAATAAAGATTAAAAAAAATTACATTAGTTCTTTGCCATGCACAACGCTGAGATGGGCTAGGCATAACATATGCAGATTTACACACTCTCTCTCTCTCACACACACACACACACACACACAAAGCTTTGATCTCAAGAGTTGTTCAATGCTTATTCTTTGTCTCTTAAAAATGCTGTAGGGACATCATCTGGATCTACGACTTATTCGAAATCAATGGCTTATGATGGATCCCAAGGTAGAAGTTCTTATGTCAGAGGCTAATGAAGATAAAACATCAGGAGACTTCAGAGAAATGGGACAAAGGCTAGCACAGGAAGTTATTTCCTTTGTTAAGAAGAAAATGGATAAAGCATCGAGATATGGAAATTTGGGAGATATTAGGCTGAGTTTTGTGGGACATTCTATTGGTAACCTCATTATAAGAACAGCAATCGCAGGTAGGTCATACTTTTAGTATTGAATGTATTCATCTGTTTGACATTTGGTGCTAACTTTTTTCCTATGTTTGCAGAGAGCATGATGGAGCCGTTTCTAAGATACCTACATACATATGTTTCAGTGTCTGGTCCGCACTTGGGGTATCTTTACAGTTCAAACTCACTGTTTAACTCTGGGTTATGGCTTTTGAAGAAACTAAAAGGCACACAGTGCATTCATCAACTCACCTTCACAGATGATCCTGATATTCAGAATACATTTCTCTATAAACTTTGTAAGGTAAGGATGCTGTTCCACAAAGATTGGGATCAACAGCATAAGCTCAAAGACTTTATTTTATTGAGTTACTGATTTTGATGTGATTGTTAGTTTTTCCCAACCACACTGTTATGTTATAAACATTTATATGTTCTATCTTCCATTACTATTTTCTTAAGCAATGTTTCCTATAAAAAGTGAATCAATGGTTTAAAAAAAACATTAGTTGAATAGCATCTTTTCCCATTTCTATGCGAATGAATTTTTATTTTTTAGAACAAAAAACCTGTGATCTCTCAACTATTAATTTTGGCAAACAGCACCATGTTTTGAATAATGTTTCAAAAGCTACCGTGTTAATGTTAATTGGCTATTTTTTGGTACAGATCGTACAACTAAATGGATGTATTATTGGTTGGCAAATATAAGGGTTACTGGTGTAGTGAAGATGCATTGGCTGATAAATGATGGAAGCAGCTAATAGTGCCTATTGTTGTGGAATTTAATTTTTGATATTGATTCCGTCAAAAAACAAAATTGATATTGAAAGTTTAGGGTTCCCTTTACCAAAATCCTGTAGAGACTGTTTTTTTTTTAATAAAAGGCCTTCATCATTCAAATATTATGTGGAGTGTAAGTAATATGATGAGGTTCTAATATAGTTGTTTTCATTTCTTATTTTTTTCAGCAGAAGACCTTGGACCATTTTAGGCATGTAATTTTGCTATCTTCCCCTCAGGTTTTCTCTTGCCTTGTACTCTTAAATTTTTTCTGGAAATTCATTTACTTATTAGCAGTGAATGTATATTAGTGTCGGGCGTTTAATCTTAAGGTCTTTAGAACTGAAACTTAATTGATAGGTTCTGTCCATATATTAATGCATGTGAAAACTTGATCGTCTTTTACATAATACTACATTTTACAATGCGTCGTGGTGCACCCAAACTGAATCTAACCAGGAAACAAACACGTTTTTCATTATGATAGTGCCACTTTTTCTGGCAGATGAACTTAATTGTGTTGAAAAGTAAAATTTAGGACCTGTTTTGTTTGAAAAAAATGTTTTTTTTTCTTTAGGTTAACTATGTTTTAAGCAAATTTTTGTTTGTAAGCCTTGTACCCATTTTCTAGTCCCTAGAAATTACAAAACTACATGCATTTAGCATACAAGAGACAATAAAAGTCAACTTTTTTTACTGCTTTCAGTTATTTCCCTACAAATGTTCGATATCAGAAAAGAGTAATAAGAAAGTGATATTTTTTAATTAAAAATGAAAAAAGAAAAAAAAAAATTGACATTTTAAATATGTTATCCTTCCTAATTGAATTCCCAAGATTTTATTAGTATGTATGATAATGCATTATTTCTAGTTTAGTAAAGTGAACCCTGTTTCCCTTTAAGCTATTTTTCCCGATTTTCTTTCCTCACTTTCTGTTTTCCTATAGGCAGTCTTCTTTTACTTTGATTTATTTTATTTTAAAAAAAATTCTGCTAACCGATAATAATGCTTTTATCAGGATGGTTATGTGCCTTACCATTCTGCCAGAATTGAATCATGTCAGGCTGCTTCACATGACAATTCAAAGAAGGGTAGAGTGTTCCTAGAGATGTTGAATGATTGTTTGGACCAAATCCGTGCCAATCCCTCGGAACGACGAGTTTTTATGCGTTGTGATGTCAACTTCGATGCTACTGCCTATGGCAAGAATTTAAACTCTCTAATTGGGCGGGCTGCTCACATCGAGTTTCTAGAGTCTGACATTTTCACGAGGTTCATAATGTGGTCATTTCCAGAACTATTTCGATAGGATTTTCTGTGATTTGGCGTCTTTGCATTCAGGTTCACAGAGATATTCACACATAACGCCCTCAGCCTTTTATTAGCTTCAGAGACCAGCAATGAGCAGATTTCAGATATGTTATTCATAGAGTGGCATTCTCGTTGGTATGCATAAGATGGCAGAACCATTTAGACATCTGAGCTGCATATTTAACTGGCATCATGATGTTTATTTGGAGCACATGTATACATACACAGCTTTAGGAGTTGTTCAAAGAAATATAGTGATGTAATTATTTTAGGTTAGATGCAATGGAATGCTGTAACAAAATTAGGCATAAAGTTTCTAATAAATATAAAAGTGTATTTATTTAGATGAAATAACTGAATTCTCGCTGTTAATTTGGTTCATTTTCTTTTCTTGTTTTTCCGAAGCACTAAAATTTGAGATGTTGCGAATTATTTACTATTGCTTCGTTTTGGTCCTACCTTACCTTAATGATTGTAGGTGTTGATTTTACTACTTTCCTCCCTGTTTAGAATGCCTTTTTGACCAATGCACGATAATTGAAAAAATAAGCTAAACTATTTAATTATATTAACTTTGTAAACAAAATTACTAATTTGTTATGAAATTAACCAAAGTTAGAGCAAGATATTATAAGAATATAGATAAAGGAGAAGGAGACTTTTGCTAGACAAAGAAATAGAGAATAGAAAGGAAGAGAATAAGAGAAGAAATGAGTTTACAATGAAAGCCTTTTAGAAAGATAATGAAATTGTTTCTGTAGTTTCTCTTGGCTTCAGAAGTACTTGAGATTCAAAGAATAAGTCATGCTTTGAGTGTGGGAGCTTTTGCATTGTTCTCTTGAAAGGTATATTGATAATGTAAAAAAATAGAATAAGAAAAATACTAGTTCAATAAAGTCTCAACATGGTCACACACGGGAGAGAGATCCAAGAGTGAGAGAATGGGGGATCAGGAGAGAGATCTTAGAGTGACAGATCTGGGAGGGAGGGAGGTGCATAGTAATATTTTCTTCTTATCATTGTATTTTTCGGGATCTTACCACGGGGAGGACGACTGAAGTTTCTAAGGAACTAGAAGGGTTGTACTTTCTATCAATTGAGGAAATTGGTTCGAAGGGACTATCTTCCTCCATGAAAACTCGACATACTACCTCCCAAGTTTGGCTTCAACATAAGCATCCAAGACATCCTCCATTTTCTTTACTTAATTTTCTTTTCCAAAGTTGTTTTTACACGAGTATGTTGAGTCCTTTAAGTGTCATGTTTGTCAGTTTGCTAAACACAAACATGTCTCTTTCCTTTAATTTTAATAAAAGTGTTGAACCTCTTGATCTTATTCATTCTAATGTTTGGGGGCCTACCTCTATTTCTGATATTTTGGGTGCGCGATGGTTTTTTACTTTTATTCATGAATGGGCTTGTGCTACTTGGCTATTCTCGATGAAAGATAAATCTCAAGTATCTGAGTTATTCATTCAATTTTATCATGTAATAAAAACTCAATTTGGAAAAAGCATTAAAAGACTTCGATTGAATAATGGTCGAGAATATGTTAATCAATGTCTTTCGTCATTCAACAGAGTCTGGAGTCTTGTATTTTTGGGTGTGTGGCATTTGTTCATGTCCACAAGTAGCATTGGAATAAGTTGGATTCTCGTGTTGTACGGTGCGTCTTCTTGGGTTATGCCCCCAACAAATGGGGAAACAAGTATTATCACCCTTCCAGTCGTAAACATTATGTCTCTAAGGATGTTACCTTTCATGGGTAGGTTCCTTTCTTCCTTCGTCCTCAACTTTAGGGGGAGAATAATAGTAGTAATTTGGAATCTGATTGAGTTTCTTCTCCATGGTCCTTGGCTCCCCAAATCACCACTGTAAGTAGATCGTTACGAGCCTCCCAAACTTGTTCTCGAGTCACCACCAACTAAAATAGATCCTCTTGTCATTATTCCTCCCGAGTCTCCACATGTTCGAGTCACATGTTATTGTTCCTCCTTTACCTTCTATTTTGCAAGAAATAGCTCCATCCGCACCAAGAAAAGAAAAATATAGTGAGCCAGCTATTACCTATCAGAAGAAAGGAAAACCCGACTTCGTCCAAAAGCAACCTCAAACGTCTAAACTTGAGGTAAGTAGCGAAAGTAATCCCTTTAATTTCGATTCCTCCATTCCTGATACCCTTGACACTGATATAGTTGACCTACCTATTGCATTGAGAAAATGGAAAAGGTATTGTGCCAAACACAGTATTTCTCAATTAGTTTCCTCTAATGCTTCTCCGCAACATAAAGCCTTTATGACAGCAGTTGATTCTGTAAGAATTCCTGCATCTATTAAGGAGGCACTTAAAGATAATTATTGGGTCAAGGACATGAATGAGGAAATGAAATCTCTTGAAAAGAATTGAACTTGGGAGCTAGTTCAGATGCTAAGAGGCAAGAAGACAATTGGTTGCAGATGGGTTTAACTATCAAGTACAAATCAGATGGTACTCTTGGTCAATATAAGGCCAGACAAGTAGCAAAGAAATACACCCAGACTTATGGCATTGATTATGAGGAGACATTTGCACTAGTAGCAACGATGAACATTGTTCGTATCTTACTGTCTCTTATTGCCCATTCAGGGTGGGAACATAATCAGTTTGATGTGAAAACTGCATTCTTGCATGAAAATTTAGAGGAGGAGGTGTATATTGAAACTCTACCAAGATTTGATCCAACCAGTGGAGACGGGTAAGGTGTGTAATTTGAGAAAGGCCTTGTATGGGCTCAAGCAGTCTCCCAAGCATGTTTGGAAGATTTACAATGGCTATGTTGGACCTTGGTTACAAATAGAGTCAAGGTGATCATACCATCTTCTTTGAAGATTCACAAGGAGTCCTCAAGTATGTCCTTGAAATTGAGGTAACTTACTCGAAACAAGGAATCTTTATCTCAACGGAGAAATATGTTCTTGACCTTTTTCTGAAAACTGGCTAGCTTGGATGTAAACATGCAGCTGTTCCTATAGAGCGAAATCATATAAAATGAGCACTAAAAAGGAAAGTGCTAGAGTTGACAAGTCTCGGTATCATAGATTAGTGGGGAAGCTAATTTACTTAGCACACACTATAATAGACTTATGCAGTTATTGTAGTCGGGGTTTATGTATGATCTGAGGATGAGGAACTTGTAGGTAATAGAGCGAATTTTACGATACCTTAAAGCTACTCCAAGAAGATGTCTCTTGTTCAAAAGAGGTGGAATATTGATATTGGAAGTCTCTACTGATGCAGACTATGCAGATTCGGTGAGTGATAGAAGGTCCGCTACTGGCTACCGCACATTCTTGTGTGGTAATTGATGTTCAAAAAGGTGATGTGCAAGTATACACAATCGCAACAAGTAATATAGTGAAAAGTAGAGATCGTACCCACGGATTGATGTTAATTTTAAAGTTTAATATATTAGTAAATTAGTGAGAGCAACAAACTAACACCTTCAAGTGTGTGAACATATATGTAAATAACATAATCAAAGAAAAAGATAGTTGGAATGTCTTTTCACTAAGTAAATCCTTTAAACTGGAACAATGCAATGTCTGATGCTATAATATTGGATGTTGTAGCAATTGATGTGTGCCTTTCAGTCACTAACATCAGGGTTTCATTACAAGGGCTTATGTCTAAGCTCTAAATAGGTTCACCCTTGTATATTAAGTAGCCACAGTATTCACCGTATGGACTATACTTTCCTATGTCTAGGTTTAAGCATGGGTTGCTAAAGTGTCCTTTAACAACCACTTACCCACATTAACCCTTGAGTTCGAATTATAAACCATGTCTGAAATGTACTTATATTTAGTTGGCCAGTCCCAAAATAAGTTTGAAAGAAGTTTCATGCTAGGATTAAAATGCGAACAACAAAACATTACATTAGTGCTAATAAAAATTCATTACAAAGCTTAAAGCATCCTAGCTACAAAAGGTTTAGCTCATGATGAGCATCAACAAGAAAATATGAACAAAGGTGGTAACTATAGTCACATAACTGAAATGCAAAAGAAAAAGAAAAAGAAACAGAACAAAAGATATACTATTAAAGCTTCCTTGTATAGCCAGCCCTGTGATTTTGTAGCATTGTTTCGCGAGCAGAATTTTTACTGAGTTTTGTGAAGATAGCTACAAAAAGGGAGAGAAAAATGTGTCTAAAACTCTCTTTATTCGAACCAGCAAGTATGAAGTGTTGTGGAGAAGAGGATCCCTTGTAGAATATATTCAACTTGTCTCAAAAAGGTGTGATATGACAAGTCACCAACCAAATTGAACTTTCATTCGCAAATGGACAAGTGTCCCTATAAAGTGCTTTTGTTGGTGACTTCGGCAGCTAAGATACTCACTAGATATGCGCTGACTTGACATAAAGTGAGAGCGTCAAAATTATGCTTTTTGCTTTTCTCTCTCTTGCTGTCGCAGGTACGCTGATGCTATAGCATCACATGCTGCAACACTGAATAAACACATCAAACATACCACAAGGGTCACCAATGTGCCAAATGATCACCATTCAGTTCCTAACTCTCTTTGATACTAAATCACATGTATTTACATATTTAACAACATAATTACTTAAGAAATCACATTAATTTAAGCCTAAAGGGTATAAATAACTTATAAATAAGAGTTATCAGTAATCTTGTTACATGGAGGAGAATAAGCAAAATGTGTTAGATCAAGTGATGAGGTAGAATTTAGAGCACCGACTAGTGGAGTTTGTTAGCAATTTTGGATGAAGATTGTAATCTATGATTTGAAGGTGAACTATGAAGGCTCTATGAAGTTTTGTGACAGTAACTCAGCTATCACCATTGTTCATAATCTTGTAGAACATGACAGGACCAAACACATTGAGATAGACAAACACTTTATAAAAGAGAAGTTAGACTATGGACTGATAACAACGTCCTACATTTCTATTGGACACCAATTGATAGATGTGCTCACAAAAGAATTATCTGCGAAACAATTTCGCCAACTTGCAAGCTAGGAATGATCAATATCCACTCACTAGCTTGATAGTAAATAGTAAAATTACTTTTTTGTATATTTTATGTATCATATTAATCAAGTCCATCAAATTTTGGTCTAGCACAGACTATATAAACTAGGTTTAGTATGTGTATACAATTATCACATTGTAGTATATTCAGAATATATTTTTCCACACAAGAGCCAAAGGTTGATCAAGTAGAATTGCACTTGGATTCTCCAGCAATAGTGAGTTGCCTCCAAGGAAATGACTTGGGGAATATTTGAAGTCATGGGCTCATTCTGAGGATTAGGAGACTTTTGAGTTTGTGTTGGAAGGTTCATATTTCTTGTATAAAGAGACTTTTGAGTCTAGTTTTTGATCAAATATTAAACCTTTGGTGGATGCTAATTTGTTGGGAGTTTGTACTCCTCGGATGATTTCCGCGTAATTCTGTTTTGGGCTTCAGCGCTGTTTTATTAATTAATATATAAAAGAAATTGAAAAATGAATTATTTCCATAACTAGTGTTACATTCATAACAAGTACCAAGACTTGCTCACATGTGAACCTTGACTACAGTTATTCTACATGCCGATAACAATTGCTAAAGCACTCTCTATTCATTAAGGAGGGAAAAAAAATGAAAAACAAACATAACTAGAGAAACGTATGAACTCAATATCACAGCAAGTTAGCTTCCTGACAACAGATAATTGCATGTTGAATATATGGAAGCTGCTGCTGCATTAACGGCTAACTCCCTCTCCACGCTATCAAATTGTCGTACTCTGCACATTTTAGAATAACATATTACGTCATTAATTACAAGATATTTCCATCCACTACATAAAACCATGAAAAATAATAGAATTAATAGTCTCTCTTGAAAATGCATTAAAGTTGATTCAGTACAATAGCATAGAAAACTACATTATCTCTTCTAAGAGTAACCAATAAGAACCTAGAAAGCTATTACCCAAAAATGTCTTAGATGCAAGTCCGATTAATAACATTAGGGGAAGGACAACAACCAATTATTTAAGCTTCGTTCCATTAGTGACTTAGCATTACACTATTTATGCATAAGATCAAGTTTGATCAATCCTATTTGCATAATATGGCTATAATCAAACAAAAAAACTAGTGCAGAACACTTAACTTCCTTTCAGAAGAAGCAAAGAAACAAAACAAAAAACATACTCATACAAAAATAAAATGTCTAGTTTTATCATCATCTATATAAGGTTTTGTGACTAAGCTTATCCAAGTTCACTGACCTACTAAAAGAACACATTCTTGTTGCTCAATATGACTCAACAATCTGCTGTAAAGCTCTTTGATGTTGTATTGGTTAAAAATTTCAAGAGGCTTTTATATTTCATTCCATCTTCTCTTACAGTGTCATTATTATTTACAGAGCTAAATATTTCTCTTTTCTTCTTATTCCTTTAATGTATAATCTTATCACGATTCACGAATTGACTATTATCATTATGATGTAAATATATAGAGATCAAATAATTAAATGGGCTTTAAATTAAGTAAATCTCTCCTAAAATCAGAATATTGATGAAATTCACATCAAGTAATAACTTCTACTATATACAGAGATCATGCAGTTATAATTAAAAGATTCCACATCTAAACAATGGTATCAAGTGCATGGTATCAATAATATGTAATCTTATATCAGACAATTAAAAACATTTACCTGGAGTCATTTTCTGAAGTTGCCAACTGTTGTGAACCATAATGCTTGCTCCAATTTACATGATGCAGGCCTTGATCGCATAGCAGTTGCTTTTCTTTTATTTGATTCAACCAACTTTCCTGAAATTATGAACCAGATAGGTTCAGATTTAGATGAAGAAAATGGGAATGAACTTCTTTCTTGGTAACTATATATCAGTGTATCACAAATCACTCTGATGAACCTCTATTTCACCATAGACACGAAAACGTTTTGTAAAGGAATTGGTGAAAACAAGAAAACGTTTTCATTTCCTTCATAAAACGTTAACGGGAACCAAATACAAATGCGAGATCTTGTAATTATTTTTGAAAACATACAAACTGAAAATGAATATAGAAAACAAACTAAACACTACCTTAGTATTCTTGTATGTAGACCTTGTGATAGATGTCACAGATCATACCCCTATATACTTTTTCATATATCATAGTATAGCTTGACCTAAAGGAAGTCTAAAATAAGCCTGAAGACCATGGGTTAAAAAAGTTCCAGGATTTGGCACTTACAAGTTGTTTTTCCTCATCTGAAAGGGCTTGATCCATATAATCGAAAATAGCAGTCCATCTTGCTCGATGCATATCTGCTATTTTGCAAGTGTCTGCAGACATGCTCGTATCATAAGGATCAAAATCTTGGTTATTTGCAAATTCCTTTGATATAAGGAAAGGCAACTCAGTGTTGATTACAGATCGAACTCTCCTCTTACTGCGGCGCAAAGCTGCAAAAACCACGTGTAAGCAGTTTCACTATCCAAAACTTGTTTAAAAGAAATAAATATGGCATTACCCGAAAGACGCCCTTTGAGGTCCTGATGTTGAAGCTCCAACCACTGAGAAGCAACAGTAGCAGCTGAAAAACATAAAACCATCCATATTAGTAAAGGCACAAGAAGCATCTATATCAGCTAACTGGCTAAGGGAATTTTTCTTTTGTAGCCCAATCCATCTGATACATATTTTACAAGCTGAAACATGTGATTCCCTGGAGAACTTTTTATGGAACTCATTTGCATGACATCTATACTAGCCTACTGGAAGGAATAAATTTTCTAATAGACCAGTTCCTCCCATTTATTATGCATTACATGAAATGGTGTAAAGACAAGAAGCATAAGCAAGAGGTAAAAGGCTACTAACCTTTTAGCGAAAGAGATGAAACCATAGTAACACTTGATGATCCCTCATTTGACAAATTGGTGGAGCTCGTTGATGCCTTCT
The DNA here is from genome assembly GCA_963573325.1 of Astragalus glycyphyllos. Taxonomy (NCBI): domain Eukaryota; kingdom Viridiplantae; phylum Streptophyta; class Magnoliopsida; order Fabales; family Fabaceae; genus Astragalus; species Astragalus glycyphyllos. The sequence goes on along the minus strand of OY754309.1, from coordinate 90,469,989 downwards.
TTGAAGATGACAATTTCAATGCTAAAACATCATCTTCAATGGCATGGCTTGCATTTGATACACAATTCTTAAGACCAGCTTTTTCTACACCGTACGTATCACGATCACAAACATTACCCTCCAAAATCCTAGAGGAATCATTCATTGGGACTGGATACTTTCGCACTTGTCTAATCCCTGAAGAGCCGTGTAAGGTCCCTTCATCGTTAATAAAATTTGGTTGATGTTTACTCAATTCATTCATACCTTCTAGGTTCCTCTTTTTAACTTCTATATTCCCATCCATTCTATGTGCTGCTTGCTTGCTCCCCAGTCCACTCCTTTCATGCTTTTCTGTTACAAGAGCCTCAATAATTGAATGGACCTGTTTTCTATTTCTTACATGATTTATAATTCCAGGGTTTAACTCATTCAGTAGACCACTTGGAGCTGCAATCTTAGTAAACCGGCTGATCTGTTCTTTCTTTGCAAGCTCCATTTTTCTCTCTAAGATTTCACTTTTACTTTTCCTTCCACGTTTCTTTGGCACAGGAATGCCTCCATGAGACGATGAAACAAAACCATTCCGCTTCATCTCCTTCCATATTTTCATCGGATCTTTCTCCTCTATAGGTCCAATACAGCTCCCACTCTCAGACACATCCTTAGACTTAAAATATCCATGTCCTTTGTGAGTATTAACATCTTCTGCATTGAGATCCAAATTAATTCCTCTCGTGTTCATAACATCACTATGTTGTTCTCTCTCTTGCTTCTCATACAAAGATTCCTTATTTTGATTCTCAGCACATCCACCACTTTTATCCAAAGAAGAGTATCTAGCACCACAAACCTCAGCATTAAGATCAAGAAGCCTCGGACCATCCAACGCGTTCCTTCCAATCTTGTCTTCTTTAGAAGCATCAATGTCCATAGTTGCGGGAATCTCAGTGACTTGTGACATCCCCTTATCTCCAAACGACCATTGAGCACAGTTTTCCTTGTCATTTACACACTCCAACTTACGGGTACCAGTTTCTGCACCATAATTACAATATCAAATTATAGTTTTGATATTAAAAAATAAAACCCTACAAGAAGTAACAATTCAAAATCTAAATTACAAATTACAGTTGTAACTAAAACTTTAAATTACAAATTTACATAAAGGCACTATTTTTTTCTCAAATTACCTGAGAATTGAACTAGGGATTCAAGATCTCTCATTTTAACTCGTTTTCGAGGAGGTTCATGCTTCTCTCCCAAATTGGTACCAACTCGTTTCTTATCCTTCATAATCTACAAATGAAAACAAAAATCAGATTATTTTTATTCAGATTTCAGAATAACAATCCAAGAAACATAGAAAGAACGAACCTTTGAACCAGATAGGACGGAAGAAAATGATTGTTCAGACGAATTGCTATCCTCATCCATAATAACAAAGTGCAATTCGGCGCATCGATGTTAGAAATCAACTAATTTGGAGAATTAGGGTTTTGTGGGAAAAAAATGGATCTGTTTGTTTTTGCGAGCGAAGTGAAGAGAAGAGGAGAAGAGAAAGAAGTGTGTAATTGGAGTAAGATATTTAAACGAGAGATATAATAGATAATAGAAATTGAACTGAATTTGAATTTTTTGGGAGACGCGAGAAAAGTGAGCGCGCTTTAAAATGTTTTGTTCTTTAACCTTTGTCACGTGCAACAAGAAGTTTTGAAACAAACGTTGTTTTTAGGTTCAAAATTGCTCATTCAAATTTATTCAAATCTTGAATCTTGAATTGAAATGTAGTAGATGTTTGTGTTGTGAGATTTGGAGGCAGTATAATGAGGAGTGTATTTCGGTGTGCGAAACAATTAAGGATGACTTGATTGCACACATTTTGTTCTGTGGTGGCAGTTTCACTAACTCATATCCATTCAAAAACTAAAGATAGTAGCTTCTTGTTGACAACACCCCACCAAGATCGACCTTAAACGTAGATTCAAACATACACTTTGTACGGTAGTTTTTGCTGTAAAATGTGGAGTCACCACAATACCAAACACTCTAATAATATGTTTACCTATGTACCCAAAAGAAGTGTTTTAAAGCATTGTTTAAATTCATTTTAAATATTATTGTTAACTAAATTTATAGAAATTAGTTTTGGAGAAAGACTTGGATAAACCTGGAGCAAAAGATAAATCATGTGACTAAGACATGTTAAAAAAAAATTTGACACAAGACACGTCAATTTTGTTAAAGGAAAAGTTTTGCTTTTATAGAACAAAATCACATTCAATTATTATATGTAAAATAGAAGATCATTCATAGGTTGGAATATCCCTTATACTTCTTTATATACAAATTTTGCTTATAAAAAAATTTATTCATAGGAAAGAAAGAAAAGTTATTACTTATTTTATCAAGAAACTTTACAAAAGTAACTCTCCATATACACCAAATAGATATTCTCATAGAGTTATAAGACGAATGACAATAATTCTATGAGTTACTTTTGTAAATTTCCTTGAGAAAATAATGATGAACAAGGAAAGAAAATAATTCTATGAGAATATCATATAAGAGAAAATGGAAGAGTACTAATTTAATAATGTATTTACAAGAAGAAAAATAGAAGATTAACTTCACATCCCCATATTTTCACTTTGTCAGTTATCATAGGATGTCAAAATGGAAAGCGTAATTGATGAAGATCAATCAATTATGATCATATGAATCAGAAGAATATCTCAAGATGAACAATGATAATAAAGAAAACAAATCAGATTCTACATTTGAAGAGAATATTTTCACACTCACAATGTGAGTTATGGTAGAATCATCTAAATAAGTATTTAGGGAAAGTATTCATATCCCCATGAATTGAGTAAAAACAATATCATGAATGAAGAGTCTAGAGTGAAAGTTTTCTAATCATCGTAATTGTGAGTTGAGTTCATTTGAGTGAAAGTGTCATCAAAGAAATAGATGACTTGTTGCTAATAAAATCATAAACCCAAGGAGACATATTGTTGATAAATGTAGCATTTCATTTTATTTGTTTGTTTCTCTTGGCTTGAGCAAATGCAACACACCCGTTATTTTTTTAATCACAAGTGAATGAGTGTTGAACACGTGTATTTGTTCAGCTCAAGCCACGCCATTGAAACTGATAGTTTTGTTGTACGTGTAAACTCAGTGGCGGACGCAGGAACCTAGATCAGGTGGTGCAAAAAAATCACTGTCTAAATTTCCGGTTATAAGATTGTTGAAAATTTCCTTTTCAAACCAAACTATATATTTAACTCTAAACTTTTTTTAAAACTATATCCCAAATTTAGTCTCTAAGTTTACATTTACTTTCCAATTTTTTTATTTTCCTATTTTGTATACGAAAGAAATAAATAGTCGGTAAAGTATATGGTTTTCGTCAAATTAATTCTCAAAGTTTTATAAGTAATTCCTTATGGAAACTAGTGAGACAAATCTCCTAAATTTTAGAAACAAATTTGATAGAGTTCATAAACTATTGAGATTACTTATTATTTTATACGATTTTAAGGATCAAGTAGAAGAAATGGTGTGAGTTCAAGAATTATAATAAAAGTTTAATCTTTATTTAACTATCAAAACTGAAAGAACGGGGAGGTTTAGGTGCAAAACTTAAAACCCAGGTGGTTCAAAATAAAACTTATAAAGTGGTATAAACCTAAATGTTTATTTTTCAAGGGATTCAATTCAATTAAACCCCCTAAAATACATACAAGTCTGCCACTGTGTAAACTCCTCTTCTAAGCTAAGTCACGCACTCAACCTAAATTATTATTTTTCAAGGGATTCAATTTTTGAGCTTAAAATTTTTCAAGTTGGGGGTGAAATGTAACAACCCAAATTTGAGTAGAGATCCATTTATTTGGCATTTATGTGCACGTTTGTTTGTGCTTAGTGGAAATGATTAAATGATCTTGGATGATTAATGATAATTGACTAATTGAAATATTTGAGCGCATTGTGTGCTTGTTTGATTAGTTAAAAGTAGTCTTAGGTGAAGAGATAGTTGGGGAAGGGGTTTTTAGAAATAGTGAGAAGAGGGCAAGGGCGTAATAGGAATTTTCGCTCCCCAACATTCCCTCACTTCCACTTCAAACCTTCTAAACCCCAAAACACAGCTTACTTCAATTTCAGTTTAAAAAGAAATAAAGGAACCAAGAGACAAGTTTGAAAGGGAAAGAGGGAGGTCGTGAGACAAGTTTGGTGGAAAACTTGTCTCACTTAACATTTCTTCTCCTTTAACAAAGTTTGTTAGAACTTTGTTAATCGTGAATTGAAAAAGTCTCACATTGGATAGAATAAACACTTTAAGAGTGTTTATAAGTGTCGACTTTACACCTTGGGTTACAGCCTAATGGGTACCCAGTTTTGTAAATGGGAAAGCACGCACACCATTTGACCACCACACACGTGTGCGCGCCGCCGTCCGGCAAGCTCGGCTCGGCCGGGCCGGGCTTGGGCTTGGGCTTGGCTTGTGAGGTGTAAATATATTTTTGTGAAAATAATTAATTATTATTTTATTTTTTGGTGCGTTGCGTGTCCAGATTCGTTGAACCGTCCGGATACGATGAATTAACCGTTGCGTACAGATTCGTTGAACAGAGCCGTTCTTATCCGCGTCTGTCCCTATCCGTTATAGCTTGGAGCGCAAGCACTCCGGTCTTATCCACTAAGACTTGCGCACCAAGTCAGTTTTGAAGCTATAAATAGGCCCCTCCCTCACTTGACTCTTTACACCGCTTGACGTTAAATCATACCTCAAGCTCTCTCTCCTCTCTCGAGCGAAATTTCATTGTGCAGTGATATTTGCACAATTTTGAGCAGTGTCACGAAACGTCTTAAAGAGAGTGACCTAGTCCGCGACTCAACCCAGTAATATCTTCGGTGGATTGATTTTCTGAAATTATTTTCTGAAACTCAAAAACAATAATTTTAAGACGTTTCGAAATTTAGCCATGACTACCGAAGACATTACTGGCTCTGATTTTGTTGTTTCTAACTTCAACAAATCGTTTTATTTTCAAGAATGTCAATGGCAAGAAAATAAATTTTTATTAAATATGAAAAATGTTGCCAACATTTAAAAGATGACATTCATGTGCTCACTGAAGAGAATTATTTTCTCTATAGAAAGATAATTGTTTTCTCTATATAATTTATTATCATTGGAAAGAGAATTGTTTTCTCTATACTATTTATCGATGGAAAGAGAATAATTTTCTCTATACGGTCTCATAGAAAGAGAATGATTATCTCTATATTATTCTTAATTCTACGGAAAGAGAATAATCATCTCTATAAGAATGAATTATTTTAATTCGTATTGTCTGGGAAAAGTTCTAGCTAGGAAAGACTTGGTACTTAAGCGTGTCCGTTGTGACCCACCTCTCTTTCCTGGGAACCTACTCGACAAGAATGAATTTTCTTAATTCATATTGTTACCGTTAGTGGTTAACGCTAACGGTTAATGATTTTAAATCATAGAATTGCTTTTTAGCAATAACATTATTTTTGAGAAGTTATACCTTTTACGATATATTGCAATATTGATTGCAATATAATTTTGAGAAAACCTTTCAAAAATTAACACAGTAATCAGGCTCAAAGGAACAACAACTGGAATGGGACCCCCACCTAGAAATGACACTGCTCCTCCATTTAATTTTTTCAATTGCGAGAGACCAGGTCATACGACACACAAGTGTATGAACAGGCCAAGCTCTGCCCCGCAGGGTAACCTGATTGGATAGCAATTTATTGCTATAATTTTTGAAATCAACATTGTTGGTGAATGCGAAGATTGGTGGATGGTTATTGAGTATGTTTTGAACATACAGGTTGCTGAAAATAAGAAAATGATGTTGAGTCTGTTAAAACTTTATTTTAAACAATGATATTTTTTTAAAGCATTGTTTACTTCGTCTATCGGAAGTTTTGTACACTATATAATTTTTAAACGTGGTTGACTTTGATGTGTAAACAAATGCATTCTTTTCAATAAGAGCCAAATAGCTTTTTTCAAAAGTTATTTTTTTAAATGACTTAAGAAAAAAATTGTGATTTTTGAAGTCAAGCAAGAATTTTCAAGACTTCGCATAAATCAGTAAGAAAATTTGAGTATTAGTTTTGACTCACTCAGATATATGCGAATAAGATAGAACGTTAACCAGAAATGGAAAACGATAGTTTATCACTTTTATTTATAATTGTTTTGACTACATTGTAGTATACTTTGGGAAAAATAAAAGTGAAGTGCTAGACATATTCCAAGTTTTCCATTACAGATTTTTGAAAATCAATTAAGTAGTAAGGTTAAAAGTTTTTATAGCGATTAAGGAACGGAGTATGATTCTCATTAATTTAATGGAATTATACATGAAACGACTACACCATATTTTTTTTGAAATGAATGATATAGCAGAAAGAAAAATAAAATCTTTATTGATTTGCTACTTTGCTGAATTCTAGGACTTGATTTCTGTTGTGGAAAATTTTTATAAGCTGTTGGTTAAGTTATGAATAGATTCGCCGAATCTAAAGAAATAAAAAATTTCCTTCGGAGATCTTGAAGAAAAGACAGCCCATCTTGTCTTATTTTTGAATTTGGGATAACTTGGCTTATGTCATAATCCCAAAAAGAGTTAAACTCGCCAGTAGAGCCTATGAATGTGTATTCACTGGGTATGCAGTAAATAGCAAAACATACAGGTTTATGACCTTAATGTGAATGTGATCATAGAGTCAAATGATGTTGACTTCTATGAAAGTAGATTCCCTTTTAAATCAAGAAATAGTGGGGGCACCAGAACTGCTCAAGTTTCTGTGCTTAGGAGCGTTGAAAACAACGTAGAAAGGGGAATAGAACCTCAAAGAGGTAAGAGAGCACGTGTTGCTAAAGACTATGGACCCGACTATACAGTCTATACATTAGAGGAGGATCCTACTAGCTTTCAAGAAGCTCTGTCTTCATTGGATGCTGATTTGTGGCCAGAAGCCATAAATGATGAGATGGATTTTCTAGAGTCTAACAAGACATGGCACTTAGTGAACTTGCCTCCTGGTTTCAAACCCATTGGTTGTAAATGGATATTGAAAAAAGAAACTAAAACCTGATGGCACTGCTGATAAGTACAAAGAGAGAATATAGATTTCTTCGACACATATTCACCTGTTACAAGAATTACATCTATAAGGGTACTAATTTTGATGGCCGCTATTTATAACTTAGAAGTACACCAAATGGATGTAAAAATTGCCTTTTTAAATGGCGATTTAGAAGAAGAAATCTATATGGAGCAACCTGAAGGTTTTGTGATCCATGGGCAAGAACACAAGGTCTGTAAGTTGGACAAGTCTCTGTATGGTCTCAAACAAGCTCCCAAACAATGGCATGAGAAGTTTGATAATTTGATTATAACGAATGAGTTTAAAGTGAATGAAAGTGACAAATGCATTTATTACAAAACTGAGAATGACATTTGCACTATCATATGTCTCTATGTAGACGACCTACTCGTATTTGGATCAAACATTCATGCTGTAAATAAAGTGAAATCATTGTTGTGTAACAACTTTGATATGAAAGACCTCGGAGAAGCAAGTGTAATCCTCGGTATTAAGATCACTAGGTCCGAGAAGGGAATTTCTTTGGATCAATCTCATTACATTGAGAAGATCTTAAAGAAATACAATTACTTTGATTGTAAACCTGCATGTTCACCATATGATCCGAGTGTCAAGCTCTTTAAGAACACTGGTGACAGTGTAAGACAAACGGAATATGCGAGCATCATTGGCAGTTTTAGATATGCCACTGATTGTACTAGACCCGATATTGTCTATGTTGTGGGATTGTTGTGCAGGTTTACTAGTCGACCTAGTATCGAGCATTGACACGCTATTGAAAGAGTCATGAGATACCTGAAAAGGACCATGAATCTTGGATTACATTATCAGAGATTTCCAACTGTACTTGAAGGGTACAATGATGCTGATTGGAATACTCTATCTGATGATTCCAAAAGCTACTAGCGGCTATATATTTAGTATAGCCGGTGGTGCTGTTTCCTGGAAATCAAAGAAACAGACCATTTTGGCTCAGTCCACTATGGAGTCTGAAATGATAGCACTAGCCACAGCTAGTGAAGAAGCTAGTTGGTTAAGATGCCTGCTAGCAGAGATTCCCTTATGGGAAAAACCGATGACAGTTATGTTGATCCACTGCGATAGTACCGCGGCTATTGCAAAAATGGAGAATCGTTATTACAACGGTAAGAGACGACAAATACGTCGTAAGCACAACACAGTTAGAGAGTTATTCTCAAAAGGAGTTGTGAGAGTGGATCATGTACACACTGATCAGAACTTAGCCGACCCTTTGACTAAAGGATTAGCCAGAGAGAAAGTCCAAAAAACATCTCAAATGATGGGACTACTGCCTTTAGAACCATGAGTCACTCACGATGGTAACCCGACCTAAAAGACTGGAGATCCCAAGAATTAGGTTCAATGGGTAATAACAAGTTGTGAAGTGATAGGAGATGAACATGCTATTAAAAGTAAAGAAGCATGATTCCTGAAGCGATGTAAGGTTGAGATAATAGAAACTCTTAATGAGATCTATACTCTATGTGGAGTGGAGTACCTAGCTACAGGAGTACTCTTGATAGACTCACCTTTGTGAATGTGGAAGTGGGGCCGCCTCCTATGGAATTGTTGGCAGAAATTCCTAGAGCGTTCACTAAACTGGGATAGACGTCCAGGGCCATAAACGCACGGGCTTTTGAGAATACACCTAAGGAAAAGGTTGTGTGTGGTTTTGACGATGAGAGATATAGAGTTCAAGACTACGAGTCACTCTTGTTGAATCTAAATCTTAACCGCTACGCAAAGGTTCGAGTCGTATGACACCTCTGCTTATGCACAATCTTATGAAGGCGTTTGACGCTACTTCTGACACTTCTTTTTAAATTCAAGTGGGGGATTGTTGGAACTTTGTTAATTGTGAATTGAAAAAGTCCCACATTGGATAGAATAAACACTTTAAGAGTGTTTATAAGTGTGGACTTTACACCTTGGGTTACAGCCTAATGGGTACCCAGTTTTGTAAATGGGAAAGCACGCACACCATTTGACCACCACACACGTGTGCGTGCCGCCGTCCTGCAGGCCAGGCTCGGCTCGACCGGGCTTGGGATTGGGCTTGGCTTGTGAGGTGTAAATATATTTTTGTGAAAATAATTAATTATTATTTTATTTTTTGGTGCGTTGCGTGTCCAGATTCGTTGAATCGTCCGGATACGATGAATTAACCGTTGCGTACAGATTCGTTGAACAGAGCCGTTCTTATCCGCGTCTGTTCCTATCCGTTATAGCTTGGAGCGCAAGCACTCCGGTCTTATCCACTAAGACTTGCGCACCAAGTCAGTTTTGAAGCCTATAAATAGGCCCCTCCCTCACTTGACTCTTTACGGACGTTAAATCATACCTCAAGCTCTCTCTCCTCTCTCGATTTTTCTTCTCTTCTACTTTAAAGAATGGCCTACGAGCCATATTCAAAAGTGGTCTGCGAACCATATTCAGAGTGGTTTTTTAACCATATTGAGGTGTATTTCTTGAGCAAAATTTTACTGTGCAGTGATATTTCGTAACAGTTTTGACTGGGTTGTTTTATCCTGGGGACGTCGTGGTTGATAGTCTGTCTGCACAATTTTGAGCAGTGCCACGAAACATCTTAAAGAGAGCGACCTAGTCCGCGACTCAACTCAGTAATATCTTCGGTGGATTGATTTTCTGAAATTATTTTCTGAAACTCAAAAACAACAATTAAAAGTAGTCTTAGGTGAAGAGATAGTTGGGGAAGGGGTTTTTAGAAATAGTGAGAAGAGGGCAAGGGCGTAATAGGAATTTTCGCTCCCCCACATTCCCTCACTTCCACTTCAAACCTTCTAAACCCCAAAACACAGCTTACTTCAACTTCAGTTTTAAAAGAAATAAAGGAACCAAGAGACAAGTTTGAAAGGGAGAGAGGGAGGTCGTGAGTCTCACTTAACATTTCTTCTCCTTTATATCCACTTCATCTTAGATTCACGTGAAATTTCAGAATCATACACTTAGCAAAACACTTGTAAACCCTCCATTTCTCTCTATTTCGACATGCATGAGGAGTGGGACCTAGGATTTGTCAGATTGATCTTGCTTGAAAAGTTAGCAACTTGGATTCCACGAACTGAAGTCATTTTGGGGTTGGGAGAACACAAGCTCAAATTTTGGGAACTCGTAAGGAAGGTTTTTGCATTGGAGTTTTGTTGATGTGCTCTTATTCGATTTAGTTTACCGGTGAAGAATTTAGTTGATCTCTCCCCCTAGAAACACCTGTTATTTTTAATTAGTTCTAAATTTAATAACTCTAATTATTTTTTATTCGTTGTCAATAATATTGTTAACTTAGTAATTTCAGAATGAAAATATTTAAGCAAATTTTTTATTATTTATATGTTCAATAAATCATATATTAGTATGTTTGAAAATGGGGTTGGTATCTTTGGAGGCGTGTAAAATGTTTTTGGATGCACGGAATTTGAGAAAAGCTATACACACATTTTGTTCTGTAATGGCAGTTTCACTAACTCATGTTAATTCAAAAACTAAAGATAATAGCTTCCATGTTGAGAACACCCCACAAACGTAGATTCAAACATGCACTTTGTATTGTAGCTTTTGCTGTAAAATATGGAGTCAGTGAGTCACCACAATACCAAACACTCTAATAATATGTTTACCTATGTACCCAAAAGAAGTGTTTTAAATCATTGTTTAAATTCATTTTAAATATTATTGTTAACTAAATTTATAGAAATAAGTTTTGGAGAAAGACTTGGATGGAGCAAAAGATAAATCCTGTGACTAAGACATGTCAATTTTTTTTTACACAAGACACGTCAATTTTGTCAAAGGAAAAGTTTTGCTTTTATAGAACAAAATCACATTCAATTATTATATGTTAAATAGAAGATCACTCATAGGTTGGAGTATCCCTTATACTTCTTTATATACAGGCTTTGCTTATAAAAAAATTTATTCATAGGAAAGAAAGAAAAGTTATTACTTATCTTTCTAATCCATCAATGTGTTGATGCTGAAGTCTTCATAAGGATCGCTCAATTTGAATCGGCAAAGGAAGCGTGGGACGCGCTAGCGACGGCGTACTCCGGTGACGCGAAACTGAAGAAAGTGAAGTTACAGACATTGCGGAGGCAATACGAATTGCTTCAGATGGAAGATCAAGATTCGATTGCAGATTACATCAATCGACTAACATAGGTGATGAATCAGATGAGGATCGACGGTGAAACGATCACTGGGGAATTGAAGGTAGAGAAACTTCTGCGAACCCTAACTCCCAAATTTGACGGTATAGTAACTACAATTGAACAATCAAAGGACCTGAGCACTATGAAATTGGAGGAATTGCAAGGTGCGCTTGAAGCACAGGAAGCAAGACTCAAGGAGAGAAATCCAGTCAAAGGAACGGAGAGTGCCTTACAAGCTCAGTTCACGAAGAAAGAAGGTTGGAAGAAGAAAGCGAAGGGAAAGTGGAAGGGCAAAGGTGAACGGGATGCTGAGAGTTCAAATCAGCAAAAGGCGGGTGACATCAAGAACAAAGAAGGAAGGCAAACCAGAAAAGAAGCGCTTCAACAAGAAGGAAGTGCAATGTTATAACTGTGATGGCTAGGGACATTTCGTAGATGAATGTCCATCAGAGAACAACGCTGGTAAGAAATCTAAATCAAAAGCTGATAAAGTACATTATGCAAATGATTCTGGTGATAGCTCTGAAAATGATAGTGATTCTACCGATCAATTACTGATGGCTAGAATTGAATCTAAAGATAGTGAAGATAGTGATACAGAATATCCATTACTTGCTGCAAATGACAATAATGTTGTAGATAAAAAAGAATTATGGTATCTAGATACTGGATGCTCAAATCATATGACTGGAAATAGGAAGTGGTTCATGACTTTGGATGAAACTGTTAAAAGAAAGATAAAGTTTGCTGATAATAGGAGTATATGTGCTGAGGGAATGAGAAGAATTATGATTAGAAGGAAGGATGGTAAGGAATGTTATATAAATGATGTTCTGTATGTACCTAACATGAAAAGTAATTTGATCAGCCTTGGTCAGCTACTTGAAAAGGGGTACAAGATGATAATGGAAGACTGTGATATGAAGATCTTTGATGAGAAATCAAGATTAGTCATAAGAGCACCACTGAGTAAGAACAGGACATTCAAGACTGCTCTAGAAGTAGTTAATGAGAAGTGTATGATCACAACTATTGATGATGATAACTGGTTGTGGCACCAGAGATTTGGACATCTAAACTTCAGAAGCTTGTCAATGCTGAAAGAAAAGGATATGGTGAAGGGGTTGTCAGTGATTAAAGCACCAAAGGAACTGTGTGGTGTGGATGTTGCAAGTCAAAACGAGCCAGGAACTCTTTCAAGAAGACTGTGCAGGGCAGATCCACAAAGAAACTAGGAGTTGTATACTCAGATGTTTGTGGACCTATGGAGGTCAAAACAATTGGAGGTAATTCCTATTTCGTGTCTTTCATTGATGAATACACCAAGAAGGTGTGGATACATGTTATTGATAAGAAAAGTGATGTATTTTCTGTGTTCAAAACATGGAAATCATTGGTTGAGAAGCAAAGTGGTACATGATTGAAAATATTAAGAACAAATGGAGGTAGAGAGTACACCTCCACAGAATTTGCAAGCCTTTGCAATGATGAAGGAATCATCCATGAAGTGGATGCTCCTTACACACTTCAGCATAATGGTGCCGCTGAAAGAAGAAACAGAACAATGTTAAATATGGCTAGATGCATGATGAACCCGTTATTTTCTTACTCACAAGCAAATGAGTGTTAAAATAGTGTATTTGTTCAGGTCAAGCCACACCATTGAAACCGATGGTGTTGCTGTTTATGTAAACTCATTTTCAAAGCTAAGTCACACACACTCAACCCTTTGCAATCACAACTCTTTTTTCTCAATGTAGACATACTCTTTTTCTCTAGTTATTATGTTTTACTCATCTATTCTAACTTTCTCTTTTAGGTTTTAGGTCTATGTTTTTTGTTCTACACACAATTTTCTATTTTTCTACGTGGGTTCATGTTCATTTTATATTTTTCCCAAGTCAAGTTTGCTCATTTTCAGTTTTTGTGTTGAATGTTGGTTCTACTTGTCAAATCTAGGGCTTTACCAATTCTTGTTGTTTTTTTTCCTATTTTCTTCAGTGCATTTAGAGTGTCACGATCTATGTATATCGTTTAAACTAGGATATACTGCATCGACTGAGTAGGATCCACAACTGTTGTATAGAGGTGTTAGATCGAGAGAAATCAATGTAGATCTTTCTATCACTAGATCTAACGTCCCTACAATAGAAATCGTACCGAAGAATTTGAGCTTAAATAATTTATGCTTTTGCTACACTTTTTAGCTCTCTCTCTCTCTCTCTGTGTGTCTGTGTTGAAATTGTATTCTAATATGTGGGAGTTTGTGAAGTGAAAACATGACAAGTCTTGTTAGTAATGTTGATGTGAGAACAACTAAGGGAAGGTATAGTAAGAAAGTTGAAAAGGGATAAGGTTCGGAATTTTTGATAGAACTCAGGTATTTTAAGTTGCATAGCTTTGGTATCTAGAGCTAGAGACTCCCTACGTGGGAAAAACAATCAAAATGTTAATATTCTACTAAGTTGTTCCTTTTATTCTTAGTAGATTTTACCATTTTGACTATTTTTCTATGCGGGGAGTCTATGGCTTTAGATTCCAAAGCCATGCAACTTAAAAAAACTTGAGTTAAATCCAAAATCACGAACCTTGTCCTTTTTGAACTTTCTTATTGTGCTTCAATTAGTTGTTCCGACATTTCCTGCTCCTTTAACAATATTAACAAAACATGCCATGTTTTCACTTCACAAAAACCTACATATTAGAAATTAGAATACAATTTCAAAAGGTGAGAGAGAGAGAGAGAGAACCAAAAAATGTACCAAAAGTAAAACTGATATGAGTTCAAATTCTCTACTACGATTGCACCTATTGTAGTAGCGTTATATCTAGTGAAAGCAGGATCTACATTGATTTATCTCTAGATCCAACACCTCTACAACAGTTGGGCAACCTATTTTGTCGAAACAAAGGATCCTAGCTGAAACAATATACATAGATCGTAGGCACTCTAAATGCACACAACAAAATAATTAAAAATAAATAAGAAATGTTAAACCCTAGATTTGATAAGTAGAACCAACATTCAACACAAAAGTAGAAAATGAACAAACCCCGTAAAAAAAACATAAAATGAACACTTCCCCACATAGAAAAATAGAAAAATTTGTGTGTTGAACAAAATGCGTAGACCTAAAATCTAAAAGAGAAAGTAAGAATAGAAGAGAAAAACATAATCGCTAGATAAAAAGAGTATGTTACAGAGAGAATGAAGAGTTGTGATAGTGAAAGATTGAGGGTGTGACTTAACTTAGGAGAGGAGTTTATATATGCAGCAACACCGTTAGTTTCAATGGAGTGACTTGAGCTTAACAAATACATGTGAGCAATACTCATTTGTTTGTGAGTAAGAAAATAAAACGGTTACATTGCATTTGCTTAGGCCAAGAGAAACAAAAAAAAATGAAACACTACTATTTGAGAGAAATTGATGAGAGATAAATGTGCGTTATGAATGAAAAGAAGTCAAAAAGATGATTGAATGAATATTTGGGTGAGAAAGAGAAAATTTGCATTAATTAACATTTACAGTAGAAAAAAAGATTTTACACAAATATATAATTATATATAAAGAGAGAGACAGTACATATATAAATATTTCTATTCAATATGCACCTAATATACGAGGCTGGCTATGGGATTGTGCAAGTTGTGCCGCACAGGCCCCCAGCCCAATGTCATTTTTTTAGGGCAAAAAATACCATCTCTCTGTTTTAAATTTTTGGTACTGTTGGTTTTTTATTTTTGTCCCAAAATAATAGTTCTTTTAAAAACCCAATCTAAAATGCACATAATAGAATACAATTTCAATAGGAGAGAGAGAGAGAGAGAGAGTATAGCAAAAGCAAAACTAATATGAGTTCAAATTCTATACTACGACTGCACCTATTGTAGTGGCGTTAGATTTAGTGAAATCAGGATCTACATTGATTTCTCTCTAGATCCAACACCTCTACAACAGTTGGGGAACCTGTTCAGTACCTTGCCTTAGGATCTGGATCCAAGATGAGCAGTTGGTAAGTAGAGTCTTGAAGTCGTCTTTTCCTATGTTGAGGTCGGATTGATATCTTCTGAGTCGTCTTCTTCCGAGGTAAGAGTTGTCAGAGTCGTCTTCTTCCGAGGCTAGACTTGGTGGGGTTGGCTCCTGCAGACACTCTGATGCCAAAGTCAGTAATCCGAAGTTAGTGAAAGGTACAAATGAGCAAAACATACTTGATATCAGGGGATGGTGCTGTATTTATAGACACATAGTGGGGTTTCTACGAGTCTTGGTCGAGCCCGAGCCAGAGCCGTTAGATCAAAGCGCCTCAATCTCGACCGTCGATCTTGATCCTGTCTTCCTTTGCGGTTATTGGGCCGAATCTGGCATTGGATTGGGTCGGTCTTCATGCAGATTAGACCTCTTGGCTCTGTCTGGAACAGTTGCCCTTCAATTCGAGGTCAATCACGGGAATGCGGCCTCTCTTGAGTTGCGGAAGATATATATGTAATGAATCGAGATGAGTCCGAAGTTGCCCCTAGGTCGGCGAATCTTTGTGGTTGACTTGGACCTATCTGACGTGACATGTGTCAACCTGTTAGTCTGATGTGTCGTTTGACTGAAACGAAACGTCTTGTATTAATTAACATTGACTGAAACGAAATGTGCGTTATGAATGAAAAGATGTCAAAAAGATGATTGAATGAATATTTGGGCGAGAAAGAGAAAATTTGCATTAAGTAACATTTAAAGTAGATTTTTTTATAAATATATATTTATAATTATATTTAGAGAGAGAGAGAGAGAGAGAGTACAAATAGAAATATTCGTATTCAATATGCACTTAATATACAAGGCTGCCTATGGGCGTGTACAGGTTGTGATACCGTACAGGGCCCCAGCCCAATGTCATTTTTTTAGGGCCAAAAAAGTATGCTACTCTCTCCTTTCCTAATTTTTGGTATTGTTGGCATTTTATGTTTGTCTCAAAATAATAGTTCTTTTAAAAACCATGTAAAGTTTACCACACTTTTCCAAATACACTCCTAATAAAGAACTGTTTTCTTTATATATGAAAATCAAATACATGATTTGTTCCCACCTGGAACCTGTGAAGTATTTCCCTAATAAAATAGTTAACCCAAGGGGACAAATTGTTGATAAAGGTAGCAATTCGCTTTTTGATTTTTGTTTATTTCTCTTGGCTTGAGCAAATGCAAAGAACCCGTTATTTTCTTACTCACAAGCGAATGAGTGTTGAACAAGTGTATTTGTTCAGCTCAAGCCACACCATTGAAACTGATGGTGTTGTTGTATATGTAAACCCCTTTTCTAAGCTAAGTCACACATACTCAACCTTTTGCAATCAAAACTCTTCTATGTGGGTTATTGTTCATTTTATAGTTTTCCTAAGTCGAGTTTGTTCATTTTCTGTTTTTTTGTTGAATGTCAGTTCTACTTCTCAAATCTAGCGTTTTACCAATTCTTGTTGATTTTTTATTATTTTCTTCTGTGCATTTAGCGTGTTATGATCTATGTATATCGCTTCAACTAGGATATACTGCATCGACTGAGTAGGTTCCTCAACTGTTGTAGAGATGCTGGATCTAGAGAGAAATCAATGTAGATCTTTCTATCACTAGATCTAATGCCACTACAATAGGTGCTATCGTACCAAAGAATTTGAGCTCATATCATTTTTTGGTTTTGCTTCACTTTTTAGCTCTCTCTCTTTTTCCTTTTGAAGTTGTACATTTTAATATGTGGGTGTTTGTGAAGTGAAAACATGACAAGTCTTGTTTGTAATGTTGAAGGAGCACGATATGTGGGAACAACTAAGAGAAGGTGCAATAAGCAAGTTGAAAAAGGACAAGGTTCATGATTTTAGATAGAGCTAAAGTTTTTTTTTTTAAAGTTTCATAGCTTTGAAGCAAACAAATTCCTTAGAAGCTTCTGAATTTTAGTATCTCCTCAGAAAACAAATTTTATTAAATGATCTCTTTCAAATGTAGTTGAGGAAAATAAAATAGTTCGAGGAGTTTCTTGCAAAAATAAAGTGGAGAAGACAGTGTTTGCAAAGATGAGAAGGTTCAGTAGGTAACCTTCTCACAGTGTTTCAAAAAAAGTTTTCTACTTAGGACTAGGAACAATTATAAGGCAATAAACATAAAGTAGTAAACTTTTTGAAGTCTTCCTTGAAGTATTTATAGAACTTTAATCCTTAAAAAAGTCATTGGGGATGCTCATGAGTCTTGCAGAAAAGTACAACTACTTTTCCGCACTTTTGTAGAAAAACTGTACAATGATGTAGGTTTCTAATTCCTGAGACTTCAGATCTTGAGCAAACATATTATCTCGAAATATTTAATTTGTTCCTTGTCAACTTGAGCGGACGGAGCGGACAGATCGGGGTGTATATCGAAGACCCACCACATGTTGATGCCGTTCTTCAGTATTTTATTCATGAAGTGCATAATCGTTCATCCCAATACAAGCATAACGAATTACAAACTTAACAACCGAAAGCATAACGAACTACAAACTTAACAAACAGAATCACAATACCTGTCGCAAAAGAAAAATGATCCGTTGAAACACACAGAATTTCTGTCATACAACACTGCAGTATTTTGAGAGGTTCGGGACTTTAAGTCTGTACCAGTTCGATCCCAAACTTTCGGACTCGTTTGGTTTTGAACTTCCGAACTTGTTAAAATCGTCATTAAAGGGGGTGTCTGCAGGAAATAACACTCAACGCGTTTGTTCTGTACCGGTACAGAAGTAAACTTCTGAACCTTCGTAAACCCAGAAAAAAGGGGAGTGCGCATTTCATTAAGGACATTTTGGTCTTTTCGCACAGTTTGGGGGTGTCCAATGAGTAGCTGGGGTTTCTAAGAAGTATGGGTCAAGCTTTTAAGTGACATTGGGCAAATTTGTTGAAAAAATGGCCCATACTTCGTACAACCCCCTCTACTCAGTGGACACCCCCGAAACGCGTGAAAAGATTAAAATTGCATTATTTTCTCTGGATATACGATGGTTCGAAGCAGCGTGCTCCGAACCAGTTCAGATTAGCGTAGTCTGAACTAGTAAACAACGCACAAACAACCCCCTTTGTTCGTTTCAGTTATATTAGAAGAGGTTTGGAGCAGCGTGCTTCGAACTAGTTCGAACTAGCGTGGTCCGAACTAGTAAACAACGCACAGAAACACCCCTGTTTTCCTTTCAGTTACGGGCCCGTTTGTTACAGATTAAAAAATAAATGATTTTGTTGATAATTAATTTAGAGATTAGTTTAGAGATTTTTAAGAAAATGAGAAGTTGTTTTGTGTTTGTGTAACATATTGAAAATCACTTATTTTAAAAAAATCCTTCTTTAAAAAATGATTTTCATGGGAAGCTGCTCAAAAATGATTCTCATTTTAAGGATAAAAATGATTTTTTTAAGAAAATGATTTTTCAGAAAAGCTAAAACAAACACAATCAGGATCGCTAAAAATGATTTTTCTCATAAAAAACTGTAACAAACGAGCTCTATGTTAGAAGAGGTTCGGAGCAGCGTGATCTGAGTAGCTAGTCCGAACTGGTTGAGATCACGAACTATTGGCCAGTGTGGGGGTGTCTACTGAGTAGCTAGGAGATTCTAACAAGTATTGGCCGAAAAAATAGTCACATTGGGCCAAGCCCATACTAACCCTAATTCTCAATCACCGGAAGTCACATTGTGTACCTTTGAGTGACTTGCCTCTTCCTTCACCGTCGCCATCCCAGTCACCGGAAGTAGTTCGACACACTTTTGCGGCAGCGATAACGGCTATTACGCGGCGAAACACAGCTGAAGTGGCTTCTCTGATATTCTCCGCTTGTGTTGCACCGCTCCGCTAAAGCGCGATCGCACATACGGTAAGTGAAGTTCTGTTGTTTTCTCTTTTTTGATAGCCTTAGAAGTTTGATGTCCAGACCTTAAGATTTATGATAATGATAATTACTTTGCTTCACGAATTAAGAGTTTGTTTGTGTTGTGATGGTGATAATTGTTGAACTTCTATGTCAAAGTATCCGCATAATGAAGAAGCTTCAAAATGCTGTATTGATTGAATTAATCGGAATCATCTTATTGATGGGCTTCTTGCATGGAATGGAATGATTTTCTATCGATTGAATATTATGCCTTTTACATACACTATGGTCAGAAAAATTAAAACATTTGAACTTGAATGGCTTAGTGAATAATCGTGCTTGTGAATTTGAACATCTTTTTCCCCTTAGAACTGAGTCACTACTCTGTTTACCCAATACTAACAAGTTTGAAACGACCTTACCATCCTCACAAATCCCAATTCATTTTTCTAAAGTTGCTCTAATTGTCTAAACTTGCTATTTTTGTTTGTCTTCCCTTTATTCTTCAAAACAAATACACTTGTATCCTGATGGCACCATTGCCCGAAAATCAGCCGGACGAGTCAAAAGCTTGTGAAAAGCTCTAAAGCACGGACACCTCTTCCGAATGCCGTGTCCCGGTGTACGTGTCGGACACCGACACTGACACTTCAATTACTTGTATTTTAAAAAAAAAATCAAAATAAAACCGGTGTCTAGGTGTTCGTGTCGTGTCCCGTGTCCGTGTCTGTGTTGGTGCTTCATAGGTGAAAAGTCTTTTGGTGTTGATCTTGTAATTATCTTTGAAAGAAGGAGCTTGTTTTGAGGCGTCGTAATTTGGGATTGTGTCCTGCTGCAAATTTGGGATGGCCAGTGTGGAAAGGTCTCTCGCTCTTGCTAGCTTTGCATTGATGTTTAATTATGCTCTAACTTTTCTCCTTGCAGTCTTTTCTATTAGTATTTTGGGTGCTGACTCATTTTGACATTCTTGCTCAACGATGTATATTGCTGATTATAATTTTTTATTTATTTTACTTGATAAAGAAAATGGCATTCAGAGGGAAAGAGACGATGAAGAAAGTTCTCAACAAAGTGGGAGAGAAGAGTTTGCGCCCAGGAATGAAGGAATCATTGGAGAAATGTATTCCCCAAAGCAAAGTTGTGATGGGTCGTGCCAAGCGTGGTCTCTTTGCTGGGAAACACATTCAGTTTGGCAATAATGTCAGTGAAGATGGTGGTAACAAGTTTGTATTCACTTCTTGATCCATTTTATTTTGGTATTTGCTGCATCTGATTGCCAACAGCGTTAGAAATTTTCATGCTTTAGCTCCTACTGTTACATCTGGATTTGTGTGCATTCTAGATAAAAGAATAGCATAATTTGTAGGGAAGAAGAGATTCATGATTTAGGGGATAAAGTATCCTAATTATGTAGAATAGAGAAGTGAACAACCTAAACTTAAGGTTTTATACAATTATAGTTCTCCAAGCAGAACCATGAAAACCTGAATGTCTCTTGGTAAAGAGTTTCCCCAAAAGAACCAAGAATTTCTCTCTGAATAGAGCACCATAGAACCGCACATGTAAACCTCTGAACTTGTCTCTAAGGTTCGTGAGCCAAAGTTTTACCCAAAAACTCCAAGAAGTGTCTCCCAATCATAAGTAGCTGCTGGCCAGTGTAAAAACCATTGTGCATTTATGTAACATTTCATGAATCCTTTTGGACTGTGGTCAGGTAGTTAACTTCCCGTGATGAGGATCTTTACAATTGTAAGATGCTAAAATTATTAAGTGTGGAACACAGAACTGCTTGTTAACTTAGTTTAGTTTATCTCAATTCTCAACAGTATAAGAGTCAGGATTAATGTTCCAAATTGAAAATTAGAATAGTCAAGGAGCTGATCATCTTTGGATCCACTAGGCAAAGAATATCATTGTCCATGCATATGATAAGATTGTTAAAGAAAGATGATTGATTCGCCATTTGCCTCTTCACTGATTTAGTTGTTGGACTTTGATGCATGTTGAATTGAATCATGAAATTACACATGATTTAGGCAGTTTTCTACCACTAGCTTAAACTGCCAATTTCTTGGGGTGTCCAAGTAGGGATGACACTGGCTAAATTTCCTTCAACGGATGCTTTGTCAGTGGTTATAATCCTGATTGTGTTCTAAACATTACTATTGAGTCTTATTGACCTCTTTTGTGGTTTATATAATTATAGTTACTACCACTGTTAGAGGATTGGTCTTCTCAACTCATTAGTCTCGGCTCTTTGATCATGCAAATAATAGTTTTTTGATGGCTGAATACAAATGTTTGGAAGTACATGTTTCGTATATATGTCTGTACATGGATCCTATCAGTGCTGCTTGCAATATTGCATGATATCTTGCATGCCACAGTAATTGCATGTTAATACAAGAATGAATATTTTTACTGATTTCTTAAGTCCAACTCAATTCAGAATTTTCAAGTTATAGTTGGGTTGCTCAAGTTTTCTGCTAGGAATTTCATTTACCTTTTAAAAGATCTAGGTGGGAATGAAAGAAAAGAGAAGACTACAATGTTGATGCAAATTTGTTTCTTTTTCTAATGGCAGGACTAGGAGAACTTGGAAACCCAATGTCCAAGAAAAGAGGCTCTTTAGTTATATCCTAGATCGTCACATTCGTGTTAAAATCACCACTCACGCCCTTCGCTGCATAGACAAGGCAGGTGGGATTGATGAATACTTGCTGAAAACTCCTTATCGCAAGATGAACACAGAAATGGGCCTCTTGTGGAAGGCAAAGATTGAGAAGTTGTATGAGGAGCTTGGAAATGAAGAGGTTGTATTCTTTTCGCCAGAGGCTGAAGCAAAGTTTGAACAGGGCTTTAAAGATTTGAGACTATCTGAAAGGGAAGCACAAAAAGAAGTCAGAAGGAAAATGTATGCTGGGGTGAGCAAGCACAAACTTGTTAAGGTAGAAAGTAAAGATGATCAATCTATTGAAGAGGGAAGCACTAAAATTGAGGAAGAAATCTCGCATGATTCATCGAAACGATTGGTTCCTGTCTCTTATGTCTTGGCTGCTGACAAACTCAAAATTGGAAGTTACATTTCGAATTGATGTCATGTCAGTTGATAATGGTGGTTTAAGTTGTGTTAGCTCATTGAGTATAAAAAGTCTCGGTTCTATGATTTTTGGACCATCTTGTAGTTTTATTTTATGCTTTAAACTTTCTGCAGTCAAAAGCATGATTTATTGTGCCAAAATAATACTAGTAGTTTAAATGTTGTAGCATGACTGAACATCGTAGTATTATGTTTTTTTTTTTAATTTAAATCCACCTCAACAAGTCAAAGTTGAGGGGACCATGATTTTCCTATTAAATTAAAATATCAGTACTTTTTAAATTTCGTGATTTGATATATATAAAAGAATTATAGTTTCATTTACAAAACCTATTGTAATTTTTTTTCTAAACAAACAAATTCCTAATCAGTTTAGTCGAAAACTGGAAATAAGTGTTGAGAGAATGTATTGAGACAAGGCTATCACTGGAAATAAATAAAGGGATGAATTACAATTTAAACATGATGATTCATTTTCTTCTGAGATAATTCGCCGCATTAATTTACCAAAAAAACACTGGTGAATAATTTTCTATTTATACTGCCACGAGACCATATCTATTTTGGATGCTAAGCAAATATAAAATGTAAATGAAAATTAAAGGGAACAACGAGAAGAAAACCGGGGAGATCTATCTATCTAAACACGCCGTCTGTGGGAATCGAACCCACGACCACATGGTTAAAAGCCATGCGCTCTACCAGCTGAGCTAAGACGGCTAGTTGATTAAATTGTTTTAATTACATTATTAGATTAATATCTTTTGTTCCTTAACACCTTATCCATCTTTGCACATTGCAATCAATTCTCAGACACAGTTTTGAAGCTAAAACCCAAAACCCCAACAAAGGAGCGAAAATAATGAAGTGAAAAGAGAAAAAAACACGAAATGCTTTGCGTTGGCGCTTCACTGTTCTTCTCAATCTCACAAACTTGTAATCCCTCTCGCTCTCATTCTCATTCTCACTCTCTCAAACAACGGCACCTTCAATTGAAGCATTCAAAGAGTCACGTTTTGAAATCAAGCAATAGGAGTTATGAAGTTGGTGGTGGATACTCAGTGGAGGAACTGAACCGAAATTCTTCTAGGGCACACAATAAAACCTCGGAGAATAGTACCGATACATCTGCTCAACGTGAGGCACTTCTCAAAGGAGGAGATCAAGTCATCTCTGTTCTTCAAGAAATGATTAC
Organism: Astragalus glycyphyllos; assembly: GCA_963573325.1. Taxonomy (NCBI): domain Eukaryota; kingdom Viridiplantae; phylum Streptophyta; class Magnoliopsida; order Fabales; family Fabaceae; genus Astragalus; species Astragalus glycyphyllos. Next base: position 90,446,488 of record OY754309.1, on the reverse strand, counting down.
CCTTGTAAGTTCTTTCTATCTTTATTGTTCAAGAATATGTTTGTATTTACTTATTTGATCATATATTTACTATCGTAAAGTTTTTGCTACCGACTGAAAGAGCTTATGTAAATAGCTTAGATTAGATGTACATAAACTCTTTTTAACTTATTTCTATAAGCTGTTACTGGATATGTATGAAAATAAATAACATAATTTATATGAAAACAATTTTATTTTAGTTTTGAGTTTAATTGGTATGTACCAACTGTGTAGTGACTCTTTACATTGTCAAATAATAAGAAATTATGGTCAACGTTGTAAAATATTTATACACCATCGCTGCATACTAATTAAATCCTTTAGTTTTTATTATAAAAATAGTTTATATAGAAGCACTTATAGCATAAGCACTTATGCTTAAAGCTTTTAATTAAGGCATTTATCCAAATAGGTCCTAAATAGAATGGCGGAAGGGTGAACGAAATTTCTCCGACAAATTTTCTTAGATAATAGAGGCAGAGATATGTGTAATCAATAGGTCTACTATTTACGTAGATCTTAGGGGAAAGGAGGGTAGTTTCTCCATATTTTATAGGTAGTATTTGACATATTTTTTCCTCTTTTCGTGTAAATATTTAGTGGCTTATAAATAGTGTTAATGATGGTTGGAACATTTAAGTTTCTTTCCTTTTTTGTTAATATCTTTTTTAACTTGCTGATTGAAACACTAAAGCTAAGCGCATGCATTTTCTAGGTGCAGATAACATGCTATTTGTCTCAGACTCAATTCTGAACACATTTATGTGTAGTGTGTAATCCCTTTTATGCAGATATTTTTTGTTCTTGGTCATGTCTATGTATTTTTCATTCAGCCTTTGCTTGATATGTTGTTGAACTTGGATCTTATTGTGGAATATTGTTGTGAATCCCAAATACATGTATAAATCCCAGTTGGAAGACATGGATATGGATGAAGAATCTGAAAAAGTAGCAGTGGAGTTGGCTGCGCAGGGAGTCATTGGTAAGAGAGTTGATCAGATGGAGTCTGATTTCATGATGGCCCTTGATTACATGATCCAGCTTGCTGAGAATGACCAGGATGATAAGGTATGATTTTCAAACTGAAATTTATTTGGTATCAGATTGGGAGAAAATATAGCAACATTGGAAGGATTAAAAAGCAAAATTAGAACAGGGGCAGTACACTAATCAAAGCAGAGAAAAAGAAGAAAAATTTATTCCATTCATTGTTTTGTTTTGTCATGCTTTGGTTTTTTATAAGGTGTCTCTAATAACTGAAGTTGCTGCAACTTATTTTCACTCATACAAGCACACAGTTATTTACTTCTTCCTATTAGATCATATCAAGAGAAGGATTTTGTTCTATGGTTGCCACTCAACTCCTCCCTGTCCCTTAAAGTTTAACTTCATCTCTGTTTAGTGAGTAGCCTCCTTTAAATGATGCAACTATCCGACAATTTTATATCTTGTTGAGCAAAGAGACTGTCATGAAGTTGTTTTTGGGAATTAACTGCTTATATTTCTATGCAGCGCAAGTCACTGTTGGAAGTTATCAAAGAGACAGTATTATCACATCTAACCAAAAAGTGTCCACCCCATGTAAGTTCTTTGAGCCTCTTCTTGAACATTTTTTGTGATCAAAAAATGGTTCCAGCTCTTATGTTGTATACCGATGTGCACTTTTTCCTTTATCTTTTAGGTTCAAGTAATCGGTCTTCTATGTAGAACTCCAAAAAAGGAAAGCAGATATGAATTATTACGCCGAGTTGCAGCTGGTGGTGGTGTATTTAAAGGCGAGAATGACTTGAAGGTTCATATCCCAGGGGCAAATCTAAATGACATAGCTAACCAAGCTGACGATCTATTAGAGGTATTTTTAGAACTTCAAGCATTAAATGAATTACCAGTTCCTTCATACAGTCTTTTATTTTTAACCTTTAAATTGTTTAGCACTCATACTTGATGACTATTTTCTCTGGGGTTAGTAAAATGTCTTTTTATAAACTGAGTTCAAAATGCCCTAGAATCCCTTGAGGTTGACCTAAACTGCATTCTCCTTTCCTGTTTCAGAAAATACAGACGTTTGAATGCTTGTAATTAATTGTGCATTCCCCAAATTTGTCAAGGTTTTTGCCTATTGTTAGGAGTTGTTGTTCTTATATCGACCCGGGCTTTGGCTTTTTAGTGTATGCTGTCTTATCAATATATATTTGTAATATTTTCTTATCAATATGTATTTGTAATATTTTCTTTTACAAATACCCTGTACCATCTTATTGTTGTGAATCTTTATTTTGGGCCTGCAAATTATGCAATTTATTTGAATCAAGTTATTGACTTTCTATGTTGTTTTCTGATATTGTACATTGCATTATGTACCTTATGGAAAACTGCATAAGAGATAGATTGATTTAAGGGGAAAGTATGAAAACTCTTTTACAGTGCTAGAGTAGTTGACTTCTCTCAAGTTCTTAAAGGTTCTCAATTTTGGGATCTATGCACACACATACATATTTCTATTAATTCTTTGTTTTCCAGTCCATCCATTTCTTTTTCTTAAAATTTTTATTATTTCCATTTCCTTCAACACGTCTTTCTTTTTTGGTTCATTTTACCAGAAACCTTCGAAAAAATTGGATTGCTTTTGTTATTCTTTCAATTGAGTGATATATATTTCCTCTATCTGAAATCTTGAACAAAGGAAACCACATGAATTCAATTGTTTGTTGTCGAATTATATATTTGCAGACAATGGAAACTCGTCCTGTTGTGCCTGATCGAAAACTTCTTGCAAGGCTTGTTTTAATTAGAGAAGAAGCTCGTGATATGATGGGAGGGGGAATTTTGGATGAAAGAAATGATCGTGGATTATATACCCTTCCTCAGTCTGAGGTATGTTTATATGAAGTTTCCATACATATGATTCTCACTTCCAGTGAAACTTTATCCGGTAATATTTCATTTTCACAGGATTTTATTGTTTGTTGCTAAAAGGGTTTGTTAATTTCCACCACAACGTAGAGATCTAAAAATAAACTTAATTGTTATTCATTGTCAAAAATATCCTCCAGGGATCATTAAAACTGTTGACAGTGCAGGTGAATTTCTTAGCTAAATTGGTGGCTTTAAAACCTGGGAAAGTTGTGCTCAATATGATAAGAAATGTGATGCAAGGAAAAGATGAAGGTGCAGACAACTCTGGTAACGATGATGAGGATGAAACCTCAGAAAGGGTTTCAATTGGAGTGGCTGGAAGGGTGAGTTGAATTGAAGGATGTGTATTATTTAACATGTGAATGGTTTGTTGCGCATGGACATAGTCAACAGCATATTTAACTTATCTGTCTGATGATCTCCAGGCAAGTGTGACAGGACAGAAGCCACATCCAGTACGCCCGGGCATGTTTCTCGAGACAGTCTCTAAGGTAAAGCTATGTCGTATTATTTATGTTGAATGGTTTTGTTTGGAGCCAAGTAGACTGAGAATTCCATTAAATTGTAAATAATTGGTTCAGTTGAAAATTTCCCTCTCTTGATTCTTGAAGGAACCCAATCTGTTTCACTGTGATTTTTTTGCCCATACTCAGATCTTGAGATACATTTTGATTGTTACTCTTTTATACGGTAGACTTCAACGATCTCATTTGTCTCTGCTTGAACTTCTAATTGATATTTGTCTGTTCTTGCCAGGTCTTGTCTGGTATATATGCTGGAGCTGACTCTGGCATCACAGCACAACATCTAGAATGGGTAAATTCTTTCTCACATTATCATATCCATAGATATTTCTGTTAATAAGAAAAAAATCCATACATATTTCTATTTCCAAGATTAGAGTTTTTATGTTGTTAGAAAGAATGATGGTTGCATTATGGAAATTGGTACTTAGCTTTGTAAATCCAACTATCTTCTAAACTAATCAGCGATATAATCATCTCCATGAGTTGCTGAATGACTTGCGTATTTCGCTCCTTTCCTATTGCTTGCAGGTTCATCAGAAGACACTTCAAGTCCTTCAGGAGATAGCATTTAACTAGTTCGATCTCTCTCTCTCTCTCTCTCTCTCTCCCTATAATCTTGAACGAAATAGGACTATTACATGAATGTCTGCTGGATATTCAAGAGATCCAACCCTCTCCTAAGCCAAATGGCCCTCTAGTGTATACAATTGACAAGATGCTTATTTCTATCCCATTCCCTTCTTATTTATAGGCAACATGCCTTATTGTTATTTGCTAACTAACCAATTCAACCCCCTAACTAACTATTAACTAACATAACAAACATTAACCAATTGTAACTAACTAGCTAACTAACTGTTGCTATTGCTAACTAACTGTAACAGACCTATCAATACTCCCCCGGGGACAATCACCTTGTCCTCAAGGTGACTAAGAAAAAATACAACAGCACAACAATTCTGAAAAAAAATTCTGGTTGCATTAGTGCTTGAATAGCCTTTGCTCCTGTGCCGTGCTCCGTGGTGCCATCTGTTTTGCATTCTCCAAACAGACCTTCCCCTACTTTCGTGTTTGAGGTTCTTGTCCATTCAAAAATTGTCTCAACATGGTAGAATGTTGACACAGAATATAAGTGTGATTCAGCTGTCGTAACATCTTTAACTTGTCTTAAAACTGAGTTGCTGGCATTATCTTGCAGCCTCCACCCAATTTTAGTAACACCACAAGGCGTCGACTGAACTTCTTTATCTCCCTTTAAGAGATAAGACACCATAGCTTCAGCTGTTGTCATCAAGGATAATACACTTGTTGCATCAGCCACCTTTGTGTCAAGTTCCTTGTGAGTCACAAAAGTCATTTCCATCTTTTTAAACCCCCAAACTCTATTTTTGCAATACTGCTTGAATGAGCCCACCACGCACCACTGCGCCACCCGTGTGATTACCTTCCAACTACATTTGGGTATTACTTTGCTACTAGCGTCTTCATGGCGCATTGGATTCAATATGTTAGGAATCCGCTGCCACCCACCATATGCATTGCCAAGTTGTCCCTTCCAGCAACATTCTGATTCAATAGCAACCCAACACAGGCTGTTCTCAGTGTACCCCACGTACCACCCTGTCCTTATCCATGGAGTCCCGAACAAGCATTTTATCAAACAGGAACTGTGCAGTTTCTTGCATTTGTTGTAAGTGCTCGATGGCTTCCATTGTCTCACTGAAGCAGCGAAAATCTGATACGCCAACTGAAACAAGCAAGGAGTGTGACTCACCAACAGGGACAACGACGGCGATGCGCACGCAAAGAACGGCGGTGACAAAGTGCTTCTTCCTTGCGCGTTCTGATCTTTTCCGCACGGGTTTCGGGTCGGGTTCAATAAGATCCATTGTTTGTTTTCCTCCTTCCACTTATCTGCAATATTTTGGGCTTGACCCACTGGGTTTAGAACAAGGCCCAATTCACAATCTTGGCCCATGAGGTCGAAATTCTGACCCATTACACGTAATGCCCATTGGACCTTTCTAACTTCGTCTCGCACATCATGTGCCTCTTCCTTCGTCAACAACAACGATCTCAAGCCGAACCAGCCACGGTTAGTTGCGACGGCGGTCGGCCATTCTAACGGTGATGGTAGTTGACCCATTGATGTTTTCTTCTTCCCACGATTTTCTTTATTCACGTTTGTGACGTCCCTTCCATCCATGAAATTGCTCCAATCTGGTGGCTTGGGCGGTGGTACTCGCCGTGTGAGTGCCATGGAAGGCTGGCCTGTGTTCTGCGGAGGTAGTGTTGGTGGTGACGACTCAAGTGATTCCGATGGAGGAGATTCTGGCCTCGGTGTGTCTGGCGGTTCCGGTGGCGGTGGTGGTTTATTTCCCACTCTCTGATTTTCTTCTCTGCGAACAATTTTGCTCACACGAGCACTGGTCACCGGCAACGCACCACGAGGTTCTGGTGGTGTCGGTTCATCCTTTGTTCGTTCAGTCACGATATGCTGTTTCGGTTCCGATAGCCCCAACGATGGCTCAAGACCCGTTGAAACCCTCATGGACTCCGAACTAGCCATTTCGTTGCTGCAATTCCACATCTCTTTCTGGTGTGTAGTTTTCTTGGAAGCAATTCTTGAATCTTTGGTTGCTCGACTTCTTCTCCACCTTACTGTGATGCCTCTCATCTTAAGTGCCAAACTAACATTCTGCTTGGACCATATTTGGACCTTGCAGTATTCAGTTCTCACCTCAGATTTCTTGCTTCCCGCTGAAGATGTAGTTGCGGAATTCAGTGCCAAACTAACATTCTTGGAATTCTGATTTGAAGATTGTTCTTTTTCAAGAACAGTTTCTTCAATTCCATCCTTCACAAGATTGGACCGATCAAGAGCCTGTTTTGTGTCACTGAAACACTCCATCTTGGGCACTCCACAGCTGTTGTTGGGGAGCACCACCGGCTGAATCGCGGCGATGAGTTGCTCCAAGCGAGTGGCTTGCTCATTGAGTCGATCGAGGCGACGCTGATTGCGAACCTCTAATTCTTGAAATCGCCGTTCCAATTCGTAGATACGTGAATCCATGGAGGTTGAAACTTGCTTCTTGCGCACCATGAACTTTCCGAAGATCGAATTGCTTTGATACCAGTGATAGGTACCAACTCATATATTGAACGAAATAGGACTATTACATGAATGTCTGCTGGATATTCAAGAGATCCAACCCTCTCCTAAGCCAAATGGCCGCCCTCTAGTGTATACAATTGACAAGATGCTTATTTCTATCCCATTCCCTTCTTATTTATAGGCAACATGCCTTATTGTTATTTGCTAACTAACCAATTCAACCCCCTAACTAACTATTAACTAACATAACAAACATTAACCAATTGTAACTAACTAGCTAACTAACTGTTGCTATTGCTAACTAACTGTAACAGACCTATCAGTCTTGTCTGGTATATATGCTGGAGCTGACTCTGGCATCACAGCACAACATCTAGAATGGGTAAATTCTTTCTCACATTATCATATCCATAGATATTTCTGTTAATAAGAAAAAAATCCATACATATTTCTATTTCCAAGATTAGAGTTTTTATGTTGTTAGAAAGAATGATGGTTGCATTATGGAAATTGGTACTTAGCTTTGTAAATCCAACTATCTTCTAAACTAATCAGCGATATAATCATCTCCATGAGTTGCTGAATGACTTGCGTATTTCGCTCCTTTCCTATTGCTTGCAGGTTCATCAGAAGACACTTCAAGTCCTTCAGGAGATAGCATTTAACTAGTTCGATCTCTCTCTCTCTCTCTCTCCCTATAATCTTTTCATTTTTATGGTGAAGAAGGATGACTTTGTATTTACTCTTTGAGGCTGGGATGCTGCAAAAAGATTTGGTAGGCTGTTTATAGGGAATAGTATAGAATTTTAGAACGTTTGCAAAGGGAATAATGTAAATTTATTACAAATGATGAAGAATAGTAGATATCAGAGTTGGATTTTGCTGTGAGCTCTCTACTTTGAGACTGAAGCATTCACACAAACTGTCATGACTTTGTCAGGGTTATCCTTCCTAAGGTTCAATATTAATTTTGCATACTACTTTTGTCCTATAATGTTTGTTGATTTAGCAAAATCAATTTGTCTCAATTTGATTGTCGTTTACATTTTCATTGAAATATTAAATATTTTTTTATAAATGACCAAAATCTTATTTAAGATGAGAAATAAAGGGTAAAATAGTATACTTTGGAGAGGATTTGGTATTTGGGTCAATGGTCATCTACTCTGCAACCAGTGAGAGTTCCCCCTTAGTTTTGAACCTTTAATAATAGAGTGTTTCTTTATGGCCTTTATGTCTGGTACTCTTTGCATAAAATAACTAAATAGGTTAATTCAAAGGAAGATGTAGTCTTTGTTTGGTTTATCCCTGCTAATCTGTAAACATACTTTGAACCAAAAATATCTGGAGTTTCTCTTCAGACAAATGTATTTTTGAACTCAAAGCCTATGTGAGTTCCATGTATTTAAATGATTTTCGCACTGTTTGTTTTAGATTTTAGTGGAATTAATTATGATAGCACCAATTCGGGAACATTGAGTGTTTGTGTTGGAGTGTTTAAATTTGGGCAAGGTTGTTGGATAGTATTCACCAAGGAGAAAAGTGAGTTTCACCTGTTGAAGATGTTTTGTTGCTGTAAATTGAGTGTTCTCTACGCGCAACTGCAAAGAATAACCCCTTGAGCGGTGAGTCGGGTAGGACCACAATGAGCGGCAAAACTCTCCCTCAATAGTTTTAACACTACTATATTCCCAAGGCTCGATTCGAACTCAGGACTTTGATTAAGTAGTAAATGATTTGAATCACTACATTTGTTGACATTTTTTTTATTTTAACACTGATATATTCCCAATGCCGGATTTGAACTCAGGAATTTGATTAAGTTGTAAGAGAACTGAACATTTCATCTGTTGACATTGATTAAACTTATAGTTAGTAGGAGGTAGTTTTTAATTTAGGTTATAACTTTTGTTAGTAGAACTTATGAATTAACATAAAAACTTATTTGTATCCATAAGTAGTTTTTCATAAGCTCAAAAATAACTCATCCAAACAGACCCTTACGTTTAACGGTTGTCATCTTCGGATTCTCATTAGAATACATACAACGCATAACTATTAAGTGAACTCCAAGTTTTGCTAGATCATTCGTTTCTTTCGTTTCGTACTAAACATCATTTCTAATAATATTTTAACCACACACAATGCGATTGTTAAATTCCTTATGCTGTCTAAAAAATATCAATAAAAGTTTTGGGAAGTCAAAACAAGCTAATTACATCAAATTACTCAATGTGATAGAAAACTCATTAACTCTGTTCAGATGTCAAAAACTCGGTCACATTCCTCTAAGAATTTCAAACATATTCTTCCCTAGCCATTTAAGACAATTTCATATAAATCTAGATTCTCCTATTACTAAGATCTTTATAAACTACTTGCTAATAAACATCATCCATAGTAACAATTACCATAACTAATTTGACTAAACCTATCTAAAATAAAGCGGCGAGATGCATCTGAATTCCACCCGGTCATAGAGAAAGTATTTGTTAGCACCTCTCTTTCCTCTGATACCTGAAATTCTACTCAGATGCCAAGAAGTTCATGCAAATCGGAGGACGAACCTTGAGCAAAGCGAGAATAGCCGAGGGAAGAACCCAAATCCCATCTCCACAAATCAAACCAGAAGCAACAGCGGGAACCATCAAACCAGCCTCCATACTATCAATCAAACCCCAAACATAAACTATCAAACTCCCCATACACATATCAATAGCAAAATAAGCTCCCACAACAAAAGGCACAGCCATTGCCATAGGAAGTGGAATCCATTTCCCAATACCTTTGTAATTCAAATCTCTCACCAAGTTAACCACAATAGCAAACACAAAAAACCCACAACAAAGTTGCAAACAATGACTTGGTAATGCAGAAAAGCCTTGCACACCAAGAATTGCCATGTTTCTATAGATAATAGCATATGGAGCTTTATATTCACCATTAGGATCCCCAACATCAAAAGTCTTGTAAAATAGAAAGAATGTAAGTGGAGCAATAACACAACCTATTGCTGTCCCAATTACTTGTGCTACAAGCATTGTTCTAGGTGAAGTGAATGTAAGGTGGCCAGTTTTGAAATCATGCATTAAATCAGATGAGGTTGAAGTAAGAGATTTTATAAGACCACAAGCTGCAAGTCCAACAACTACACCATCATTTTTCCCACCTAAGGCTGCAAGAATAAAGAGAGCCACTTTTCCATAGTTATAGGACATGTTCATGTCGGTTAATCCGGAGCCGTAAGCATTGCAGAAACCAAGAACTGGTGCTAGAATGTAGGCAACTACTACATAATACCACTTCACTTGTGGAAATATGAATGGGATAACTATGACGGAAATTATGGAGAAAAATGTGTACCCTGCACATGCTAGCCATATTGGAATACTTTCTTTTATAAACACTTCATTGCGCCTAACATCATCAAGAGGCTGCTGCTCTTGCTGCTGGTTTTCTGTAAATGAAGCTATAGTGAACCCAAAAAAAAGTGTTAAATACTACAAAGGCAAATGACAATGTTGGAACAACAGCCAGTTAAAGAAGAAATAAATAAACAAAAACATAATAACAAGAACAAAATCTTTGTTCATGCAGTTCGGCTAAGTATGTCTACGTCTACGACTACAGTACAGAGTAGTTGTAGTTCCGTCTTATTTCATAATGAATTAGAGTTTCAGTATTACAAGTGGTATTTATAATATCTCGTCTAGATCTACGCTTGTTCAGCTCCCCCACTCCCCATTCCCATAGATACTACATATGAGACATACTCAACAGACAACTTACTGATATCATTAACCATTCTTTGATTAGATCACTATTTGTAATTAGAGTATATATTTGGTATTATAGACCAGATACACCAGTTATTCAATGAACCTAAAACTGCAAAAGTTTCTTATAAAGTGGAGTGGAGGAAGTATTAGGTATTCAGAGGAGCCAATAATTTCTTTCTTTATCTAAGAGGATCGACAGACGATAGTTGTTCCCCAATTTCCCCCTATATGACTTGAACTCACGACCCTTTGGATATAGATGAAGAGCCTTACCATCTGAGCTACGGTTTGTTGTGGAAAGTAGCTAATAATTAAAAAAATGCTGTAGAGATAATTTATGGCTGAAAAGATATTTAGTTTATAACATGCATACAAGTAGAATAATATGAACTCAGAATTAAAGTAGAATAGTAAGGCAAGTAAATAAGCATCTTAAAACCTAAACTTGAGAATTGCATAACACTTGAACTGCAAATATAATAAGAAGCCATTCATTTATTTACCTGCTCTGTGATTCCTCTCTTTATTGCTGGCATGAATAGCTGATGCAGTATAATACAATATTTTGACAAAATTGTAAAGTCCATCACCAAGAATTAAGGCAATGGAAATAAAAACCTGCACCATGAGAATAAAGGTAAGTTAATTAAGGCTTAAAATAGAAGAACTGAAATCAAATTAGCAAATAAATTACCTTATAACCATTAAGACTCTTCATGCTACTTTCTGGTAAACTTTCAGGGAACCAACTTCCTTTTTGTAATCTGATCAATGGCCACATAATTGCCCATGAAAGCACAGCACCAAAAAGCAATGATAAATTGACAAGATGAGAACAAATCATTCCTGCTCCAACATAAGTCAAGCTGAAATCAAAGTAAAATCTGCAAAATTCAAACATTTCATGGTTCAGATTCATAATCTTCACAGACACCGGACAAGACACTGACACAGATATGTAGACAACATTAATAATTTGAGAAAATAAAAGTAAATGGAGCGTGAGTGTCAATGTCAGTGTCTGACACGACACGTCTTCAATCTGAAGTGCCGGTGCAACACAACTCATAATAGTAGAAAAAAATTGAATCGAAAGGCACACGCACGAGTTTCTCCATGCTTGCAATCCAAAAGTAGGAAACTGAACAAATCCACATTTGTCTCCACCAGCATAGAACCATTGGAAGAAAGACCAAAGGACACTAAATGAGAAGAATTTCATGAAGCCATGAACCTGTTTCCTGTGAAAAATGTCAATTTAGTTTTATGTTGTATACAAATTTACCTAGACAAATATATATATATATATATATATATATATATATATATATATATATATATATATATATTCTTAACAATAAACAAAATTGGAATCATAATCATACTTGGCCATCTCATCTCCTTTAGGAGTATGGAACCCATTAATAAGAACTCCTGTGGCAGTTCCACTTGGATAAGTTAGTTTGTAGTCTATTATCAACATCTGTTAATCAACACAACAATAATTTTATCAGTGTGAGAGTTATTGTAAATGAGATAATTATGAAACTACAATAATTACGACCAAAGTTAAAATAAAAAGGTCTGTGATCGCGATCTAAACTGCGACATCATGGTTTTTGATGTCTTTGCGATGGTAACTCAACCACATTGGTCACATTTGACCGCGATTCTCCACAATATCAAGGATCGTGATGTGACGAGACATGACTATCACCGTTCCACTTGAAGAAGTTAAGTTATAGTGTATTATCGACATCTGTTAAATAACCTAACAACAACATTCAAGTTATTCCAAACCCAATTCTTCTGAGAGAACTATTGTGACTAGGATAGTTATATAATATGTAATTACAATAATTAGGACTACGGTTTTAAAAGAATGATCAGTGACCGCTATCTGGGCCGTAACGTCATGGTTTTGTGTCTTCGTGACCGCAACATAGCTCGATTGAGGTCACATCAACTACATTTGACTGCGATTCTTTATAATATCAGTGTTGTCAAATAGCAGTTGTAGCGGCTCTATGGCGTAGCAGACTCTAAACAAACCGCTATTTGCAGCAATCCGCGATATGCCCATCAGTAGTGTCAAATAGCGACTATAGAGGCGCTACAACATAGCGGAATTTGAGCAAATTGCTATTCCCTACATTCCGCGATTGACAACACTGATCAAGGATCGCAATGCAATCATGACTGTGAAAATCATACGGATTCTCTCCAATGCTCTCTCAAATGATCAAGTGAAAATCATAGAAGGAAATTCAAAGACAATACCTTTCTAAGAGGAAGTAAAGCTGATATCCCAACAAAGTAAGTCACAAAGAGAAAGCCAGTCATCCAGCCAATTCCAGGCTCCTTAGTGTCAGAAGTATTCCCCTCTATACCAACCCCTACTTGCTCATATGTCTTCCTATTCAATCCCAAGAGATAAGACCCAAATCCACCTACAAAAGAAGTAGAATTTTAAAAACTAGTCAGGTTTCTCAGTGTAGATTAGTCACCGATAAAGCCGGAGGATACTGCGCACCAATAACACTGTAAACAAAAAAAGTTATATATAAGAAATACAGATTAAATGAAGAAAAAAATAACCCTACCTCCAAAAGATGTGCTATAGCAAGCAACAGCACAAGTTTGAATTATGGTATTCTCTTGTCTAGTGAAGGGTGTTGAAACAATCTTAGCTTTTTCAAGGATCTTAGTCCAAGTTCTAATGAACACAAAGCCAAGAAGTGCAGCTGAAACATTGAGATTAGGGACTAATCCAGTTGTGAGATTCAACTTCATCACAATCAGACTATAAATGCTGCCAATTAGGAAGCTAGTTAATAGTCCTCTAATTGTGATTTGTCTCATCCATGGTACTATTCTATTCCCTTCTTCTGTCTCAACTCTAACCCTTTCTATATCATCATCTATCTCAAAAGTCTTAATCTCTTTCTGTTCTTCATTGTTTGCATTGCTCATTGGAGTCATCAAATCCTCTACTTTATAATAAGTGAATCAACCTTCATAAAAAAATAAAAAGTGGAAGCAACACATTATTAGAGAATCCAAAAAGTTTTGTCATTAGAGGGTTTTAAAGAATGAAGTGCATAAAATATGATTGTACCTTTTGTGGTAACGAAGAAGAAGTGATGAGTGATAGAAACTAAAATGAGGTGAGATAAGAATCTCAGAAAGCTACCATCATCGATTAGAGAGACTCAAAAAGTGATGTCACGTATCAATCACAATCTCAACTCAAAATTGAGATTGTACGAGGGTAAGTTTTTCAGATATATATGTACAGAGTCGTAAGGGAAAAAACGAGAGAAAAAATTAGAATGTCAAATCAATCAACACAATGAACACATCTTTCTTTCCCTTCATTGTAGGAGTTGTAGTACACACAGAATAGAAGGTAATAATAGTGTGTACTACAAAAAGTGTTAAAAATAAAATTACTAAGAAAAAGAAAATATTTCGTTGTACTACACATTACAGTACATTACAACTACACAAAAGTGTACGTGTTTTCCATTATTTATTAGTATTTTATTTTGTAAGAAAATAGTCCATAAATTGAACACATACTTCCCCTTATTAATAGGGAATCAAAATCTTCTTTTGACTATGAGAGAGACATAAAATCATAAATGCTATGCTCTAGTACGTTTTGGAATGTGCCTTGGTAATGCAAATCTAGTAAATGAAAAATCAGAAGAGTTGAATGTGGATGGAGAGAGACTTAGAAAAGGTCAACTAGCCATAACTACCTACGATAATGACAACATAGTTTTTTTTTACAAACAATGACAACATAGTTACGAAAGGAAATTACGCTAATGTTCGGTTATGTGGTGATGAGAAATTATTTGAAAACGTTCAAGCAAAATTGATTTTTACCATTCTTGTTGTTAGGATATGCTTGGCCAAAATTACTTTTGGGGTGTAAAATTACAAAATTAGATTTGTACTCTAAATTCTATTAAATGTTTAAAATTTCATAAAATAAATTACCAAGTCAAAATATTTTGATATAATAAAAAATAAATTTATAACCGTACTTGTTCATAATGTTAATGAAGTTGAAACATTAAAAAATAATTTAATGAAAATTTTATATTTCAAAAAACTTAATAGACAAAAAGATTCAATATTTAACATGGTAATATTCTTTAAAAAAAATAGAAAACTAACGTGAAATAAAATTATTGGACTTTGAACTAGACTTTTTTTTTTGTCCATAATTAAACTTTTTGAGCCCAATCCATCTCATCTCTGATAGGGCTGTCAATGGGTCAGAACGTCCGACAGTGGCTATGGCTCAACCTATGTCAGGCTCAGGTCAGGCCAGACATTTTTTCAAATAGATAAGGCCTGGGTTTTTTTAATACCTTATTTAGCTAAAAACGTCGGGCCACAAGCCATTGAAATAGCCTTTTAAGCCTAACAGGCTGGCTTATTTAGATAAATATAAACAATATTTTATTATTACTATCATTATTATTATAAAAATAAATTTTGTTTGTGTTAATCATAAATTTGCTAACAATTTCTGTTAATTTAAACATATTAACCTACATCAATTACTATAAAATTGAATTTAAATTGGATGTCGTATAAAGATATTTTCCTACAAAATTTTGTTAGATCTCAAATTAGAACTTAATCATTGAATTACTAGCTTCTTAGTCTATTTACAAAGGCATACACAACTGAAAGGTTGTTGGCTTTTATAAAAAACATAGTGAAATAGGGTTTTAAATAGGCCTTCAGGCCTTGTCAAGCTTTTAAGAAGGTCAAGTAAGGCAAAAAATTGGGCATACGACAGACCACGGGTCAGGCTCAGGCCTAACACTTTCAACGCAAGCAATGCTAAGGCCTAGCTCAGCACAGCCTATTCCCACCCTTAATTTTTAACCTAGAGATGTGATGCATGCGTTTATGACATTTGTGACCTTATTAAAATATTATATCAGACTTCCCTAGTCGCTCTTTGCTAAGGTTTCATCAAGCACATCAGTGCTTTCTGTCCCTAGCCATATACTCATCTTGTTAACCTCCCCTTCATCAGCTTTGTATCCCTCATTCCCATCTTCACAGTCTACTACTTCTATTTCCCCTTCATTTGTTTACCTATGGCCTCCAAATGTTAGGTTGGTTGGTCTTCATTTACGGAGAAAGTTCTAGACTTTCCTTCTTTCTCCCTTCCTGACTTTGGGGCCACTCTCGGTGCTCGTTTTTGGAGATTGGATGTGATTGTTCGATGTTGCTATTGTCGTGGGTGTTGAGCGGTGATTTGGAGCAGGATCCAGTGCTCTTTGGCGGTGCCTCATCACTCTGCCTTTGTGTATTTTTATTATGTGTGGTTGTCATCTTTCAAGAAAGTGAACCCTTTGGTTGTTTTGACCATCATTTACGGGGAAATCTCAGGACCTTCTGCTTTTCCCCCTTATCTCCTTGGATGTGGTAGCTTGTTAAGGTGTCCAAGGGTGGATGTTGACTTTGATTGCTTGCTAGGAAGCTGGTTCGAAGCTCTTCTCTCTTGATGGATGGTGGAGACAAGGGAGGGGTAAATTTTGTTGACAAGTTTTTTACTCGCCTCTTCTAAATTTTGTTTAAAAGACAAAACAATAACATCCTTGTTAATCTTACACACATAGAAGAGATGTTTATAATACAAGGGGGGTCATTGTCATGTGTTGGACCGGCCCTAGCTACATACCGAACTGAGACATCAACATCTTTCAAAGCAAAACATGACGAAATACCCATCTTTTTTATGACGAATTTGCACTCAGAGAATCGAACACATCGAACTCAATTTCATCAAGTAAGAATTAACTGGTCAACCATCACAACATTATATGGACATGGAACAAAACCAAAAAGGTTTTTTTTTACCCCAACTCTTTCAAACTATACCCCCACCAAAAATTTTAAACCGAAAATACCCCTGTTGAATTTTACACAAACAGATTTACATAGCGCAAAGGTAAATCCGTTTCTTAAAAACATTTAAACGAATCTAGTGAAACTGTAATAAATCCGTGTAACACCAAAAATAGGTAACAGATATTGTATCTAAAGTATTGTAACTCCAAAAAATTTTACTAATGTGATTCTTACTAGGTTAAATTGCAAACATTTTTAGTTGTGCTCATCCTTTTTACACCAATCATACTTATTAGGCATCTTTTTTTTTTTTCTAAATACTCTCTCATCCTTAAAGTTAATTATTCCATACAATGAAATATACTTTTTGACCTTAAATAAATATATCAATATGTATGAGGAGTAGGACCTTAAATCAATCTATAAATATGTATGAGGAGTAAGATGAACATAATGAAAGCGATTAATAAATTAAACGTTTTGGAACTTAAAGAGTAGATTGAAGAAAATGGCGTTCACATTATATGACTTTTTTTGACGCATTCACATTATATGACTTAAAAGACCTAAATAGAAAGAGAAAAAAACCAAGCCCTGTTCGGGATGGTTTTCTGTTTTTTGTTTTGAAAAATTTTAAAACCAAAACTAGTTTCCGTTTGAGTTTTAAAAATTTCAAAAACCAAAACCAGCTTTTGTTTTCGATTAAAAAAATTTCAAAAATCAAAATCAGTTTCAAACATAAACTTAAAAACGAATATTCATCATAAACTTATCTTGATCAAAATAATATATAACATTAGGTTTGAAAAAGAATTAAAATATTATAAATATATAATGTATTTATTTAATAATAATTTTAACAATAGTGGTTAAAAGTAGTCGTTGTCAACAGACGTCTGTCGGGTGGTAATTGATGGTGGTGGTGGTGGTCAAAGTGGTAGTCAATGGTGACGACCATTGGTGGTCGCCAGTGGTGACTAGTGGGGGTCAAAGTAGTCATTTCCAGTGCTTGGCGGTTGTCGAAGTGGTGATTTGTGATGCTCGTCGAAGTGGTAGTCGATGATGGTCAAATTGGTGATCATAGGTGGATGTAGTGGTGATTGGTGGTTGTTAAAGTGGTGGTCGGCGGTTGTCGAAGTAGTGGTTCACAACAGTCGGAGTGGTGGTCATAACGGTAGTCAGTGGTGGTTAGATTGGAGATCATGAATGGATAAAGTGGATGGTGGTGGTTGAAGTGATGTTTGGCAGTGATTGAAGTGGTGGTTGGCAGTGGTTGAAGTGGTAGTTGGTGGTGGTTAAATTGATGATCAGAGGTGGTCATAGTGTTGGTCGACGGTGGTCGAACTAATGGTTATGATGGTGATTGGTCTGGGTCGACGTGGTAGTTGACAATGCCTAGAGTGGTGGTCGAAGTGGTGGCTAGAGTGATGGTTGGTGGTGGCCAGAGTGGTAGTTGTCAGCGATTGAAGTGGCTAGAGTGATGGTTGGTGGTGGCCAGAGTGGTAGTTGTCAGCGATTGAAGTGGTGGTCGGTGGTGGTTGGCAGTGGTCAGAGTGGTAGTTGGTAGTGGTCAGATTGATGATCAGAAATGATCATAGTGGTGGTTGGTGGTGGCCGACGATGACCGGAGTAATTGTCGGCAATGGTCAGAGTGATGGATGGCAGTGGTTGGTGGAGATTGACGGTGGTCGGAGTGGTAGTTGGTGACCATTGGTGGTGACGTGTTAGCGTTAAAACAAAAAAACAGAAATTGTAAAGCCTATTTTTATGATTGAGTTTTCATGGAAAAGTGTTTTAAAATTATGAAGAAAAAAAAACCAACTCAACCCCATTTTACCCGAACATGTTTTGGTTTTGAAAGTGGAAATTGACTTTCACAACCACTCCGAACTCACAACCACCCCGAACGGACCCTTAGTTGTCCGGTCTCTTTTTTTCAGCAAATCAAACACATTCTAATAGCTGCTTTCTACAACCAATTTAATTAATACTTATTTTTAAACAATACTTAATCGTATATAAAGACTGCTCCATAGACCATTTTCCCCAACCAACTTAATTAATTATACATAGCAGTTCAGTAAAAGCTCAACCCTTCTAGAATTTAATATCTTCAGTTACCTTACGAGAAACGAGCATCCTAGTAAGCGGTTGCTGGTTCGAATGACATGCAAGTTACAAGAGCTCAAGTGGAAAAGAAATCGTTTTGAGTAAAAAAAAAAAGCAGAACATTTCTAACCATAGATAATATCTCAACATCTTCTGAGTAACAGTTACATGTCCCAGCCACCGTGGCCACCACCCACTCTTTGCAAAGGTGCTCCAGAGAGTCCTGAGATTCTGTCTGAAATCAAAATTATAAAAGAAGAAACAGAAAAATATGCCATCTAGCAACTAATGTCCGCACATTAGCCACCATTGCCAAAAAAAAAAAATGCCATGCAAATAAGCAGCAGACATTGGAGTAATAAGCAATAACCTTTGCAGTGCAATTGCAGTGCTTATCATCAGAATCATTGCAATCAATAAATATGATAAACTAGTTTGTTCATTGCAATCATCGGAATCATGTCTGTATTTTGTCATGAAGGGTGACCACTAAGTTATGTGCATCATCTAACAGTTTCCAAACATCAAGCTGTCCTGACATGCTATTGCATTCCCTAATGATCTCATCCATGCCGCTGTACTTGTCAATGATCAACTTCCTCCTCTGCAATACTGAAGCTGCAATTGCATAAAGCAGTAAATCATCTGTTGGGGGAGCACGCAGCCTAATTCTGCTCCATCCAGAAATCCTAATACCTGCCCGGATTGCTGCTTGATCGGCCCACATTATTTCCCAGAGGCAAAGAGTCTGTTCGAATGTCAATTCCCTTCGAAACAATACCACCACCATTCTATACACAAAAAAGCAATCTTCAGCTTGAAGCTTCTCCAAATGCCTAAATAGATGGGCATCCTTAAACTTGATTATTTTTGCAACTAAATCTAGCTGCCTCCGAATACCCACCTCGTCAAGCCTAAAATTTTGCCGCGCCTTCTTCATGAATCCAACAAAACACCAGAAAGCCTCATGATCCTCTGATATAATGCTGACTATAGGAGATAGCAGGTCGCTCATACCCTGACAATAGCCAATTTCAGAGTCATATATTGCATATGCTTCAAGAATAGCAACTAGTCGGGCAGCATGGAAGATTCTGCCAGCCTCTAGGTGACCATAATCTTCCAAGCCAACTGCCTCAGCAGTACGACGTGCCATACTGTCTGTAATGGAAGCTTGACAGGGGTAGTATGCCATCCATTCTGCATTGGTACGTATTGCATCAAGTCGGATAATCCGTTGCCAGGTGGAGAAGTCTTCAGTAGTTGGTAGCTTTGATGATACTTTTGCTTGGAAGGGAGAAGGGACTTCCTTCGGGGATTTCACAGAATTTTTATCTTCCTGAACATCATCAGAAGGAACTGTTTGAATTACTTCAGCAACTTCTGTGGAATCTGTATTCACTAGAGATGCATCAGCATTGTTGACATTGACATCATCAGAAGGAACTGCTTGAATTACTTCAGAACCTTCTGCGGAATCCGTATCCATTATAGATGCATCAGCATTGTTGACATTGACAACATTAACATCATCAGAAGGAGCTGTTTGAATTACTTCAGGAACTTCTGCGGAATCCATAGATGCATCAGCATTGTTGACATTAGCAACATCATTTCCTTCCAAGGGGGCAGTGGACGATGGATAATCTGAATATTCAGTGGCTGGACTCTTGTCCTGACTTGAGAGGGAATCCCTGGCACTGGATGCATCATCAGAACTAGAAGAACCAGAATCTTGAACAAGACTTCTATCATCTCCTTCATAGCTGATCTCGCCAATTTCATCTAACTTTATGCTTTCATTGATTTGCTTGAAGAGTTTCCTGCATTGTCTGCGGAGTCTTTCATAGTGCTTTCTGAGTATGAAGATTTACAACAAAATCAATGTGATGTTAACACTCCCCTCCCAACATAAAATAAGCAAATGAAAAATATAAAGAATGTAATTTTGAAGTCCAGGAAAACATAAGGGATCATGCCCAAAAAGATATAATAAAAAAATTTGGGGATGAAACTTATATGCCCACCTATTTTGAGTTCTCACAACATCTCTTTCATCTTTGGTGCTGTCTAATTCATACCTGTCTAAGCCATACAAGTGCAATCAGTAACTGTATAAAGGAAAAAGTAAATAACCACACTCAAGTAGTCTTAAGAAAAGAAAGGGCAAGGTAACCCCCGTCCTTCCTTATGCATAACATGAACAAAACACAACGATCGGGATATTTTTTTTTTTTGGTGAAAAACGATTGGGATATTAACTTCAAAGATAAATGAGATAAGATTAATCATAATTATGCAACGATGGGAGATCATCTAATATGAAACATAAAGAATGACATGCTTACACTCCAAGTAGGAATGGCCAGACCTCAGCCCTAAGTCTAGGATGAACACCCTGCATCAGATATTCATAATGCTGTTAGACCCTTGAAAACCTATGCTAGAAGGAATAAGAGCAAGGAAACCAAATAAAGTAAATAAATAACTTTTATCCTTATGTACGTTATAAATTCTGTAATTGTTAAGTAAGTTTTGTAATCTATTTGGGCAGTTAGTAACTGTCAAACAGTTTGTTAGTTTTGTTAGGGTTGTTAGATTGTTAGTTAGGTTGGTAAAAAAACTGTTACCAAGTTAGTTTGACAACTTATGCTCTATTCTCTTAGTATATATAAGAGAGGATATGACAAGGGTTGGCATCTATCTTGTATCGAGTTTTCTAGTTGCTGATTGAGTCAATCAGTGGAGGTGCCTAGTGTGCATCTGTGTATGTTGTTTACCTTCTATCAATAAAATAACCCATAGAGGATCAACTGGCCACTGTCCCAGTCCCTCCTTGGTTCCATACAGAGTGTTGTTAGCTGGAAGCTAACAAATTGGTCCGACCTGCCATGACGAAAGGCGCGACAACTCGTGGAGGAGACAATGATAACTCCAATCTGGAACGCAAATTTGATGAAAAGTTCCAAGGTATATCGCAGGACATGGAAGAATTGCGTGCAGACATCTCCAAGAAATTTGATGACATGATGATTGCCTTGCAAGCACAACAGATGAAGAATGACACGCCCAAAGATCTTGAATCTTCCAAGAAATCTTCCAAACCAGAAGAAGAAGTCATCGGAGATTCTAACAGTCCTCGCGAAGAAATCACGAAAGCATGGGTAAAAAAGGTAGAGCTCCCTACCTTCGACGGAAACGACCCACTGGATTGGATCACCAAGGCAGAAAAATTCTTTGAACTACAGCATATCACTGACAACGAATCCAAACTACGCCTCACCTTGCTCTGTATGGAGGGGGACGCAATCCACTGGTACCAATATTGGAAGGAGGATATTGTTGACCTAACATGGGACACGGTTACGGAGGCGTTGCTAGAACGTTTTGGGGACTGCGCACAGGGGACGATTTACGAGCGATTGGCCGCAATCAAGCAACGAGGCAGTGTCAACGAGTATATACGAGACTTCGAAATTCTTCTCGCACAGGCAAAGGGAACCCCAGAAAGAATCATCTTGGGATATTTTCTTTCGGGTCTACGCAAGCCCATACGCGATCAGGTAAGAGTTCAAGACCCCAAGAAATTGGTCAAAGCGTTGGCGATGGCAAGACGCATTGAAGAGGCGCAACGTGATCCTCGTCAATCCACGACGTACCAAAGTAGATACAGAGACAACCGATTCAGGAATAATGGTGTGGTCGCAAGATCCGGGTCACGCGATGACCAAACCGGGTCAAAACACAACGACAGCACCTCAACGGGAAATTCACGTTCCAATGGGACCCATACCAATTCTACCACCAACACGACCACGGGAACGAAGACGCCAAGTCATTCCGCTTCGCAGAAAGGAGCCGGTACCAGATTCATCTCCAAAGCAGAACACGCGCGACGTTGGAAGGAGAATTTATGTTTTTCTTGTGGGGCGCCCTTCAAACCCGGTCACCGTTGTGCTGAGGGAAACCTGCGCATGATCATTCTAGGAGAAAATGAGGAATTGGATGACTCTGGGGAAATTATTAACATGGAACACCAAGAAGAAAATAGTGACAGCACTGACACTGAGGCAGAATTGGACCTAAGGTGCATTGAACTATCCCAGTTTACTTCAATGGGCCTTACTCAACCCTGTACTATGAAACTAGTGGCCATCATCAATGGAGTCTTCATTCTGGTGCTAATAGACAGTGGAGCAACACACAACTTCATATCCAAAGACATGGTAGAAAGACTGGGCCTGCACATTGACACAACGGGAATCTACAGCGTACGTTTGGGAAATGGTGAGCAGAAAAGCACTCTGGGCAGATGCAAGGGAATCCCACTGAAGATGGGTGACTATGAAGTCCTCATTGATGCCCTGGTTTTTGATTTGGGAGGTGTAGACTTGGTCCTGGGTATCTCATGGTTGGCTACTTTAGGAGATGTGCAGGTGAATTGGCAGACTCTCACAATGAAGTTCAATTCTCCCACAGGACCTGTGACAATTCAGGGAGACCCAAGCCTAGGTAAAACCCTCATCTCTCCCCAACAAATGTTAAAATTAAAAGAAATAGAAGGGGTAGCAATGGTCTGGAATGCCTCACTCCACTATGAAAACATTGACAGTAACCTGTTTTGCTTTGAAAGCACTGAGGAATGTGAAGAACTAGACAAACTTTTGGCCAAACACACTTCTGTTTTTACTGAGCCAGAAGGCCTGCCACCAAAGAGAGACATTGACCACAAAATACCAATTAAGAGTGGAGAGGGACCTGTGAATGTTAGACCCTATAGGTATCCCCACCTACAAAAAAATGAGATTGAAAAACAAGTGGAGGATATGTTACAAACTGGTATCATCAGACCTAGCACAAGCCCTTACTCTAGCCCAGTTATCCTAGTCAAAAAAAAGGATGGAAGCTGGCGTTTTTGCATAGACTACAGAGCTCTCAACAAGGCAACCATACCTGACAAATTTCCCATTCCTATGATAGAAGAATTACTGGATGAGTTACATGGTGCTAGGATTTTCTCTAAGATAGATTTAAGAGCAGGTTATCACCAAATTAGAATGGCTGAGGAAGACATTCCAAAGACAGCTTTTAGAACCCATCAAGGGCACTATGAGTCCTTGGTGATGCCATTTGGCCTAACCAATGCTCCAGCCACTTTTCAACATGCAATGAATGTCACCCTAAAGCCTTTCCTTAGGAAATTTGTCCTAGTTTTTTTTGATGACATTCTAGTCTATAGCCCAACTTGGAGTGACCATCTAAACCATCTACAGCAGGTCTTAGAAACCCTAGAAGAACATAAGTTTCATGCTAATTTTAAAAAATGTGAGTTTGGCAAGAAGGAGGTGAGATATCTAGGACATGTTATCAGTCACAAGGGAGTTGCCATGGACTCACAGAAAGTTGATTCTGTGCTAAAATGGCCTCTACCCAAATCTATCAAGGCTTTGAGAGGGTTCTTAGGTCTCACAGGGTACTATAGACGCTTTGTTCACAATTACGGCAAGATAGCTAGACCTCTCACCAACCTCCTAAAAAAGGGGGAATTCCATTGGACCCTTGAAAGTACTGCAGCTTTTCACAAGTTGCAGGAGGCTGTCACTACTGCACCAGTGCTCAAAATGCCTGACTTTGAGCAACCTTTCTGTATAGAATGTGATGCCTCAGGTTTAGGAATAGGAGCAGTGTTGACACAAAATAAACGCCCTATTGCCTATTTCAGTAAAGCCCTCTCTGACCTCTCTCTAGCCAAATCAACATATGAGAAGGAACTAATGGCCCTAGTCCTAGCAATTCAACATTGGAGACCATACCTAGTGGGTAGACGTTTTCAAGTGCACACTGACCACAAAAGCCTCAAATTCTTACTAGAACAGAAGGTCATCTCACACAATCAACAAAACTGGGTAGCCAAACTATTAGGATATGACTTTGAGGTAGTTTACAAAAAGGGCTCTACTAACACCGTAGCTGATGCCTTGTCCAGAAAGTATGAAACACCTGAGCTTCATTCATTAAGCAAGCCACTGTGGCAAGACTTTCAATCTATAGAAGAGGAGGTTAGACAAGACCCAGCACTTCAAAAAATCACAACTAACCTTGAAACAAACCCTGAGTCACACAGACACTATACAATGGAACAAGGCAGACTACATTACAAGGGTAAGTTAGTTCTCTCATCTACATCAAAGTGGATCCCTACCCTCTTAGCTGAGTTTCATGCCACCCCTACAGGAGGTCACTCAGGAATCTACAAAACCTATAGGAGAATTGCTCAAGCCCTACACTGGATTGGCATGAAAGCAACCATCACCAACTATGTGGCATCTTGCCCAATCTGCCAGAAAAGCAAGTATCAAGCTTGCTCCCCTGCAGGGTTGCTCCAACCTCTCCCCATACCTAACAATATTTGGGAAGACATTAGTATGGACTTCATAGTAAAACTACCTAAGATAAAAGGATTTGAGGTAATACTTGTAGTGGTGGATAGGCTAAGTAAGTATGGACATTTCATTCCACTTAAACACCCTTTTTCTGCACAAAAAGTGGCATCCATTTTCACCAAAGAGATAATTAGGTTGCATGGCATACCCATCTCCCTAGTCAGTGACAGAGACCCTCTATTCCTCAGTTCTTTCTGGCAAGAAATTTTCAGGTTACAGGGCACCAAATTGAAGATGAGCACTGCATATCACCCACAAAGTGATGGGCAAACTGAGGTGCTGAATAGGACATTGGAAACCTACTTAAGGTGTTTTTGTTCTGAACAACCAAAGGGCTGGTTAGATTGCTTACCTTGGGCTGAGTACTGGTATAACACATGCCACCATAAATCTGCCAAGTGCTCACCTTTCGAAATAGTATATGGGCGACCACCACCAGCCATTACTAAATATGTGGCAGGAGAAACTTGCATTGAGGCTGTTGCTCAGGATTTAATGACACGAGATGAAGCTCTTACTCAACTGAAAGCACACCTACAAAAGGCTCAGGAGCAAATGATCAAATTTGCAAATGCTCACAGAAGACCTTCACCAATCAAAGTGGGAGACAAAGTGTTTCTAAAAATCAGACCCCACAGACAGGTATCTATGCCCACCAGGTTGCATCCG
Organism: Astragalus glycyphyllos; assembly: GCA_963573325.1. NCBI lineage: Eukaryota > Viridiplantae > Streptophyta > Magnoliopsida > Fabales > Fabaceae > Astragalus > Astragalus glycyphyllos. Next base: position 90,421,023 of record OY754309.1, on the reverse strand, counting down.
AAAATAGCAGCCAGGTACTATGGTCCTTTCCTAGTTACGAAGCAGATTGGCACAGTAGCTTTTAAATTACAACTGCCTGAAACAGCAAGAATACACCCTGTTTTTCATGTCTCTCAATTAAAATTAGCCGTTGGAGACCATCCAGTGGAAGATACACTACCTACAGACCTACAGGGACATGTGGACATTTATGAACCAGAGCAAGTATTGAAAAGCAGGAAAATAGAAGAGCAAGGAATTCCTGTACAGCAAGTTCTGATAAAATGGAAGGATATGCCTGCTGAAGAAGCAACATGGGAAGCAGAGACAACTTTGAAGAAGCAATTCCCCAACTTCAACCTTGAGGACAAGGTTAGTCCTAAGGGGGAGGGAATTGTTAGACCCTTGAAAACCTATGCTAGAAGGAATAAGAGCAAGGAAACCAAATAAAGTAAATAAATAACTTTTATCCTTATGTACGTTATAAATTCTGTAATTGTTAAGTAAGTTTTGTAATCTATTTGGGCAGTTAGTAACTGTCAAACAGTTTGTTAGTTTTGTTAGGGTTGTTAGATTGTTAGTTAGGTTGGTAAAAAAACTGTTACCAAGTTAGTTTGACAACTTATGCTCTATTCTCTTAGTATATATAAGAGAGGATATGACAAGGGTTGGCATCTATCTTGTATCGAGTTTTCTAGTTGCTGATTGAGTCAATCAGTGGAGGTGCCTAGTGTGCATCTGTGTATCTTGTTTACCTTCTATCAATAAAATAACCCATAGAGGATCAACTGGCCACTGTCCCAGTCCCTCCTTGGTTCCATACAGAGTGTTGTTAGCTGGAAGCTAACAAATGCACTCAATTCCCAAATAAGAAACATAAGAGGTGCAATTTTAAAGTTGAGATGAATGAATTGGTAGACTCACTCCACTGCGTACTCTTTTCAGGAACTTAATTCCACCATCACGGAGTTTACCATCTTCTGTAAAAAAGCTTTTCCAATGATGACGGGAAAGGGGGTGCTTTCTTTTCCTGCATGATCATGATGATATGAGCTGACCACTTAAAATATGAGGAAAGCAATTAATTACTACTGCTTACTAAAAGTAAACAACAGTGATCTATCACAATGGAGGAACTTTTTAAAGCCTTCCCCTTTGAAAAGTAAAACACTCTTATCATGCAACTATGATTCTATCTGGGTCAAAGTCTTGTCATAGATTTCATTCTGTTAATGTTTGTGACTTTTCAGCAAGATGTGTTTTATGGAACCATCTTTATTCCTTAATGTTAAAGCTCATAAATGCATCCAGTGTTAGAAGCATTCAACTTACACAGTAAATATTGTGCATGTGCTGCCAGCTTCTTTTTTTCATATAAAAATTAACTCCACAAGTTTAAGAGGTAGAAGTCTAAATTTATGATAGGAACTCCTCCCAGTCATGTATTTTTTTCAGTATATCCTAAGGACAAACATTTAATTTCCCCCTAAAAAAAGTAATAACCTCAGTATATAAAACTGTAATAGGCTAATAGCTCTATTTTCAAGTTACTTCTAAATATTATCAAATTTTCTTAAATAATTCACTTTTTCAAAGCTAGGAATGAGTCTATGTTCTCCTAGTAAAATGTTTACAAGGATGTGAAGATATAAAGAAAAAGAAGAAAAAGTCCAGATCATTGTATTATTCCCCTGAAAATAAGTACTCATTGCAGCAACCATAGCATAGACCATGACTGTCTTTTCAAAATGTCAAACGTTTAATTAGGTCCATAAAGTGTCATTCTCCGGTGTCCAAATGAACATGAAAAAGCTCATGAAATATATGTTATCCCAGACCTTTCTTCTTTGAGCTCAGAAATGAAACACTTCAACAACAGAAATTTCGATAGCCAACACAAATCATCAGGAAGTAAAGTTGTCCTACCTTAACAGGTGATTTTTTGGCAAGCAATAATTGATTTGAAATGAATAAGATTAAACTCGTAATTGAGTCCTAAATTTACATGTTCTATCCTATTCAATCCCTAAAGTATATGAAAGGATAGAACGAACTACAATAACAACAGCAACAATCAAAGCCTTTTTTTCCCCACTAGGTGAATAAATAATAAATAAATAGAGCAACAATTCAAAGAATTTTCGTCTCATCATTTTAGCCACTTATTGATTCACATGAATCACATTATTTTCTTCCTCTTCTAGATAAAAACAAAACAGTAAACTGTCCAACAAATGCAACCAAAACATGACAAAGAGATCTAGGAAACACAAAGCAATAGAAGAATGAATGTTGAAACAATGTTCTTAGGGTTTTTGGAAGTTTTGTAATGTGATTTTTTTATTGTTTTACCTACTGGCACCGTAGAAAATGACAGCCACAAGAGCCACACCGGCGAGGGCCGTGAACACAACCGCCGGAGTAGAAGGCGTCGCCGCAGTGGCCATCAACCAGAGCTTTCCTTTGCCGCCACCGCTGCAGACAGAGCGATTGTTGCTTTTCAAGTGGGAGGATGCGAACATGAAATTACCGAAATACCCTTCCCAATGCTACCATTATCGCCCAGTCCAATTTGGGGAAGCCTTGTCTGAAGGGGAAGGGAAGAAGTGAAATGGAAGAAAGAATCTGCGTAATCCGTGTTTGATTAAGATGACAGTTTTCTCGTTTATTGGGAATTCATTCATTCATACGGGGAATTATTCCCCGTAGCTGAGTTCTCCAATATGGATGGGGATGATGACTGGGACAAAAATTAATCCAAGAGTAAACACACTTCCGTCAAATTAAAATTACGGTTAAATAATGTATTTTTATTCGAGTTTAATATCCCACCCTTCGAGGTGTCTCTAACGAATGGATTAATCACTGCGTTCGGCGGTGGATATTCTGGTCTCAACCAATATATAGGTATATAGCCTTTTACGACCACAACCATAACAATTCATAGCATGGTTAAGATAGTTATCAATTGACTAACTTCTTTTTAATGACGTGTCAATTTATAATTCATAAATAGTGTTAAACACTAAGTTGGTGTTCATTTTGTGGCTAATTGTTTACCGTGGTATTTGGTAAACATCGCTAGTTTGAAATTTCTTCTGCTTGCAAGATCAACTAGTAAATCCTAAGACCATTTGTGTTAAAGTTTTTCCAGAAATTATGAATGTTTTTACCGTTTTAAGGAAAAAAATGAAGATAACTAGTGGTTTCGCGTGAAACTGTCGAAGTTACTTCAGACAGAGATGAAGAGAACAAATAAAAATGCAGAAAATTGCTTAAAGAAACAAAGTAAAATGCATTAATTGAAAAGAAAGTTGGTACACATGATCATACATTCTTCTCTTACTCGTTTTCTCTGTGATGTTGGAAGTTAGAGCGTGAGAATCTGTATATGAGTTTGTGACCCGTTCTTCCTATGAAAAACTACTATTTATACAAATAGAAAATAATTGTACAAAGTTTAAAAAATGTAACTGCTACGTGCTTTCGACAACGGTTACTTGATTCTACTTCGTTATCAGCCTTCAACTTCTTCTTGTCGAAATCTCTGCCTTCAGCCTCTTCGACTTTGCCAAATCTAAGGTCAAAATCTGCTTGATGCAACCTGATAACTTAATTCATTTCAGTGTCGAAATTGATACTTGTCTCTTGAAATACAAGGTCAAACTTTAAAAATAAGTCAAACCTCGTTGACTGCATTTAATTGAGGCTGTCGAAAATGCAGGCTAACAAATTACCCCCCAAAAATGTCTTTTTCGACTAAAATTTAAATGAAGGAAGAAAATGACGTTTTTGAGAATTCACTCAACAGCTTAATGTCAAGTTCTGCTAACGTCACCACCATCAGCTTTCAGAATTGAAAAGACACTTTTTGAAATGAACAGTTATTTGCGCCAACTATTTAGAGATAGTGGGCCACGTTTGCTTTGGAACTCCCCACAATATCCACTTCTCCATAACTGTCAGGCCATGATTGCTAGTGGGCCACTCTCTAAGTTGCCAAAAACCCAAACGTTTATAGCCTTTATTATTTATTTATTTTTTTAAAATTCGAGCCTCTCTTAGAACAAATCACCAGGGACCTTCAAAAGAAAAAGGATAACGCTGCAAACAAAGAGCGCAAGGCTAAACTGCAACAAGAAGAGTGGGTTGCTGTCGAAGCTTCACAAGCCAAAATTTCTTCTTTGAAGACCCAAGGAACAAATAATGCTCAAGAGATGGCTGTTTGTAACAGAGCTATTTCTAGATATCAAGAACAGATCAAGAACTTGCAATTGAAGCTCAAAGCAGAAGAAAAGAAGAAAGCTTCACTTCATATATAAGACAACTCCTGAATCTTTGGAACCGGTGATTAATGCAGAGGCAGCTTTGGCAATCGAGCACTTGGAAAGACACAGCCAACATGAAGCAAAAGTTCAAAGTTTGGTCGAAGATGAAGCCCTTACTGCTACAAGACTAGAGCATTCAAAGTTGGCTTAATCTCACCAATTAAATCTAAAGCCCAACCTCTAAATGGCCAAGGTTTCACTATTGAATGAAGTTCACTTGCAGGCACGTGTTGAACTCCTGCATGCCTTTGACACTCTTGGCAACCTTTAGCGAACTCTATGCAATCTTTTAACATAGTTGGCCAGTACACTCCTTATCGAAACAAATGCCATTTTATTTTGTGGCCTGCTTGATGAGACTCACAAGATCCACTATGAGTATTGGAAATTGCTAAATATGCCTCACTCTCACTAAGGCATTTAAGTAAAACTCCTATAGGAGTCTTTTTGAACAACTCATTTCCAATAATCACGTAGCTTAAGGCTCTATACTTGGTTTTTCTATTGGTTATTCCTGTTGGATTTTCCAAGTATTCGACAATTGGTTTTCACCAATCATCATTCGACATATTGTCAATGGCAAAAACTTCAAAACTTTGAAATTTTTCAATAATTGGAGATAACGATACTTCCTCCCCCCCCCCCCCCCCCCCAAGTTTTTGGCTTGACAATTCATTTAAAGGATAATCTGTCGAAATTAGTTTATTTTTTATTTCTATTAATTCTTCTAGTTTTTCTTTAGAAACTCTGTATCCTGAAGCAATTTGTGCCAAATCATTTGCCTCTTGATTGTCAAGTCGAGGCACACGCTTAATTTTAACACTATCGAAACGTTTTAACAATGTATTGGCAGTAACAAAATACATTATTAGGTTTTATTTAATGCACTTATACTCTTTTGTTAATTGTTTCACAACTAGTTCTGAATCACCTTTAATTTCAACATGTTTTGCCCCCAAGTCTAACAAGATCTCAAGTCCTGCTATCAAGGCTTCATATTCAGCTTCATTATTGGAGCAAGATCATTTGATTTTAAACTTATACTTTGTTGGAATTTTTGTTGGTGAGATAATTAAAATTCCAATTCCAACACCGTTTTTGTGGCTTGAACCGTCGAAATATATCTTCCAAGGTTGAGTATCCACTAAGTTTACTGTGGTTTTGACCAATGAATGGTCGACAATAAAATCAGCCACTATTTGGCCTTTAATAGCCTTTAAAGGCTGATAAGTTAAGGAGTACTCAAAAAGAGCTAAAGCCCATTTACCTATTCTACTATGTAAAATTGGTTTCGACAGCATATGTTTAATAATATCATAATGCGAATAAACATATACATCAACAGGCTTTATATATTGCTTCAGTTTTGTACAAGAGAAATACAAGCATAAACACAATTTTTCTATAGGATGGTACCTAGTTTCTGCATCGTTTAAAACCCTACTGAGGTAATATATGGCTCTTTCGACACCATTTTCATCCTCTTGTGCTAACATGCTACCTATAGATAATTCTGATGCTGCTACATACAATTTCATTACTTTATTCCTAATAGGAGGTAACAAAATAGGAGGCTTCACCAGGTATGCTTTAATCTCGTCGAAAGCTTTCTGGTGTTTTGCATCCCATCTGAACACATCTTCCTTCTTCAGTCGAAGCAACGGCGAAAATACTTGAGTCTTGCCACTTAGATTTGTAATAAATCTTCTAAGGAAGTTAATATTTCCTAATAATGACTGTAACTCTTTCTTTGTCGAAGGAGCTTTCGTTTCTAAGATTGCTTTCGTCTTGTTTTGATTGATTTCAATGCCTTTTTTGTGTACAACGAAACCCAAAAAATCACATGTATGCACACAAAAGGTACATTTGAGTGGATTCATTTTCAATCCATATTTCCTCATTCTTTCGAATGATTGTCGTAGATGGTCTAAATGACCATTTTCTGACGAAGACTTAATAACAATATCATCTATGTACACTTGCATAAATTTTTCAATAAAATCATGAAACATAGAATTCATTGCTCTCTGGTATGTAGCACCAGCATTTTTTAGGCCAAATGGCATTACTACCCATTCATAAACGCCTAAAACCCCAGGGCAACGAAATGCTGTTTTTGATGTATCTTCTTCAGCAATGTATATTTGGTTATAACCAGAATAACCATCAAGCATGCTTAAATATTCATAACCTGCTGCTGAATCAACTAGCATTTCTGCCACTGGCATGGCATTTTCATCCTTAGGTGTAGCATTATTCAAATCTCTAAATTCTATGCAAACTCTAAGTGTACCATTTTTCTTAATTACAGGAACTATATTAGCAAGCCATTCGACATACCTGGTAGTTCTGATGAACTTGCTCTTTAGTAATCTTTCTATTTCTGCTTTGATCTTCAACAGGATCTCTGGTGCAAATCTTCTTGGAGTCTGCTTCACTGGCTTCTTTCCTGGTCGAATTGGTAATTTTATCTCGACCACTTCTCGACTTAATCCTGGCATTTCACTGTAGTCCCAAGCAAAGCAATCCTTGTACTCCTTCAGCAATTCGACAATCTGCACCTTCAATGCTTGATCAATCTTTGCACTAATATATGTTGGCCTTTTTATGGAGCCATCTCCCAAATCAATCTCTTCTAAGAGATCTTGTGCCTGAATCCTTTTGGTCGAACCCAATGGATCCTTTTCAAAACCTAGAGGCTCATCATCGTAGACGCAATCAAGCCTCTGGTTTTCGACAAAGTTGTCTTTATTTTCATTTTCAATGGCTTCAGCAGCCATTTGTTGTTGTAACTCAGCTTCTAAAGCCGCTTTTTGTTTGTTTTCGGCCACATAGGCTGTAATTCTATCCCATGCACTGGGCTTATCCATAAATAATTATTTATGGTCCATCCCACCCTGTAGGCTTGACAAAGCCTTGTGGGTGGTTGTCTTCATCTATAACCTCTCTCTCCCAAATAAATCCATAATTGGGGTGGAGTGTAACGGAAGATCTAATATTGTCTTGATGTTCATGTCCAATTTCAGAAGATGCACATGGCGCAATATTCGCCAGTTGTTTGTCGAAGGTTTTCTTGGTTATAGCATTTACCTCAGCTTTGAAATAACTCTGATCACCTTCAATATTTTCGACCAAACCATCTTCTCGCCAAATGATAAGCCTTTGGTGGACAGTCGAAGGTATTGCCCCCACACCATGTATCCATTCCTTTCCTAGCAGCAAGTTGTAATTTGCCTTTGATGGAACTACCAGAAACAATGTTGGTCTCTTAATACTTCCTACAGCAAACTCGACTTCAATGGCCCCGAGTGAATGGCCACTTTTGCCTTCATAGTTTGTATGTATTACATTGTGTGTTTTCAAATGAGTTTCACACTTTTCAATTTTCTTCAACATATGTTGTGGCATCAAGTTTACAGCAGCACCACCATCGACCAGGATCTTGTTGACACCAATGTTATTCACTTTTGCTTGAATGTACAAGGGTTTGAGATGATTCATCATTCCACAATCTGGTCTCTCAAACACAGCATGTTGTTCCTCCACACAACCATTCTTCAACACATAGTAACAGATTGGCTTATAAGTAGTCTCTTCGTCGAAATCTTCCTCGACATCATTCACTTCAGAAACTACATCATACTCAATTGGTAGAATTGAGACCACGTCACATAAGACGTCGAATTCTGACCCAGAATCGGCAAAATCTGAGTCCATTTCTTCATCTAAGTTAAGACCTTCTTTTATTACTGAGAGTGGAGGAAATATCCTTTCAGTAGCTGGCTTTCTAGCCATTTCAAGAGGCTTTAAAGGTACTTGCTTACCTTTATCTTTGCTAGAATTCTCTACTTTGCTTGCAGTAGCATGAACTTTCTTCTGGCGTTGATACCTGTGCCATTGTGTTCTTGTCATGGGATTTTTCCCTTTGTAGTTATTATTATAGGCATATTTGTTAGATTCAAATGCCTTGTTCTGTCCAGTAGCACCAGTACTACCTTTGACCATTTTTGCTGATTTCCAACATTCTTTCCAGCATAATATACTGGGTAATAGCCAGTACTCTTTCCACCAGAATGTACCCATTTCTCGACAGGAGACTTTGCTGGAGGTACATAAGTTTTGATCTGTTCTTTTTGAGGATTCTTTGTCGAAGTGACCTTGTACTGAATACCTCTGTTGCTGTAGCTGAACTTTGGCCTCTTGTCGACCCATTTTCCTTTGTGCTTCAGTTAAGGCTTAAAACCCTCAAGATTTTTAGCAGCCTCTTTGTCGAATACAGAACTACATCTTGGACAAAGCATCACTTCAGTATTGTTAATTTTGCAGCGATTAAGGAAATCAATCAATTCTTCCTCTGCCATTGAGTAAACTGTCTTCATTTTTTCAGCATATTGGTCTTCAGTGACCATTTCGACATCCACTTTGTCAACTGCTCTCTCCACTTTAGCATCTTCAGCAACAACTCCTGTGATTTCAACCACGTTGATGTCAACTTCGACAAACAATGCATCAGTTGTTGGTAGAGGATCAGCATCAATTTTCATTGGTGCCTTCGATTTGTCACCAAATTTCAGTCTTCCATCATTGAGGGCTTTTTGAACCAAATCCCTGAAAATAACACAACGAGAAGTGTTATGGCCTAAGAAATTGTGAAATTTACAAAAACCTCTTTTCTGTCGTTGTTCCAATGGTGGTACTTTCAGGCCCTTAGGCACCAAAATTTGACCATCAGCAACTAACAGATCAAATATTTCATCACACTTAGAAACATCATAAGTATAAGTTTTGCAACAAACTTATCATTTTTAGGCTCAACAGGGTTTTTTCTATTTGAAGGTTTTAACAATTTACAAGTATAAGGAGGTCCTGATTTTAATTCCGCTATATTAACCTCCTCTTCAACATCTTCATAAGATATGTCGAATTCTTGGTCACTGTCATTAGTTTCAACATATGCAACCTTTTCTTTTTTATTTTGGTACCTGCCTGTTCTGGCTTTTTCAGCTTTAAGTCTTTCTACTTGTCGAACTCTATCAGCTAATTGTGCCATATCTCTTAAGTGCAATGTATCTAGCTTCTTTCTTATAGAATAATCTAGACCACCAGCAGCCATTTCGACTAACTCATGTTCAGGCACTTGAGTAAAACACTTTGCTTTGAGAAGTCTAAATCTATTGAGATAATCATCAATAGATTCTGCCCCCTTGCGTCGAACACTAGCTAGTTCCTTAAGACTAATCTTGCACTGGCCCATATAGAATTGTTCGTGGAAGGCCTTTTCTAACTGACTCCAACTAAAAATAGAATTTGGAGGCAAAGTGGTGAACCATGTAAAAGCATTCTTAGTTAGAGAATTTGGAAAATACTTCATTCTTAAATTCTCATTATGCGCTATATCATGGTTACTATCATCCATTTGTTGCCTTAATGCCAACAAAGATGTTGTAGTCAGATTAGGTTGGGCATTTCGACTATGAATGCCCTCTGATGAACTATGAGTAGGAGAATACCCTGTGATTTCATTATCTGCAAATGTAGACGAATTTGTCTGAAGGCCTGCCATCAATGCTTGTGGCATGCCATATGGGAAAGCCCTACCACTCATACTAAATGGCATGTTTTCAATCAATGGATTTGCCATTAAAGGACTTGTTGGTCCTAATATTGGTGGCATAGAAGCCATAGTATTAACATTTGTTAATGCTGCAGTAGTAATCATTGACACAGGAGTAATTATGGGAGAAGTTATGGCAGTTACTCCCATTGTTGTTGAAGAAGGCATAGCAACGGTTATGCCAGCAACATTTACAGTGTTAGCGTCACTAACTGATCGACGCTTGTTCTTGCGTACTTTGTGCATTTGATGCAGAAGCATTATTTGTACTAGAGCGCGCCATCTCTGAAAGATGTTTTCCACTCCTTAAACGCATGCACAGACAAGCACAATTTTTTAAAATTTCAACGAAAAACTTTAAAAGTTAGCACAAATGTCCCACTGGGCGTGCCAATTTGTTTACCGTGGTTTTTGGTAAACACCGCTAGTTTGAAAATTCTTCTGCTTGCAGGATCAACTAGTAAATCCTAAGACCATTTGTGTTAAAATTTTTCCAGAAATTATGAATGTTTTTACGGTTTTAAAGAAAAGAATGAAGATAACTGGCAGTTTCGTGTGAAACTGTCGAAGTTACTTCAGACAGAGATGAAGAGAACAAATAAAAATGCAGAAAATTGCTTAAAGAAACAAAGTAAAATGCATTAATTGAAAAGAAAGTTGGTACACATGATCATACATTCTTCTTTGCTCGTTTTCTTTGTGATGTTGGAAGTTAGAGCGTGAGAAACTATATGAGTTTGTGACCCGTTTTTTCTATGAAAAACTACTATTTATACAAATAGAAAATAACTGTACAAAGTTTAAAAAAGTAACTACTACGTGCTTTCGACAACAGTTACTTGATTCTACTTCGTTATCAGCCTTCAACTTCTTCTTGTCGAAATCTCTGCCTTCAGCCTCTTCGACTTTGCCAAATCTAAGGTCGAAATCTGTTTGATGCAACCTGATAACTTAATTCATTTCAGTGTCGAAATTGATACTTGTCTCTTGAAATACAAGATCAAACTTTAAAAATAAGTCAAACCTCGTTGACTGCATTTAATTGAGCCTGTCGAAAATACAGGCTAACACTAATAAAATATCTTGCTAACACCTATTACGTCACATTTTGTGATGACTAGGATTTCTATTTATTAATAATAAATATTTTAAATTTAAATAAAATAAAATACAATAAAGTATAGCCTCTTCTATGTTGCTTGTTGGTACAAATGAGTCATCCATTTGGAAACCAAGATTAGAGGGCATTGCTTGGTATATTCATTAATCATTGTTGGGGGAGGAGGCAAATTTATCGTGAAGCAAAAATAAAATGTACTTATATGTTCACATCTTAATGAACTTATATATACTATGCCTACACGTTCACAAATTATAAGCAAAAATACCTATGTCTGAACTGAACTTATTAAGGATTATAATTAAATGTATCTAATTTTTTCAAATTCATGTAAAAAGGATAAATTTGCTAAAATACTCTAATTATAATGGTTCTCTTCTCATAATATCAATGAACTAATTTAAGAGTGCTTTTGAAATAATATCCTTTATTATGAGTAAATTACTTGACATTTTAGCTTATATTTGAGTACACCAAATTCAACCACTTTTTTTACTTATAGTTGAATTACAAGCCGTCAAAAATTTATCTATTGTTGTAAAATAAAAGAGCTAATTTTAACCAACCATATACTATAAACAAAAACATAAAAATATTTAGGGGGGACTCAAGTCTTGGTGACCACAATGTGGCTACAAGCCAATCCATTTAAATCTAAAAGTGTTTGGTTCGGGTCACATATATTTCCATCATTTATGTACATGGCTTCATAAAATTATTTATATATTTCTTCATCGATTTCTTCCTCATCTATATTTCTTAGTCAACAAATTATTCTTCATGTGTCGACCTTCAAACATGTCCGGCTATTACATTATGCCTATATAAAAAATAAATGACTGGAAATAATAAAATGAAGAAAATTATTCTTCGTGTGTCGCTTACTTTTGATGGACCAATAAAGAAAAATAATAATAAATTTGTATTTGAAACCCTATAATTGCTAAGTTGTTGGTGAAAGTTTTCTTACTTTTCCTTTGAAGTACAACACCACCAACACTTTCGGTACTGTATGTAAATTTTTTCCTAAAAAATACAGAGAACTCCCATGCTATGCAAGAACAAATAGGGGGAAATAGAGAAAGTACTTACTTACAGGAAAGAATGATGAAGTGACGGTGGATAAGAAAAAGTACTTACTTACCGAGAGAACTCTTGCTTCTTGCTTCAATTGCGAAAGAAATAAAAACGCGGAACGAGAGATTAGAAAAAAGTCCCCAGTGTTTTGGTTTAGGGTTTAGGGTGGTATTTATAAAGTCACATAAAATTCATCCTACAAAATAATCCAACAAAAACTGTATCGTTTGGAATACCACTGGAATTTTTTAAGCCGTAGAATATCACTATCAAATGTTATCAGATTTTGTTACTATTTTTAAAATTCTTTAATAATCCTGATTTTTTTGTTACAGTTATTTAGGGTGAGGGGATGGGGATGACGCCCCAATCCAAGGCAGAGATGAAAGTAATTACATTCACCTCGCCCCATGAGGACTAGTGGAGGAGTTAAACCCGAGACCTCTCGAATACAACTTGTGTCATGCTCCACTAGACCAACTCCTTGTAGTTTTTAATAATCTTGATTGAGGAGCACATATTCTTTTTATGTTATTTAAAAATCTTAATTAAATAATACATGATTTTTTTGCCACAAAAAATATTTTGCAATAGTTTTTATAAGGAAATACATATATTAATCATAAAGTACTAGGATACTCCAAACCTAAAATTTCTATAAAAAAAAGTACTTCAACCTAATACACATAATACATTCATAGAGACATTTCAGAATGCGAAGTTGTCAAAAAAGCAGCAACCTTCGATATCTATTTAGTGTGACATTACTTTTGATGTCTATGAAAAACAAAACCGTAATTTTGTTTAGAAGCAGCAGCAACCTGCGAAGTTGTCAAAAAAGCAGCAACCTGCGAAAGGAGCGTAGTACTGTAAACTCGCCGAAACACCAACAAGAACATTATTTTGTGGTGAGAACTGATGATCAAATGTAAAATAATTTTCTCGGTTTCCCATTTCTCCAATCACTTCAAATCATTCAAATCTCTCATCACTGTTTCTGGTTTCTACCACCGCACCCTCTGCCAATCCACAACACCAACATCATCCTCAGATTCCGACGTTTCAGAAATTACCAAATGGGACACTTCACATTACATCATAGAAGACAAAAACCTCCTTCGTCCAAGTCTAACTTCCAAAACCGGTCTTCATGTTTTGGACCTCATCGACTATGGCTCACTCGAACCGGACCGAAATATTTACAACAACTTGTTAACGAAATGCACACAGTTAGGGAAACTTAAAGAAGGAAAACTAGTCCATTCTCATATCCTCAATTCCAATTTGAGAAACGATGTCATTATTCAAAACTCCATTTTGTTTATGTATGCGAAATGTGGTTGTTTAGAACATGCTCGTAAGGTGTTTGATGAAATGTCTGTGAAAGATATGGTCACTTGGACTTCAATGATTACTGGTTATTCGCAAAATGGTTGTGCTGTTGATGCGATTGTTTTGTTTCCGATGATGTTACGTGATGGATTTAAGCCGAATGAGTTTACGTTATCGAGTTTGGTGAAGAGTTGTGCGAATGTACCGAGTTATAATGATGGAAGGGTGATTCATGGTTGTTGTTGGAAGTTTGGGTTTCAATGGAATGTGTTTGTGGGGAGTTCGCTTGTGGATATGTATTCTAGGTGTGGTTACTTGGTGGAAGCGCAATTGGTTTTCGATGAACTTAGGAGTAAGAATGAAGTTTCTTGGAATGCTTTGATTTCTGGCTACGCGAGGAAAGGTGAAGGAGAAGAAGCTTTGGGTTTGTTTGTGAAGATGCAAAGGGAAGATTATGGAGCAACGAATTTTACTTATTCGGCTCTTTTGTGTTCTTGTTCAGGATCAGGATCTTTAGAGCAAGGGAGATGGCTCCACGCACATATGATGAAATCAGGAAAGAAGTTGATTGGTTATGTGGGGAACACTCTTCTTCACATGTATGCAAAGTCAGGGAGCATTATCGATGCAAAGAAGGTTTTCGATCGGTTGGTTAAGGTTGATGTTGTTTCTTGCAATTCAATGTTGATAGGATATGCTCAACATGGGTTTGGAAAAGAAGCTGTGGAGCTTTTTGAAGATATGCTATTGTGGGTTGGAATTGAACCTAATGATATAACATTCCTTTCAGTTCTTACTGCTTGTAGCCATGCTGGACTTTTGGAAGAGGGTAAACATTATTTCGAATTGATGAAAAAGTATGGAATTGAACCGAAAGTCTCGCATTACACGACGGTTGTTGATCTTCTTGGTCGTGCTGGTCTTCTTGATCAAGCCAAAAATTTCATAGAAGAAATACCAATTGAACCCACTGCAACTATTTGGGGAGCACTGCTTGGTGCATCAAAGATGCATAAAAATATCGAAATGGGTGCTTATGCCGCGCAACGAGTTTTAGAGCTTGATCCTTCATATTCAGGGACACATACATTGCTCGCCAATATTTATGCCTCTGCTGGTAGATGGAGAGATGTTGCAAAAGTGAGAAAAATGATGAAGGATAGTGGGTTGAAGAAGGAACCAGCATGTAGTTGGGTTGAGATTGAAAATTCTGTGCATGTGTTTGTGGCAAATGATATTGCTCATCCATTGAAAGATAAGATATATGAAATGTGGGAAGAACTAAATCAGAAAATTAAAGAAATTGGTTATGTTCCGGATACTAGTCATGTGCTTCTCTATGTAGATCAACCAGAGAAGGAACTGAATTTGCAGTATCATAGTGAGAAGTTGGCTCTTGCTTTTGCTCTTTTGAATACTTCTCCTGGATCCACCATACGTATCATGAAGAATATCAGGGTTTGTGGTGATTGTCACTCAGCTATTAAATATGTGTCATTGGTTGTTAAGAGAGAAATCATTGTGAGAGATACTAATAGGTTCCATCATTTTCGTGATGGCTTATGCTCTTGTGGAGACTACTGGTAGTGCCAAATTGCCTATTGTTATCAACTAATGCTAATCATCAAGGAGGGGTATTAAGCAATGTTTTAAATCACGGCCGCATTTGTGTTGCGTTCCTTGATATTGCAAAAATTGTGGTGAAATATGGCTGATGTGGTCTCAATTGCGATTGGAGAGACCTCAAAATCGATGATGTCGTGGCTTAAACTGTGGTTGCAGTCCTCTTTTTAAAACCTTGCTATTTAAGGATCATTCATTAGCATGAAGGTAAATAATGGCTTGAAGGTTAATTTATGTGAATATAAATCATGACTGTGGTTTAAGTCATGTATCAAGCAAATGTTATGGGCTAGTGAGAGGTACCTAACTTATTTGTTTGGGGCAAAAGCTGTTTAGTTATTTTTGAGATATATACATTTAAAATACATATGTTACGTCATACCCAAAAAAAATGCCAATACGTTATTGATTATTGTGCTCGTTTATACATGAATTTTTTTTATTGAGTTTTCTTTTTTCATTTTAGCTATTGTGTTATAACATTTCTATAACTTTTTTTTTTTGACAAAAAACACTCAGTGCATTTCATTAATAATCAATGATGAAATACATGAAGGAACACTGGAATATTCTACATCATTTTGGTTGCTGTTGTATACATGTACTCTGCCCAGGTAACAACGGGTCAAGAAGAATTCATGTTTCAGGTTTAACATATTGGTCCCAAAATCCAAATTTAATTATTCAAATTTAGATTTCTGTAGTGTGTTTTAATCTGTGCAGGCCATTGACTTTAACAGCCACAATTTAGTTTATTATCTAGAGGAAACAAGTAAAAAGCATCATTAATACCATTTTAGTTCTGCATCAAGAGAGTTTACTGGAGGACTGTTGCTTTTTTTTCAATGTACAGTCTTCAAGAGAGTTTACTGGAAGACTGTTGCTTTTTTTTAATCTATACTTCTATACTAATATATAAAGAGAGTTCACTAAAAAACTGTTTTTTGGTGTTCACTTTTACCTTTCCACTTATACCCTTACAATAGAAACACATACGGAGACACACTCCAGCAGTTACATTTTCAACACCAACTTCCTGCAACTCATCCTTTTTCCAATTCTGCACTAACAACTTACAATTACCCTCAAGTTTTCAGGATATTCAACGTTTCTTAATTGACTCTTAAGGTGTGTTCTATTGTTGCCTTCTTCATATCCATTTGTCCTTTCAATTTCTTAAAAACACATTAATTTTAATACCACAAACTGATTAAAGCACATTTCAATGGCCATCGTTTTCCTCATATCCTCATATCCTGCATATTGCCTTACAATTAATTGAGAATTTCATATCAGTCCCAAAAAATCCTACGGGTATGTTAGAAGGTTCAGTAAAATGATTTTTAAAATATTTCTTCCATTTATCTATCTTGGAAACACATTAATTTTAACATCATTGAACTCGCTTAGCGTCAGTGGAGTTGTTTCAGACTGAGAGCGTGCGAGTCACCTACTAAGTAGGATGAATTAATATTTATGTTATCATTGGCATTTTGCCCACAATCTGGTTTTTTAATCAACCATACATATGATAGGAGATTAAATTAAAAGGTCGTGTTGATTAAGTATGAAGTTTAATGCATTTATATTTTTATTTGAATGAGTTACGCATGTCAAATGGGACATGAACATATCTTTGTGCTGCTATAGTTTTCCTTTATTAAAAGTTTAATGCAGTGATTGTTTGGTCTTCTTATTTATACTAGAATAATTGACCCGTGCACGCATCGGTATAAATATGCTATTGAAAATTGTTGTCCAAAAATTTATATTTTGTAAGTTAGTAGAAAAACTCGTGTATAAATAAGTGATGCTATTTTTTTATTTGAAAATAATATTTAAACTATAAAAAATTCATATTAATTTGTTATTTTTAAGAACAATATCATTGTCAAAAAAACAAAAGAACAATATCATATTGTGGTGATTTGTCCCTCACTGTTGGTTGCCTTGGCAATTTCAGTGGCATGGGGACGTCGGCTGCTGAGTTCAAACTCAGGTGTGAGCAGTAGTAGTGTGTGTGTTTATTTTTCATTTCATATAAGTCGACTAAAAAATATTGTGGTTATTAGAGTTCTTCATCGTATACTCTAGTTCTAAATATGACGATATTAATGATTATATCATAACACGGTCATGTCAGGTCATGTATTTGGTCAAGGCAATCCTCTACCGAGTCACCTACCTCCCACTCAAGATTGAGTAAAAAAAATACTCGAAGCTTGGAGAGTAGTGCTTGTAACAAAGATATCTCAATATCAACCCTACATGTTTTTGGGTTCTTCCACTTTTGCATTTCTGCTATCTATCATTTTCCATCAA
Organism: Astragalus glycyphyllos; assembly: GCA_963573325.1. NCBI lineage: Eukaryota > Viridiplantae > Streptophyta > Magnoliopsida > Fabales > Fabaceae > Astragalus > Astragalus glycyphyllos. Next base: position 90,403,628 of record OY754309.1, on the reverse strand, counting down.
TTCTACAACATTTATATTAGATATTACGGCAACCACCATAGAGAATTACCAAATTCGAAAACTCCCTTTCGAATGTAACTTGAATTTCAGCAACATATCTCTTTGACTCTTGTCTTCAAAGCAATATTAGCAACACCCACGCAAATCAATCATTCAATGCAACAACCTTCAATTTCATAAACTTGTCAGTAATTCCTTCCCCAAGTTGCAAAACAGTATATATGTAAATATCATTCTGCTGATAAGTGATAACCAACTAAACTCATGAGAAAAATCTTGTTCATCAAAAATGTTTTTGCTAATTTTTACAACAATAAAGTTTAACAGCTAATCATATAATATGATAATTTTTACAGCAACAAAGTTTAACAGCTAATCGTATAGTATGTTAGCAATGTATATACTTTCTATTTGGACTAAAAACCACGATTTAGAAAATCGGACTGGTCAGTTAAACCATGAATCGGAGAGGGAAGCGGTTCGGTTGAGGCCCAAAACGGTTGAACATTTAAACCGCTATAACCGGAGAACATACAGTTTAAAACAATTCAGGGAAAAAGTTTTAAACTACTTTTTTAAAAAAAAAATGGTTGGCCAATGCACCCCTCCCATGTGTCCTGACCAAACACGGGTACTGGCCAATGCACAAATTTTAGTTCAAGCGAGCCCCTGATGTTCTATTTATAACAATCACTCACATTGCTAAAGCTATACATATGCAATGTGAGACTAATTTAGGAGCAATAATGCTACTCAAACACGTACTCTCTTAGTTTTCATTAAAATGCTTATTCATCATTTCTCTCAACCCAAGCACTCTCACATATACACTCTCTTTGATGTTGCCATGTCTTTCATCGTCTCGTTCAGTCTTTTTCTTTCTATGTTGCTGCTCTCTGTTGTAAGTGTTTTTACAAAAAAAATGGTGGCTGCAATGGGGACCATAAACCACCTCTTTTTTACATTTTTCATTTATTCTAATTCTTCACCACTTATTTTATAATATTATATTCTATATTTGCATTTTATTGTATGTTTACTACTTATAACATTTCTTCCAATTCTTCACCACTTATTTGCATTTTATCACTTAATATATTATATAATCAGTGTGTTTACCAGTTCAATGACCGCTCTGGTTCAAACACGATTAAACCCTTGAACCTTGAACCATTGCATGCCTTCTCCAAAAGTTGTCCGAACCAAATGCTTCAATTTAGATTGGGCAACGGATTGGTTCGGATTTACCCAAGCCCTTGAACACCCCTAATCAAGAATACTTTTTTCTCTAAATAAAAATGTCAAAAAATATATAATAAAACTTGAAATTTGTTTGTCTAAATAGTTGTTAACTTTTTTTTCCACACAGTGAAAATACACGTTTTCTTCTAGTCTAAACAAAACCAAATGTCTTTCCTATTTTTAAGTGTATCAACCAAGAACAAAAATGAACCAAAAAAATATTTTTACTCGTTGAGAGTTTATTTCAGAAATTTATAATTTCAAATAATGGGAAAAGAAAACTTGAATTTCATTATTTAGAGCCAATAACAATGTGACATTTTTTCCTGGAATTTTTTTAACGAACCTCGAAAATTCTGGAATTTAACATATTTTTAAAATTTTAACTAATGATATTAGAAGAATTGGCTATAAAGAAGAAAGTGTAGTAGTCTTTTATTTATTTCTAAAATTAATGCAGAGATAAATCATTAATTATAAGAGAATTTTCAAATATAAAAACTACTTAGAATATTAAATTATATGTAGCCTGTCAGATCATGTTGTTTCTAAGTGAAAAAAGAGTTGTGTTTTTCCACTTGTTTTATTGTTGTTGTTATTATTATTATTATTATTATTATTATTATTATTATTATTATTATTATTGTCTAAGAGACTAACATCTAAGAATTTGCGCCCTAAGATACATTTTAAAATCTATTTTTAATAATTCGTCAAACCTTATATTATTAAATTTGAAATGTAAAATACAATAAAATAGGTCGAATATGCATGAAAGCGATTTAATAAGTAATTCATTATAATTTTGTAAAAAAAGTGATTAATTATAATACTCATAAACTTCTGCTGACATAAAAATTAAATCAAACTAGTCACTTAACTTATATTCATAATGAATTTTTTTATATAATATAAGTTTTTAATTAAGTATTTTCTGTTTTTATTTTTAAAAAAATTGAGAAGGGGGAAACTTTAATAGTCAAAGTGGCACTAATTAATTCTTTTTTAGAAAATATACTTAAATAACTGTTAATCAAAAAGTCTTTGAGTGTTGATAAATTAAATAATTTTTGGATTATAATTTGGATACATTAGAAAAACATTTTATTTAGTCTTTATTATGTATAATATCTTTTTTTGACAAAGATTATGTGTAGTATCTACAGAGCATTAATTACAAAAAATGATATTAATTACCAAATTGTTGTAGGAGTGCCACGTGGAATAGCAATAAATGAGATTCATTCTCAAATGTTATATATATAGATATATTTGGTTGTGTTAAGAATATTGAATTTGAACCATTTTATATAGTTGAGTCTGAGACTTTTCTTGATTCTTCAATATTGTATATTTAAGCAAATATGCATGTGTAGATAGTTACGAAAACTTATCATTGTGTGAGTTTATGTCCACCTCCATTATTTTCGCTATGTGCTTATGGGGTTTTTGGGGCGAAGCCCATTTGGGGAAAAGAATCGAACGCCTTGATAATCTTGGATATTTGAATTAATTCCCCGTCCTTTGGTGTAATCCCATTTCTGTTAAGAATAGTTAGGAGATTTTTTGATTCAAAAACCTGTAAAGTAAAAACAAAATAATCTATGTCCACCTCCACTATTTTCGCTATGTGCTTATGGGTTTTTTTGGGCGAAGGCCATTGGGGGAAAAGAATCGGGTCAATACTTCGTCCAACCCCCTAGCTACTCGAGAGACTCCCCCCTTCCCCTATGAAATGACAAAAATATCCTCACTAAAAATCCAAAATTCCAAATTCATCCCAAACCCATATCCCTCCTCCCACACACCCCCTAAACCCCTAAACCCATATCGCTCCTCCCACACTCTCATCACTCTCACTCCACACCCTCACATCAATCTCCAACATATAGCTGAAATCTTGCTCCTATTATCATCAACATTAAGGTATGTAGCATATGTTGTCATTTTATTCGTTTTTCCCCCCATTTTCGTTCACATTGTTGTTGGTTTTGGAATCGCGCACGGTTCGGACCTACAGAGGCCGAACCGGTTCGGCCAAGCGTGCGCCGAACCTGTTGGACCGTTCGGCCAACCGTGCGCCGAACTAGCTATTTTGGGTTGTCTGCAATAGATGGTTCAGACCAACGTGCGCCGAACTGGTTCGTTGGTACGGGGTCTGAACCTACCTGTTGCACAGAGTATGCAGAATTTCTATTTTTTAACAACTATGTACCCTATAGGCAACCACTTGAATCTCAAGCAAATTCACAATGCATGGTCAAGGTTAAGATCAAATAATCGTCAGGGTAGGACTGAACTCCAACAGTTGATGACACATTTGGAGTGTGATAGATATGTGTATTGGCACAGAGTTGACGAAGGGACTGACATTGTCAAAGACATGTTTTGGGCACATCCAGACTCGATCGAGCTATTGAATACATTTCCTATTGTTTTGTTGATCGATTCCACATCCAGATTTTGATGTTTATTTCAATTTGTTTGTGAATTTTAAGTTTGGTTATGTATTATTAAGACAATTCTATTAAGACAATATCATGTTTTATGCTCTAATTTGAAATTAAGTTCAATTGAAGTAGTTATTTTACAGGTGGAATTACAAGAATTTTGGACAAAATTTGTCCAACAAGTTGTTGTCCAGAAACTTAATATTTCTGTCTAGTAACAGACAGGTTCGGCCTTGTGAAGGTCGAACCAGTTCGACTAACGGTTGACCGAACCATACAAATTCAGCAGCTTCTCAGGCCACACACCCCTGAATGGTTCGGGTGAGATGCGTGCGCACCAGTTCGGACTTGGGACAACCGAACCGTGCTTTTTTCTATACTCGGTGGAGGTCCACCCGAACGGGTTCGGGCACCCGTGCGCCGAACTGTACATTTTTTAAAAGTCACCTGATTCCCACGTGAGGGCAATGATAACTATAATTTATGATAGTTATTATCTCTTATTTCAAGCTTAAATTATTGTTAATTCTCAAGCATTATTGTGATTATTGTTGCAAATATGGTAGTTTAGAAGTAGCCTATGGTGCAGGCTGGGAATTGCGTTATTTGGCACTTTGGTGCCCATTGTGTGTTTTTGATATGCTTGTTTAATTGTTGCAGCACCTAATGTCGCAACAATCCTATTTTGCGAAAGATGACAGAGAAACCGCAAGAAACACGGAAATTTAGGAGCTGAACAGCTGGCAATGGCAGTGTACATGTTTGTGCGTGCAAGGGAAGGAATATTCCATGATACCATCAAAGTTTGGGCAAAAAGGACCTTTTAGGTTCGCATAAGGACAAGTGGCGCCTCCCACTTTTAGGATTACCTTGGATCATGGGCCTTGGCTATAAATATCAACCCTTCTTCCTCATTTGAGGGACCTAGCCGAGAAGGGAAGGTATAGAGATAGCCTCCATTTTCGTGCAAAGCTCACTCATAGTTACTAAAAGATTCAAGTGCTGAAACCATTGCTGCAGCAACACTGAGCTACATTTTCTTGGTGGATTCTTACGGCGCTAAGCTGGAGTTGTTTCTTCAGAGTTCTTCTTTGGAGTTCACCTTCAATCTTACCATTTTAGTATAATTTCTATCCTTGATTGTTGTAGTATGACTTCAACTCTTTTGTTCAAGTTATTTTCTTTGTTGTTTACGCTCAATATGAGCTAATTCCTCATAGTTGGGATGCTGGAACTAATGTAATGGATTTATTGTGTGTTTAATGAAGTATGTTTAGTGTTGAGCATTTTATCTTGTGTATGATAATATTTCCATCTTAGATTAGGATTGGCCGTCTAATCTAAGTATCATTTATGAATTCAGAGATGGTTTGTAAATTTACCTCACAAAATAATATGGATTGTATTCATTAAAAGAGATTTTAATGTTCCTTGCTTAAACCCTAGATATAGGAGGGCAAAGTTCATAAGGTGAATACTGCGGGTGCCTAAGCAGCCTAGGGCGTACTCCTTTAGGGTTTTGAGATAAACTCTTGCGAGGAAACCCTTGTGTGAAGTATTTGAGAAAATATATCTATTGCTGCAGCACCTAATGCTGAAGCACTGAACATACCATTAATTGCATTTTAATGAAGTTACTAAAGTGAAAGCATCTCAACTTGTTATCCTCATTTGACATCTTAATACCCTTTTCTTTTATTTGCTCTGAATGTTACCAAATATTTGTGTCTTTACTTTTGTTACCATCACTAATTTGTTAATCAAATTAAACACTATTTAAGCACTAATCTTCGTGGGAACGAACTTTATTTCTACTATATTACTTGTTGGACAGTGTACACTTGCACTACCCCATTTCATACAACAGGCAATTTGGGGATAAAGCAAAATTGGGGGTGTCCACCGAGTAGAGGAGGGGTTGGACGAAGTATGGGCCAAGAATCGAACGCCTTGATAATCTTGGATATTTGAATTAATTCTCCATCCTTTGGTAATCCCATTTCTGTGAAGACTAGTTAGGAGATTTTTTGATTCAAAAATCTGAAAAGTAAAAACAAAATAATCTAATAGATCCATCCCCGAACAACTTTCATGATCATTGAATTGTCGTTCCCTGGTTCCTTCGAAGGGATAGGGCTATGTAAATTTGGCCAACCATTTGAAAGTCTGCTACGGATTTTAACCAACTGTCCAAAAATAATAATAATATTTTTGGTTCCTTCGAATGGATGGGGCTTTTGATTACTGCGCTACAGTAGATACTTATGTAGTAGTGGTGTATTGTGAGTTCCAGATTGGGTTATCTCAGTCCAAATGGGCTTCGTTCGAAAGGCGGAATAATCACATTGCTGCAAGTCTCTGTGCACACCCTCTTCATCTAAAGTCTCTGTGTCAGTCCCTAAACTATATCTTTCATTTAATACAAAAATGAACTACCAACCTCTAAATGAAATATAGTTAGAATTGTAATTAAAAAATAAGATAGTAACAATAGAAAAAATACCAGTAACTAAAATCATAAGGATAATGTATTTTTCGTCAATAAATGCTAAAGATAGTTAACATTTTGTAAAAAAAATTGATAGAAAATATAGTTAAAGTAAGTAAATACTAATGACGAAATGAAAACAAGAGGATATTTAAAAAAAATCGTATTGGAGGAGGGGATAATTGGAGGGGATAATTGAATATTGAAAGAGATTGTGCGTGTGAAATCTGAATGGGACTGAGAAGGTAATTTTCGAATTATAGTAAAGGTAAACATGTCATTTCGCATTATAAACCTCCTAAAACCCGCTCAAATTGGGGGAAATTGAAAATGGACCATGGGTTAGGAGGGCTTACCAAAATCCCCAAAACCATCCCTTTGTTTTATTAAACTCCCAAACAAGGGGTTCCTTCCCCATAAACCCTCTCTTCCCTTCCTAACTCCCCCTCCCAAACAAGCCTTAGAAAATTTATACAATTTATAACTGTTGTGACGAGAAATCAATGTTAAGTCAATGATCAAGTATCACAAATATATATAACAATTGTTGTTCTGTCACAATGAATATTGTATGATCAACTCATATAAAATGAATTGTGTGATCATACGGTTGTTGAATAAATAAATATTATATGATAAGATGTATTGTTTGTAAATCTTGTATGATCGCGATATAAAAGTATTGTATGATAATAAATATGTAATTCATTCATATAAAACAAGTGTATGAATTGTCATTATATGAATTATATAAGGCTTAAATACTTGTCACCCCCTGCAAAATTAGCTGATATCCATTTACCCCTTGCAAAATTTATTTTTTCAAAAAACACCTTGCAAAATATAATAATATCCAGTTATCCCCCTCCCGTTAGTTTTTCTTAACGCTGCGAATTTAAAGCTGACGTGGATGCCTTGTTGGCTCAGTTACGTGGCTATTTAGGGCTTTCATCATCATCTTCATCTCATTCCTCTCTTTCATTCCTCTGCATCTTCAAGCTGCTCCTCCATAAATCCACTTCGTTTTCTTCTCTCTTCTTCTCAGTTCTTCTCACTTCTTCCCTGTTCGTTAGATCTTTCCAATGGCGACAAGCAACACCTCTTCGAATGTTGTATCAAGACAACATGGGCAACTCCATGTTTGTGGATGTGAGTTTCCAATGCGTATGTGGATTGCAAGCACTGTAGAAAATCGTGGAAGAAGATCCTAGAAGTGTATTAATTCTGGGGTAAGTTATAGGTTGCTTTAAGTTCTTGTCTCTCCAATTTAATTTACCTTACACAGCTTCCTTTGTTTTTTTGTGTGTAGAGGAGACTTAGTTGCAATTTGTTTATTTGGGATGATGAACTAGATGCTCTACAAGTGAGAATGGTGTCAGTGACAACTTCAGAAACAGTTGAACCTAAACCTAGAGTTGGTGAATGTAAGTGTGGTGAATTTTTCAATGATTTGGAAGCAAAGAAAATTAACAAGCTGAAGCAGAAATTGCTACATAAGAGGAAGAAGATGAAGTGGGTTCAAGCAATAGTAATGCTAATGATTGTGTTTGTAGTATTTGAGTACCTAAAAAATAGGTTTGTTTAGGAAGAAATGTGATTTGAGAAGTTTGTAATATCAGTGTTGTTGTTATTGAATTGGTCTGTTTAGGAACAATGTTAGTGACCAATTCTTGGTTTTATGTAAAATCTTTAACTATCAATGGAAGTGTTTAATTCTGTGTTACTGATATATTGAGCAATTGAAACTTATAAAAAGAGCAATTGAAACTGATAAATTGTGATAGAAACAGTCATACAACATTGATTCCAAAACATTGAATCAAAACATGAAACAGCAAAAGTTGACACCATACAACATGTTCCAAAACATTGAATTACATAACTTGAGTTCCAAAACAGAAACAGCAAAAGTTGGACACACTACATTACTTGTGTTCCTAATTACATTACTTCCTACTTAGCAAAAAAAAAACCTTCCACTGGCTTAATTCTTCAATGGGGATCTTCTTGTGTTACACACCCATCATTGTAGTCTTTGTTGCTTCCTTCATCGTCTTCAACTTGCAATGGCTTATTTGGACCACTCCCAGGACCTGTATAAGGTAAGACGGTCCTCTTCACCCTTGTGCTAAACCTAGTCCTCTTCACAGGGAGCTTAAGGATTCTTTGTGCTGGTGGTTTATAAGGCATTCTGGCAGGATTAGAGTTAACAAAAGCAGCTGATGTAGCAGACACAGTTGCAGGAGCAGAAGCACTTACAGTAGCAGAGTTACCTAAACCTGTTGTAGCAGACACACTTGCAGGAGCAGAAGCAGAAGCAGGAGTACTTGCAGGTGCAGAAGCAGAAGTACTTGCAGTAGCAAAACCCATTTTTGGCTTTCTCTACAATTAGGCAACAAATTAAAGTAGTTATTATTAGTTGCAGGAACAAAACAACTAATTAAGAAATTAAAACAAAATGCTAATTATTACCTTCCTTTTTTGTGCTCCAGGATTAATTTCTGTGCTCTTGCATGATCTGCTGTTGTGACCAAATTTGTCACATTTTCTGCACTTGTATGATGTCCCAGTCCTCCTTAGCTAAGTAGGATTAGTTTGTTCCTCAGGTTGCCTCCTCCTCAGTTTCTTGGGTCTTTCGGGGCCTCTTTTGTATACTGATGGTAGCATATCTTCCACCTCAACAGTAGGCCACATATGTTGGCCATTAATGGCACTTACACCATGATTATACGCTAGTTCATAACTATATCTAGTATAACAAGCATCAACAAAATCTTCTGGTTTGCTTTGTCTTTCTGATATGGCAGCACAGGCATGCCTACACGGAATACCAACTAATTGCCAAAAATTACAAGAGCATGTCATTTTCACTAGGTCAACAATAAAAGCCCTATTGCCATAGACATGGTTTATCTGAAACTCAAGTGAATTACTAGTCCACATAGCTAACCAATTGCCACTCCCTTCAACTTCCTGATCTAATCTCTTCATAGGTTTAGGCATAACTCTATGTGGCCATGACTGTAATTTAACCCTCTGCTTAGCAATCCTACCCATTAAATACTCTCTAATCCACTCACACATAGTTAGAATAGGCTTATCTCTAGCAGTTAAGATGGTACTATTGAAAGCCTCTGCCAAGTTGTTCATTACAATATCACACTTAGGATAGTGAGAGAATGCATGCTTACACCAGAATTTTGGAGGAACAGCCATCAGCCACTCCCAACGCTTTGCATCAACTTTCTTGAGTTCATTCATCTTTTCGTCCCATGCTTGGTAGTAGGTTGCTTTTGATGCCCCCATCATAACGTCTCTAATAATTGTTCCTCCATCAAATTTTTTTTTGCAGTTGGCATACAAGTGCATGACACATAATCTGTGCTCTAACCCCATCTCTTCAAACATTTGTATCAAACCCTACCAAACAAAAAATTAACAGTAATCAGATAATTAACACCCATCATAACTTAACACTAAACAGAAATTAACACTAAATAGAAATTAACTTTGTTACCTTTTGTTGATCTGAGATAAATATCCATCTCTTATCTTAGCCAATGTCCTCCAACAACAATGTTAGAAACCACCTCCAGCTCTCCTTTGTTTCGGTTTCAATAACCCCAAAAGCAAGTGGGTAGTATTCATCATTTGGATCTCTCCCAACAGCAACTAGAAGCTGTCCACCATACTTGGTCTTGAGGTGACACCCATCAACACAAATAAAAGGCCTGCAACCCTTCAAGAATCCTTGCTTACACCCATCAAAACAAAAATAAAAAGATCCGATTATTACCTTGGTTGAAGTGTTGGTAATGGTCTAACCATGTTGATCTTACATGTGTTACCAGGATTCACCCTCCTCAACTCTGCTACATACCTCCATAGCAATGCATATTGCTTGTCTGCATCCCTTTCTACCATTTGTTTTGCCATTTTTTTTGCTCTCTACGCCCTACCATATGTAATGCCAGCCTTGTAGTTAACCCTAATATCAGATATTATTTCTCTTATCTTCACATTGTCAGTTGTTTGTAACCTTCTAGCCACTGATTTTGCCACCCACCTTGCTCTTGCAGTGCTATTATTTAATACCCTAGCACAATTGTGGGTCCCATCCCAAGTCTTCATTCTAAAAGTTTGTGTATGACCCACTCTACTTACAAGTGCTTTAAAGCCACATTTCTTCTTACAATACACCCTGACTCTACAGCTCTCGTTTTTGTCAAACTCTATCGCTCTCCCATTTAATATAGACCATTCCCTAATAGCATCTCTAAACTCTGGCAGACTACCAAATTCTAAACCAACTTTAAATTGGTAGTCTTTGTTAAGCTCTTGAACCCGAAACCTATCATATTTAGGCCTCTTACATCTTTCTTCACCATCTTCATCTGGGTCACTACTATTCAACTCCTCAGTCATGTAACCATCACTTAATTGACCCACATCCTCTGGTGGGGCACTAGAACTTGCATCATTCCTTTTTTTGGGTGTTCTTTTTGCCCTACATTTCACTTTATAAGGAGTACCATTAATCACTACTATTGTCCCCCCAGGTGTTGTTTGTGGTGAATTAGCTGTATTACCTCTTTTTGGTGTACCAACTGTAGCTTGTGAAGGAGCTGTAGGTTGTGAAGGAAGTTGTTGTTCATCTCCAAAGCCATCACCTTTGCCATGTATTTTTTCTTCCTCACTATCATCCATATGAATTCCATTAAGCTCATCTTCACTACCACTCTCTAAACCTTCATCAGTTTCTTCCCCATTACCAATTTCAATTTCTTCATTTGTGGCTTCAGTTGCAGAACCAGGTTGCTCAAAGTGCTCAATGTAGATATGAGCCTCAACTTTGAACTTCAGTGCATGGCTAACAAGTTCTGATGTAGCCTCATCACACAAAAATCTCCTGAAATGCACTTCTTCCTCTTTCTTCCACCAAATTCTATAAGTACCAGCCTCAAACCCCAAGTCCTTGACAATACCAACTGCTTCAAAATAGCTCCATTTATCCACATCTTGTTCTTTCACAGCTGTCTCACTGCCCCCTTCATACTCTAGTACAGAATTGTATACAAACTTCCCCCCATGGTGAAACACAACTGTGATTGACATCCCTGTATAAGGAAAGAAAATAGTACAAATCAAAATCAGGGCTATAAAGGACATTTCATGCTAAATTTTTGCCCTAATTTGTAATTTCACTCAACACAAGCTCAACATTCAACCCCACATGGTGGTCCCCTTACCAATGTCCTAAACTACAACGAAGATTCCCTAGACAACTAAAAATGACAACCAATGCATTCTGTATTATTCCAAAAACCACATGGTGGTCCCCTTACCCCCCACAATTGTAGATTTAAGGCTGAAACTAAACAAAGGTAGTGAGAGGGATTATTCAAACCTGGTATAATAGAGCTCTTTCTTCACGTCTTCCTTTTTCTGCTTCTCTTCGCGTGCGTCAACTTGCTTCTTCTAACTTCAACAGAAACCCTAATTCGCGTGCGCAAACGAAAGGGATTTCAACAACGACAATGAGTTTTCGCGAGAGACATTTAGGGTTTGATGATGAACTGAGATGATGACAGTAAAAAAAGAGAGAGATTTAGGATTTGAGTATGAACTGAGATGATGGAGTGAGTTGAGGGAAGATGAAGAAGTGAGATGAGAGAAGATGAAGTGATCTGAGGAATTGGTAAAGTTACACACACGTGTGTAAGTCAAGGCACGTGTAAGAGCCAACAAGGCATCCACGTAAGCTTTAAATTAACAGCGTTAAGAAAAACTAATGGGAGGGGGTAACTGTATATTATTATATTTTGCAAGGTGTTTTTTGAAAAAATAAATTTTGTAGGGGGTAAATGGATATCAGCTAATTTTGCAGGGGGGGTGACAAGTATTTAAGCCATTATATAATATCTTTTTTATCAAATGAATTATATAATTATAAATATATACATGCGATGGATTTAATGATATTTAATTAAGTAAAAATTACAATGGCCAATTGGCCATACAATATGTTTTGAAAACATATTTTGACATGAAAAATATTATTAGATAAACTTTTTATTTGCTAGGAAATTTTGGGTTTTAGTGCCACAAAAAACAAAATATTTTGGACTAAAGGTGTTAGGCTATCTAGCATGTTATTTAGCACAAATCAAAACAAAAGCATAAGAGGAGGGGATCGAACCCACACCAAAAACAGATGAGGGAAGGCAGTTTAACATTTGAGCTAGGCTAAACTTTGTTATTTTAATGGAATTTATAATACATATTATATACCAATAAGATTTTGAGGCCTTTTTTTGTCAAATTTTGTGAGGCCTAAAGCCCTAGCTTGGGTCTCTAGGCCTATTGGGCCGGCACAGCTCTCTCCCTTTCAAAATATAAGCACCAAAAGTACATGTTTTAGGACTAAAATCAATTCAGATACATGTACTTTTGATTATATTTTGGGACAGAGTTAATACTATTGTAGTCGATTGTTGTTCTATTGGTCTTGGGGTGGGGCAGTCAAAGAGTGGTGGCAGTGCTAATGGTGTGGGTCAGCTGGAGGAGTGTATTAGGAACTGACTATTAGCGTTGGAATTTGCACAGCGGTGGCACTCCTCTGCATGCGGTGGTTGACGTCCTCAAGTCTCCACGCCAAGAGGTATCCCTGAAAAGACACTCTAATGTCTAAGTCAGTTTAGGGCTTAAGGAAAATCTAAGAGGAGAGTATGCGAGTTTTTAGGTCAAAATAGCATTACCAAATCTCCACACCAAAAGGTGTCCCAGTATAGACACTCTGATATCTAAGTCAGTGTAGGGCTTAAGAAAAATCTGACAGGAGTGTATGAGTTTTTACGTCAGAATGACGTTACCAAATCGGGAGTTGAGAAGCCTATTGATACTAGACTAGTGCGATTGGATCTAAGCATAGTGTTTACCCCTAATTTAGGAGTGCATGTCCTATAATCATGAGATCACGAACTTCACGAGATCTTCAGATATGATCTTCGTTGTGATCGTGGGGGGATTACGCCAGATCTAAGTCGCTACCCCTATTTGAATGGTCGGGATAAGGATTACCCCGACCCCTGCTGAAGGTTGAAAGCTCAGTTCCAAGGCAGCCTACTCAGAGCAGTGCTTGATAATTTATCCCTAAACTTAACATTTTTTGTACCGTGTTGTATATTGGCGTAGATTGTAGATTTAGGGGATAGCCTATATCTCTTGCTGCACAACGGACGTTGGCTCAGCTTAATATTGAGAGTTTAGCGAGGAGCTCTCAGCGGAGTTCAGTGGTGCTAGTCGAGCCCATAACAGGAACCAAACAAAATTATTTCGTATGGCCAGGGTCAGCTCCACTAAATATAGGCATGAGAATCATCATGATATTTTATACTCTTTCAAAATGTATTTTAAATAATCCAGTAGCACATAAGATCATGTACAATCAGAGTATTATGTTACTGCTTTGGCCTTTGTGTATCACTCTACATAATTTATCCACCTACCAACACCGAAGGAATGCTACTAGAAATTGGGAGCAAAATTATGTTAGCTTTCATCTCAGAGACTTAGACTTTCTCGAACCACGGCTCATGCATTTGATTGCACCATATCCCACATTATAATTCACTGTACTTTTATTTTCAAATTTTGCTTGAAAGTTGCGCTTGTCGACGACCCAGAAAGAATGCCGTGATTATCCACAACAAACAAACCTGGTACAGAGGAGCAATGGAGAGATACATAATACATAGCATTAGTATTGACCATACAATGTTTAACATAAGAAAAGGGAAACTTTTACCACTAGTGTGAAGCAGCAATGTAACGAGGAAAGCCAAAATAATGATGAATAAGGATAACTATTTGAGCCAACAATTACACTAGTTGTTAATAACTTTTGTTTTAAGTTGTAACAGCATGTAACAATATTCAACTAACTGGTAAATGTGTTGTGTTTGTGAACCAATACTATTGGAGAGGAAAATGGACAGAATGATAAGTTCACACGTACCGGAAGGCCATAAAGGGAAGTGGTTGATGGGTTCCTGTTGAGGGTACCAAAAAGCATTTTGTACATTCCAGCTGCTGCAGCATCTCCAAGTCTTTGGACCAACACATCTATGCATACCTGCATCAGCATGTATGGTCATTTTATGTACTTACCAGGAAATAGAAGAAAAATATAGAATATTAAAATTAAAATGTCTGTATCTGCAATGTTATAGCAGTGAAGCCATTGGTTGGTTCTAAATCGAAAATGGTACGTGGTGATTTCTAGTCTACTATAGGAAGGGAAGAAAGATGAAAGAAAATGAAGATCATACTTTAGCTTTATACTTCTCATCCTCTGAAACAACAACAAATAAAAGTTCTCTTCCGGGCCTTGTAACGACATATGTAACAACCTGCAACATTGTAGAACATGGACATGAATACAAACAATTTTAACAATAGAAATTTAATCAACAGTGTGCTGTTTTAAAACACACGGGTAAGAGGTCAGAGTTATGAATTTCTTCAAAGATGATACAATGTAAAAACTATTCAGAGCGAGGAAAGAACTATATGATGAAAACTGAATGCAAGAACTCAATATTTATACATGAATCAAATTAATCCAAAAATAAAATACCAAAATCATTACTATATTTATATGACACAATGGACCTGTATATTTATTTACACAGTAATACAAGCTAAGGCATATAGGTCAAATACACTTGTTACAGAGATAACTTATCTGAGATACTCCAAAAGATCCTAACCTAGGAACCAAAGTTTAACACCATTATGTTGATCAAAGCAGTTCTTGCCATTCAACTTTTTGGAGGTGATGGTACGCAAGCCCAAAATAGTAAAGAAAATAAAATTTCTCCCTGACGAGTCAACCCTTGGAGGAACAAATCTTGGGATATACAGCCATGAGAAAGAAAACACAGGTCTTAAAAACAGAAAATCAGAGAAGCCGGACCAAACCCTAAATATACCAATTAGGGAACAACAGACACAAAACGCCTGTGAGGACCAAACTGGCAAAACAGAACCAAGAGATGCCGAAGACCAGGATGAAACCGGCGGCGAGGTCTGGCAGTGACGGAAAGGCATTGTGTGTGTACCCTATGCACTCAACAGCTAATGACAGAAAATACGCACATGTGAGTGCGTGAACCAAGCTTTGGTGACAATGTACGAAGAGAAGTGTTGGAATCTTGAAGATTGATAAATCTGGACCCTCAATAATTTTGATGACAACACAACTGTCTTAACGCATCTATTCTTTGGAAAAGAATGTGTCTCTTGATAGTTATTGATGTGCATGCCTTTCATGAACAGGGTGTGTCTTATCAACATTCAGAGTCTGCGTCTGATAACCGAGAAGAGCCTTCCGATTGTTATGAGTTTACCCTAATTTTTTTAAGGTTGAAATTTTAAAAAGTCTCCCCTTTAAAGGGTCGCACCTTTATCGGCACTGTCAAAGCAAGAACAAATCAACCTCAGTGTGACTTAAAAGTGATTTTTGCAACACTACAACAGTACATCATATATGTCAGATGGATGTGTGTGTTGCGGTTGCCTACGACACCAGATGATTACTCATGATGGCCAATGCTCGCAGTGGCTGAAGCCCTAAACTGAAAGGGCAGCTGACACAGAAAAAACGAAGGGATTGACCAGAGAGGCGAGCTGGTACCAAATGGAATCTGAGTACTTTCTTGTATTACTCAAAAAGAATTGTTCAAATATATATATTCGAGGGCAAAGTATCTAAGGAATTGAAATCAATGACAGGCTAGGACTCTATGTAAAGTATGGAATCCTATCAAAGAACAAAGGGAAAGATTTAACAATAATTGCAATTGAAATCAACAACCTTGGCATATACATAATACATAATAATATTACAGATTCAGAATCTGAAGCATTTTTAATTATTGCATATTTCTATTAAAGAAACAACAATCTTTGTAAGTCATAGAAGACAACCTTTCTCATTGTCTCAGAAATAGCCACCACCACCCAATTTGGCCAGGCAGCTAGAGCAACTAAATTTAAGAAGCCAACGAAAGGAGCTGAGCATATAGCTGTAGTCACCCCAGCAACAGTAAGAATACGCCCCTGTACTAGATAAAGGAAAATATATGAAGAGATATTTGAAGATACTGCACTAGAATTATGCAACAAAAGCATCAACACCAAATAAAAAAGAAATACCATGTGGATATATTTCATTATTATTATTATTATTGTTGTTGTTGTTGTTGTTGTCGTTGTTGTTGTTGATGTTGATAATATTATTTGTTGGAAATCGTAATTAATATAGCATTCGAAATAATAAGGTCTTGGGAAGCAATTCTTCTATAATTCATTGTTTTTCAAAATACAAGTTGTAACTTGTAATAGTTCCTTCAAGTATATAAATTAACAGTAGGCTATACACTTTCAATCAACAAAATTATAGAAATCTCCATGTCTTCCAAATTTTTCAGATTCGTAACAAAGCAGGTATGATCTTGCTTCAGCATTCAATCTTCTCAAAGGCTCCTCATCTCCAAGGACCCACTATCCAAACAGAATGGAACATAATATAAAGAGGGAGGCATATAGCTATGCTTTCACAGGACTTAATGGGGAGGCATATTGATCCCTAAGGCCTAGCTTAACTGGCAAATGCTGAAATTGTTAGGCTGGATATCTCCATCCAAATTCGAACCTGGGATTTCATAGTTATGTGTGTGAGTTTGTGTGGCACTTGCCACTTCTTCTACATCCCAAAAAAATGGGGAGGCATATTGCAATGCTCTTGGTGATAAGGTGTGAATGGAAAACAAGATGATGATGATATAGTCATAAAGGTGATTCACCAGCTTCTGCCCTTTACACTATCTGAGTTTCAGCCTCAACAACCCGTCCACGTACCCACAAGCATCCTTTCTCTCCAGCATTTTCTCCCCTTACATGCACAACCAAACACACATGAAGGCAGATGATCTACCTCTCACACTGCTGTTCATTGCAACGTGGTCACCAACCTAGGCTCTCTTTTTTATCTAACCTCGGTGGTGCTTTTGCGATTCGGAGACACATATTCCTATTTCTACAACCATTGCTTGAGCCTGTTTCTCTCTCTTCTCTAGTGACTTCCCTTGACTGGTTCACCCCCATTGCTGTACCAGCCACGTATGATGTTTTCTTGAAGTGGCTTGAAAAATGCCAACCCTTTGCGTTTCACTATGGCATAGACCACCCATTGTGAGTTTTTGAAGTAATTTCAAGAGCATCAAGCCTCAAGTTCCATTTTGTCTGTTGTACACTTTTTTTGTTAGATAAAAATGTTGACTACTCTTGTTGTATTCGGTTATTTTTATGAAAGTAAGTCTGAGTTGTTCCCCAATGTTTCAGCAATTTTATACTAAGACATCCACACGATTTGGCGTTCCCGTTCCTACTTTGCACAATGATAATGCTAGTAAATACTTATCTCAACCATTTCAAATTTTTATGGCACCAGATGGTATTCTTCACCAAACATTGTTGTCCCCGTACCCTCAATAATATGAAGTTGCTGAATTCAAAAATTGTAATCTTACTGAAACAACTCAAATGCTACTAATCCACGACAACATTCCTTTTAGTTTCTAGGAGGATGTTGTTCTTACTGGTACCCTCAATAATATGAAGTTGCTGAATTCAAAAATTGTAATCTTACTGAAACAACTCAAATGCTACTAATCCACGACAACATTCCTTTTAGTTTCTAGGAGGATGTTGTTCTTACTGGTAGTAATCTGACAATTCGGATGCCCTCTTCTAGCTGCTATACTAGCTTGATATTAAGAATGATTTTTTCAAGGTCATCCCCATGAAGAAGTTTATATGGAGAAACTTCCTGAATTTTTTGCTCAAAGAGTGTCTTCAGGGCTAGCTTGTCATTTTGGCAAATCTCTATATGGCCTTAATCAATAGTGCAGGGCTTAGTTTAGCAAATTTCGCAACTAAGATTCTAGAAAATAATTCTACAATTATTCATTGTTCTTTTAAATACGAGTTGTAATTATTCATTCATGTATATAAAATAGCAACTATATGAGTACAAAAGCGAATTCAAAGGAATATCAATGCCTTTAAGCTATTTGGAGTATTATCAATAGCAAAGGTCCAAACACAACTCTAAAAGAACGTTCAATGCTAAGCAGAAAAACAGTAATTTTTGGAAAAGCTTACCGTTAAGGATAGTTGTCCAACAAGGATAAAAACTGCAATAACGCTATTTATCTGGGCAAACAACTTTCTCCTACCAAGGGAGCTAGTAACTGTACTGGCAACCACGCTGACTTTCTGCAATCACAGACTGAGACGCTTCAGAAAAAATACAGAAGAAATACCAAGTATAGATGTATACAGGTTCAGAAAGTCATCGTAAGACACATCATAGAAATAAAGACAACTTCAGAGACTAACCATTCAAAGGAAAACAGATAATATTTCTTTTTATAGTGTATGGAAGAAATTGTGTGCATTTGGTGTACATTGATATTCTTATTTATAGCTTGATCGCAATAAATCATAGGATGTAATCAAGAGGCTAATTGTAAGCTAACTTAAAGTCATAGTAGCTAATTACCAAATTGCAGTTTTCCAAGTGTTAATATTTTAACACTGCTAGTGTTCAAGCTTACTGATAAGCTTTCAGCTAGACAGAAATAAGCTATGCCATTTGGTAGACCCAATTAAACACAGAAATCCATACAGGAATAAGACCAAGTGCCAAGTGGACACAATCCATGCCAAACAGCTATAAAATAGAATAAACACGGAGCCAAACAAAAGCAGATCCAGACGCAAATGGCCAAACAGCTGACTCCAGTGGAAAAAATTGAAAATAAAAAAACTAAAACATAAATACAAGTGCAATAAAGATCTTCAGCCCTCTACATTTCTGAAACAGGAATCCCTCTAGATAACCAAAACTTTGAACGCAAATAAGGAAAAGAAACAGATAATCGTGTTCTCTTTAGTCTTTATAAACAGACCATAAGCAGAATTGAAGAAGTTGTGCAGGACAAGATGGAATTAAAATGAAGGAGATATTAATTAATGAGGTTGTGCAGGACAGCGGATAACTCACATCTTAGATATGGCCATTATTTTTCCAAGTGTTTAAGACAATCACAGGAGGAGCGAATATGCCAGTAGATTTTGGGGAAGTAATAGAGCTTTATATAAATACATAATTTTCCAAACGTTATATCATTCTGTAAGATCAGAAATGCTGATATTCTGACAAAAGAAAACCTAAGATTGTATTGTATCACAAGACAGAAAACTACCTAACCTGGAAATAGAAGAATGAAGAGACCACTGCACTCAGCCAGATGAACAATGATATATGCAGCAGGTAAGTTGATGACAATATAAGCCAGAGTCCTTCGAATATGGGCCAAATTTTATGCTTCACTGAAGAAGTGGATGACTCTGGAGAACTTCTTAGAGTGTGTTCAGTCTTCTCAATCTCATCAGCCTCATTTTCATGGTTGGAATCAGATTCTCTAAATTAAGAATAGATAAATAATTATGATCATATCCCTCCTGTTGTATTGCACAACACATTTTCTAAAAACTTCTAGCAAACAAATAATTTAATGAGATGCATGTAGTCCATGATACCCATAACTAACAACTCTCTATCTCTCTCTTTCTCTCTGTATTAGGGGTGGGGGATAGAGCTGGAAAATTACCTGGAAACTATTAGCAAGCTTCCAATTAAATGGTCTATGCTATGAGAATAGGGGATATAGAAGGGACAGGGATGCAAGGTTGTCAGAAACAGTAACTGTCTAACAGACAGTCAAGATGCACACATGTGTAGTAGAAATAAAAGAGGGCCCAGGTAGTCAGTTAGGAGGTAGTAGTGAAGAGTAAAGAGTGAAAAGGAAGGAAAGACAAGACACTGAAGTTTGCAGGGATTTTATCAAAAAAAACGACACTGAAATGTCCTGGTGTGAGAGAACAATTCTCTATTACCATATTTGTTGTGCATCTTCATCTCTATATCTCAGAGCCTGTATCCCGTTGATAAATTTGCAGGGATTTTATCAATAATGTTCAGTTTTCTTTCTCATATTCTGAACCAGCTAACCGCACCTGGTGGAAAAAGGATCTAGTTGTTATTGGTATGATTTGGTTCCATCAACTTGTATTAGAGTTAGCCTACATAGCCCCGCCCAAGTAGTAACCCAATCCTTAGTTGAGATTAGTAGTGCCCAAGCAAGTGGTTAAATATAAATAAAACTAGCAGCGATCCCATGACATTTGCTAATAAAAAGGAAGACTTCTACCAAACATCTTATTGTGACTATGTTCTGCAAGTATACTACAAAATCTGAACTAAAGACAGTATGATTAGAAATTCAGGAATTTCAAAATGTCTAGTTCTACATGCTGTATATTTCTATAAGGTTACTTTCCCGAAACAAAAAAGGAGGTATGCACCATCTGAAACTTATCTCTAGTTGTCATTGATATAAGTATGAAGAAAAGAATATATGGAAAGACCTAATGGGAAACAATTCTTCATCAACATCAGATGTACCACGACTTATCCCTCTTGATGTCTGTGCTGCAAGTTCCATCAACAAAGCAGCAAGCAAAAGCAAGACTGAAAAAGACAGGATTTTTATATTAAAACAAAGCAACGCCTTGCAAGAAAGGACTGTATAGGACAGATGCAAACTTACATGGGCCAAGAAAAGCCATTCCTGTGGCAAAAAGTGATCCAAAAAGTTGTCCAAGGGTGGCACCAGCACCAATAAACCCAAATAATCTTGAGCCTGACTGAACTCAGAGTATGTTAAGTCGGCCTCAAACAATCCAAACTAAATTAAAAAATTGTGTAGCAGTAAACAAACCTCATTGTCCATTACATCGATTACCCTTGCCCAAGTTGAAGAAATTGTAATTAGATTAAGCAAAGCAACCTTCACATTAAAAATATAAATTTGTATTAAAATAACTTTGGAAGCAAGCTGACAGGAGAATGAAATCAAATTTGAAAATTAGAACCAAAACGTGGAAAATAAATTTATAAGCCATACCCAAAGAAACAATCCTATTCGGACAGAGATATAAAACCATCCATGGTTATCCCAAACAGATGATGATGCAAGGCTGCCTTGATCACCAAGTTTCCCTTCTTTTGAGGGGTGGGTCAAAGCTGTAGACCCCTAGGAGTAGGAACAGAAAACCCAATTTTTAGCACGATCTTAATACACAATACTGCAACAAACAACTTCCGGTTATATTATTGTCTTACTATCAAATTGGACGATGAATATCCAGCTGATGAATAGTGCCATAGAATAAAGAACACTACTAGTGATACACTGAAGAACCTGTGTATGAAAACCAAAGCCTGAAATTTCAAGAGGCGTCATTACAGAATGACATGCAAGCAAACATCAACCAATAACCATTACATATCAAAATTCATTTTTCACGACAAAAATGACTAAATTGTTAAATGTGAAAGCATATTACCATAGGACTTTCTCTTTAATAAGATAATAACAAATGATCTCAATGTTTGATCCTCTTGTGAAACAGTAGACTAGAGACAAGATACAATGCAGTGTGAGTATCATAGGCTATCATTTGCATAACCTCTCCACTTAGAAGCCTTTAAGTACCTATGTTTATCAAATGAGTTTGCAAGAGGATATAGCCGCAGCTAGGTATTTTTTGTTTCAACACTTATCTTCAGGCCACATTTTGCCTCTCATTTTTTCAAGATAATAAAGTGTTTAGTGAATACAGAGAGTACCTAGAGATGGACATTCACGGAACCTATCCAATACTTCATTCAACATTTGAATATTCCATAATCTAAAAGTGACCAACGTTTTCATAGACCAACCATTTCCTGGAGCTACTTCAACATATTTATTATGCGAATCATTGGCTTAGCACTCTGACTACAAACGAGATATCCAGTCGAGTAACTATCTATGAGACAGTTCAGTCTCCAACTAACTTACTGTATCTTTCAATGTCCGATAGTGACCCCTCTAAATTTCTCAAGAACTTAATATGTGGATCTATTAGTGTCAATGATTTTTTCATCCTTCTAAGTGTCCTTATTAATGTGTTTGCGTAATACAATAACCAAATATAATGTCAGGTGTAAATATATGCAACATTGATTGATTACATGTTAAAGCATTCTGGACAGTAAGAATGGTTATTGTGCTGCCATTTAGTTGTAAAATGTTAATCTTCAAATAATTTTCTTTATATGAATGCACAAAATTGAATGAGTAAATCCTAAAATTAGTCCCTAAAGCATCACATCTCTCCTATTTAGTCCTTAAATAATGAAAATTTATTAAATTTTTCCTAACGTTTATGTACGTTCATCGAGTTAGACATTTAGTCCCTGAGCAGCAATACTTCAATCCAAATTTTAGTGACAAAATTAATCCAAGTGTGCAGAGAATTAATACTTTATGAACTAAATTAAGAGTTTATCTTGAATTCAAGCTAAGTGTGTATGTGGCACATAGAACAAAAGGAGTAATTCTTACGTGGTCGCAAAAATTTAGTCACATCATTTGGTCACACACATAAAATAGAAATAAATGCACTAATAAAATAATAGTTGTGTGTTTCCCAAATTTGTTTCTGTTCTGTGTGTAACTAAATGATATGACTAAATTTTTGTGACCACATAAGAATTACTCGAACAAAAGAGTTATGATAAATAAAATGTTACCTTGTTTTTGGAAAGATTAGGAAGAGAGAAAACAAGTGACGAAAAGGGGGCGGCAATGATGGTGAGCAACAAGGAACCTACAAATAAACCAGGTAGATTTGATAACCCCAATGAGATGGCACCTTCGTCCCGTAACGGAAGAACTAAGAAATATGCACTCAAAATCTGCAACAACAAAAAAGTAAGTATTGAAATTGACGGAAGAAGAAGTCAAAGAGATTACATTGAGCTGAGAAACTCACGAAGAAGAAGCAGAAGAAGGCATGGAGGAGAGCAGAGGTCTCGTGCGGGTGCACCGTAACGAACATGGAGACGACCGCATCTAACCGATACCTCCGCATCGAGTTTCCGTTTCGGATCGGAGGAAGGACGGGAGGAGGAAGAAAACTGAGTTTTAGCAAAGCTACCTCCAGGTCAAGTCTTACTGCCACGTGGCAAGCTACAACATAGAGAGAAAGTGTTCGAGTGTAACATATAAACTATGAAGCCCCCATGCTCCAAAGTAGACCACGTACTCGTGTCGGATACGTATTCGATACCGATATGTGTCCGATACTTCCGGATATGTATCCTAGGAGTATCTTGAAATTTATATTTATTTTTAAATTAAAAAAGACAAGATACTTACCGGATACGTGAGAGACACTTTGGGGATATGTATCCTGAGAGTATCTTTAGATGTCTCTTTGGAACCAGAGTTAGAAGCTATGTTGTTTTTTGACGATGGAAATAGAGGAGAGAAGAATGACACAGTTAGTGTTAAGTAGTGAATAATAGGCAATTCTATAGAGCCTAAACTTCTTTTGGATATATGACTTATGATGTTTTTTCCTATATTCTAACTTGGGTAGTAGACTGTATATCTTTTGTGACATGTTCGTAGGAGGAAGAATATATTTTAAAATGGGTGGGGAAAATACATTTAACTATGATTACTTATTTTAATCAGAAGTATCTTTTTTGTAAATGTCATCATATCTATTGAATATTATGACCAATGATCAATTAGTAAAGTGAAGTATCTTTAGTTATGTTTTATATTTTTAGATTTTGATTTAATTTTTTATTGAAGTATCCCTGCCGTATCGCATCTTGATTTTCAAAATTTTCCCGTATCCGCGTATCGTATCGTATCTCGTATTCGAGTTTCATAGCATATAAATATCACGGCTTTTTTTTTACCTCCTCTTCTTCCCTATATACCCTCTATCTTGCCCAAACTGACGAAATGTTACTCACAATAAAAAGGGAAATGTTGGTTAGTACGATACGAAACCAACGGGGAAGTGCAATTGACTTTTCAACACAAACATCAACCATGTAGAGTTACCAATCCCTACTTTTCAGCAGTGCTTTTCGTTCATTTCTTCGAAATTTATTCGTACTAACAATCAGTGCTCCAATAAAAAACCAAAATCATTATCTCTCTCTCCCCCCCTCTCTCTCCCCTTTAGACCAAGCAAGGTAACTTTGACCTTTCTTCTCAACTTCTCTCCTTCCCCACTCTCTCATCCCTATTTCTCATGAACCAAACACAACATAAGTGAATTTGTTTTTGCCGTGCGAAAATTGATGGTGAATGAATCATTTTTAAATATTAATTTTAAAATGAAAAAAATTTGAATATAAATTGATTTGTATTTTGTTGAATTGAATTCATGTAAAAGTGATTTTAACAGCAAATTTGAGAGTAAAAATTGCATTTGAAAGTAAAACTACAAATCCTAATTTCAAGTACAAATCAATTTTAAAGCCAAAATCAATTTTACTACAAAATAATCAAACATACCAAAATCAAATTTGTGTCTCTCAAATCACTTTGGCTACCCAAAAGTGAATCTAAAAACATCTAATAAATATTTGTTTGATTCTGAGGCGGCAAAAATTGACTTTTAATGCATTAATTTGTAAAAATGATTTTGAATAAAATCAGTTCAATATAAAATTATTTATGTTTGGACGAATTTACCTAAAGTGACTTAATATTATTTAGGAGTGCTTCGGGTTCCCGAGTTTGGAGCTATAGTGATATACGCAACAATATCAATAAAACAGAGTACCTACGAAAATAACAAACGTGAGAGAAAACAACCGGAGGCGCCGGTGACTATCCTGAAGAATTTATCCGCCTCTACGGCGCAAATTCCCCGAGATACAACCGGTCTCGTCCCAATCGCAAATAACGAATGAGGAATCCGAACTGGCAAGAATGAAAAAGTATTTCTGACAGGAGATGAACCCAGGACTATGTATTAAGAATGTAATGTTAAAGAGGTCTCTATCATTTTGGTTTTGAAGACACGCACACTATATATCTGTTCTTCAGTTCCAAAACTATTCCATATATATATATATATATATATATATATATATATATATATATATCCCAAAATCAAGTTCATATATCCGTTCACAAGTAATAAAACCAAAACAATTAATTGTTTTTACTGGTGTTAGCACCATTGTCTTGAAACCGACGATTAACGAAATAGAAGATATGAACGTTGGAAATTTTCAGCCATTCAACGGCTAAAACAAGTAATAATAATAAAATAAACATGCTTTAAAATCAATTGAATTATTTCAAAGATACAAATTACTCCTATGAATTTAATGGTATAATAATATAGTAATAAAATGGTCGAATGTTGAATGAGAATAAATTGTACATTTCAAAAACTCATAACATAATTCGTTCAAAGAGAATAAATTGAATTTAGTAAGGCTATTAATAATCCAAACGGTTATAACATGGTATCCAACGTTTATGTCTCAAAATATATTATCAAATAGAAAAACCCCCACTAATAGCAAGCAAGTGGAAAAACATATTTAAAATTTTGTAGAAAATAGAATTTTTGGATAGACTCAAGTAAGGCCAAAAATATAATTATAAAATAATATATTGGTAAATAAAAATTTGGTATGTCCAAATCTTAGCAAGGGGCTTCCCATTTTTGAAATATCTTTGTTTTTCATAAAAAACACAACAGAAGCCTCCCCGTTTCTGGTTTTGTGTCTTTCTCTTGCTTCAGTTGCTAACGGAGGGGATCTCACTGGGTGTGGAGGAGTTGTGTGTGATGCCAAAGGCAATTTCCTTTTTGTTTTCTCACACAAATTTGATCAGTGCAGTATTTTGGAAGCTGGACTTTGGGGGGATTTACCATGGTATGTGTCTCACTTGGGGCAAAGGTTTTCGAAAATTTGTAATTGAGTCAGATTCTTTAAATGTGATTGAGCTTGTTAGAGCCTCCAAATCTCAATTGCTTCCCTACTACGACCTTATTCATAAAATCAAAGAGGTGTTTAAGCTGCAATCTACTCTTGATTGGAAGTATTTAGATAGAGAAAGCAATATCCCTCCAGATATTTTGACTAGAGTACACATTGTATTATTTTTTATGTGGTCCCTTCCTCCCTTAGAAAACCACTTATTGTAGACTTGATGGGCGTTGGGTTGCCTAGTGATTACTAGTACACCCTCCGTTTTCATTTATAATCAAATATACTCATTTTTTCTTGTTAATAAAATATATAAGTATGTTAAAAGTTTTTTCACTTAATATCTTAACTTTACATCTACTTATTACAATACTTTTACTTTTATCAATGCAAAAAGTTTTTTATTACACTACTTTTGCTTTTATCGATGCAAGAATAAAAAGAGTCAATTTAAGAACAATATATTTTTGGAACTTTTCTGCCTGTTTAGCCGCAATCTAGAGTAGTGAAACATGAAAAGGAAAAAAAACATTTTACATTCGGGGTTATCCAAAAGTGAATCCAAAGAGAGTAACGACGACTTCACAGATTCCCTCCTCACTTGCACTATAATGCCACGTGGCAAGCTACAACAAGGAGGACAAGAACGCGAGTGTACTTTATCAATGCTCAAGAAATCATCAACTATTTTAACGACTCAGATCTTTCCACGTAAGGTTGCGACCACACGGTAACATAAAACCTGCCCTTTGAACGACGATGGCGACGACCCTTTTCAGAGGTTCTCGATTACTGCTTAAAACCCTCAAACTCACTTCGCATTCAAATTCAAACACCGTTAATCTCAGAACTTTCCGTGTTTGGGGAAGAATGAACAGTTCAGCTAGGGTTTCCAATAACGGCAACGACGGTGTCGTTCGATTTCCTTTATCTGCATCAAGCGCTTTGGTCATTCAGAAAGGTGATATTACCAAATGGTCCATCGATGGTTCCACCGACGCAATAGTATGTAATTCTTCCTCTTTTCTGTCGCGTTGTGTTCTTACAATGAATTTTATTTTTATTTCAATTTTAATTATTAATATAAATATATTCTCACAGGTAAATCCTGCAAATGAGAGAATGCTTGGAGGTGGTGGTGCAGATGGAGGTAAATTACATTTCCATAAATACCTAAATTTTGGGAATAGTATTTCACAAAAGTATGAAGAAATCATAAATGATTCATGTTGCTTTAGTTTATAGTCTGTATGGTAATAAAAATGGGAGTTGGATTACAGTTTATATTTTAAGTTTTGTTTAAAGTGTGATTTGTATAGTTGAAATATAGACTATCCGATCTTAATTGGACGGTCCAGATGATTTGATTGCATGACTGTGTGCTGTATGGTCGTGATTGTAGTTAAGCCAAATCCGTGAAAATGACGTTTTACTACATTTGTTTCAGCAATACATAGGGCTGCAGGCCCGGATCTTCTTCAAGCATGCCGGAATGTTCCAGAAGTCAGGCCCGGAGTTCGATGCCCAACTGGGGAAGCAAGGATCACACCGTGAGTTCTTATTCTTTTACATGTTAGAACCCTTTGGAGGTGTGTGTGTTCGGCTTGTTTGGATGGGATAAGCATTTATGTTGAGCTTATTGTTTTGGCCTTCATAGGGGTTGAAATTGAAACCTGTAAAAAGAAGCCTTTGCAGAAACTTGTTACCTTGTGTTTGTTGATGTGCAGAGGTTTCTTGTTGCCTGCTTCTCATGTTATTCATACTGTTGGCCCAATCTACAATCCTGATAGTAATCCTGCTGCCTATCTGGCAAGTGCTTACAGGTAGCTTTTTTTAACGTTGTGCTTTTGCGGCTATTCTTCATTGTCTTTGAATCAGCAAAATGTTATTCCATTTGGTGTTTTGGTTCAATGTCATTAGGCTCAATACACATCATTGAGATATTTGTATTATGAAATTGAATTTCAGGAATAGTTTGAAGGTTGCTAAAGAGAACAACATTCAGTATATAGCATTCCCAGCCATATCGTGTGGTGTTTATGGGTAAGTTTTATGTTAACGAAATCCAACTTTCTGTTCTGATGCATTCTTCTCTTACCCCATGTTTGGTTCATCAGTAATGATCATGTTGCAATGCTAGCGTGAAACTTTAGGTTGGTACAATAGTTTTGAGATGTCATTCTCTGTCATGACAGAGTCCTAAAGAAAAGTAATTTCCATTGGGCTAGGCATGTGGCTGGACTTCTGATTTGCTTTTGCCTTATGGGAGAATTATATTCAAGGATCTGCCAAAAAGCACTGTCAACTTATGACTAAAAAAGGTCATTGTGGCTTTCAAATCATTAGGGAGAAAACAATGTTAAAACATTCATAACACAATAATATCAATAAAGATGTGTCTTGAAATAATTATCTGGAAGTTTCAAGTTGTTAGATGAAAGCACATAAATGCTCTTTATAAAAAAAACGCATAAATGCTATATATATCTAAACACCCTCATTTTATCAAAAAAAAAAAATCTAAACACCCTCTCATGAAAAATGCCTTCAGTCAACTTTAGGCTTGAACTATGGACAATGCGCAGGCCTACTCAACCTTGTGCTGAAATTTAATATTCATTTAGAAGAATGGAACTACAAGGATTGTGAACTCTAGACCATTTGATCATAGATGCTTTGATACCATGTCATGAACCAACTATCTAGAAGATCGTTAGGTGAAAGGACATGGTTTTTATATCTAACAATGTGATAACCGTTATGCTGACCAATTTGTTCCCAAACCTAATAAACACGGTCTCGTCGTGGCTTGCAAATCTTATTTACCTTTAATTTGTTATTTGAACCAAGTCTTTCCTGACAAATGTCTAATGCTACGTTTTTTAGATACCCTTACGATGAAGCTGCTACTGTGGCAATTTCTACCATCAAAGAGTTCCAAAATGACTTTAAGGAGGTATTGCATTCCATTCCATTAACGACATTTTCTTTATTTTGGTCTGAGTTACAATATCAGTAAGTATATGATTTGGATTTGGCTCCTTCAAATTGTAGAAGTAAAGTTTCTCAAATTCTCAATCATTGATTCAACGAGACGTTGCAGATAATAATAGTATATGGATTGCTTAATTATCTGCTTTACCTTTCTATTCTTATGGCTATATAGTATTGGGATAGCTTAATTAGTAATTCTTGGCTTTATTTTGTACCTTAGAAAAATTAATAACTCCTGATATAGCATATGGATTTTGTGATTAAATGATGCTTTCCAATGAGTATATGGATTTTGTGATTAAATGATACTTTCCAGTGAAAAATCTCCGATCTTTTCATAAACAAATGGTGAGGCCAAAGTGAGCAACACTGGCTAGGTTCAACAACAGTGTCAAGGAGACTTTGCAGATAGAGCACATTGCAGTGGACTATAGATATGGAATTATGAAAAATTAGTGCAACCTTTGTGCAATGTCATGTGTGACTTTCCTCTAGTTTGCTTGTTTTAAACTTTACATGCGGCTGGCTCTATTCCAACTTTTGTGCAATGTCATGTTTTTCATATTTCCATATCTCGTAGTCTATTGCAAAGTGCTCTATCTGCAATGTCTCCTTGACATGGTGTGTGACCCTATGCAGACTGCAGTGTCACTAACTTTGGGCTCATCCATTTGTTTGTGAAAAGATTTAAGATTTTTATTGGATAGCATCGTTTTTCAATAGACCCCATATGATTAGTTGTTAATTTTTCTAAGATATAAAATTAAACCAATAAATGTTAGTTAAGCAATTCTAATATTGTAACCAAAGAAAATAGAGGTAAATTAGAGATAAACTTCATTGTGAATTAGTAGGGTAAATGGTATGGAAGAAGCCTCATGAGGGCAATTTTCCCATTAATAATTGAGTTTTATATAATTTGTGATTCAATCTATTTTTTTTTGTTTCAGGTCCACTTTGTTCTATACGCATCTGATATTTATGACATTTGGTTAAATAAGTTAGATGATTTGCTGAAAGATTAGTGTGTTTTCAGTTGAGAATTGAACATTGGAATCATCAAGACTTGTGCAAGAGATGAATTGTAAGATTTCATGTAGTTCTTATGTAAGGAAAAGATATAAGCTTAATAAGCTTTGAATGATCTTATCTCTCTCTCTCAACATCATTTCATGTAGTTCTTTATGTAAGGAAAAGACATAAGCTTAATAAGCTCCATTGAGTTGAAAGGGAAAACAGAGATTAAAGGCAAAGAGGTGAAAGGTTGAATTCTTTCTTCAACATGGGGTTACTACTACCACAGTTGAGTCTGCTGTTTTTCTTCCTCATTACCAAAGAGAACATACGTGTTACTTTAATTTAATTCAATTTCGTGCAATAAAATTAATTACTTTATCTCAAAGTAGCCAGCCATCAGGACTAATCAGAATTGTTTCAGTGCAGTGCAATCTAGTGTGTGGGAGGAGTTGAAAGGAAAAGATGCAAAGACAAACTACATAGACATATATAGCGAGACATGAAAAACGAAAAATGCAGTCGAGAGACGATAAAACATTTATTGTTGTTACCAATAAACCTATTCCTTCCAACAATTGTCTTATGATAACCTTCCAAAATAAATGTCGTTTTATTTGTTTATCTTTGTCATCATCAACTCATTCACCTCACTTATAAACCAATCCCTCATAGATATAGCTCAACCTGATAATAACTCTGAAGGCAAAATAATGTGAATCAATCACAAAGACAAAACATAAGTATAGACACCAAAATTAAACTAGTTTATTAATAATATATTCCATTGGAATTCAAATTGTCACCAAATAAAAAAATTCCACTGGAACTCAAATGCTCTTAAGACCGACACATCAACATAACAAAGGAAATAGCAAATATATCCACCAAATTATTACAAGAACGAAAACTAGGACACCATATGTTAAACCCTAAGATCCTAATATGCTAGCACTAGCAGTGAACTTCAGCCCCAAACTTCATGGCACACATCATCATAACTTCTGGCATTTGCAGATCTTGATCTGAGTGAAACATATGTAGTGCTTAGATAGACAAAACCAAAAGAGACGGGTGGATATTTATTTATTATTATTTTTGTTTTTTCTAGGGCTTCTTACCAATGGTGTGTTTGTTGTTATTCATCCAAACCTTAAGAACTTGTTGCTTGACACCATTCTCACTACAGAATTCTTGAACAACAACATCATCTTGTTTCTGAATCCTCCAATCCAACCTTTCAGCAAAAGCCTTCATTTTTTCCTTCTGTTCAGGTGTGAACTTAGTTCTGAACCTCTTCTTTGAGTTTGAGCTTGACCCAATACCACCATTATCATGGTCCATAGCATCATCATGATCCTTACCACCATTGTCGTCTCCCGCTGGCGAAATCAGAGCAAGACCAGAGGGACCACCGTTAGGTTGTGCATCAGTCACGACCAGTAACCCCTTTAGAGCGTGATACGCTGTGTACTGCGGTGGAGGAGCAGCCTGGTGACGATGGGTGTTGTAGGGTGGATAAGCATCACCGGCGGGAATGACGGTGGTTGGAATAGGAGCAGCAACGACGACAACAGTGGGTGGGAGAGGAGCTTCATTGCGGTGGAAGTTGCGATGGCAGTTGCAAGCAGCGCATGTGAGTGCGTCGATAGAACCTTCTGGTTCGGCAGGGAGAAACTCACAGCAACCGTCGAGAGCTTGACCACCGTTATTGACGGCGTGATTCTTCAGACACTCTCCGAACATTCCTTTGAAGACGTTAACGTTGTTGTTTGTGTTGTTGTTTCTCACAACCATCGTGGGTGTTTCTTCAACAGGACTCGGGACTCTAACTCGGGATGAGTTACCAAGTGACTCATTGTAACCCATCTCCATCTCTTCTTTGATATTTTCCATTGAAATTTTTAAATAAAAAAAGATGAGATTTAGTAATCAAACACAAAAAGCACTCTTCTTACTTTCACTCACACTCTAACTCAGAACATCATTTTTCTTTGTTTTCTCCTTAATCTCTCACTCTTGCTCCGTTAACACAATTCATGGTCCTTGGTTGTCCTTAAATAACCCGTTTAGTCAAGCTACTCGGTAATTTTTAGCTACGGAACAAACAAATTTTAAGGGGAACTTAACTGGACAGACTTATTGCTTTTAGTGAGGAAGCAATTAATATGAGAAAAAGAAAATAAAGTGTAACTTAACTGATGTTAGTAAACTGTTAGTTTTGTTTTGTTCGCAAAGTTTATCTTATCCTATTAAATATGTAGCACCTCATTTACTTTTATTTTTAGTGATAGCTGACTTTTTGATGTTAAATGTTAACTCTGCTGTGATATTAAAGGGCTCCTTCATCTTCTGCTGCTTTTACGGATGCTCAAGATAGATTTGAACCGTAATATAAATGCTTAAATAAAGCAACACAATAAAAAAAAATTAAAATTGTCGTTTCTCCATTATATCTCATTAATTCCGGTTTTTTCGCGTGAAAACAACATTTCTTTTTCTTTGTTTTTAAGTTAGTTTTGATGAGGATTGACTTGTTATTTACGCTACTTTTCTTCCTAAATATATTTTGTCTCCCACTTTTTTCGCAAACAAAACCATGGATCACAACTGAATACTAAATTATCATTTATTGAATTTCATTAATAGGAATTCAAACTATTTAGTATATGATCTCCTTTTATATTAAAAGAGTCCACCGTCTCTTGCAGCTTTTACGGACATTCAGTTCAAAAAAAGAGTTGAATCGTAACATTAGATGCTTTTGATTCTAGATTAAATGAAGCGACATACTAAAATATAATCAACACCATTTGCCCAGTGGCATAATCTACCCTAGGACACAGGGGTCGACCCAGTGCTCTCGGTTCGATACCCGCAGTAGACAAACTCGGTGTTGATCAGTGTGAAATCTGATACCTAGCATGAGTTGAGATTAGTCTTTCGTTGAAAGTGTTGGGACACTCCACGTCAATGGTCGAACCAAAAAAATATAGTTAATGTTGTCGTTTCATTATGATATCTTATTTATTCTGAATTTTGCGCCTAAAAGCATCCTTCTCTTTCACTGTTTTAAAATTTGTTGTGATAAGGATTCACTCGTTATTTACAATAAATTTTTTCCTAAATATTTTGTCTCTCTCTTTTCACACATAAGAATACGTTAAATATGAATCCTTTGAATATCATTTATTGATGTTAATTAATATATATTCAAACTATTTAGTATATAATTTTTTCTATTCATTTTCTTCGAAACTAAGTCTATACTAGATCCATCAGACCATCCACCATTATTATCCATACACCAAGCCCAATATTATTGGGCGTGAGGGTGTGTATTGGGAAAAACTCAAGTCCCACATTGACTAGAGATAAAGTCTCAAAAGAGTATATAATGAAAGGCATCACTCACGCTACAAGCCAGTTCTGTAGTTAGACCCAACTCACATTCTAAGATGATATCAAAGTCTATCCTAGATTCATTGGGCCACCCACCTTTATCTAAGATGGTATCAAAGCATATAAGTTGCTTTTGTTTTACACGTAAATGAAGTTCGTTTCGCCATTATATCTCATTTATTTCCGTTTTTACGCACGAAAGCATTCATTGTTTTTTATTTTTTTAAGTTAGTTTTGATAAGGATTGACTCGTTATTTACGCTTCTTTTGTTCCTAAAATTTTGTCTTCAACTTTTTTCACAAACAAAACCATGGGTTACAGCCGAAGGCTAAAATTATCATTTATCGATTTTCATTAATATGAATTCAAACTATTTAGTATATAATCCTTTCATATTAAAAATTTTCTAAAGTGAATTTTTGGTCATTTATCTTTGACCAAAGTTTCTGTTTGGATCTTTATCCTTTTTTTTCCACTTTGGTCCTTTATGTTTCAAATCTATGTCAAAGTGGTCGTTTATGTTTGATATGTTTCGTTATAGTTAAATGAAGCAACATACTAATTTATAGTTAATGTTTTCGTTTCATTATTATTTATCTCATTTATTCCAATTTTTGCGCATGAAAGGATTCCTTCTCTTTCGCTCTTTTAAAATTTGTTGTGATAAGGATTGACTCATTATTTACGATATTATTGTTTTTCTCTCGCTTTTCACACATAAGCATACGTTAAAGATGAATCCTATGAATATCATTTATTGATGTTAATTAATATGAATTTAATCTATTTTTTATATGTTTCTTTTTCTATTCATTTTCTTCAAAACTTTGTTTCATCTAAATTTATAATGTGAGATCGTTTTGCATGAGAGCATAACACTCAAATGCGATAGGATCTCTATACTTTTAGATGAAACATTAAACAAATAGAATTTAGGGTTAATTATTCTTAGAGGTTCCTAACCAATTTGATTTTTCAGTAGGTCATTAAACTAAGGTCTCGAGGTGGTTTTCTGTTTTTTGTTTTGAAATTTTCAAAAATTAAAATCAGTTTCAGTTAAATTTTGAGTTAAGAACTTTTCAAAAATCAAAATGGTGGCGACATGTTAGTGTTAAAAACAAAAACAGAAATTATAAAACCTATTATTTTGGTTGAGTTTTGATGGAAAACTATTTTGAAATTAAGGTACGATCATCACATTTTAGAAATAAATACATGTGATCATATCAAGTAGAGATAATTACGCATATTTATCTCAGCCATATCACAACGTATTATTTCTTCTATTATTGTCTTACGAAAAACAAGTAATTTTGTCTTTTAGTTATTGAGGTATTAAAGTGTACCATATATGAGTGACAATCATGTACTTAGTTGGTAAGAAGTATCGAAAATGTATATGAGAAGTATCCTTAGTTGGTAAGAAATATAAAAAATGTACCTAAAAAGTATCGAGTCAAATATTTTTTTAAAAAATTAAAAAAATTATTGGAAACCCTTTTGGTACGTATCAGAAAGTATCAGGTACGTGTGACACGAGTTCGTCTCCATTTTTGAAGTATCAGGGCTTCATAAAATTTGACGAAAAAAATATGTACAACAAAATGTATAGTTTGAAGTATCAGGGCTTCATAGGAATAATCTGCTACGAAATGGTTGGCTTAATCGTCCACCTGATACTCTGCGTTGCGCCATGACACAAGATCGAAAGCATGCTCTAAGCTACAAAAGCAACATATATCAGTAGTTTTCAATCCTGGCTCGCTGAATATTCTCCGTTTGTGATTCCGGTGAATCAATTCAGTGCTGTATGAGGATTTGTAAGCTTGTGTTGATCTCCCGTTTTGCCAAATTAGGGTTGATACTAGTGTTGCAATGCGTATCCATTTTAGGTTTTATGCTGTTTTAGTGTAAATTTCAGCATTCCCTTTATGTTTTATCTCGTGGACCGGTTTTACTTGCGACCTGGCTTGTGGGTGGTAGGTGACTTGGGCTACATCCTGGTTTGGGCCTTGCCCAATAGTTCCTTTGAAATCAA
The DNA here is from genome assembly GCA_963573325.1 of Astragalus glycyphyllos. Lineage (NCBI taxonomy): Eukaryota > Viridiplantae > Streptophyta > Magnoliopsida > Fabales > Fabaceae > Astragalus > Astragalus glycyphyllos. The sequence goes on along the minus strand of OY754309.1, from coordinate 90,368,006 downwards.
ATACACTATTGACCAAAAAAAAGAGTCACGATATCCATCATTATTGATTGCATTGTCAATTTCAACGAATACATATGTGTAGTATTTATTTGCCATTTCGCCTAAACTGACCAACAAAATGTTACAATTCAGATAGAGATTTTCAACACTACCTGCAGAATGCATGCAATCTCAATCTGTGGCACACAACACTTCCAGGTGAAATTAAAGATTAAAGAGTTCAGTTAGTAAAATACAAAGCAACAAGAGTGGGGAAAAACCAGGATACTTAACTTCTTGATATATAAAATAATGTACATAAATAGTTTGCATAGAAACAAACATGCTCAAGTGCAGACGACATTTTTCTTCAATGGCGCCATTACTCGATTGCATATCTTCAGCTACGTCTAAACTAATCACTCAACTTGCAAATGTCAACGAACTTCTGTACTGCATTATGGTACTGGGTTCCCTGCATATATGATAGGCACAGCAGTACATGTTAGAAAAATTCTTCTCCTTTTTCCCATTTTCACCAAGCAAGATGTCTATCCCAAGTAGGTAGCTCAGTTGGCGAGCTAAGAGATACCGAAGGAGTGCACCAAAAAGAGTGCAAGAAGGAGGTCCCGGGTTCAATCCCCGGAAACTAACATTTCCCCACCCCCACTAACATTGCCTATCAAAAAAAAAAACAAGCAATATGTCTATCATAAATAAAAGACAAAATATCTCCCGGGGTCCCTTAACTTATTTATTTATTTGCCTAAATAAAAAAAGAATTCGTTTGGCCTTCAAAAAAACACTATAATCATAGTTTCAGTAAGAAATGATTAATGGTAAATAGTAACTCTTAAAACGAAATGAACTGGTAAACACTACCTCCCAATAAAGTTGGTGACAGTCCATACACTGCCAAAACTCTAAATTCTTGTCGAACAAGCAATTTGGAATTCTTTGGAAACCCTTTGCAGCTTCAACAGCCTCTTCAGTTGACAGTGGTTTCTGAATAAATCTTCCATTGCATTTTGTGCATCTTGACATTAGCTGATCCTCACTAACTTTTAGCTGAAAAGTTTCAATAATCTGAAACACAATTCAACTTTAGTTTTATGACCCATATAATCCGTAAGCAAAAATCCACTTTGCAAAAATTGAACTAAGGATGAATAGACCTTTATTCTGAAACCTTACAAATAGACACAGTTCCAACACAACAAAGGCACTGTCCAGGTCAAATAGGGATATAACTTCAAAATCCATGGGCTCCACTTTAGTTCATGAGCACTTTTACATTATCCATAAAAGTTCACATTCTAAAACTACTAACAAAAATAGGTGTGTTATACAATTTTATTTATTTTCTTAGAAATATTTATGTATATTAACAATTCCATTTTTTGCTGGTCCAAATATTTAACAATCTCTGAGTAGATAATTAAAGCAATTGTGCTGTCAAAAAAAAAATTAAAGCAATTGTACCTCAAGTAGCTGCTCATTTTTAAGAAGACTCTTCACTTTATATAATTGGTTTTCGGCTAGATACTCATGTCTTAGCAACTTTGCATCCCGTGTCAAAAGCACTCTTCTCTCTTTTTGTGCTTGGGCTATCAACTCCCTGAATGTAATGAAAATAATATCACACAATAGGAAAATGAAAATAGAATTAAATCAGCTGTTACACGAAAAACAATGAGATTATACGAGAATAAAAAATTAGAATGTAATAACAAGGATATTCTATTACCTTGCTCCAGGCTTCTTTGAATAAGGAACGGCAGCATCTATCCCAACACAACGTAAATGTTTTGCCAAACCTTCAACCTGGGTAAAATTCCTTGTCAGATTCATGGTCACCCTTAATTCTATAAATACATTCAGATCATCTATTACAAAAATATCATGTTTCTTTTTGGATAAAACACTACAATAAGATTACAAGAAATGCCAATATAAAATAATGGTATTTATAATAATAATAAAAATGGATCATATTTTATGTGCTCTAGAATGATTGGTACTACCTCCTGTCCTAAATATAACTATCAAGTGAGTCCCACATCGGGTGAGACATGGCCTGAAAAGTGTTCATAAGTAGGAAGTATCTCCCACCTTACACACTGGTTTTGTAGAGTTGAGTTATGGTCAACCCAAAATTTTAGGGGCATTTGTGGAATATAGTTTAAAGTTTTACAAGTATTAAATGAAAGCAACAGATTCCAATGCTCATCCTTGAGGATTTTGGTCTTCGTTTCTTATACTCAAGACTAGCGGGAGTATTTCACTATACATGTAGTAAACCTATTATAGGAGTATTAAGCTGCTTACCATAACATCACAGAGGAACTTTGGATTTCCATCTCCCCCCACTAATGGATCCCAAGGTGCGATACCTTGCCACTCATCAAACTTATCTAAATGACTTTCTCTGGGTATACCATTAATGGGCAACTGCTTCTTCCGTTTCTTTTTTGAGGTCTTGGGCTTTCTGTCCGACTCCTTTAGCAAAATCCTATCACCGTACATTTTAACAATTTTCAACAAAAAATCATCCATTGGCTTGGTAACCCAACATGATGACTTTTGGATCACTCCCCCTGCTGAAGGTATCACCTGAGTAACATCAGAATAAGTAGTGGCTTGGACAATTGCTAAAGCTTCACAAAATTGTGTCCTAAGGACTTTATCACTCATATCATGATTCTTGAAAAGCTCTTTCAACCCAATATTTGCATTTGGATTAGACAATGCAGTCGTCTTGAGAACCAACTCTCCTGCAGTGAAGAATTCAACAAAATGCAATGACAAAAAAGTATAATATGCAAGAATATAAATGGGGAATGAATGAATATATACTGTAATCTGAAAGTAAGATTATATGCATATGTGTGTATAATCACACACACACACACATATATACGAATGTAAAGGTTTCCATATTTGTTCAATGTGTGGTTACATGAGGTTAATGCAGATGGAGAATGAAAACAGCAAAATGAAGCTGAGGGCTTATTGGAACTAAACATAAGTCAAAATCAAATCACAACATGAAGATTGATCTTTTATTTGTATCCAATATCTTTACAAGTAATACAAAATAGTAAGGTGTATACCAGAGTAGGCAAACAAACTCATACAAAACCATTTTCCTTTCATCTATTTTTTGTATTTATCAGCAAATTGTGTCATAAAGCTGTAGACAATAAGTAATTTTCTGCATCACAGCAACTTGTCATTTGTCATCTTTTCTCACTTTCAGTGCCAGATTGGCAAATTTCATCAGAAGGTTTATGTTCAGAAAGCAGCCAGACTTAACGGCTCCAATTTGAAATATAGAATGATTTTTTTGGTAAACTAGACTTAATAGATAACCAATTAAGCAATACAACAAATTTTCAAATGTTGAAAGGAAAGAAACATAAAACAATGAGAGGCCTGTAGTTTGTCCATAGTTTGTGGTATAAAATTTTCAGAAAAAACCTTCTTTGGCAACATGTGCCTGAAAGACCTTAAATATTCCAAGCAAGCAGTGAGCATCCATAGCTGCATATGTTATCTGCTCTTCTGTAAGTGGACGTTGTGACCAATCACTACATTGGAGCTCCTAAAGCAGATATAAGTTTGGTTAACACTTATAGTAACTGAAAATGCCAATTGGCTAAGTCTTTGGGACCTGAAATTCCAAGGGAGCAAAACACATCCTTGAGCATATAAGAGGTTTCCCTTCATGTCCTATTACAGATACCCGGTTTCTATTAAATTGCAATAATATAAACAGCAGTGATCTTTCTATCATAGTCAGCTCAATCCTACTATTGCTTTTGAAAACCCCATAAACATAACTATCTATAACTTGCAATATTAATTTGTTGATCAAAAAAAAAATCCTCAAAAGTCAAAATAACTTTGGACAGCTATGATATTCAGATTGATATAATCTTGCATATATGAGATTTTATTATTGGAAAGCAGATAAATGACATTGACAATCTTAAAGCACAATTTATAATGCACATGCACTTATCACTTTCCAAGTCCTGACTTAAGACAACCTATTAAAGATTGGTTCTCAAAGAAATTAAACCTGTCCTGTCCACAAGTTGGTAACTGACAACATTAATGTTCTTCGACTAATTATTATTCTGAAATTGACAATTATTGATATAGCATTTTATTGAATCCAATTACTCGGCATTGAGATTTGCATTCAGAAAAAAGAAACACATTTTCAATCGAGACTACAATCCGAAAATCTTCTAGATGCAGAATCACTACTAGCGAGATATAGAACCATTCATGTGCCTCTAACATGCTCCTAGAGCTTTGAAAATTATTGATTCTTTAATATATCAAAGTTTCTACAACCTAGCAACCAGTAGTTGGATTTGCATTAACATCACTCTTTATTATTAGGTAAAAGTGATCCCATTCACTGTTCAGGCATCAAGCCCGCCCTCTATTTGCTAGCATAACCTTTAAGTAAATTTAATTCTTTCTTAAAAAAATAAACATAGTTTTCACCAATGGATGGCCCCTTATTCCTTCTTCCCAAAACAAGATACAGAAATTAAAACAAAAATGGAACAATAAAGGAACACTAGATGTCAATAATTGAAGAGCCTAAGTGAATATAATACAGCATTAAACTTAATAAGAAGAAAAAAGAATTCTTCAATTCAAATGCTAATGGAAAACTCAATTGAATTGAATGGCTTATTAAACAGACCTTAGATAGTGAAAACCCCAACACTTCTCCACATATAGTTGACAAACTCTTACTCTGCTTAGATACATTCCTTCCATATTTCTTCTGTTGCAGATGATTGTACACACACGTGATATCCAAATACGGTTCAACCTATACACAATAACCACAAATCATCACAACAAAAAAACTACACCATAATCATAAAATTTTCCATTATTTTCTCAGGAACCAAACAAAACCTACGCACCTTATCAAAACCAAGATTGCAATCCTGTGAACAAAAGGTAGAAGACAAGTACACCAAATCCTGCTTAAATCTGAATCCTAGTTTCAAAATATCAGGAGAAACCAGCATTTCTCGCAGCGATTCCCATAGAGAAGAGAGAGGAAGAGAGAGTAAGTCGAGAAGGAAAACCACCGAGTCATCGCCGAGTTGACACGCGATTTGGAGCAGTGAGATGGTGGGAAACGAAGTTTGTTGAGTTCGGATGGGCTTCCATTCGGCGTCGAGTCCAACAACGGAGGCCTGAGTTAGGACCTGAGTTAGGTTTGTGAACTCGGGCGAGTCGGTGGCGGTAACGAGGTGGATTTCGAGAGGTTTTTGGTTTCGGTGATCCATATTGAACTTCATCAAGTGAAGAGCGAAGGTCGTCGGCTAGTGAGTTCATGCAAATAAATCTTTGCCCCTCACTCGTAATTGTCCTTATTTTTAAGGCTTAAATATGTTGTAGCTCTTCAAATATAGTGAGTTTTGGTTTAAGTCATTTCAAAAAAAATAGTAACAAGTCTTTGCAAAAGCAATTGTTTTGAAATAGACCATTTTGTTAACTTGACGTTACAAAAACACTGAGTTGGCTAATAGAAATCAGACGTGTCATTTATTTTTCTATTCAATTTTTTTATGTAGATTGAACTGCCACTTCATTGTTTTTTATTTTCATTTTTAGTTATTCTTTAATCTTCACCTTCTTCGAGATTCTCCATCTCTCTCAATCTTCCCTATTTTCTCTCTCCTTCTTCATCAAAACTCCCTTACTAAGATTTATTTATCCAGAATCTAGAATTCTTTTATTCCTACATGAAATGCAAATCTCTAAGATGTTGTTATCCAGAATCTAGAAAACTCATTTTCTTTAATGGAATTAGAAGCATTTGAGAGCAGAAAGGGTTTTTTTATTATTTTTGAGCATTTAATCATGGAGAATAATTGAATATGGGAATGGGTGTCTGATGGGAAGATTGGAGGATTTGTTGATGACTTCTTCATTTGTTGTTGGGAAGAGTAGGAGTGGGTATTGATTTGGGATTATAGGTTAGGGTTTCTAATTTTGAAGAAGAGAAGAAGAGTAGGAGTGGGTATTGATTCTGTGGGTTGAGAAGAAGAGAGATTTGGGATTTGTTTTAGAAACACTCATTTCAAGAAGAAGAAGAAGAAGAAGAAGAAGAAGAAGGGATTTAATTAGGGATTTCTAATTTATGACATGAAATATAAAGTCAGCACTTAAAAAAATATAAAGGAAAAAAAAATGACAGCTCACATATTTGTTAGCCAGCTCAACATTTTTTTGTAACGGAACACTAACAGAATGACCCAAATCAAAAATCTGTATTTTGCAAGGAGTTTTTACTAAAAAGAAATTTTGCAGGAGGCTAAACCAAAACACGCTATATTTACAGGGGCCTAAAACATATTTAAGCCTATTTTAAATTTGAGTAAACATCCAAATTAGTCCCTAACAGTTTTCTCGCGAGATAAATTAGTAGCTGACAATTTTTTCGGCACACGTTAGTCCCTTAAAATTTCCAAACAGGGCATGTTAGCTACTCCGTCCTTTTAACCATTGATAGCTCATCTAACGTCTCCTACGTAGCACATTAAGTGCCACCATGTTATCTTTAAATACAAAATATATTTTTTTTTTTGACAAGAAATACAAAATATATTTTTATAAGTATAAAATATTCTTTTTTTTTTGTTACAAAGGCTTAAAAACAATAACAAAAATAAAAGAGAAAAGCCCGACAAAAGAAACCCATGACATGCGCCATAAGCAAAGAATTTCATAGGCAGTAAGAACCACCAACGAATAAGTTTTGTTAGTCCTTATTTTAGCCAAGCAATTGCATAGTGCGATCTCTCTCTTAAGGTGTGATGAAGCTGCAAATCTCAATCTTTGTTGATCATACTTTTAATAATAGCAATCACACTTTCAAACTTATGAAAATACCGATTTCCCTCTTTAATAAGAGTCAAAACATGAAGAGAAATTGGATAACAAGCTACTTGAGTAACTCTCAAATCCCACTAAAAAGTTATATCATGCATCGGGGGAAAAAATCACTTTAAAAAGTTCACTACCTCATATTTGAGCACCTACTTGTCCGTACACCAAACTTCTGAAGGTAAATTGGAACTATGAATTTTATTACATTTACGCCTTATCAAAGTTTGAGCATGGGAGAGCGAAGTGTTACGACTCCCCAACTAAATCCACTTCTTACTAGATTTCCGGTATCACATGATCTCCTCCTTAACAAAAATTATTCTCATCTAAAATATAAAGAAAATAATTTGTTACGAATAGTAGGAATTAGTGCATGTCCACCCTTAAGCTTCAATATTCCCATAATTCTCTTTAATAATTGGGTTGCTAGTGGTTTTTTATTATTGATCGTTCACTTGCCAATTTGTACCTTATAAATAGGACTCACACTCTTTTTTGTAAGTATACACTTATGAAGAGCATAATATAAAGACTTTCTCATTCTCTTCTCTATCTCTATTCTCTTATATTTTGTCTTGGATTTGTTTTTACTATAGTCTTGGTTAATTTCATAACATAATTTATGTTTTTCTCTCCATTTTCTACATTCATACAATATATAAAATCCTTTAATTTTTGTTCGCACAATTTTTATTAGTTTTCTCCACCCAAATAAAGTTATTGTCTAATTAATTCTCTCAAAATTTTGTAAATATATGTTTAACTAACTTTTTTCACTACTAGAGAAAACTATTTATTTTTCGTAACAAATTAAGCTTTAGTTTGGCAAAACAATACACAATACGAGTAGGGGCCCAAGTAAAGCCCACATACAACTCAACAAAATACAGGGTACTATTTACACCCCTTTTTTTACTAATACACCATAAAAATTAAGCTTTAACTTGTTTTATCCAAACTAACCATATTCAAAAGTCAATTTTGAAACCTATATTTTATTTTCGTAATTATATTATCTTTTGTAACGTAGTAGAAGTTAACATCCGAATCATAAAAAAAGAAGTTAACACCAGAATCTGAAATATATAAACAATTTAAAAGTTAATTTGTAGAAAACCTAAATAGTCTATATCAGAAAGTAACATAACCACAATAGTTTATTAGAACATCAACTTAAAACACAAGAAAAAAGTCATTAATCTTACTTGTTAATGCAATAAACCATGCTTAATTTTTTGGTGTGAACTGGATATTCTCTACACGCAACCGTAGAGACTAATCCCTAGAGTCGGATAACCCATGACCACAGCTCGAACGGTGAACAGCTGGCAAAAAGATTTAAAGCTGCTCCGTATCCAAGACGAGGATTGAACCCTCCACACTTGATTATGAGAGGATGAACCCCAACCGCTCAACCACACCACTTGAATGCCATGCTTTTAATTTAAACATGATTAACAATTATTTTTAGGTGTTGAAAATATTCATAATAAATAGAGTTACGGTGTAATTTTCCATTTTTCAAGACAGTAACCGGAAACGATTAAAAAGAAAAAGGCGCGCGAAGCAGAATTAGGGCGCGAAAATCTCAAAACCCTCTTTCATCTTCAGTCTTTCATATATAACAACACAGTAAACAGAAATCCAAACACACACAAATCCATTCTCTAATGGCTTCAGCAACAAAAACTCTAACTCAAAGAAGAACCCACGCTCCCAAACCAGCTCGCAAAAAATCCGCTTCCTTCAACGACGTCGTTTGCGAAGAATGCAGCTCCGGCAATTTCCCAACGAAGCTTCTTCTATGTGACAAATGCGACAAAGGATTTCACCTCTTTTGCCTTAGACCTATTCTCGCTTCTGTTCCCAAAGGCTCTTGGTTTTGCCCTTCTTGCTCTCATAGCACCATTAATAAACCTAAGTGTATGTTAATCTCTTCATTCATTTTCCCCTTTTCAATAATATGTTAGAATTAGGGTTTTATACCATAACCCTAAGGTTTCAGCAGATTTGATTAATATCTTAGCTGCTAATTGTTACTGTCTTGAAAATTTGTTTATTATTTATTGTTTGTTAACTATTTCGTTTGTGAAAATTGCAGCTTTTCCTCTTGTACAGACTAAAATCATTGACTTTTTCCGAATTCAACGATCTCTTGATGCATCTCAGACTCTGAATCAAGGTAAGACGGATTAGATCTCATAATCAATGATGATACCAATGTTTTTCTTTTGCCCTCAGTTTGGTGATTTTTATCCATCTATTTGATTTTTTTGATTGATTTTGGTCCCTAACTTTTTCAATTTAGCGATTTTGGTCTCTTACATTCTCAAAATGTAAGATTTCTGGGGATCAAAAGTGCAATTAAAATATGTGGAGACCATAGTCAACTTGAGATAGTTGGTGATGAAAAATGAAATTAAACCTTAAAATTATGAAGTTTTATGGAATGGGATTGATTTCATTTTCTAATTGAAGTGTGTGATTTTTTTTTTTTTTATACTTTTTAGATGTGCGTAAGAAGAGAAAGAGGGGGAGTGTTTTAGTGGTAACGAAAAAGAAAAGGAAACTGCTGCCTTTTACTCCGACCGATGATCCTAAAAGGAGATTGGAGCAGATGGCTTCATTGGCAACTGCACTGACTGCAACTAAAGCAGAATTCAGCAATGAGCTTACCTATATGCCTGGAATGGCGCCAAGGTCTGCTAATCTTCCTGCTTTGGAGCATGGGGGAATGCAGGTAATTACTTAACTGGTGTCTTCTTTTGCGATTTAGATATAATATTTGATAGGATTCTGTTGGTAGAGATTCTAGAGAAGCATCTAATATGCATGTTGATTGTTTGGAGAAGTGTTATGCATATAGCAGTTTGTTATAGATTTGATCAGAGCTTTTAGATCGTTGCTTTCCTAAAGACTAGCTAGCTGCTTAGGTATTGAGAAACTAGAAGTTAAGTAAAGAAAATTACTTAAAAGAAAAGTGAATAATCCGAGTCATGGAGTTTGCTCCATACCTTGCAACAAAGTACAGAATGAACAAATTCAGTGATCAATAAATTAACAAATGAGTGCCAATCATCTGTAATAATTGTATTATAATGGCCAGAAGGACATCATATATTCTTACCTGGTCTAGAAAATAATTTTTATCCTGTTATATGTCACCTGAATGGCGTCATCCCTCCACTAATCCTCCACCAGTGACCCTTATATCACACATAGCAGCTGGAAATATTGCATCCAAGTTACCTGACAACATCAATTCGAGTAACCAATCTGATAAAGCTTTCGGTCCTGAACCCAATGGAACAGGGTATTGTATCAAAATCTTCCCTGGTATTCCCTGCTGCAGCTAAAATTATCCGTAAATAAACTTAATTTAATAGTAGACAAGCTTCTTCTGTCAGCTAACTAACATAGGTTTACTGTCTTATAGGAGCAATGCAAGAAAGTTATAACCAAACTGAAAATATAAGTGTTTACATTTCCATTAGAATTAAAAATAATGTACTATGACTTATAAAATGCTGCCTTGAAATAATATACTAGTAGAATAAGTAGAACAATGCATTCCTATATAATATCAAACATGCATTTTATACAAGGACTTCTAGAATAGTGCTGAAAGAGAGTACATGTATTTGGCAGTGTTAGTTTTTTCTTCCCGCTTCTATGCATTTAAATTTGAAATTGATGTAAGTTTGTATATCTTGAGTCAGGTCTTATCAAAAGAAGATACTGAGACTTTAAACTTGTGCAAAAGTATGGTAGAAAGAGGAGAATGGCCACCACTCATGGTTGTTTTTGATCCTGTAGAAGGGTAAGCACGTATTCAACAAAACTGGTATTATCTTTGTCCTTTTGCACTCTGTTCTTGACTGTTGAATTTCTCCTATTGCAGATTCACTGTAGAAGCGGATAAGCCCATAAGAGATTTAACAATAATAACAGAATATGTTGGAGATGTAGATTTTTTGAAGAATCGAGAAAATGATGACGGGGATAGCATAATGACACTTCTTTCTGCTTCTGATCCTGCGCAAACGCTTGTCATCTGTCCAGATAAGCGTAGCAACATAGCACGTTTCATCAATGGCATCAATAATCACACACCGTATGTTTCTTCCATTGCCAAATTTTATTCTCTGCCTATGTTGGATACTTAACTTCCTGTGGTCCAAAATAAAATAACGAGATATTGGTAACTTCATTTTAAGCAATTCTGTCAGTATGTACATACAGCCTATGAAAAGTTTAACATTTTCTTTTCAATCAAGTAACAAAATTGTTTTAGGAAATAACTACTAAGGAAGTCTCTTGTTTACATGCAGGGAAGGAAAAAAGAAGCAGAATTTGAAATGTGTTAGATTTAATGTGGATGGTGAATGTCGGGTTCTTTTAATTGCTAATAGAGATATAACAAAGGGGGAAAGGTTGTACTATGACTACAATGGATTAGAACATGAATATCCAACTGAACATTTTGTTTAATTGTCTGGTCTCTGCCAATGATTTAGACCTTAATGCAAGCAAATAACTTTAACTGGGAATTGTTAAATCATCAAATTTTCATCTCTAAATCTATTAGTGGATTCAACACTGACCATTGGCACTGACAGCTAGAAATATCTGAAACTTCAAAATGGTTACTTTATCTCAATCACTACTTTGTGGATATGTTTCGAATCATTGAGGTCTATGTATGGAGGTTATTTTTTGATATTTTCATTCCAAATCCAAATGTATTCCAGTGACTACTAATGGTAGTGATTTATAGTATCTTCAATGACCAATCTTATTTACAAAAATTACTGTTTTTAATTTAATTTGAATGTGTTTATGTCAATGTGTATTTGGTTGGTCTCACATGGTTATACAAATCAGTCTTCATAATTGTTCATGTCATATCCTAATTTTTCTCCTTGATTTCATTCTTTATTTTACACTACGTTTTGTGGTCTTTCATCCTGAAGACTTGAACAGTTGAACAAAATCTATTTTACAGAGGCATTTACTTTTCATACTTCTTTTGCAAGTTGTCTGTGAAAAGTGTTAATGAGGCTAATGACATTTGTAATTGGTAAATTAACAAAACTAGACGACATTGAACTTGGAAGTAGGATGAAGATGTTATTCATTGGTCTCTTTTACAGCAAGAACATATGCCCTTAATAAGCCCTTTAGCAAATGTAAGGGGTCTTAGGTTTGTTCCTCCAGTGACTTGCAAGGAACACCTGAACCATGTGGTCCACAAGTAATATTGTATCTAAACAACAGGATGTTTATGTAGCTTTTGGAAAACTCAAATCAGGATTTGAAAAAGTTCAAGCCTAAAGCTCCTAAGGAAGGGTTTCTCCTACGCGACATTTATCACACACCACCACCGTAGGTGGCGTATGGTACACGTTGAAAATAGTGGTGCACTTTTTGAGATATTACAATAATCGTTGGAGTGGGGAACTCCACACGATATACAATGGAAATCCATACCAATCACTTCTCCTCCCTCCCCCTTCCCCACCTTTCCACCGTTCCATCATGGTGGGTGAAGATTTTAGCACTATGGTCGTCGGATCACTAAATTTCTCCAAGGGGATTTTTTTAGGCAAGGAGAGGATTGAAAATCTGTGTTTAGATTTTTTATTGGAGTTTGTGGTCACCGAAAAACAAAAGAGAAGGTGGTGCGAAATGAGGGACTAAAATTTAATACACCCGGTACTTTGGTGCTGCTTAGTTTCAGTACTAAAGTACCGAGTTGAGCTAAATCGCAGGAAAAAAAAAAGAACAAGAGCATAGTGTTCTCATTCAAAAATTGTGGATGGTGAGGAGAAAACAAGTCTTAAGAGTGTAGAGGATGATATGTTGATGAGAAGTTGTAGAGTAAGGTGGGTTAGGAGAAGAGGGGTTGGAGGTGGGTGGTGAGGATATGGATTTTGGGTGGGGGAGTGTAGAAGAAGGTGAGGGTGAAGAAGAAAGGTGATGAGAGCAGTGGGGAGGAATTTTTTTAGATTTAAGGGTACTTTAGTCTATTCATCATTTTAAGGGGGGAGGGGTGGTGGGGGTGTTTTAAAAGAATGGGCCAGTGCAAAATACCAAAAATGAGTAGAGAATCCAATCATTTTTCATGGGCCATTTGTAGTGTATTTGAGAGCCGAGTATGTGTATTATTATCCACACCCTCATACTTTTCTAATCTCACCCCTTTGTAGTACACTACAAGTGACAGCAACTAATGAAATATTGCTGCTTCTGTGGGTATGGGGCATATGGATACCAATGCTTGGCAAATGGGCCTCCCAAGTCTAAGTATATCACAAAGCCAACGATTTCTCCTAGTTCCTAAAAATATAAGCTCTTGTTTACTTTTATTCCTTGTTTCATGTTTTTGATTTCCACTCATTTCTACTTACACTAAGAAATATAAATGAAGACAGATTCAGTATTTTCAAATATTTTGAAAATGTCAAAATCATTTGTTTTTATTGTTTCTATACATTCTCCCTAACAAATATTTTCTTCTATCGATCACATTTATACACTCTTTTATCTTTTTGTTAGTAATATAAAATCAATATACATTTTCTGAAATGAAAAAATATTTTTAGAAAGTAAACTACCTAGTATTTTCTTTAGTTAATTCTTGTTTCAAATTTTATTCTTTTTTAATCCTTAAAAAAAAATCACAACTTAAAAGAAAGAGTTCTAGATTTTTAATGCTCAACATAAATCAACATTCATCTAGTACCACCCCTCCTCTTTCACTATATCTCTCACTTATCATATCATATCATTTACATATTACTAATATCATAATTTTAACTGGATTCAATTATAAAAGATAAAATGATTTGCAATTAAAAATATATCGATCTACTAATATTTTGGATGTTAGTTTTGAAAGCCCTATCTGTTCTCTCCTTCTCTCTTCTTCTTCATATACTTGAGAGGGGTGGTTTTTGGTTATTTTTTTGGCCTGAAATCACCCCTCTCAATCGTTTTCCATCTCTTTTTGCCTAAATAAGTGATTTCTACACATATCTAATTTTTCTTTTATGTTTTTTCTAGATTTCGTCGTCTAAGTGTGACGTCACTGTCTTGGTGCGACACTGTTTGGTTCCCCGTCTTATTGCGGTGTTTGTTTGATTTAATTGACAGATCAGATTCGACCATTACAAATCCAAAGACATGTGTATTCCAGTGACTTTAATTTTGTAAAAATTGTAGGCATTTTTCCGTTTTATGCTTTTAATCTCAGTGCTGTGAGTTTGTTCGCAGATTCATCCTTTACAGTTTTAACAATTCTGAATTTGTATTGTTATCGGTGAATCCTATCAATTTGGATGAATAAATAAATATATTTTTTTAGTAAAAAAAAAGTATCCTGGATGTTTTTATTTACCCAAACATTATCATAACATTTGGTCGTTGAAAAATCATAACTAAAAACTAAAAAATAAAACACATATAACATGTACTGCACAAACTCAACCGAACATACATTAGAACATTATACCTAGAAAGAAATAAAACAAAGTGGGGTAAAGAAAAGAGATAAAGAAAATAAAAAAAAGGGTGGAAGATAAATTGTCAACGTGGTTTTTCTCCCTCCATTTGGTTTTTGACACACAGTTCCTCCAAAGTCCAAATCACAACTGCACAACTTTTGTTGTGAGAGAGTTAATGATTTTAACGACTAATACTATGTAATAGTACAAAAGCAACAATGGGAGTGACAAACAAGGAAGAAACAAACACACTTTTCCTACTACCTTATGATTATGGGATCACTCTTTTTAGGACCACACTATACTCTCCTAAATGAGACACACTGTACTATTCTTGTAGCATGGTCCATTCCTTATTAAGGTCTAGTAGTGTGTTGTGTTGTGTTGTGTAGTGTTGTGTACTGTGTACTGCAACTAATTAACTATAAGGTTGTACCACAAACAATTAACTACTGCAGCTGGCATAACCTAAAAGGACTTAGACACACAGGCAGATATCACTGTCTGATCTAATTCCAATGAAACAAAGTGCAGCCATTAAACTCAAAATAATCTGTGGTCCCATCTTAAATACTGCTGGAAACAGTTGTTAGTTTGATTTTGGATTGGCTATGGGAAATTAGTATTCGAGCAATCTCAGCTATTATTCGATCAAGATTAGACGACTCGTATTGTTGATCCAGTGACATAATCTATCATGGGATACGAGGGTCGACTCGGAGCTCCTGAGTTCGATTCCCGCAGTAGACAAACTTGGTGTTGGCTAGTGCGGAATTTGATCCTAAGTACGAGCTGAGATTAGTTTTTCGTTGAAAGCGTTGAAACACTCCAGCAATGGTCCGAACAAAAAAAAAAGACTTGCATCGTAAGTTTTATGAGTAAACCCTCGTATTAGTCTCTCAACTATTAATTTTTCTTCAATTTAGTCTCTAAAATATGAAATTGTAATAAATAGTCCCTAAAGTTTCTCTTCGTCCATCATTTTTGTCCTTGAAATTTATCGCTTAGGGACTAAATTGATGAACTGAGATAAGCTTTCATAGTTTAGGAACCAAATTGGAGAGATGAGTTCTAATTTTTATTGTAGCAACTTTCGTCGCAGCGAAGATGAGTTCTAAATTTGTATAGTTGAGAGTCACCACCAAAGTTTATCGAGTTTGAAAAACTTCTTTTATAAAGAGGTTTGTCAGCTAAAACTAAATTGGATTCAGGATTTGATTTATGCATGTGTTAGGAAATATGATATCTATAGAAGAGAACTAAAGAAGATAAGAGGTATGTCTAGGACGGGGATTTGGGAGGGTTTTGGAGGGGATGGCTTGGTCTATATTTTAATATCTATTTGAGATTTTAAAAAATTGTAAGCATAACATGATAGATTATTATAAAACATTGTTAATCACACTTCATTTTTGTTTAGAAACATTTTATAGTTTCCTCAATTTAGAATTGAAAATTAGGTCCTCCCCTCTCCTAGAAAACTAAATCCTTATTTTGTTTTGATTCGTGTAATATTATACAAATGAGAAAAGTGAATGCAAGTGATCACATCAAGCCTATTCATAGCATTTGCAAACTAGTAACTAGTTACTAACTATATCTCTAATAATAGGAAATGATGAATATTTAATTCTAGTAAACCTCTGATATATTTGTTCGAAAACGCTAAACTTTTTTTTGTCTTTAGTACAAACAGTCTGGGGTGAAGATGTAGGAGGGAAAATGAAGCTTACCATGTTCAAACCTTACTTTCAGTGTTCACATCGTATTTTTCTATCTTTGGTATAAACGCTCGTGTGTTTTACTATCAGACTATGCTCTCGGGGCCGAAAACAACAATCTTTCATTAATTGTATTAGATATTGTTAATTTTTAAAATACTTTAATTACAAAGTTGGAAAATGAGTCGTTCGATCTTGATCTGACAGTCTGATTTGCTTGACTGCGACAAATGCATGAAAAGTATGAAGTAAATTGAGCTAGGACCAAACCTAAATTCTAATATAGTATTAAAGCCCCATTTGAGCAACATGAGTGGTATGGATCAGATTTACTACCCTAACAAAAATTGTGGTCCTATGTGAACTGTGAAGTATGGAACAGAAAACCAGTGTGTATTTTTCTAAAGGTGCTATTAGCTCTAGACAACAGATTGTATCTACTGCCATAGATATTCATATCAGAATTCAGAACTCGATCTGATCCTTATGAAAGAGCCTTCTCTTTTGTGGGGTTTTGTGGAGGTTTAAATTTTCAAGTGTTAATGGGACCATTACAAGACTTTCAGACAACTGAACTTTTGATGTGAAGTAACCACCTTTATTTCTCTCTTTCTCTAGATATAATATTAAGTTTGGCACAAAATATTTATTGAATAACCAATGGTTTCAATTTGAATTTTCCATTTCCCAGTTAGAAGAATGTTAATTATCTAGGAGTATATATGCTAATATAGGAAACATGGGTTGGTCTAGAATTGTGATATGACTAAGATTAACCAATATTATCATAAGCTATATACATATTTTTTTTTTTAAAAAACTTTAGTTTAAGTGCTTGTTCATGATTATTCAGAATCAATGAAGTAGTATATAAAAACATGTCATAAAATTCACGTGATTCGGTGAAATGAGACTGATCTTATGACAGAACTGACAAGAGTATATAATTGTTATAGACCCATATGCAAGTGGTAACATAGGCCATACAAAAGTTCAGCAATGGGCCTACAAAAGCCCATGTATATATCTATACAAAATCAACAAATTAAAAACAGGGAAAAAGAAATATATAATAAATGAAAAAAAACATAACAAGGAACATTCTTGTATTCTTTTATGTTGAAGCATGTTTTTAATCTTTTCAAATGTTCAACAATATTAGCTAAATTCGGACTAACTTTTAGCTTAAAAATGTTTTTCAATCTAAACAACTATTTAGTTTTGTTTCTAATGTTGGGAAGTCCCGGGGAGCACCGAGAGTGATCGGCGGTCGTACGCGGGTCAAAATTATTAAAAAGGATTAAAAATGTACAAGATGAGGAACTTTGGTCGTCTCACAAGATCTCTAATACTAATATTACCAGAATCAAGAACAAAATTAACAAAAAAAATAGGTGGGTTTGTTTATGATGAAAACAATTTCTATTATGGGTTTTATCAAGTTAAAGAAACAATTGATTCACCGGTTTCTAGGTGCGCGTCTCAGATTTATCACAGGTTCTAAAAACAACAATTTGTTTAATTTCAAATTGGCAATTGACATAAACTAACTAAATAAGCGCTAATCAGTTTATACGAATTCACATCGTTTCGAGAAAGCGCTGAAACAGCGGGTTCAATCGGTCACAGGACCGGACATGCTCCGTTTCAAACGCAACCAATATCATAACAGAATTCTAATCAACCCCTCTATCAATTTCTACTCGAACCAATTAATCTAATTAAGCAATCAAGTAATTCGTATAATTAAAAAGAACGAAACAGAATTGCATACAAACAAGTGTCATATATACACAAGTGAAACGTGTTTTGCAATAAGGACAGAACGATTACTAAGTAGAAAAATGAATTGAGAAGATTAAATACATTCAAAGCTAAACGTGAAATTGATAGAGATGGAATTAAGGAAATTAAAACGAAATTGTATTAAAACATTAGATATTGAATCTCAAAATCCGTAAACGGCAGCCTTTCACCGATGAATCAACTCAGGAGTTTAGATTTCCATGTAGGATAGAGCACAAAAGTTTTGTAAAGTGTATGATAATGCATAAGAGAAGAGAAAGACCACTGCTAAACTCTATTTAGTCTCAGCTCAACCTAAAACCGAAATCCCTAAATGGGTTCTGTGATATACTCCTGTTAACAAACTAAAATTCGGCCCAAAGCCTGTTTTACATAGTACTGCTTTCGTAATTCGCAGTTTTGACCTTCAAGACTTCATAATTGGGTTTCGAGCACACATAAATTGTAGCTCTGTTCCTTAACTTTCCAACGCATGGTCTCATGACTCAATAGGATAATCACATCCAAAGTTATGGCCTTCAGAGTAGATAAAGGTCAACATGCAATAAAAGTAGAATTAATCAAGAAATTGCTATACTGCTCAAATAAGACCCAAAGTCTAAAAACGTGCTAAGACTTAAATATTAGGCACATGACACAATAAAAAACACTAAGTGAAAAGCTATAAAGAGTGCATTAAAGTGTACTGATCAAATTTCCCCACACTTAAGCTTTTGCACTCCGGGCAAAACACACAAAACAAGACACAAAAAACAATACATGAATTTCCAATGAACCCAAAAAATGCAAAGTCATAAGAGAGATGTTTTTCCTAGACTTCAAGGAGAATGAAAATTAGAGATAATACTCAATTACAATCAAGGAAAACAAGAGAATAGAGCACCAGAGATAAGTGACGAGTCCTCACAAGACATGTATAAGTAATGCTCTCAATCACTTAAGTGTATAGAGGTTTGTGTTTACTCTCATATATATAATAAGCACATCAATGAAAGTTAGCACTACCATAAGCTTGACAAGCATCTAACATCCACACTTAAGAGCACATGCACATAAGATCAAAATGTCTTTATAAGGGTTGTAATGGGGTCAAGGTCAAGGTGGGATAATCCAAGAGGGAACTAAGCTAAAAAGAATCAAAGAGGACAAATAAGCAATGAAAATCTATTGTAAAGTGGGCATGAGAGGATCCAGCTTCAAAAAGATATGACTAGCTTCTCTATTTTGATACACTTCTCCACATAACTCTCTCCACAAAACTTTCACTCTTCTTGATATATATATATATATATATATATATATATATATATATATATATATATATAGACACACACACACATACATACATAGACACACTTTGCATTTTTTTTCTTTTTCTTCTATTTTTTTTTTCGCTTTTTTTTTTCTCATTTTTTTCTCACGTTCTCGTTTTTTTCTTTTTGGGGAATATTTTTCTATACAAATGTACTTGTCAAACTTTCCATTGAGAACCTAATAACTAACCCAAGTGAGAACCACAATTGCACAATTTGGACACCCCCACACTTATGGATTTGACAATTTTCAATTCAAAACTCATTCACCCTCTAAGATTGGGTAATATAATTGTTTTTCACTTTTAGGCTTATAATGAGCTAGAAAACAAAGAATGAGGTTAAAAAGCTCAAAGGGGCTTACACAAAGGGATAAATTCAGGGTAGGCTTATTTGGATAGTAGCTAAGAAAAGAACAAAATTGTCTAGATTGTTTCAAACATGCATGTGAATAAGTGCTTCAACAAGAATCAAGTCAAGTTCTAAAGTAACTAACAAACATGAGTGAGTCACACACAAAAAAGGAGAGAATGGCAAAATGTAGTTCATCCAATAAAAGGCTCAATTATTACCAGGGAACTGACTATCATAAATAATGCAAAATCTAGTGCCCATATCCAACTTATTATACCACGAGCAACAAGAAATCAATCAAGTCATGTCAAAACACCTATGGTCCTAGAATAGTAAAAGCACTCATAACTCATGGAAAAACATGCAAAAGTGACAAGATTGTTCTTTTAAGGAAAACTAAAAAAGAAGCCAAAAATTAAAAGAAATAGGCAATTTACTAAGCTACTAAAAGACACCCCCACACTTAAATCATACATTGTCCTAAATGAAAACAACAAGCATAAAATAAGAGTAGGGAGGAGGGACTCCCTGGTCAATCTGCAGTGTAGGTGGGATGTTCCAATGAGAGTTATTGTATGGGTGTATCTTCAAGTGTGAAACTCTCATGAAATACTTTGAGGCGTTTGTCCATTGATTTTGAAAAGTTTATTTATCGCCTCACTTTTAATTTCAACTGCACCACGAGGAAAAACATAAGTAATAATAAACGGCTATAAGTAAACATATATTCGTGCAAATTGTCCTATAAAATGGCTATAAGTAAAATGGTAAATTTTGAGTTAATAACCTAATTTAGATCATATTCTCAATAGAAAATGAACACCATATAGTTCTAGGAACAATCCAAACTAAATAGTTTCAACAGCAGCAATAACGCTATATCACACTAAAAAGAAAAAATGACATCTATGAGCGGTTGAATGATTTTGAACAATTATGTGCCGATGTACCCCTAGCTTGTGACTTATGTGAACAACTATTGGTTGATTCCTCACAGGGAGAGATTTGTTGGACCATGGACTGATAGGGTGAGACACTATGTACAACAAAGGAGTGGGCACATCATGACATGTATTTAGTAAGTTACCTTCCTCCTCATATCCATCCATCCCTACATGATGACATTATTGATGTAGTCGGGGATCGATATTCTAGCTATAGATGTATTGCTGCCTCACTTGGCTACTCAGCATAGCTGGCCATTAATTTGTCGTGACTTGATTGAAGAGATAAACAGATATTATGATCTATACTCACAGGTTATTGGTGACAACCTTCAGATAGCTAGGAATTCATTAGTTGCTTATTATATGCCCGTTCAACCGCTTGAGAAGTGGATGACGATGCCTAATATGGGGCCGTTTATAACAACCAGATATCACATAGCCCTGATTGCGTTATCACCTATAGATGGTGGGTCATGGATGTCATACCCTAATTTTGTCCGCCTAGGTCAAAACCCTAATTCTCAACAAAAATAAATAAATTGAGAAGTGTGGCATTATTTTGAAAAGTGTGAAGAGCATGGTGCATGCATCCTAGGGTTTTTTTTAGGTTGGAAATGCATTTTTGGACAAAAAAATGTTTTTAGGGCAAATGGTATTTTGGTCATTTTTCAAAAAAAAAAGAGGATAATTTTTCATCAAAAATCATTGTGCAATTTTAGAGGAAATTATTTGAAGCAAGACACCCTTGGTCATATATTTTTTTGCGCATACATGCACGCATTTGCATAAAAATTCAAATTCAAAAAAGGGATCAATAGGGAATATTCTACAAAAATTTCAAGATGAGGTTTTTATGATATTTTTGGTCATGGTGATCTCATAAAATGGCATATTCCTAAGATTCCTAGTATGTGGCCTAAATTGGGTGTATTTTTGTACAATTATCCTAAGAAGAATAATAAAAAATGAATGGATAATAGAATGGTCATATAATAGTACAATAGTACAAGATAACAACTTGCAAAACTTGGGCACCACTCTCCCTTGCTATTTCGAATTTCACCCTCTCTATTCTCTCATTTTGTGTTTTCTCAATGTCCTCAATCCATGTGAGCCTCAATCCTAGCCTTTGATTCAAAATTAAAATCAAATCCTAGAGCACAACTAGTGCATATTGACCTAAATACCCTCAAACCTAGATGCATTCTATAAATACCCTATTAACCTCACCTCTCACAACTTTTGGCCTCATTTTCACTCACACAACCCTAGCACACAACTCCCTCTCCTAATTCCCTCTCTTGGCCGAAATCATACCACCTTCTTCCTCCATCAATTCTTCACTTCTCCTTCACCAAATCACCATTTTCTCACCTCATTTCCATTCCTACTTCATATATCTTCCTTCTCTCCTAATTTAATTCAAGCTTGCATCATCAAAGGGCATTTTTAAGCAAGCATTTCGTGGGTTTCATTGAAGTTTGGTGAAGATTCAAGTTGATTTGTGGTCTTGTTCTTCATATTAGTCATTCCTTAGCTTGGATTTGAGGTAAACTTCTTAAAACCTAGCATCATCTTCAACTTTTTTGCATCAAAATGTAGATATCATGTTTCTAATTTTGCATCCTACCATATTCATGCATTTTAGTGTTGGTATATTGTTGATTTGTTGATTGTTGTTGGTGAGAGGTATCTCAAACATTTTGACAAGCACTTAGGGAGGCTTGGGTGTTTGAGATTGCTTCTCACCCTTGAATAAATTGTGATTTGTGTTGTTATCATTTTGCTTGTTGCATTTTGTGAAATAAAATTGTGTTAGGAAGCTATGAATGTTTTGCACCCTTAGCATAAAATAGGTTTAATCGAGTTTGATGCATTTCTTTATGCAATCTTGTTATTGAGGCTTGATTTTGAAGTTCCCATGTCCAAACATGTTGTTTGATTTTGCAAATATTCATTTTTCATGCCTTCTTATTTTCACAAAAAAATCAAAAAAATATGAATAGTTGTTGATTTTGGTGTTTGATTGCTTGGATCTTGTGAATAAATGTTCCTAAGTCTTGTTAGTGTCATTTGCTCGCTTGATTTTGTGTTTTTGTTGAATGAATTTGTTGTTTGGTTATGTTTTGGTTCGCAAGTTTCTAATAAGATAGGGTTTTTGTTATTTCTTTGTGAAAAGGGTTTACAATTGTGAGTAAAATGATCTCTCAAATTGTTTTGATGTTGCTTGTTAGTAACTTGTTTGCAAAATTACTCTATGTTGATGATTGGCAAGAGGACTCACACTTGTGCCTTAGGCACTTGCACTTTAAGTGATGAGGATTGCCTAAGATGATTCAATTTTCTTTGTGCAATTCTTGCTTGAAAATGCAAATGCTAGTTTTCTAACTTGATTAATCAATTTTGGTTACAAAAATGACTTGTTAATGCCCTCTTTTGGTCACTTTTGGTCTTGCAAATGTGATGTTCTTTCTAGGTCAATGTTATGCTTTAATGTTGATGATTTGGTAAAAGGACTAGACACTTATGCCTTTGTGCATTGTCTCAAATGTCAAGGATTACCAAAAGGGATTCAACCTTGTGTTTTTATCTTGTGTTGATGCCTAATTGAATTAAACTTTTGCATTATCTATTTGTGTGCCTATTCTTGTAACCTATTTGGTTAATGTTGATCTTACATATGCATGCCATTAGATGTTGATGACTAAGTGTCATTCTTGTGCTCAAATGTTTTAATTGGTAATGTTTATGCTTATGCTTACATTGTTGATTGCTTTGCTTGCAATTTGTTAAATGTTGCACTTTGGTTCTTGACTTGGAAATTGATTGAATGTTCTACTTTCTTTTCCTTTTGGATGCCACACCATCCCAACAAACCTTTTGTGACCAATGTCACCCTCAAACTCCCTTCTCCTTTCTTCAAATCAATCATTTTCTAAAGCTTTTTTCCAAACTCAATCTTTTCTCAAATTGTTTTCATAAGACAATCAAATTCTTTCTAAGATCAACAATAAACCTTTTTGAAAACTCATAAGGAGGCAAGCCGGACGTACGGCCGGTTTTGTTTAGCGTCCTAAGATCGGAGCTGTACAGCTCAAACATCTTGGGATACTTATGAGAATTAAAACAAGTAATTAACAACTTGAACCCTATTTCAAAAAATGAGTAAGGAATCGAGTCGGATGTACATCCGGTATTGGTTAGCGTCTTAGGGTTAGCGAGCTGTACAGTTCGGGCAAGCCTAAGATACTTGCCAAATAAAAGCAACCAACCTCACAACAAATCTTTTTCTTCCTTAATCAAAAAAACATTTTCAATAAGTAGGGGGCACGTCGTCTGTACAGGCGGGGTTGTCTTTGTTCTAGGTCTAGTGGACTGTACAGTCTAGGACCGAAAACCCCTACAATAAAAAACACCAACACAAAGTTTCTCGACTAAAGAGAACTACGTAAGCTTTGAATTCTCCATCGCACCGGGAGATACGTAGGAGCGGGTCATATCCCGTCAAGCACACTTTTAAAAAATAATAAAAAGATTCTTCTTTTCCCCCGTTTTCAAAAACACTTTTCTCAAATAAAAAAAGAAGTAGAACCAATTGTTTCAAATCAACTCTGTCAAAACCGCACATCAAGTTAAAGGTTCCCTTTTGGTAGAAAGGAGGTGTGGGATGCTAATACCTTCCCCACACCTAACCGACCCCCGAACCTACATCTCTAGTTCTCAAAGGACCACCCGCCTTAAAAAAGGACCCTTTTTCAATGTTTTGGTCCCTAAATAAAAAATGTTGATGGCGGCTTCACAAA
Source organism: Astragalus glycyphyllos (assembly GCA_963573325.1). Lineage (NCBI taxonomy): Eukaryota > Viridiplantae > Streptophyta > Magnoliopsida > Fabales > Fabaceae > Astragalus > Astragalus glycyphyllos. The sequence goes on along the minus strand of OY754309.1, from coordinate 90,343,645 downwards.
TTTTCACGTTGTACGATGAAAGGTCCAATCCGGATCTTTCGGGTTGCAACAATGGATATTCTTGCCTTTGAGAGGCAATTATGTTGCTAGTCAGAGCCAGTTGGTTGGTATTGGGTTTGTCCATGGGCTTCATTGGGTCCAGGTTATGCTGAGCTCTACTAGTCCATAACCTCCTGTTCATCGATCTTGGTTTGCTTATGCTTCACCAGACACTAGATTGTGGTTATATCCATATGTTGGACATCTTCAGTTATGGACTTCTTTAGCTTCAAATCATATTACACTGACCGACCCAATTGATTATGTAGACATTACCTGATTGTATGATGATATGTTTTATTCCACGACTTTATAATATATTTTATTCCACGGCTTTATTATTTGACGGTCTAGATTTTGCCGACACTTTTTTACGGCCTTGATGTTGCCAACACTTTCAACAGTCTAGACTTTGCTGACACTTTTCATCAACGGTGGAATTCCGCTTTAGGGTTTCAGATCTTTCACTATAAATATACCCACACAACACAAGAAATGGACACCCTAAATACCCAATACTCTTGTGATTCCGCACTTAGTGCCCTTCACCATCAGGGCACAATCACCAACAGAGAAGATGGTGTCTATTTCCAGTGTCCAAAACCTATTTTATGCAGACTTAAAGACAACATCACCTTCGCTTCTCTCAAAGACAAACTAGAGGGTAAGGTGCAAGTGGAGGGTGATGAGCGAGAGGTCAAACATATCATTTACGGCAAACCCGATATGGGCGATAATGGACATGTTCGCTGGTCCACAATGAATGTGAAGAACGACGATGACGTGCGAGCCATGATGAACATCCATGACATGTTTCAATATCGCAGTCCTTTGCAGTTGTATGTGGAAACCACACATAGTGTCGCTAAGATCCTTCGTCGTTTAACTCCAGAACGACCATCACGGTAGTCGAACGTTTTAATTAATCTGTATTTATTTCTGGATGTGTTTTAGTATTTATGTTTGTTTCTGTTGGTGTAATCCGCTTTTCAATCAATGTAACCGACATTTTTAATTAAATAAAATAAATGTTCAATTTAAAAAAAATACTTCCGGAATTATGTCCTATGGGATAAATCCGGAACACAGTTTTTAAAGATTTTCGGAATTACCTCAAAGGATATAAATCCGGAAGTCAAAATGTGTTCCGGATTTGTCTCATAAGAGATAATTCCAGAAATCTTTAAAAACATGTGTTCTGGAATTATGTTTTTCGACGTAATTCCAGAAAAATCTAAAAACTCCATTCTGGATTTACATATGAGCACGTAATTCCGTTTTTTTTTTGTTGAGAAATCCGGGGTAAAATGGTCCCCACCTTTCTTGTTTCTACTACCATTCCGTTTGTGAAAATTATTTGTAATCCTAAGAACTTATATGGACGTGTTATTCTTATCAGAACCCATTTTCCACCCTAGCATCAAGTGGAACACTCTGACCATGAAATGTGTAAGAACAATTAAAATCCTATAAGAACCGGCTAAAAACCCCTTCAAGATGCTCCAATAATATCACATTAAAACAAATTTAGCATCATAATGGATTTAGCATGGCAAAAAATCATTGTTACTGACAGAAATGCAATTTCTGATGATTATGCAAAACAAATTTAGAATCATAATGATTCTGTTGCAAAACAGATTTATGCAAAACAAATTTGTTCCTCACTATTACTGACAGATTTTTGCGTCACTATTAGTGATAGACACTTGCCTCACAATTAGCAATGAAAATGTATTTTGTGACATGATTAATCCTTCTTGTTAGTGACAGATCAAATTTATTTGTGAGGGATTTATTTCCTCACAAATAGTCACGGAATTTAGTATTCCTCGCTAAATATTTTGTGACGTCAATATTAGTTACAGATTTCACTATCAAAAATTTCGGCACTAAAAAGGTTTGTGAAAGAATTTTAAGGGCTTAGTGACGAATTTACCCTCTCTCTAAATTTTATTTTTCTAGTAACGAATTTGGTGGTCATCAAAGGTGGCAGCCATTTTCGGAAAGTGAGGGAGAAAATATCTATGAGGAAGGAACGAGAAAGATTTTATGCATAGAGATAAGATAAATTCAAAGACTTAAAACTATGATACGTTGGACTACGTAACTTTTATGCAAAATTTCTTTCTCTATTTACAATTTTATTCTATTGGTGCACCGGGGGAAATGTTAGTTTTGGGATTTGAACTCGAAATCTCCTTTTTCAAGCTCCTTCATATTTCTTAGTTCGTCAACTGAACAACCTCATTTAGACGAATACTGATTAAATTATAATAGACAATACAAATAATTTTAATAAAAAAGTCAAAAAAAAAACTCCTTAAAATAAAAAATAAATATATCAAAATAACAATAATCCCAATGATATATTATTTTCAATTGGATAACATCATATGGACCAATGAAACCCCACACTCCCCACCATACTAGCTTGTTTGGTGGAAATCTGTCAACACCACCACAGCTCATATCTCCCCCTCTTTCTTCTCTCTTATTTCCTCTCATTTTTCATAAAACATTTAACTAATATATCCATTCCGTGGTACTTTGGAGTCTAGATATATGAGATATTTGTGAGCCCCATCACCAAACATATCTTTCAAATCACCCTTCCATAAACTAAAAAAAATAACCCAATTGGTAGTTTTTCACATGGACTCCACCTTTTTTTTTCTAATTCCATTACTTAGATTGAGCTTGAAAAGACAACCATAGGAAAATTCATGCACTAATATCTACTACTACTACTACTAGTACTCTAGAATACATGCACTTTGTGTGTTTCAGGAAAATTCATTCCCAAACTCCATAAAGCACTATCAAAAATTATACCAACAGTTTTCAAAGTCTTCTATTTTTTTTTTTTCAATAATCAAAGTCAACTACATTTGTTGTCAAATTCAAGGTCAAACTTTCTCACCTCTGACCATACAAAGTATTCAATATTTGTCGTTCAACTTCAATGTATCCCTTCATGTAAAGGATAAAACGCACTATACCCATTGTTGGACTTTTCTACAATTGCACTCTATGATTATAATCTTCAAACTTTTAGAACAGATATTAGTCGGTGCTGAATTGTATTAGATAAAGTTGATTTTGGTGAAAAAAACAAAATGGAAAAAATGATATAAATAAGGGATTTTTACATAGTTGTTGTAAATAAGGGATTTTACATAGTTGTTGTAAAATTTTTACGTCAGCAATTAATAAAAATTTATAGTATGACTAATTAGCTGGTTGAAATAAAATCAAACAATTTTTAGGACATGCCATTTTGTGATTGGCTGAGATTATAAAAAATATTATACAACAATGACAATATATATATATATATATATATATATATATATATATATAAATTAAATCCAAATACTAGTATAGTATTAATGAGATAAAATCTTTTTATTTGCAAATCAATAATTTTATTAATACAGATAGGTATGGATTCAAAACATAGATATGGAAATCAATTTTTTTTATATAAGACTCACCTTCCTAATTAGGGTATGATGTTTGCTTATTTCTTAATAAACTCTTCTTGGATGCAAACAATAATGTTTTTCTATATATGTTGAACTAAATAACGAAATTTAGAGAGTTTGCAATATATACATGGTTATGCTTCTCCTTCTCCTCCTTCTAATAATAAAAAAAAAATTATTATTATTATTAATAAATTATTATTATTATTTGACCACTTATTATTATTATTGTCATTTTATGCTCCTTATTTTTTAATTAGTTAGACAAATTAAAATGTGAGCTTGTAGAAAAGGGTGTCACATCTTGTCACAGCTAGAGTAGCAGCTATTTGGTTGTCCTATATGTCCTAGGGAATTTCAATGATCAATATGTGACGTCAAGACGTTGAGCCGCACAAATTTGATTGTATCTAATTTTCTCACCTCTTGATTTTTTTAATAAGTAAGATCTTATTAAAACGATCCAAGTATTTCGCTTCCTCACTGTTAGTTACTTTGATAAATTCAATAATATGATAATATTGGCTCTCGAGTTTGTACCTAAATGTGACTAGTAATCGTGTGTGTAGTGTTATTTTCTGTTTCATCTAAGTAGACCAAAAAATAAATCTAACTATACCGTTACATTTAATCATGAGTTGGTGGTGATTTTTTTCGTTACAAATCATAAGTTGGTGGTGATTGAGTTTAGATCTCATTTCAAGATTTTGAGTTCGAGTTATAAAAGAGACCGAAAATTTAACTATTCTTTTTGTTGCTTATAAGTTATAATAAAGATAGTAAAGAGTTTTACTTTTTATATTTTATGTACAATTACGTTTATTGAAGATGGACTAGAAGAATATTTTCATTAAACTAGTTAATTTGACTTAATTATCTCTTTTTTCGTTAAACAAAAAAATATATTCATTTTTTTTTGGTAAATGAAGAGGGCAACGCCCAAACAAAAACAAACTAACAACGAGTTCTAGAAATACGAGGCACAGGCACCCCATTTACATCATTAGTAATCCTAGTAGGTAATCCCTCAGGAGGGCTCATTTAGAAAAATGGTATCCATGCTTGCATTCTGTAGACTATGGTTAGCAAGTCAGTCGGCACACATGTTGCCTTCTCTCCAGGTATGGTTGATCTGCACCTCCCAATCTCCCTCAATCAGCCTCTGAATGCGCTTCACTAGGGTTGAATGATTGTTAGCGTCACTACCACCACTAGTCAACATATCCACCAAAGTTTGGTGGAAAAATATATTCATTTACATACGCAAGTTAGTTTATACAAGAAAATGAATATATATTTTATGTAAATGAACGTTCAATTTATTTGGGAGTTATATCAGGGAGTTACATGCACAAGAGCATCGTTGGAAGGATCAAGACACAACAGTCAACTAATCATTGTAATCATTAGTAATTCATAGGTAGTTTGGTAACCAACTTGGACAAGTGTCCAACGTGGAATAGGGGAGTTACCCATGTATATATAGGTCTATAAATACTAGTTTGCAAGAAGGAAAAAAGGGCCGAATTGATCATATAGTAACAAGAGTGTTGAAGATACTGAAAACACAAGAAATAGGGGGTTTGAATTGAGTTGACTATTTTTATAATATTTTTGTTTCCGTTAAAAGAATGTTTACTTCCAAAGCATTTACCTTCGTATTAAATCAAGTTATTAGAAAATGAAGCTAAACCCTTAGTGAACATAACAACATAAAAAGAGAAGGTAGAAGAGAAACATACAAAGTTGGTTTATCTTAGTTCATAATACCAAATGCTACCTCTAGTCCGCCTGTTACAGTGTGATTTCGCCTTCTTCACTCGAAGGTCTTATTGAACTGAAACCAAGAGTATTATTTACCTGCCTCTACATGTGGTCCACTATAGACCTTTCTAGTCCTTTCTAATCGCATCGTGTGGTCCCTAAAAGCTGCCACTTCCATCTTCAGCTCTACTATCTCACTTAGGTTCTCTGCAGAAGGGTGATTACTGGATACTTCACGAGTTTTGAGGCGATCGACCCATTTTTGTCTGTACATGGAAAAGTCCCCTACACCGTATAGGCGATCCTTATACTTGCCTCCAATTGATCGCATCGAAGCATCCAAAATTAGCGCCCCCTCCTACTCCTCCTCCTCAGTGGGAGCTAGTGCAGATGGGTCAGCACCGACCTGCATCACCGGAGTCATCATTGAAAGGTCTCAAGAAAGATTGCTCAGAGAATTTTGCGTAGATAGAGAGTGGATAAGCTACAATAGACTAACATCTAACTTTTCATAATTCATGCATGCATGCCTTTATTCATAATCATTTGACCATAAATAGCCAATGATTTAGTACTAGATTCTTACAGCTAGTGACAGCTAATTCTAGGAAAACTACAGCGGTCAATTGAAAGGAAAGTTCTAGTAACACTCAGCTGGTACAAAGAAAGCATATTCTAGCGAATTATTCCTAGGCAGCATCTAAAACATCATTCAAAACATTACATTATCATTGAACCATTTGGGCTTGGTTTTGTTCCTCTTAGCACAGCCCTTTGGTGTTGGCACACCCAATTCTTCATCTAAGCCCATTGTCTCTTCATAATCCTCTTCTTCTATTGCTATACCCGTAACAATCATGCTGCTCATACTTCTACTAGAGTTCATTTTTGCAATTTTAACAAAAGAATAGAACAATAAAATAATATGGTTGTGTCAAAAAAATACTATGGGAGTACCTTTGTTGTTTTAAAAACCTTTAATCTGATTATTTGTACCACAAAGTTAATATCATACACGTTACTTTCAAGTCACTGTATTCCACAACACATTTATGATAACACCCTCTCAATCCTAGAGTAAATGCCGTTTTAGATCTTTTCACAAGAATGAGATAAAATAATGAATAAATTAATGAAGGTACTCCTTCCATAATAAAAGATAAGCAAATTTGGGTCCTCTAAGTTGTAACGAAATATAAACAAAAACTATTTTTGTTTAAAACAATTTAAGGATAGTATATAAAAAATGCCCTTCATTTAATAAGTGTATAAGTAGTTTGATTTGCTTAAATTTTACTACGGAATAAAAACAATTTTAAAAACGTATCTTTATTTATTATAATCATTAAGTATTAACTAATATCATGAATGCATAGTAGTGTAACCTAGATATAATGCACACATTATTATTTCAAGGGTAAAAATGGAAAATAGTAATTAATAATAATTTCATTGAAAAGATAGTATGACACTTAATTTTTTATTTGTTGGTTTGCAAATGAAGTGACAAATAACACATGTAAATTCATGCATATAAAGTGGAAATCACAGACTCAAACACAGATAACCATGAAAAAATCCAACCTAACGTGTTGTGCTAAGCCTTATATATACACTTTTCAAATGAAGGGTGTGGTTTTTTATAAGCAAAATGATTATATTGAATAATAGTGTTCTTAGTACAAGTAGTATCCGAAACCATTCTCTTCGATCGACCCTACACCATAGCTGAAGGTTGTGGTTAATACCGAATAATTAATAAAAATAATTTTGTAAAACTAGTACAATTTTTTATTTATTTACTTATAGTATTTTGTAATCCGTGTAAAAAAACTCATAGACGAGTGGATCTATATACCTTCCTCTCATCGCGCATGATTGAGTTTGCAAAATTTTGAAAATTGTTTTAATTATTGTGCCACAAAATGTATGCTAAGATGATTCTTATTTTTAGCAATTTCAATCATTTTGGTGCTGTGCAATGCATTGAGCCAACTCTTTTTAAAGCAGAAAAAGAAGAACAACTTAAATATATGGATTCATTGATATAAAAAATTCAACAAATAGTTAAAATATTAATTAGTATCATTTTTTTAAATACTCTCTGAAATAAGTTATGCTGCAAAATATATCAAAATAATATATTATCAAATATAGGAATAATAGGATGCATGGTGGCTGTTTACTCCATCATTTGTCGACTATAAGCGCATAATTAAAGAAACATTACAATAATATATACTTATGTCGACTTAGCAGTTGGATTCTAAACAGATTATTGATCACTCTATTTATATAATTAGATATTATGTCGGCTGCCAATTTTTTTGAATTGTTTAAGCTTGTATTATCGCATAATTTGATATCCCCACTCGTGTTGAAATCTTGAACTCGCAATAGTTATAAACAACTCAATTAAGATTATATTTGGATAAATAGTTTAATTAAGTACTTATTTGGTGGATACTGCGCACCAATAACACGACAATCAAAAATAAATATATCACATATAAGTTATAATTAGCTTTTTTTGACCAAAAGAAACTTATGGTATTTCATTCATAATCAAATTGGCAGTACAGAGAGGAATACAATCAAAGACATGGGTGCTAGCATAATTCATTGATGCTCTAGCTAGAGTATGAGCTACAAGTTTTGTTTGCCTCCTGACAAAACTAACACAAGAGTTTTCTAAGCTAGATAAGAGACTACGACAACTTCGTAAGATAGAGCCATATTCAATTTGAAAATTACACAAACCCCGGATTCCATCTACTACCATTTTGCAATCAAGCTCGATGGTAACGCGGGGAATGCCTAGTTCTCGTAACCAGTTAATAGCTTCCAATAGCCCGATAGCTTCAGCTTCATGTGGATCTGGTCTTCCAATAAACCATGTCGGCTTCACCTTCACAAATGCTCCCCTATAGTCCCTGAGACAAAAAACAATACCATATCTGTCATCTTAAAAAATACTTGCATCCACGTTACATTTAAGAGAGCCGCAGTCTGGGCAGGTCCAAGGCATCTGGATATGCCGGTTGCGCACTGTACCTGCCTCAGAGTGCAACAACTTAGCCCGTTGTGCTTGCTGCCAACCAAGAAAATAGTCAAGACAACATTAAACCGAAAGTTATAATTAGTTTTTATAAACTATCGTGAACAACTTATGGATATGCCATAAGCTATTTCTATATTTACCAAACAATATCACAAGTTTTTATGTCGATAGGTAAAATCAAATAAGCCAATCCAAAATGGTTATGTACAAGCTTTTTCTATGTTAAAAGATAAAATAATAAAGTTAGACTCTTTCTATAAACTATTTGATAATCTATTATAAAAAAGTTGACTTTTACCTATAGATAAAAAGTAGATTTGACCTTTACTAGTCACTTTTACTGTTACCGTGCATTATGCACGAAGTATAATAACACAATTTGTCTATGGGTAAATGTTTTACCTGCTTATCAATATCTTTACCACGATTTTTTAACTATTACTAAAAACGTTGGTGAGAATATGTTACTTTTGTTGAATAGTGCGAATGCTTAAAGAAATAAGCTAAAAACAACTTACGAATATTCATAAGCTATTTTCATAAATAGTCACACAATTGGAAACAAAATTTAAAAAATCAAGTGGCCATATAAAAATTCATACTTAACATGCATGAACAACAAAATAAGAAAAAGTTTATTTACACTTTACAATAGAGCAGGTACATTTGGTTTTGGTTATATATTTTCCATGAGACCAAAATCATCATCTATATACCATGGTCTGGTCTAGGGTGTTATATTCATTATGAGGAGGTCGTGGGGGTTTCCAAAGAAAGATTTGTTGCTTAAGAAGCAAGCATGCTTACTTTCTATAAATAAATATATTTATTTGTAATCGAGTTTTGTCTCTAGGTCGTTGAGAGATGATGTTTCTTGGTAAGAGTTACTTAATTCTCTTTCTTTACGGCGACTGCTTGGAGTTTGAAACAAGGGACATTCCCGATTTCGATCCTGGGTATATTAAATAGACACATTTTCAATGTTGTATTTGTATAGAACATTTGCATCCTAAAAAAGGTTGAGGATCGCCAATTTGTCACAACATTTGAGGGAGCAAGTTCCTGTGAAAAGTGATACATTTTCATTCTTTGTTGGGATTTTATATGAAAATCTTCCTTCATTTTTGCAGTAGTTGTCAAAAAATTGGTCATTCTTGGTCCAATTACAAAAATATATGATGGCATTCACTACAACAGAATTGTTAAAAAAAGGGCGCCCCCATTAGGGGCGCTTTCTAAAAAGTGCCCCTGATGCCCAAAATACGGAGGTCTTTCAGGAGCGCTTTCTAAAAAGTGCCCTGATGCCCAAAATAAGGCTTTCCGTATATTAGGCATCAGGGGCGCTTTCTAAAAAGCGCCCCTGATGCCTAATATTCTAATATTACCGTTTCAATACTCCCTCTCACTCTCAGTACTCGTCTCTTTCCCTCTTCTCTCAGCCTCTCTTACCTAAAACCCTCTTCTCTCACACTCTCATCAGTCTCTCAGCCTCTCTTACTTGAAACCCTCTTCTCTCCCTCTTCTCATTAGCTGACAAAAAAAAAAAACTTATCACTCTCCACTCACTCACTTAACCGTAAAACACAACACTAAGTCACCACTCACCAACACGTGAAAACTGAAAATACCCCAAACGAAAAACGTCAAAACCAGACAACAGTAGCGCCACCGCCAGACGCCAGTCAACCACCACCACCCTCTGTCGTGCTCCGCCGCCGCCGCCGTCTCCACTTGTTCCGTCGTTGTCCCTGCTCTTTCTCAGTCAGTCATTCTCTACTTTCAAGGTTAGATTTCCACAATGCATCAATATTGATTCTGGGTTTTTTGATTCAATCCCTTTTACCAGCCCTTCTTCAATCTGTTTTACTTCGTCATTTCTATTTCATTGCTTCTTTGATTTCGTTTGCATTGTTTCAGTCAGTTAGTCTGTTTTACTTTTTCTTGATTCCTATTTTTATGGTTTGTGTGATTTGGGAATTAGGAATTAGGAATTGGCAACTAATGTTGATGTTAGAAATTAGGAATTAGGAATTGGGAATTAGGAATTAGGAATTGGCCTTGGTTCTGTTTAAAAAAAAAAAGCTTGCGTGAAGTAATGATAATTTGGCAACTAATGTGAATTTGGCAACTGATGAAACAAATAAATGATAATTTGGAAACTAATGATAATTTGTCATTATAATTTAATATACTATGTACACTTCTTATTAGGAATTTTTTTTATAAAATGGTGTATGTCAACACTGAATAGCCAACTAAAAGGATTCAAGAATGGATTCAAGAATATTATTGGCTATTATATATGATATACTAGGGGGCCCTATTTTGAAAATAGTTGAATTATAGGATTTTCCTAAGAAGTGGGATTGATAATATAACACAGTGTTTAAGTGAAAGTATAAAAGAACAAAGTGCAATTTCTTAGTTTCAAAAAATTGTACTTTGTGTGTTTTTCACCATTAATATGTTTAAGCTCTCTTATCAGGAATTTATAATAAATTTCGGTCTAATATGGATAGGAAGTGGATGTCTGCCAATCGTCTGTCGAAAGAATATGTCGATGGAGTGAAATATTTTGTGAACTTTGCCGTTCGACGTTTAGGAACTTCTAGTAAGTTCAAGTGTCCTTGTTTAAGATGTTGTTACGCCAATCGAGTTACTGCACTTGAGTTGGAAAGACATTTAAAGGCCAACGGAATCGATCAAAGTTATATTTGTTGGACAATGCATGGTGAGGAAAGAGGTGAACCTTCAAATATGGATAATAGTACTCAGAGATGTGATCCGATTGATTATCCTGAAACACATACGTTTGATGGCGACCAATTTGAAGAGATGACAAAGGCGGTTGAAGACGATCTTAATGATTGTCCTCAAATGTTTGAGAAGTCGATAACCGATGCGGAGACACCATTGTATGTGGGCTGTACTGAATTCACAAAGTTATTGGCTGTGATAAAGCTGTACAACTTGAAAACTTGCCACGGATGGACAGATAAGAGCTTTACGGAATTACTCGCACTATTGAAAGATATGTTGCCGAAAGACAATGTGCTCCCTTCTCGGACGTATGATGCAAAACAAATGTTAGGCACCATTGGTTTGAACTATGAGAAGATACATGCTTGTCCGAATGATTGCATTTTATTTCGGAATGAACATGCGTTGTTAAAGTCCTGCCCTAAATGTAATGCATCGCGGTATAAGAAGAAAGAATCTGCTCCAGAAAAGGTATTGTGGTATTTTCCCATAATTCCTCGATTTAGACGTATGTACCGTAGTTCGGAAGACGCAAAACAGTTGACTTGGCATGACGATGAAATGATTAAAGATGGTATGCTACGACACCCGGCGGATTCTCCGCAGTGAAAAAGATTGATATTGATTATCCCGATTTTGGGCATGACCCAAGAAACCTACGCCTTGCATTGTCTGCTGATTTGATAAATGTATTGATTGATCCAGACATCTTTGGAGTTGACCACCAAATTTCCCTTTCAAATGATGAACTTGAAGAGGTATATGAGCACAAGTGGGCATCTGCGGCTACTATTACAATGTACATCAGGTATTATCATTATTATTATTATTATTATTATTATTATTATTATTATTACTACTACTATTATTATATGTTAATTTATTTGTATGCATTTTAACTATAGGTATTTGTACCATGAGATTATGAGCACCATGGAACAAACAAAAAGATTTATATTCTTGTGCCCCCAACGTACTTTTCTACGTAACGTCCGCATTGATAAAGACATGTCAAAAGAAAAAGTTGGGGAATTGAAGGAAGCGGTAAAAGCATATATCAATAGTCGCTTGGCTTTGGCACGGGAAAGCATATGTGATTGCTTGTTTTTGGCACTCATCAACTTAGGGTAAGAAATTTAATCTCTATATATATATAACGTGTTATTGAAACATGTGTTATTTATTTGGTTATCCAATTTTTTTGTAGGATGCATTGGATATTGTTGGTAGTTGATCCTAGGAGAAATAGAATTTTCTATTTGGATTCGTGTCACGGTCATTATAGCAACCACACCATGATGAGAGGAATGTTTGAAAGGTGTGTATTTAGATACATCGCATATTTCATCATATAAATTATATATATATATATATATATATCGATTAATTAATATAGTTATATGTATAATGTTTCAGTTGTGTGGCAACTTATTGGGCATCGAATGAGGTCAGGACTAGAGGTGGGAACAATAAAACAAAATGGATAGTAATAAAGGTAAGTTTATAATCAATATTCTTATCCATGTAAACTTTACTTGCATTTTAATAATTAATTGTTATTTTGATTTGTAGTGTCCGAGACAACCCAACAATGATGATTGCGGATATTATGTTATGAAGTTTATGAAGGACACAATCACTTACAATCAAATGGAAATTCCCCAAAATTTATGTAATTTCCATTTTTTATAGTTTGTTTTTTGATAAGTATTTCCATATCTAGCATTTAACCACTTAGTTCTAAGTTTATTTTATTTTATTTTATTTTATTTTGACAGTATTTTCCAGGACATGCGGTTGGAGCTCCATTTTCTGATGACCAACTTACTGAGATCAAAGGAGAGTGGTGTCGTCATGTTGCTTGTTTGATTAATGAAAATCGAAATTCAAGTAATTTTGGTTAGCTTGTATTGGATGTCATATCATTTTTGTTGTCTATGTTGACATTCAGAATTTGATTTTCAATTGGCTAGCTTGTATTAGATGGATTTATAGGTTTATTAGTTGGAATTTGATTTTCAATTGGCTAGCTTGTATTAGATGGATTTATAGGTTTATTAGTTGGAATTTGATTTTCAATTGGCTAGTTTTAATTTTGATTTACAATTGGTCAGTTGATTTGAAATTTGGTAAATATAGGTTGTTGTTGGTTGATGAAAAAGAGAGTAGGGAAGTGCTGCCAAATATTGGATATACCAGAAACACGAAATTTTTTTTAAAAAAAAACATAGAATCAGCGGCTCTTTCTACAAGCGCCCCTAATGTTCTTAGAGTACTTGACAATCAGGGGCGCTTTAAAAAAGCGCTCCTGTTGGTCAAGACAAGAGGGGCGCTTTCTGTTAGAAAGCGCCCCTGATTGTTAGTTGCGCGTAAGACCATCAGGGGCGCTTCCTACAAGCGCTCCTGTTGGCTAACATTTAGGGGCGCTTCTTGCGCGCTCCTGTAGAGTGTTTGGCAACAGGAGCTCCAGATTTAGGGGCGCCCGAAAGCGCCCCCAATGGATAAAAAAAGCGCCCCTGATGCCTTTTTCTGTTGTAGTGATTTTACATATGGTGGATGTGTGGTTCAACAAGACATTTTAGTGCTATCTAAATATTGGAGTGATTTGCTTGATGAAGAAAGTCAAGAGGGAGACATTTCTTTGGATGGATGGTCAAGATGCTAATCTGAAGAGTTCACATTCAAATCCTAAAAAAAAAAGGTTAGACAACACAATCTTAAGAATGCTAAAAAAATAAGCTATCAAGCCCGTTCTATGGCTGCTCCATCAAACTCAACAAAAATTAAAATGCCTCTTTTAATTTGAACACCCATATTCCTTGGAGGATTAAAAATAGATGGAAACTATTTAGGTTTGATTTCTAAGATGGGAATACCCTACTATAGATTTTAATGAGGGGAAAAGTTGGAACCAAATACTAACATTACAATAAATCTATTATCTATCTTGTAATTATTAGCATAAATTTTCAAACTAATTTTTTAGTGTCTTAGAAAATAGACAAGAAGATTTGATGACTATTTAAAGTACTAATAAATATTAAAAATACACATGACAAATATTTGTCCATTTTACTTAAAAAAGACAGATAACTGTCACTAGTATAATTATAATTTTTGAATACCACCGCAAATGTACTATTTATCTTCTACTATCTGCTATCATCCACTATAATCTACTAAAACTAAGCAACTTAACCACTAGGAAAAATTTCAAATAACGCGTGAAAAGTACTTGATCTGTTCTTTTTTTGACTTCAAACTAATTTTTTAGTGTCTTAGAAAAAAAAAAGATTTAATGACTACTTTTTTGGTCAAATTTTTAATGACTATTTAAAGTACTAATAAATATTAAAAATACACATGACAAATTCTTTTGGATTGACCCAAACTAGAAAGCAAAAAAAAACTAAATTAGGGTTGACCCTAGCTTGTCATTGACATCCAAACTAGAACACATTCTAAAATTAGTGTAGAAGTCCCCCCGTGGCAACGACTTCTAGACTGTAAAATTGCAAATTTTTTTACTTTATAGTTGAGAAGTCGCCCCCCACCAGCAGGACTTCTCAACTGTGTTTCTTTATTTTTCATTTTCTTTTATATTAATTTAAATAACTTTAATTTAATTAATTTAGAAAATTAATATTGTTAACTGAAAATTAATTATAAATATTATGGTAAAAAAATATTTGAAAGCGTTACTGTATTTAAAACTGTCGGCAACGTCAACACCATTTAAAAAACACAAAAAAACAACCCGTCTTTTTTAGTGTAAAAAAATTAGTTTTACACTAAGTTTTGGACTGCAAACACAACATTGGTCTGTTTTCAACATGTCGAATGGCACCACGCAGATAGAGTGAAACTGCAATTTGGCATTGTCCAAGACATACCAGTTGCACCAGCCAATTCGGATGACATGCACAACATCGACATGCGAGGACTTGCAGACGAGGACTGGTCTATAAGGCACGAAGTTTGGATTGAATGCTGGAATGAAAGACAAAGTACAGTTACTATGGGTCACCCGTTCCATGGAGTACCGATGAACTCCCAGGAATATATGCAGTGGTTTCTGAACAACTCAAGGCCATGCATTTCTATCAACCAACAGCTTAGGGACCCACGGGGTAGTGGGGTGGGTGCTTTTTGTGGATGATGCAGAACCTTCAGAAACTATGACAGATGCACCACCTATGCCAACCACTCAAGCCGAACATCGCAACCGTAATCGTAATCGACGTGCGACACCAAGTCACCGTGCGACCCAAATTCCCCCAAGCTTTGAGGAAACCCAACAACATGTGCCTCACCGCCACTCTATCTCCTTCACGCCAACCCAACAACATTATGAGCCATTCAACCAGTCAGTGGAACATACACCAACTCAAGATTACCGTAGGCATTCTACGGTAGATCGGTTTTTTAATCTGTTTGGTGTCACCCTAATACGCCGGAATCAGTTGCCATGGTTCGTTCGTTGGACGAGCACGCCCGTCCCAGTTATTCATCACAACTGAAAAAGAACAACCACCTGCCCCAACTGAAAAAGAACAACCACCTGCCCCTGCCCCGATTGAAGAAGAACAACCAGGACCACAACAGTGTCCACGCCGTATTCGCCGAGCACCACCATGCAGAACTGACTATCATCTGCAACGTTAATTTTTTCCTTTGTTTTGCTTTTTCATTTTTTTGTTCAACTCATGTAATGAACTGTTAAGTCATTTAAATAAATGGATTTGTTCTAACATTTTTTACCATAATATTTATAATTAATTTTCAAATAACAATATTAATTTTCTAAATTAATTAAATTAAAGTTATTTAAATTAATAGAGAAGAAAATGAAAAATAAAAAAACACAGTTGAGAAACGTAACTAATATGCCATTGAAAATCGTAAGTGACATTTAATTTTGGACAAATTTCTTTTACTAAAGTGACAATTATTATGAGACGGATGGAGTACTTTGCATGATAGAGAGGGTAATTGATTTGGGAAAAGAAAGTTATTTTTCATCGACCATAATGCGTATTAATAGCATTGGAGCAAATAGGTAGCATCAAAAAGAAGCACAAATCATAGGTTAATGGAGAAGTACATTGATAAATGGTGTAATTGAAATCAAAATGCTAAGAGTTTCCATAAAATGTTCTCAGAAACTTGTTTGCTTGATTTCCATTTCCCAATTACTCTTTTATTTTAAAAATCTTTATGAACAATTTTTTGATTGTCTAGATAACACTAGTATAATAAAGAGATACTGCGTTGTTAAATTAGACTTTCTACCGGTTATAAAGTGGTGTCATTTACGCGTGCAGTAAGTTGGATTTTTAACACCGGTTGTTTCAAAAAATGACGTAAAACGATCCTTTTAAATTGCTTAAAAAAACTCACAAAAGAGTGGTTTTAAAGTCAGTTCTTAGTGGAAATGTAGCAGTAAAATGTCTTTTTTTATAACTTGTTAAGTTAATTGATAACCATATTTTCTTGTAAACGTTTTCACAATGCAGAGAAAAGCTGAGTCTTGGGAAACCCTCATTGAGTAGCTTTTTCGTGAGAAAGCTGCTCATTGACTTTCTGATATGCTCAGAGATGTCCGCTTAGAGGAGAGGCGACTGGATTGGATTGAATATCTAGTCTATGATAACCTACGAGCCCACAGGAGTGCTTCAAAATTCTTGAATAAGTGTGAGTAGAATAAGAAGAATAGGGCATCAAAGAAAGGAGAAAGCTTGGACACTGGAGGTTGTATCTCTGTGGTGCAACACACAGAAAGATTGGTATATATTTAAGCTTATCTTTTCATTATTTCGTTATAATTAATTATAATTTACCATTTACAAACTTATGTTATTAATTATAGTCCAAGAAGTGGGGGCGAATGCCTTGTGGATGAGTTCCATCGCCACACCCATATTAGGAGGGGCACAGGCGATCTTGTAGAGGACTGTGCTCGACTTCCTCAAGCATATTTCTCTTTTTAAGATAATTTCAATTTGAAAATACTTTTTACCAATGACTAATTTTAACTTGTGCATTTAATAGGAAGAGTTTTAGCGGTGATTGTCTTATTTGAAATCTGCCAGTCGACTCGATGAGCTGGAGAAGTTGAAGATGCAGTTGAGGTGTGACACCGTTGGAGGGCCCTATAAGAGTCGTCTGTACGGGGCGATAGACATGTGTGGAAATTTAGACAAAGGTGGTGGTATGTTTGACTTTAGAGCTTCACGAGTGCGAGCCTTTCCCTTGAGTAGCTTGAGATCATCCACGATTTGACAGCGGAGGTAGCTGCTTACAGGGAGCGCGAGAGGAAGATGCATGCTGATCATGCACGACACCAACGGCTGATTGTCATGGTATTTTATCATGTTGGGATGTTAGTACCTCCACCTGAGCCCGAGCAGAACCATCCCGCTCAACATAACTAGGACGACGACGACGCAGATGACGGAGACAGTGGATCCTTCGCTTATCAGGAGAATTACTGACGACATCTAGGTAATTTATGTTTTAATTAATGTCAAAAATATCTTAGTTTTCAGAATTATACGATATTCTTAACATTATCATTTTTATTTTGTTAGGGATATTGTTGAGAGCTGAACTTGAAGATGCTCCATCGAGCCATCAGAGTTTTTTGAGTTGAGGGAACTTGTAGTTTATATATTCTTGTAGTTTGACACTATTAGTCGCATGTTTTAACACTTATCGTATTAGCACTTTGTACATTAGTGTAGTTTATGTAAGTTATAGTCCATGAGAACTTTTTAGCACTTGTTGAGTTATTATAGAAGTTAATTTGGTCTCATTTTTTGGCACTTATTGAAGTTATAATTGGTCTCGCTTGTATTAGTTTATTGAACTTGTAGTTTGTGTTAGCTTATAGTTTATGTGAACTTTAGTTAAATTGGTTTGGAATTATAAGTTTGTTTATGAGAATTGAATTGAATTGGTTTGGATCGATAAGTTGTGAATTGAGTTCGGAATTATAAGTTTGATAATTGGTCTCATTTTTTGGCACTTGTTGAAGTTATAATTGGTCTCGCTTATATTAGTTTATTGAACTTGTAGTTTGTGTTAGCTTATATTTATGTGAACTTTAGTTAAATTGGCTTGGAATTATAAGTTAGTTTATGAGAATTGAATTGAATTGGTTTGGATTGATAAGTTGTGAATTGAGTATGGAATTATAAGTTTGATGAATTGAATTGGTTTGGATAAATAGTGCGTAGGTAACGATGGAACTAGCGAAGGATATTCCTTAGGTAGTGATTGCATTAGCGATGGAATTTAGCGATATATTTGTTAGCGATGGAAATTTAGATAGTATTAGCTTCAGACCACACATTTAGCGACATAATTGCTGGCCATCAGAAATCCGTCGAAACCCTTGATTTACCAACAGAAATCCTGCATTAGCGATAGATTTATCCATCGGAAATGCACATTTTTTTGGTACTGTGCAAGGTTCTCCACTTGTGAATGAGGTTGAAACTTATGGTCTCTTACAATAACAAAATTGAGTGAAGGAGCTTAATTACCCCAACATGTATTTTTTTTTTACACAATCCCAAGGTGTATTTTGAGATAGATTGTTTGGAAGTTCTAGATGGTATCAAAGGTGTATGAAGCAATTTATATGAGTTTGGTGCAATTTTGTTCAAATTTAGAGACACCCTAACACTAGTATAGTAAAGGAATACAATGCCGGTTAAACCAGACTTTCTACACTAGTTATAGAGCGATATTGTTTCCACTAGTGTAGTAGGTTTTAAATCTAGTTATTAAAGAAATCGACGTCAAAACATATTTTAAAAAAATTATTTTGCTTCTTTTCAATTTCTTAGTTCAACATTATGATCAAAAGTACGAATACAATTATAAATACAAGAACATTGCAAGAAATAAAAATATAGAACCCAATATAACCACAAGTGTATTGCTAGAAATTTGCATAGGATATACATTATTTCGGTATACAACATAAAGTATCCAATATGGGTTTCACAAGCTGATTTCATCTTCTTGTTGTTCGCATTTTCTACTACCGTAGAAGATTCCATCTCTGACTGGTGGCATGTTAGTACTCCTTCAGGCAAGGTATATGACATGATTCGCACAAAATACCAGAGTTTCTTGAGAACGCCCAAAATCACTGTTTGATTTAATAGACAGGTGCGTAACAGAAAACCCAAGAACTAGGAACCTTATGAATTTATATACTATTATATTCCTTGTTCTCTTTCAAAATGATAAGTAGGCATTTATTTTTTCAAAAAAGGAAAAAAAAGTAAAGGGGTGTTAGGAAAAGCTGTTTAAATAAAGTCAAGTTAAATAAAACCTTTGACTTATTTAAACAAAGTTTCGTAACTTTTCCCCCTTTCTCACGAAGATAAATGCCTAATCTTGACTCAGAAGGAGAATGTAAAATATAATTGTATATAAATTTACACTAATCCTAATTATTAGATTTACCGTTAGACACTTGTTTAATAAATCAAACAATGATTTCAGATTTACTCAAGAAACTCTAGTCACATTGCATAAACCACGGATGATTAGTTCCTATAAACATATAATTATTGTTAAAAACAATCCATGCATGGATGCATATCTATGCACAGGATTCAACATAATAAAATATTTTAAATACATACCGATCCATAAATACTAAAATATATAAAGATCCATAAATCGTAAAACATATACAGATCCGTAGAGGGAATGTGAATCAAAATAACTAATCTTGCAAAGAAGAATTAATGCAACACAAATCCACTGAAAAAACATGTATATTAAAAAAGAACACATCCTCTACTATAAAATAAGACAACAAATGAACAAATAGAGTAAATGTCAAAAAACAAATAGAAAAAGAGCAAAAATCAGAAAACAAAGAGGTACAATAGGGACAAAGCAAAGGGAGGAGAATAGCCTTCATGGGGTGTTGGGAAACTTTGTTATCTCCATAAAAAAACCATATATATGTGGATGCGAGGGAGACAACATCCACTGAGGTGACACTAGAAACACAACGAACTCAAGCAAACTGGAGAATGGCACGAGGACGAAGCGATGACAAGAAGAAGGGAAAATGACGACGACAACGAGGAAAAATGAGAGAGAGGGAGAGAACCAGGGAAAGAGAATTAGGGTCTGAGTGTTATGTGCAAAAGATAGTAAGAGAATGGATTAAATAAAAGATGTTCTGGGGTTAGTATCTATGTAAAGTATATATATACCACGTTGAGTGTGTTGTAACAACTAGTGTGGAAGTGACATCGTTTTTGAAAACATTAACGTCTCGTATTATGAAATATCCGGCGTGGAATTGTCAGCATTAAATTATCTGAAAGAATCCACGCCAGGTATTAGGGAACAACTGCATGGAATTGTCGGTGTTTTAAACGTTTTAAATCTGTAACGTATCCACCCTAAGCATTCACTAATATCTAGCATTGTATTTGATGCTTATAATGTGGAAAAATGATATATTACATTTTATTTACAAAAAATCCATTGTATTTGTGTTTAGCAGTGGCTATTTTATAAAATCGATGTTAAATCACAAAATATTGGACGTTTCGTGTACTAGTCATAACTTTGAAGTTGGTTATGTTAGAAGACAAAACAATTGTATGACTCGTTCCCTAGTTAGAGCATCACGATCCTATGTTAGTCACTAGTAATTTGATTACGTGTCAACCTGTATTGAGAATGATGTTTTGAATGAAATTCTATGAGTTTATATTCTTAAAAGGGATTATATCTCATTTACTATTTTTCCTTCCCTTTAGTAACATAATTATTGGTAAATATCCAAATTATCAACAAGCAACAAAGACATAACACAAGGAGGACACTGCTCAAACAAAACTTTGGACACTGCTCAAACAAAACTAAGGCATCAACTTGAGAAAAACAAATACTTTTTTTTTTGTTAAAAAATGTATTAATTACAAAAAAAGTGCAATTCAGGGATTTTTAAAAAAAAAGTGCAATACTTTTTTTAAAAAAATTCTGTCAATTTTTTTATAAAGAAATTGTAACAAAATATTTAACTATTACCAATTTTATACAAAGTAAAATTATAGGACTTCTTCAAATAGATATAATTTATATACACTATAAGTGTTTTAAACTATTTACCAATTAATTATAAGTTGACACTTCATTTTGGTCAAAAAAAAGTTGACACTTCATTAAACAGAAGTTAGTCAATTGGTAACCACTTTATATGTCAAGCATTCCATGAATTGTTATTGGTTGTGGTTGTCAAAATCTATACACTATATGTGTATATAAATTAAACTCATTTCATATTTACTTTCCATTTTCAGGGAAAAAAAGCTTAATTGCTACACACTGTCGGCGTAAAGTTTATTACACTCACAACCAATAACAATTATGGTATAAGTAGCATATAAGATGGTTATTAGTTGATTCACTTCTTTTTAATAACATGTCAACTTGTTATTGATCGATGTTGTAAGGCATTTATACATTGCCGGTGTATATAAATTAAAGTTTAATTGCTATGCACTATCGACATAAACCTTTTTACAATCGCAACCAATAACAATTCATAGTATAGTTGACATATAAGGTGGTTACTAACTGCTTAACTTATTGTTAATGACATGTCAACTTATAATTGGTAGATAGTGTAAAAACTATATATAAATTAAATCTTATAAATTAAATAAAAAGAGTTTAATTTATATACACATACGGTGTATAAGCTTTTACAACCACACAAAATCACAATTCATGGAGGGGTTGGTTATCAATTGACTAATTGATGGTTATTTAATGATCCGCCATTCTATAATTGGTAGATAATATAAAACATAGACACACACCTATTGTGTATATAAATTAAATCCAAATAAAAAACCCTAAACAAGTGCTTTTAAATGATTATTTTATTATTGGTAAAAAAATTATTACTTTATTATTTTGTTATTAAAAAAATGGTTATTTTAAGGACAAAACTGTAATAAACGGATACTCAATCTACCGGTTCAACACTTATTTGTCGTTTTATAAATTTTGTTACGGTTTGTCGTTTCATTTACTTTGTAATTTGTAATAATAATAATAAATGTATATTTTGGTTTTTCCTCCTTCACCACCACCACCTAGTTAGTTCCATTGTGTTTCTTTCTTCGTGTCTGTGTGTGAGAGAGAGAAAGAGAAAGAGACACGGAGAGAGAGAGAGAGAGAGAGAGAGAGAGAGAGAGAATGCTCCAATCTCTCATGGATGCTGCTTCTGCTTCTGCTTCGATCTGCGTCCTCCTCACTTTCAAGACATAATCTTCTTCTTCACATAGAAAACATCATCCACGTAAGCATGTCTTTTTTTTTCATCTTTCAATAAACAAAAAAATGTTCTTTTTTTATTGTTAAACTCCTCTCGCAAACAATCCCGTTCTAAAATTCTCCTCTTTTGCTTATTCTTACCATCTCCCTTGATGCCTTTTGATCCCTTTTCGTGTTGTTCAAAATTTAGGTCCGTTTTTCAATTTTTTTACTACGCGTTTTTTCCTGTTTTATTATATATATATTTTTTATAATTAGCTACTAGTGATTTTATAATTTAAAAATAAAAATGTGGAATTTTTTATTCCTTGGAAGACTGGGTTCAATGATCATGGGTTGGGATCTCTGTTGGATCTCTTGGTTTCTGTGTTCATCTTATTTTTTTATCACTATTTAATTTAAAAAATAAAAAATAATGTTCACCTTGGCTGATATTGATTTCTGTGCTTTTTTTTGTGTGAATATATATAGTTTGTGGTGGAACTGGAAATATCAAATAACCGTTTTGCTACATTCTCAAGGGCTTAGAATGTTGCTTGTTTGAGGTTGATTTCATGGGTTGAACAAGAACACATAATGATGGGTTGCTCAAGTGAAGTTGAAGAACAAGAAGTTCCATTTTTTGATGCTTTAGATGATGTTGTGTTAGTCTCAGATGCAAATGATACTGAAATCCCTGAAGCTGATTCTAATCCTATGGTGGAAGGGGTCTTGAAAGATTTCGGATATGGATTGTGGATTCGGAGTCCGAGTAGTGTTCGAGAACGAAGGAGTAAGTTTATAAAGTGGATGGGAATAAGTTTAGATCAAAGTGAAATTGAGAATTCAGTAGATGATGAGAGTAATGTTGAGAGGGAAGAGGAGATGAATAGAATGAGAATGAGTTCTTGTTTAATGGATGATTTCTTTTCGAGTAGGTCATCAATGTCTTGTTTGTCTAACAAGAATTCTTCAGAGGAGTTTGGTTTCATGGAGAATTTGGCACGTCGAGATGGAGAACCGGTGGAGCAGCATATGGAAGATAATGATGGTAGAGAAGCAGTTTTAGATCGGTTGGCGATTTCTGAGGAGTCCGAGAGCACCGTCGAGGTGTCTCCGACTTACCAACGTGAGACCGGTAATGAGTTTAAGCCGTGGACGGAGAGGGCTAAAAAGGGTTGGGTCAAAACATTGCGTTCAATAACATGCATGATGGATAGGCAAGGTGAATCCGATAACACGAGACTAGAAAACGGTTGTGCATTTTCAGGGTGTAGGATTCGGAAAGTTAAGGTTCGTCAATGCAAGAAGCAAACGAAGGAACTTTCCGCTCTTTACATGGGGCAAGATATAAAAGCACATGAAGGTTCAATTTTCACTATGAAATTCAGTCCTGACGGACAGTATCTTGCTAGTGCTGGTGAAGATGGAATCATAAGATTATGGCAGGTAGTTGAGGACGAGAGGTGTAATGAAATCGATATTCCAGAAGTTGATACATCGTGCATTTATTTTACGGTGAATGATCTTGCTGAATTGACACCCTTGTTCAAGGATAAGGAGAAAATTAGAAAAGTGAACAGCTTGAAAAAGACATCAGATTCAGCTTGCATCATTTTTCCTCCTAAAGTCTTTCGGTTGTTGGAGAAACCATTGCATGAGTTCCATGGACATAGAGGAGAAATTTTGGATCTCTCTTGGTCAAATAATAATGTGAGTAATGTCATAATTTCTGTTATTTAATATTCTAATGGTGCATTATGGTATAGATAGATAAAATGCTAGGGAAATTGATTCGGTTCTTTGTCGTTTCTTTATGCAGTGTCTGCTGTCTTCTTCAGTTGATAAAACTGTTCGTCTATGGCAAGTAGGACGTAATGACTGCTTGAAAGTTTTCTCACACAGTAATTACGGTGCGCTTATTACCTCTGTATTCCTGTTATTTTATGTATTCTAGGATTTATCACTAGAATTTTCCTCACTGATTGTATCTTATGATGATGTTTTATAGTGACAAGCATACAATTCAATCCTGTGGATGATAACTATTTCATGAGTGGATCTATAGACGGAAAAGTGCGTATATGGGCAATTTCTGATTGTCATGTTGTTGATTGGACTGACGTCAGAGAAATAGTCACAGCAGTGTGCTATCGGCCTGATGGACAGGTATACTATAGTTTCTTAACAATTTTCTTCATTACAAATGAGGATTTTATGGGAATGAATTTCAGTTGAATGATGTTATCTTATACAGGTAGGGATTATTGGCTCAATGACAGGCAATTGTTGGTTTTACAATGTATCAGATAATCAATTACAGTTGCAATCCCAACTATGCTTACTTGGTAAAAAGAAACTTCCTGGGAGAGGAATAACCGGCTTTCAGGTATTGTTTTTTCTTCTGCCAAGTGAGTTCTGTTGTCTTTTTTCCCCTTTATATATTGTGAATAAGCTATGTTTTCCGTAGTTAACCATTTATATGTTATACAGTTTCTTCCGCAAGATTTCAACAAAGTTATGGTTACCTGCGGTGATTCACAAGTCAGAGTCGTTGAAGGCCTTAATGTGGTTAGCAAATACAAAGGTATTTTGTTTTGTTCCTACATTTTTCAAGAATTTCGTATATGTTCGAAGCAATATTATTTGAAGAAATTTTAGCTCATTTGATGTTCTGATTCTAAGAAATCTTTTTATTTTGTTTTCAGGCCTTAATACGGGAAGTCTAATGTCTGCGTCTTTTACTTCGGATGGAAAGCACATTTTATCAGCCTGTGAAGACTCTAATGTATATATGTGGAATGTTAGTGACGACAACTCAATCTCCATGAAAGCAAAGAAGATTAAGTCGTGTGAGCGATTTTTTTCAAATGCATCTGTTGCAGTACCTTGGTGTGGTATGAAATCTCAAACCGTTGAAAATGCAAAGCAATTGAATATCTTAAATAAGAGTTCACCACTAGCTATATGCATCGATCCCCCCTCTTCATTTTCTCTAAGCCAAGAGTTTTTCATAGATTCTTTACCCAAAGGATCAGCAACATGGCCTGAAGAGAATCTTCCTATCTCAAGCCCGAAGTCTAAAAAGTCCGCAATGCACAAATCTGCATACAAGTTCTTAAAATCTTCATGCAAGAGTACCTCCAATTGTCATGCATGGGGTCTAGTCATCGTGACTGCTGGTTGGGATGGACGAATAAGATCATTCCACAATTACGGGTTACCTGTACCGGTTTGAAGTGAAACGGCCTTTCCTAGATTGGATAATAGAGTCATAATTCAATGCTTTGCTTTGGCACATTGTCCTTGGCAAATTGCATGTTGCTGCTGACTCTGTAACACCAACACTTCAGGTTGAAGGCATGTCCAATGTCTGACACCGACACCGACATCGACACTGATACTTCAATTACTTCCATGTTTCAAATTAAAACCAGTGTCTACATGTTTGTGTTGTATCGTGTCAGGTGTTGGCGTCAGTGCTTCATAGCCTGCTGATGTTCTGAGACTTGAAAGTGATGTTCAAGTTTGGCAGCATCAATAACTAAGAAGATTGAGGTCAATGGTCAAACAAACCACAGGAAGGATTGAAGTTTAGAAATAATTGCAAGAACTTGGACTTTGGTGTGTCCCCTTTAAGATTTCAGGGAATTCAGATCACTTATTGGTTCATGACAAGTGGCTACACTACTGTGGTTCTTATGAGTGGTTAAGTTTTGCATGTCTTGGTACTAAATCTAAATTGCCTTTTCCTCACACAAAAATATGCTGGCCCTTAAAAGAGGTGCAAAGTCATGTTTTAAGACATGGAAAAGGACCCATCATATAATCTTTTGTGAGCCTCTTTTCTAAGAGAGAAAAGAGAATCAAGAGTCATTGGCTGAAGTTTTCAGATATTATGGTGGGGATCTTATTATTGCTTGGACTAAACCAATTAAAATCTCTATGTCTGTTAATATTTCAATCCATCTCATGGTAGGGTCTCAAAATGTTTGGAATTGGAAATGTGATGGGGATGATTGAGATGGTTATTTCTACTTGAACAGATGCTTGTTGCTCCAAAAAAATACAAACAGGTATTGCTGATTTTGCCAGAACTAATGGCTACTGCTACAGTACTACTACTGATTATATTATAGTATTGTCATTTTGTTGATGGCAGATGTGTAAATTTGTAATTTGCTTGTGTAAGTATATTTATTTTTTGTGTAAACGGTTTAAAACAGCTTTCTGATAGTGACTACAAAAGTGTCCTAATCTACAGATTGGATTATAAGAGATTCATTTTAAAGGAAATATCCCTTTCTTTTGCATTACAAATAAAAAATGATGCAGTATTTGTCTTCAGGAACTTTCTAATCAATCTTATGTTGTTTCTTGTGAAAATGATAGATGATTTTGATACAAGAGTAAACACTTGAACATAATAACATCCAGACATTTTTTAAGTGGATTTGATTAAGGACTAATCAAAATTCAGTTGTGAAAAAAAGTGATTTGTGAAGTTTACTAACACCATTGACCTAGTGGCTTGAACTATTCTATGATAGGATTTAAATAAATAAATAAAGTGTAATGGGAGGGAAATAAGAGTTGATTGTAACTACTTGCTTATGTGGCAAAGTGGAGGGAAAGTGAGTGGGTTAGTGGAGGTTATAAATAGGAGTTGTGGGATTAGAATCATTAAGCAAGAAATCAGTTGATCATATTGGGAAACCCAGCTTCTCGAATAGCTAGAATTTGGGAGAGATTAGGCCTCCTGAAGAGCCTATTATTGTTATCATCTTGTATTTTTTCAGTTGTTCTCCATTAATATACCGTTTCTATATTCTGTTTTACTATGAGGAATGTTGTTAGGACACTGGAGTCCACTTGGTGCATCCAAGTTTGATTCCCAATGTGAGACTCGGAAATTGAGAGAGGGAGGGAGAATTCGAAGGAGGGTGACAGTGACAGTGACAGTGGGAGTGAGAGTGGGAGTGTGAGGGTTCAGTTGGGTTGTTGAGATTGGGAGGGTGTGTGAGTGTTTGGGAGGGGGTGCGAGTGTTTAACTATTCATGTTTAAGATTTTGAGCTCAGCTCATGCTCGTAGCCCGCTGACTATTCTTCGTATTTGAATAGTAGCTTGACTTTGACAAAAAAAAAACATACTTTTATCTATTCACATCTTTTCTTTATGGGAATAGTTAAACATGAATAAATACACACGAAATGTGTAGAAAGCATAATGACATCATGCCAAAGTCTATAATATCCTATCAATCAACTAGTCGATACCACCTTACCAAAGACCAAGAAAAATAGAGATGCCACAATATTAACTCTAATTCAAGTTTGGATCATTTCTATGGCTAGTAAAGACTCTGTTCGACTGTGTGTGATCTTGAAAAGGTCATAATACACTTGACTGGAAGTCAATCTCATGCAGGCAATGAAGACGTGGCCAAAAAGAATAAACTGCACACTCCTTGCAATTCCAAAAGAATAAGGGGTGCAAACGATAGAAGCCCAAAACGAGAAAAGTTACCCACATTAGGTGGTTTTGGCAGAGCTCTTTCTCATTTTCCTCCTCCCTTCTTCCATTTGCAAGAGGAATTTTGGGACACCACCTGATCGGCATCTATCCGAGAATGTAGCGGGCTCAGCCTAAGGTGACCAAAAGTGGAGGAGATAATGGCTAGTGTTATGCACAGATCTTCCACCATAGAAATCTCTTAAGGGCTTTACTAAAGGGTGATTGACATAATGGAGCAACGGTATAGAAAATAGTTTAGCAAGATGTTTTGTGGAGAAGATAGAGGTCAACAAGAGAAATTGCTTTCCTTCCTAGTGAGATTCTTGACTGCAGGATCAAGATCAGGATCCCACATCCCCACCCTAACCATCATAAAACATACTGATAAAAAATGCAGCAACATCAAAGTATCTATTTTCAATACACTATGTTTTCTTCTCCATCCCAATTTTTCAAATGTAGTTATGCCACTGATTTCTACCATCTCCCCATATCAACTTCATACAACTATGGTGCATCCACAAATTTCTTTAGTGAAGCTGGCAACTTAACATCCATTCCATAAACTAAATATCAATGGACATAGCAAAACATTGAGACCAATCCCAAAATATACAATGCATAGTGATAAAACAGATGCATGGTAGAACATCCCTTGAAAATTTCCAAGGGCCAGCTGTGAGGAAAAATCACATAAAGGAGCGCATCCGAGGCCTGGTTATAGACTGTGCTCCATCAACATATATGGTTGTTCCTGTCATGTAGCGTGATCCATCACTGATTAGATAGATGACTGTAGAAGCAAGATCATTTTTAGGGTCAAGCCATCTCTCAAGTGGTGCTGCCTCCTTCACCAACTTTTCTGCCCTTTCCCTTCCCACTGATAATGGGAATTCATCATCCAGGTGAAGCCCTCGTGCAATAGCATTAACTCTGATCTGGTACTTCCCTATCTCCAAAGCTGAAACCTGAGGAAAACAAATTAACAGTGTTGTCAATAGAAGAAAACATTAAAGATCACCAGACTTTCTAATATTTCCAAATACGAAATGCAAGTAAAAGCTTTCTTGAATTGCGTAATAGCCAATATATAGTTAATTAAGCTACATGATGGGAACCAAAATTCATCTTCACTCAAATAGAAATGTAAAATTGTATATTAATGAAATAGGGATAGATCAAAGTGATTCATGACCTCAGAAACAGAATTACACTAATGCAAATGTAGAAAAAGTAATAGAAAAGAACACTCTAGGCACTATAGAGGCCTAATCTCTCCCAAAGACCCTAGGTCTATTCTTAATTCTTGCTTACCTTCTAATTTCCCTCCCACTACTATTTATAGCACTCAACTAATGCTCACATTTTCCCTCCAATTTGCCACATCAGCAAGTTGGTTACAACCATTTCCCTCCCTAAGCCATAATCCCCTACATCTCATATATTTAATTTCCCTTCCTACATTTTCTTTATTTAAGATCGTATCACTACAATATTAAATATCTGGAGCAATGAGACATAGTTACTTCCCAATGTGCTATAAACTCCACTTTGCTACCATTTTTTAGAAAAATTGTATCGGGTGTTTTTCAATGATATTGATATCTTCATTTCAATAGAGAGCCGTTTGAAACAACTAGATTAGGAATAAGCAACTCCACAGCAAGCTATGTTTTCTGCCAACCAAAAGAAGTGCAGCTTTGGAAGAAAAACGATAATTATTTGGGTTGCGTTGTATCAAATGGGGGAGTTTCTATGGATAAAAGGAAGAAGGATGTGATATTTCAATGGTCAGCAATAAAAACAGTTAAATTTTGGTGGGGTTTCCTCGGACTCACTAGCTATTGTTGAAGCTTAGTGAGATTACCCTAAAAGTGACATTTCAAATGGAGTCAACAAGCTGATCAACCTTCAAACTGCTTCAGAGAGCTATCAGAGACTCCACTGGCTGTCTTGCCAGATGTCAGTAAGTCATTCTCCAGAGTGTGATACATCTGGGAGGGCTACTGGTGCAGTACAGTGCCATCACAAGAAAAGAGGCCTATTGCATTCTTCAGAAACGCTTTCTCAGAATGCTCAAAAAAGTAAATTGATCTACGAGGTACTACGGGCCATATTTGGTCATTAGGCAGGTCGGATCACTCTCATACCAGCTACAGCTACCAGATCAGGTTTGAATTCATCCAACTTACTTTGTTTTATAGCTCAAAAGGGCAATCAAAACTCACTCAGCAGAACCAGAGTTCCCTGCTGATTTGCGTAGTTATCAATCTCGGATAGCGGCACATAGCAGCCAACTTCAAAAACGTGATAGCACATAGTGGGATGACTGCTATTTTAATTAGTTTCAATACATTAAATAATTTATATTATATATACAAATGCTGACAAAATAAAATAATACTTAATATTGATGAAATATTCATAAATAACTTAAGCAAAAAATACAAGTAAATACCAAAAAAGAAAATCATGAAAACAAGCACGTTTATGCATCTAAGGCTTAAAGTAACTAAACATAAAACTTCATATTAGAAAACGGCTAAAATACAAGGTTTGTTCTGAAGCATTTAGCGGCAGCTACAACAAATTGCACCACTACGGACTTACAATGGCGGCCACCAGCCTTTCTACTATGCCGTTATAACACCATATTACCTGTTATTGACAACTATGATTTGCAAGTGGACTCAACTGTTCACATTAATAAGCAACTTGGGAGGATACCACCACTATTCAAAACCACTTCCCAACATTAAACCTTGGGACACTGTTGCAAGTTGCAACTCCAATGGGTGATGTTTTTAGCGACAAAGCATGGTCAACAGAGATAAAATGGATAGTGTACTCTAGGAGGAGGGAAAATGAACAGAGTTGTTAGGCAGTTAAGTGGTTGGTTGTAAATAACAGCAGTTGGTTATGAGTTAGGCTAGGGAGTAACCAATATGAAAGGAAAGAAGAGCTCATAATAGAAATCATTTGGCATAGTAACAGAGATGTTTGAAAGGGAGTTGTCCCATGAGCCCGTAAGGTAGTTAGCTACCTTATGTATCGACCTATTCCTTTTAAAGATTAATACTTCATTCGTTCTCCCCTGTTTACTTGGATCTTTTCAGTATTCTATATACCCTAGATACCATTTCAACTACCTATCACCATCCTTATTCTTATGTTTCACTCATTTCTAATCATGTTGCGAAAGCATACAGTTTCCTCTTACCTCCTGTGTAATCGATGCAGGGACAGCTCCTCAAAGTATATCCTTTCCCAATTCTAAACTTCTTGTATCAACACAGACAACTAGCATTCTAAGATGTATAATTTAAATCGTAAGTACCCCCAACCAACACAAGCAATAGAACAACTTCTCTCAGAAAAAAAATGATCTTTAATGAAAGTCAAAAAAATTGCAGCACAAACCAAGAAACATTATCACACAAGGATACTTCATATAGTATAACCACTAAATCATGAAAATCTTCCTTCTTTTACAAGCTGATTTTCAACAAATGATTTGCCAATAACATAATAATCTCATTTTTAGGGAAACAAAATATAAATTAAATAGGAGGTATTAATAGATGTTCTCTTACCCTAACTAATTGCTGCACTCCAGCCAAAGCTGAGCCGTATGCAGCAGCTCCTGGATAAAGACCTCTTTCAGCACCTATAATCGATGTTATAAATACAATGGAGCCTCCTGTATTAAAGTCCCGCATCCTTTGGCCAACAGCTTTTAACAAATACCACACAGCCATAAAATTTATATTGACTACTTTTTTAAACTCGCTCTCGGCTAACTCAAGATGCTCTTGCATCTTTCCTGAAATGAATAGAATCACCCACTCAATAGGCTACTACTGGAGCACATGAAAGAAACCAAAGGAAAAACCACACTCCACATATAAAATCATATCATCATGATTCATGTTATTACTAAAAAAGGGAATAAAGAGTAATACCAGTCTCGAGAAGAGTTACTTTTGGCTCCAAGTCTCAATAAATTCAATTTTAACTAAATCAATTTTATAAAATTAAAATCACCAAAAGTCAGTTCAGAGGAGATAAATTTGATTTTGATAAACATAATATTTGATTTTGTCAACAAAAAAAAACATAATATTTGATAGTTAAAAATCAAGATTGACTTGATTTCAAAAGCAAGGTTGGCTTATCATAAGCATAAAAGTGCTTATCTTTAAGCTATTTCTATAACAAAAGATACAATAAAGTCAAATTTTATTCATATAAGCAAAAAGTTGTTTTCATAAGCTCTCTAGAATAGCTTATGTAAATAAGTTGAAAACAACTTATGAACATGTCATAAGTTGTTTTATAAGCTCTTCTCAATACTCTCACAACAAGTACATAGGTCAGTAGATAAGATCAAATAAGTCAATCCAAAGAGCCCTAGAAATGTTGCTAATTGCTATCAAGTTAAAAAAATTACGATACTAAAAACATGCTTTTTTTATTTTAGAATAAAAACTCATCCTCACTTCAGATACAATTTCACCTAAAATCAATTTAAAGAAAACCATTCAAAAATTAATTTGATCATTTACTCACTCCCAAAGGTGAACTTGAAACTTGATTGTTTACCTTCATAAGAGTAACAATTAACAAAAGCATC
The DNA here is from genome assembly GCA_963573325.1 of Astragalus glycyphyllos. Taxonomy (NCBI): domain Eukaryota; kingdom Viridiplantae; phylum Streptophyta; class Magnoliopsida; order Fabales; family Fabaceae; genus Astragalus; species Astragalus glycyphyllos. The sequence goes on along the minus strand of OY754309.1, from coordinate 90,311,078 downwards.
CAATTTCCCCAAAATCAGACACGCCTTATCAACAGCATCATGAAAAGTCGATTCATTTTGATCCTCCATATCCAATCCAACGACATGAACAACGGGATCAGTAACAGCAACACCATTAGGGAAAAGCGAATCCGTTATTTTTTGAGCAATGATTTGTAATGAAGTAGCATCTCCCATCAAAACCAACCTGAATCAAATTAACAAATAATTTAATCGAATCGAACGAAAATGAGATAGAGGGAGAGGGAGTGTTCGTTTACCTGCATCCTTGTTTGGCTAAATGGAAAGCGATTCCATGAGAAACGTCGTCGCCATTGGAGGTGAGCAACACTCTCTTGCTTGACTTTTCCATTGATGGTCAAACGCTTTTTCAATGGCAAATGGGATTTTCCATTATAAAATTCGGGATCTACATCTACTAACTATTCTTCGTGAAACACGTTTCTGTTTCGTATCGTGAAAAACGTTTCTGTTTGGTATAGTTAACACTTAAATGAAAATTACCAAAAAATAAATAAATAAATTAATGAAGTGTTGGATATGGGTTGATGATTCTATTATGTGTCGTGCAACTAATTAATTATGGTGAGGCCTAGGTTGCACTTTGAATAAATGTGGGTAATTTACCTTAACTATTTAAAAGATGACACATGGATTCCCCTAACATTTATCACATAAATAAATTTATATTATTTATTTTACAGTTTTTATTATATATTTATATTAATTACACATTCACCCCATTTTAATAAATGTATTTGTCATTGGATTTAAATTTAATAAATTTCACCTTGGAGCACTCGGCCACTAGGCTACAATTAACAAGCATTCATATATTTATATCTCATTTTATTGAAATATGATACAACGCGAAATTTTTATATACGGATTAGTTTTGTATCATATTTATGAATATAAAACTAATGCATTAGTTTTGAATATAAAATAAATATGATACAAAACTAATCATATTTATTTTATATTTTAAGGAATTGTTGTATAAATAATTTTAATATAATAATTAGAACTTCTCTTTTCTATAAATATGAAAATATAATAATATTCTACATAACTAAATTTGGAAATATTTATTTCATTTTGAGTTGAACTTTATATATTTCAAATTTTCATAGTTAGGATTTTTTTAAAAATTTTTAATATATGAAAATTTGAGAATTTTTTAAACGAAACTGAGTCAATGGTCATGCGGTTCAATAATTGACTCTTCGAACCGACATCTGCCCTAGTGACTCAGTACCCTGACTGAGCCGACAATCGATCTTGTTCTTAAAACACTGGATTAAACATTTGCTTTCAAAACTAATCAAGTCCCAACGTAACATGCAAAAGAATGTTAAAAATATTACAAGTTTTTAAAGATAAAAAAACAAATTTTATATATAAATTAAAATAGGAATACAAAAACACTTGGTGTTAAAAAGGAATACAACTTGTCAAAAAAAAAAGGAATAATATTCCAGATATAATCAATAAAAACTTAAAGGTTTAAGTTTTTTTTATTTAATTGTTGAAATAAATAAAGAAAAATTTAATTAAATAAATTGAACAATTAACTTTTTGATTAATCATATAATTAAAAAAACCAGTTTTTATTAGATAAAAACAAATTAATTTTTTTATTTTATTTAAATACATTTTCAATTATACTGGCCATGGATAATTTCATGTATCTTAGTGCTAACAAGGATTCAATGACAATGGAGGATTTCTTGTACCATTAGGAACTCAATGTCACTTAGCATCACGTTCTTAAACCATGGATGACTCTACGTATCACCGTGTGAACTAGAGCTCACTTTACGTCTAATTCGATTGTCAAAGACGATTCCATATATCATGTTGCGAACTAGGTTCACTTGCCTTCTAGTTCCAATGACCATGGATGATTCCATGTATCACAAGCTTACAAGGATTCAATGACTGTTGTGAATTTCATGTACCACTATATATGAACTAGGACTCACTTTATAGTCCCCCTATTTTTTTTTCACAATTTTGGTCCCCCTATTTTATTAAATTATGAAATATTGACCAAATTAAAATTTAATCTCCTCAGATACCGATGTGTAACCAATTTAATTGATGTGGCATTTTTACTCGGCCTAATTGTGACACTATGTCATTTTAATAGGTTAGCTTTAACTTTGGATTTTCTTTTAATTGAGTCAAAAGGTAAGGAAACCCTAGTTCACACAACGCTATATGGAATTATCATTGATCAGTCAAATCAGACGGTAAGTTGATCATTGTTTATGTGGTCTTTACTATCAAATAGGAAGTGGTCCCTAGTTCGCTTTGTGATACATGAAATCTTTCGTGTTGAGCTGAAATATTTTATGTTCTTTAGCATCGAATAGTAAGTGAACTCTATTTCGCTCTGTGGTACTTGAAATCTTCTGTGGGGAAGTGAAATCTTAGTATTAGACAGTAAAGTGAGTCCCGGTTCTCTTTGTGATACAAGAAGTCTTCTATATCCAATCAAAATCTTAGTGGTAATTAGAGAATAAGTGAACCCTAGTTCGCTCTACAATACATCTCTTGTGTCGAACCAGAGTCTGTCAAAAAATTAATCGCCGCTATCTCATTTTGTTCTAGATGTGTTCATGTGGCATTTCGTCTTGTTGCTGTGTTTCTTTAGTTTAGATCAACAAATCAAGTTTAAGTCATTACAGGTTCAACCGATGACTGAGAACTCAAAGTTAGATATCCGAAGACATGGATGTTCCATTGACTTTTATTTTGTCACGTTTGTTGATATTTTACTGTCTTAATTTTTATTTTATACTAAGTATTAATATCATTGTTTTAAATTTAACGCCTGGTTGCTACAATTTTCTTGAAAAAACACTTTAATAATAATAATAATTTCGTTTTAAAGTTGTCTCCTATTTGTTACAGTTTTTTCTTAAAAAAACTTTTTTATAACTGATTGTTTTCAATAAAAAAAATTTATTTTCGTTACAGTATACAAACAAAACGAAATTCTTTTTTTAGATAATCTATAAATTATTGAAATATCAAAATTATTATGTCTTATCAATATGAGCAACCTATTAAACCTCCCACCGTCAATGCATATATAGTTTAATATAATAAGTTAATTGTTTTTTATGGCAATCAATATAATAAGTTAATTATTTGCCACAGTTAATAAGTTTATCATATTGTGTGAAAAGAAAAAAAAATCTTTTTGAATGTGAGAAGAAGAAGAAGAAAGGAAAAAAATCTAGTCACATTAGTAAGTTAACTTTTGGACTTCCCACCGTCAATCTAATTTTGAATTGATTTTTCATGTAAATCCAGTTTTAGAATTAAGTATTCAAGCAAAAAAAAAAAAATGAAGAAACGAAGAAGTATATTTTTCTGAGGAAGATGAATTCAAATGGGGTGGGATTGGTGAATGGAATAAAGAAACATCTCTCCTTGAAAACATGCATCTTGCTAGTTGAATTGGAATAAAGAAACATGCATCTTGCTAGATTTATTGAAATCTAAAATTTCAATAAATGAATTGGGGTAAATACGAAAATAACATAAATAAATGCAGAATCTATAATATGGATAAATTTGTGTGAGAGAAACAGTACTTTACATGTGTCATAATTCTATTGGTGCCACATCAAATTGGGTTAATTGTCCATATTTCTTGAAAGGCAACCAAGAATTTACCATTAATTATTGATTTTTTTGTGATAAAAAAGGCTAAACTCTCGAAATAAAACTAGTGCCCTGTTGTACCAAAAAAAAAAAAACTAATGCCCTGTTTGACAAGTAGGATCCGCAAACTTATAGCGAATTTGACTAGCGGATAGCGGATAAAAAAATTAGACCTGTTTGGCCGGTAGTAGCGGTTAGTGTTTTTGGGTAGCTTATGACATTTTTTTAAATGCTACTTTAAATAACGTTTGAGCTTATAGCTTATAACGTTTAATTTTTTTTGCCCATTTTACCTTTATTAATTTTATAATATTTCTATTGTAGTATCTCAACTTTGTATATCAGTCACCTCACATGTTATTTGTACTTTCCTTTCTTGGTCAAAGTTTTTTTTCCTGTAAAGCCAATCTTTTTTTTTATTTGCTTGTACATGTATGAATTAAATCCAAAGCTACTATTAAGTGTTATTGTTAACAAAACTTCCAAACAAAATGAAAAAAAATTATAACAAACGCATCACCACACTGCTTCAATCACAACATTCCCGATGATCTGACATGGAAAGGTAATTTGGTTGGTTTGTACACAGCTAAAGATGGATATCATTGATTAACGTCTACTAATCATCTTTTGAATGGAGACACTAACTCTGAGTCTTGGAAGTGGGTGTGGAGGATTCAGCTCCTGAGAAAATTAAGTTCTTCCTCTAGGCAGCTTGTCATAACGCCCTTCCTACTAGAGCTATGTTGCATAATAGAGAAATGTTAATATCCTCCAACAATCCTAGATGCAATGTAGTAGGTGAAGACATTCTCCACTGCTTGAGGGGTTGTCATTATTTCCATCAATTATAGATGTCTATAGGATTTGATAACACAAATTTTTTCAGTGATGCTAACTTCACCTCTTGGTTAAAGAGAGGAATTACAAGTGCCAATTCGTTCTTGTTTCTCTTGAGTGCTTGGTGGATTTGGAGGGCCCGAAATCAATTTAGCTTGGCGCAGGAAAATGTTACAATCTTATCTAAAGATGCTAATTTACAAACTGGCTAACCCCCTTCAAAAGCTTTTTTTGTGTGTCCTTCTTCTAATTCCTTGACGCCCCGTTTGGTTTCCTGGCATCCTGAGGCAAGATCGGTAAATGTGGATGGGAGCAGCTTTGTTAATCTAGGTGCATCGGGATATGGTGGTGTGCTGAGACAATTTAATGGTTAGATTAGCAGATTCATGAGATCTGTGGGATTTTCTAATAACATCCATGTTGAGTTAATGGCCCTTTACCATGGTCTAAAATTAGCTTGGGAAAAAGGATACCACAATGTTGTTTGCTATTCTGATTCAACTCTGGCCATTCATCTAGTGTCCAATATTGTTAATCTGTGGCACCACTATGCAACTATTACTTACAATATTATGGAACTCATTGCAAGAGATTGGAATGTTCAATTGTCTCGTACTTTGAGGGAAGCATATGCAACTGCTGATTATTTGGCTAAGAAATAAACATCTAATTCAATCGACTGACAAGAGTTAGACGACCACCTGATGGCATCAACTTGTTTTCTTCAATGAGATGCCGCTAGATGGCACCACTATGGGGATGTAGTTTTGTTCTTTTTGTGCAAGCCTTTCTTTTTTCTTTTAGTTTTCCTACTCTTACAAAAAAAACAACATCACCACATTCACATGTTGTGGTCCATGATAAAAAAATGTAGGAAATAAGGCAACCGTACAAAATATAAATTTAAAACAATAAGTTACATTATTAACATAAATAACTAGTTGATAATAAATAAATTAGTTTAATTATCAAGTAAATAAATAAATTAGACCTTCATGAATTTTAGGTAAAAAATAAATTAGAAGTTCTAGAAAATATATAAATTAGACTATTAAAATATAAATTTGAAAAATTTAATCCATAAATATCTTAATAGTTTGTTTAATTATCATGATTTTATAGAAAAATATTAATTTATATATTTTAACATATTTTACATTGATTAAATAAATTTAACCATTAATTAAACACGTACTTTTATGTCATTTCACATTTATCAGCTAGTCGAACCGCTAATTTTACTAAATACTTTATTCCCCATCAGCTAGCTTATCCACTATCAGCTATCGCTATCGACTAGTTTATCTGCTATCCGCTATAAGCTCATCTGCTGGCTTATTCGCTATCCAGTAGTTTTTGCCAAGCAAAGCCGAAGAGAATTTGAGGATAGAAATTCCCTTTATATCAGCCCAAAGGGAATTACAAAAATAGATTCAGGAGGAAAGCTATGAATAACACAAGTTCTCACCATAGTGATGCTATCCTTAGTCAAAATGTGAGCAAATATCCATGTATTTCTCGGTATCGTGATTCTTAATTCTAGTGCAATGATCATGGATATATAATTGCAATCTCTAAGAGTGACTTCCAGAAAGCACCTCTAACAGAAAGAATCAATGATGTAATAGTTATATGAAATTTATAAGATGCATGAAAATTGACTCAAAGATACATAAACTCAACGAAAATTGACTCCATGTAATGTAGATGCATGAAAATTTACCACTTGCAGAGTGAGGGGACATGATCCTCCTCATGTTCATTCAAGATTGGCCATGTTATATATGCATATATATGCTGAATCAATGATGCCCCAATAGAAAATCAGAAACGATGCATAATAGAAATTAATCAAATGATACTAGAGAGTAAAAAGAAATAATGCTTAGGAACTTACCTTTGAGCATAAAAGCTATTAGCCACAATTAACAACCTCCCACTTTCTAACACTGCTTGCCCAAATGAGCATCTCAACCACCAACACACATTGATATTGCAACTGTGATTGGAATACTCATTTGAGCAAGAAATATTACAAAGGGGACTCAACAAACAAACGAGAGGTTCATTCAAAAAGTTGGTCCTATTGACAAAAAATACACCTCAATAGCCATATTTAAAGTGGTTGAGAAGAAGAGAGGCACTGTTGTGAGATTGGTTGAAATTTGAAAAGAGGTTAAAATAGAAAAGACTTGTAGTTGTAGGTATACGCATAGAATGGCAGCTAAATTGATTTTTTAGACCCAACAAACTAAAACCATTGGGAGTCAAGTGAAGACAATATTTTTGTCTCTCTTTGCTGTCACATTTTGTGCTCTTACTAATGACAATTTGTCATGCATGTAATAAAATAGAATCATAATTTATTAACTCTTAATATTTGATTGGTGAGAGACTGTGTCTGTGAGACGTACACCGTTTTTTTAAGATTAAAGTATAAAGCATAATGTATAATTTGAGTGTTTAAATCATGATTATAATTGCACATGTGGTCTAATAAATAAAAAAATGAATACATGGTTAAAGTTTAAATGCACTAGTTTAGAAAAATCTTGATAAAGGGAAGAAAAGTTGATGTAGAGCACATGGACCTTCCCTCTCAACTTCCTGATTTGGTTGGTTAAAAAAGTGGGAGTGGCCAAAAAAAATATGAATCAAGTAGGACTGGCAAATCTACCCACTTTTTTGTTAGCTTTACATGACACTTAAGCTAGTTGTTCACATAGTACGACATTTCACATTTTTTTCAACATTTTTTTTTATAATTTGATAAAAATATTTTAAGAAAAACATATTTAAATAATCTCACTTAATATTGTTGTGCTCAAATTTGTACTAAAAAAAAATGTGTTACTAATATTTATCATCTTTTTAAAATCTATATGTGTTCATAAATTGAACTCAAATGAGTTACAAACCCAAGTTGTATGTCTGAGTGACCGTGTGTGATGTTTATTTGTCATTTCATCTAAGTTGACAAAAAAATGTTACTAACATCATTATTTTGCCATATCTACAACTCTTAACTCCAAATTCTATCACTAGTAGAGTCAACTTTCTGTTATATGCTGAGGCGAACAAGTTAGTAAGACAACTAGGCTACCATTGGAAGCTAACCATCCAACTAACGATCAGTTAGTCAGTAACCAATTTCTGTTTAGATTTGTTGTGCAAAACTAATCGACTACGAGTTAGTTAAGCAATGAGTAATTGATATTATATAACCTTTTGTATTCGCAAACAATCACTCAGCAAGGAAGATTCGTTTTGATTAACTCTGAATTCTATTCAATTCTATCTTTCTCCCTATGCTTATTAGGTTAAGAACTTGCATCTTTCTAAGCGGTTCTGATAGATATACTCCTCAGTCTTTCGTTTAGGTCTCGTCACCGCTCTCTATCGCCTCTGTGTCATTGTCTTCATCTTCTTTCACTATGACCTTGGAGAAACTCGATTCTGATAACAACTTGTTATGGTATCAGCAGGTCGAACCAGTGATCAAAGCACATGAACTTCATCATTTCCCTGTAAATCCAACTATTCCACCAAAATACAAATCGATGGACGATTCCTCTGTGAAACTTGGGAACAACAAGATCATTTACTTTTGGCATGGCTTTGATCCACTATCGAACATGAAATTCTCACACGAATCATCAGAGTCAAGCATGGTTGGATGGCTTAGGACAAAAGTCACTCTTATTTTCAAACGCACACCAATGCAAAATCTATGCAACTCCACACTTGGTACTAAATCTATTTGAGTTTTTACATTGCATCCATACCTTAATTACTTCTCTTGATGCAATTGGTGAACCAACCTATCTTTACGAGCATCTTGATACCATTCTAGAAGGGTTACTTAAAGAGTATGAACCAACTATTACTCTTATATGTAGAAAATTTGGTCATATTAATGTCAACGAGGAAGAAACACACCGCCCCAGCAAACCTCACTCAAGTTTCCCCTATCTGTGACTCTAGTTCCATTTTAGGCACTTAGTCGCAGTAGCTCCCTGCTTCACTCTTGTGCCTCCTCACCATTGCGTCGACGCAATGGGTGAGGAGGGTGTGCTAGAGGAGGTCATGGCTCCATACAGTGCCAGGCCTATCATTAGTTTAGTCATGATGTTTCAACTCGCCATGACTGTTCCAAACATGACTATTGAGCAACATTTTCTAAAATTAGTTTGTTGCTTCTTTCTATACCTCTCAATGTTCAGTAATTAAGCAATCAAATTATTGGTTCCGAAATAACTTTTTTCTAAAATATAATACTTGTCTTATGTAGTACACATATCAATGATAGTCTGGAAATGAGGTAGCTCAATTGGTTTGAGCTAAGGATATAAAGAGTTGTAACAAGGAGTCAGGAGACCAAAATTCTTCATAAGTAGAAAGACTAAGATATATAACAATTAATGTACTAACATTTGTCAATAAACAAAATTGTTAAGGATGGACTACTTTACCCTAGATCATATCGGTGAGTGATGAAAGGCCAAAATTATGTCATTTTAAATTTGTTTGTTTTCTATTTTTTTTTACAAAGGCAAAATCGGGAAGAACTAGTTGACTACATCATTTGTATCCTCTTATGACAAATACTTGTGATTAATCAAAGCTCATCATGATCACCTTCCACATGACTATCTGTATGAACTGTGTTATAGAATATGTATTCATGATTGAGCATCTCCTGAAGTGACAATGTCCTATCTTCATTATCATCAGCCTGCATAAAAAAACAACACTCTCATATATTCTTAAAAGTCACACCTACCATGAGATCTTATTGGTTGACAGTGTAAAAAATCTTTACTCTATCGGTAAATTTCTGTCACACCTACCCTGAGAAATGTAATAACTTACCTCATTCATCAAATAGCATGTGAAATACTTAGCATAAGCTAACTCTCCAGGGTAGATGTAAGGAAGTATAGGTATCAATTCTTCTGGTGACAAATATCTACCAAAACAAAATGGGTAAGTTTAGAATTCATAAAAAAAAGGTAAATTTAGCATATGGCAAATACACTGCATAAGTATATATCCAAAAAACATTCAATTTATAATTATGAATTATATAAAATCATATAGTTGAGAGTTCCAAAAAAAACTTACTGGTCCTTATTTACATCAAGCTCAGCAAATTTATCCTTTGCATTAGGTACAATCTGTCCATTGGCTTCAAACTCCATATAATTTTCATATGTACTATATAAATGGTCTTCAAATTCACTTAAAGTAAGTTTCCCATCATATTCCTGATCCATGCGCCTGTATCACAAAAAATAAAAAATATGCCTTAGGTGATTTTTGGAATTTAAAATCAGAATTGCAATCCCCTATTTAGCCATCATTTTATTTTCAAAATGTGTTGAAATTTCAAAAACATCTTCAGGTATAGCTTTTAGTAATTTTCGGGATTGAGCTGACTAATGCAAGACATGCATGTTTGAGGACCAAATTGACTAATAAAAGATCAATTTAAGGATAAAATTGATTGCAAAAGACACTTTCGAGGATGTTTTGTAATTTTATACATACAAAGACTATAACTATAGCATCTCACACATTCAGAGAGAGAAAATTAGTATTTATTCTATTATTTTTTACAATATATCAACAAACATTTTAAAAAGCAAAAGTTTTATTTTTTAATCAAATAAAAAAACAGATTTCATAAAATAACAAAGACATATATTTATAATGTTTTTGTGTGAATACAAGTTCTGAAGAGGGCACCTTACTCCAAAAGGGTTCATATTTATAAGACATAAGATAATAAAATGTAGGACAAGAAGCTTACTTAAGTTTATCTCTCACCACCCACTTCAACATTTCTTGATTTTTGCTATCTTCCGGGTGCATTGCACTACAGTAAAAATTGAGTATATTGTGATCAATTCCAGAATATCAAATAAAAAAACAATTTCAAAAAATGTAAGCGACAAAAAAATATTAAAAAGAAAGAATGAGACAAAGAAGAAAAAGTGATGAGTTATTTATTATTACTCTCTAAGCTCTGTAAAGTTAAGAAGCCCATTGTGATCAAGATCTGCAATGTTAAATCTCTCCCTCCACCATTCTGCATCTCCATGCCACATTTCTTTTTTCTCTGTTTCACCACATATAAATATTATTGTTGATGAATATTTAATTACATATTAATTTTCAGATTTATCTATCACTAGATGTAATCAACTCATGTAAAATCTTGTGCAAATTGGTTGGCAAAACAAGGCTCATCTATGGAGCATATATAGAGTTCACTTGTGACATAATTGTCCTTCAGTCATTCTACATTGCAAATGCTATAGGAATTTGCTAGATTAAGACTTTAGTTGGATTGTTTGTTGCTTTTTTGTTTTCTTACTAATCAAAATAAAATGAACTCATGTAAAAACATATAGAAAAATAGAAAATAAATTATTAAGACTATTGGCTACTTTTGTATTAAGACGTAAGCCTACCACCATTTCATACTCAAGTCTCTTAGTTTCATTTTTTGAAATCCGGTTATTCATTTATATTTTATAAAAAAGATTCCAGTTATTTCGAAACGTCTTTTAAATAAAAAAGTTATTTTTTAAAACTTTTGTCCAAACTAGTGTTCAAAATGAGAAACCGAAGGCACTATTAAGAATATATTTGGAATAACTTAAGGCACTATACGATTGATGAGGATTCTCTGCAGTTGGGTATGTCTTCTTTCAAAAAAATTTATGACAAAATAATTCGGCGGTCAGGATTGTATGTTCAGTGCATCCGATGGTTGATGTTTAAGGAACTGTAGTGACTGCATGAAGCAATGACTATAGTGGATCATGGTGCTTGAAACGAAACAAAATGCACGGTATACACTAAAAAGAAATGTTGCAAGAAGACTTGCCACAATATTTTTGTCTTTCCTTTTGTACCAAAAAGTATTTACTCTTAAAAAAATGAAAACTTTGAACAAATAATTCACCTAGGTACTCATTAAAAGAGAGAGCCAAATCCCCATCTTTGTCTTTAGTTTCCAACTCAACCTGTGTCGCATAATTCAATCTATCCATAGCTCTTTGAGAAATCCAAGCCCCCAATTCATTGAAACTAACAACACCATCTTTTGGTTCTCTATCCAACAAAGGGAACAAAATTATCAACCTCAATGTGGTGTTCAATCTTCCACCCGATGTAAGATATTGATATGTCTCTGCAACATCATTCACCGATGTCGTACTATTCAAACCTAGTACCTATATAGAAACGAAAGAGGAAATAGTTATATATTCATTCAAATTTTGTTATCTGCAAATACAGTCTCTACACTGAAAATATTTACCCTAACAACATCGACTTTATCTATTGTGCTAGGCCTTACAAATTTGAATTACATGAATAACGACTATATTAACATTACCGACACACGAGGAGAATTAGCCTCAGCCTCAACATGTTGCTGTTGTTGTTGTTGCAATTTCTTTTCGACCTCTCCCTCAATCTTCGTTACAATAGGGTCAAAAATGGGCGCTCTTTCGAGTATTCTACGGTTAAGGCGGCCTTTGGGTTCTTCAAGGTTCAATTTTGGAGATAGAATTATGAAGAAAATGAATATGGCGGTGGCGGTTAGGATATAAGCCACCGCCTTTGACATCTTCAGGTACCTGAGGTTCTGAGAAGAAGTGGCTATGGAGAGAGAGAGAGAGAGGATTTGGGAGAGATGAATGAGTGGGAAAAGCGGTTAATGATGGTTGGAAGTTAAGGATATATGGGGTAGTGGTTAAAATGAGACATCTATCTACAATGTTTATTTTTTATGTACTAAATTGGCTGATATGTATGGATGGTTCTAAATCTTTTTGCATTCATTAGAAATATACTATGTATTAAATTAATCACAGCCTATGATTGATAGCTGGACTTTTTAGGTAGCTAGTGTCAAATTAAATGAGAACTAATTGTGCAATTATTTTATTTATTGGAATCACTTGTGAGTATTATTTATTTTGATTTTATTTCTTTGATTACTAACAGTATGTATATCCGTGAATTGACACGGATCACACCGTGTTGGTTGGTATGAATTTCAAAAACTAAAATTTGATATTAAATGCATAGTAAGAGTATTTTTTTGATACAATAGTAAGAGTATATCTAGAAAGAAATGTATATAAATAATAAATTATCATGGTTATAAACATAGGATTAAATATCTCCATCTCTATATTGAAATCAAGTCTATTTTACTTCAATTTAGTTCTGCATCAAAACTAATTCTTAATTTTATTAGTTTTGATCTTTTTCGTTACCCTCTCCCTCCAGCCTAGCCTGTTGATGATGACGTAAGTGGTGATACTGTCTAGGAGAACGTCAACGTCTCAACACCATAGTCCTCGAAGGAGGAGATTGGGAACGCCGACGACCTAACAATGATGTAGTATGGGCCTTTGCCTGATTGCTGAGAAGGTTGACCAAGTCTTACACAGCCTGTGCCAGAATGGGGACCACCTCGACAGCAGCATTCAGAGGTGGTGGGGTCGACTTGCAGCCCTTCGGCCGAGATAGTCTGAGGAACGCCTTCTTCCAGCTAGGGGTGGGAATAGGCCGGGCCAACCGACATGGGCCTACGGCCCAGCCTACGTCAGGCCAGGTCAGGCCAGACTTTTTATTTAAACAGATAAGGCTTAGGCTTTTTTAAAAGCCAATTTAGCTAAAAAGGCCAGGCCACAAGCCATTGAAAAAGCCTTTTAGGCCTATCAGGCCGACCTATTTAAATAAAAATAAATAATATTATTATTATTGTATTAAATTTTGTATTTCATTTAAGTCATAAATTTGCTAATATTTCATGTTAATTTAAACTATTACATCCATTTTTGACAAATTTAAAGTTATTATTATAAAATAGAATTTAAATAGGATTTCATATAAAATAGAACAAAATTTTATTAATCTATTAGCTTTTTTGTTATTTACAAAAAACATACATCACTTAAAGATTATAGGTTTTTGTAAAAAAAATTGTGAAATAGGCTTCTAAATAGGCTATCAGGCCTTGTCAGGCTTTCACAAAGGCCAGGCCAGGCCTAAAAATTGGGCCTATGATAGGCCACAGGCCAGGCTCAGGCCTAACGCTTTCAACACAGGCCAGGCCCAGGCCAAGCAAAGCCTAGCTCGGCCCAGCCTATTCCCACCCCTACTTCCAGCACTAGGGATGGAGCAGGTTGAGGAACAATCTCTTTAGTAAGGCGTTGAGATCCCCACATAGTAGCGCCGCTTTGGAGCCATAGTAACAGAGGCCAAAAGTATAAGTTTCGAGAAGAAAAGTAGTGAGAGATCTAGTGCTCCCATTGTGGTCGCCAATGTTCGTTTTGGGATGCCGAACTGAGATGAGTTGTCAGAAATGCTTCTGGTGGTGACTTGGCGGCATAGACCTAATCGTGGTGGTACCAGCACACACTCAAATGTCAAAGTCAGCTGATAAGGGGTTTACCTTTTAGGCACGTGGGAGCGCATGAGGCATCCAACGTAGCAAGACAGCTACAAGCTGAAAAAGAGGCCGAGATCGTCTCCTGACTGTAGGATGAGATCATCGTTGGTTGTAATTGGGGCGCGTGGATCTTGCGCTGATAGAGGAAATGGGCCTTAATGCAGAATCCACATCCGGAGTGGTCCGAGGCCCAATTCAGAACAAATCTTAACTACTGGTGATGAGTGTTTGTCATCTGAGGCTCATAGCGATATGGTTTCGAATTGGAGAGTAATTCCCCTTTAGTTGCGAGTGCATAGTACTAACGATCGACCATGACACCCTATTAGGGCGGGTGTCTTAACTTTTGAAGATTTGGACTTGTAGAAACAATCTCAGGTTCAATAACTCTTCTATTTCTCTCAATGTCTTCTTCCATGCACGAATTCTCTATAACGAATCTCCTTAAAGTAATTGGATAGAATGTGATCCAGTTTGTTAGATATTTTATTTTATGTTATATTTCAAAACTTATAAATAAAATTGATGTGTAATCTTTTTTTGAAATCATTTTATTCTAAATGATTAAATTTATTGTTATTGATGAATTGTCCCGTTATATTCATATAGTACGCACTGACTAATTCCCTCGCTGGATTGGAGACACCTCGAAGGGCCGATCCGTTCGCTTTTTTGTTTTATTTTTTTTCGCTCAAAAAAAGTGGAAACCTACATTAAAAAAGTGGAAACAAAAAAAGTGTTTTGTCACTAGTGCAAAAAAGGCTTTTGGAATCGGTTGTTTGGCACATTTGGAATCGGTTATTGGCCGATTCATATACTCCCGATTCTAAAAGTGGAGACCTTTTCTTGTCAAAAAAAAAAGTGGAGACCTTTTGGAATTGGTTGAATAACCGATTCAAAATGCAACATTTTAAATCGGTTATTTAAACAACCGATTTAAAAAATCTTGAAAAATAAACATTTAAAATCGGTTCTTTAGATAACCGATTTCTAATATCCCTTATTTTTTAAAAAAAAATAATTCATACCTATTAACCGATTTGCAATGCAAATTGATTTCCATAAAGCAGCAAATCATAATAATTCAATAATTCACAAAATTTACTTCTATTGAACTTAAAAGTGCTACAAGCACAAAATTCCAACAATTCATTAAACTTGAAAGTTATACAAGTTTCTTAAGCAAAACTTTTAGAACCACTAATAAAACAACAACACACTAAGAAGACATGATATGGCAATCTGCTCTATATCATTACTTGAATATAAATATCTGATTCAATCCTAAGGCGATTCGCTTTGTTTCTAATTTGCTCCACACTCTGTCACATGAAAGAGAGAAAAATTCGACATCAATGCAAGCTCAATCAAAGTATATAACAGCGCTTGTAAATCAAAGAAGTTTCAAAGATTAAAATCTGTAGCTAATATTCTAGAATTACAACACTCAATTACATTTGAACTTACCTAAGAGTTTGAAGCATCTTCTAGGGAATGTGATGGTGGTGTTCTTGGAGAACTGCAATAACCTTGGAGGCCAGCGGAATATTTATCAACTTTGAACTATCAAGCAAATCAAATATACTGAAGAATCAATTCATATCCTATTACCCCCAATCCTAATAGCTAATAATAAATAACATGTCTTTCAACCAACACTAGCTAGCCCAGTGGTCGGGCTCCCTCTGGGACGTAGTGGGGGTCGATCCGGTTTGCTCCCGGGTTCGATTCCCGCCCATGTCAAAATAGGGTGTTGGCCAGCACAATTGTTAAGAGTCTCTACGCGCGAGCGCAGATTAGTCCTTCGTTGACAGCGTTGGGACACTGCGTAGGTAGCCATCAATGGTCCTAAACCAAAAAATAACATGTCTTTCTATGTAAACAGAAAACTAGGATTCAGTTTTTGTCATTTATAGTAACTTAATGAAATAGCAAACATGTGTTGCTAACTTGCTATTATATTCATCTCAGTAGGAGTCTCCAAAAAGAAATAATAGAAATGAACCAACAGCAGAGTGAAGGAATCTAAAGTTCTGCTATAATAGATCAAAATATTTCAAAACAATAACCAATGTTGCATATAGAATAATAGAAATGTTGATACCATGATGTAATCAATTCTCATAAAAGATTTGTATTTCATAGTTTCCTTCAACTTAGAGTCTTAGATAGATAGTTTGAGCCAAAAAAAATATAAATTTGTGTATACCTTAAATAATTAATGTCGAGGACATAAAAGAAGCAGCTTGCCATTGTGCGTGTATAAGCTTCCTCTCTGTAGAATTCAGATGAAGGTCTTCTGGATTAATTACTCCAGTCAATTTTTAGCCACTCCCTAAATGGAACCAAGCTTTCCTTTGTATACCCTTTCACATTTTCCATCTTATCATCCACTCATCTCTGTTAAACCAATACCACTAGTTAACTGAAAAGAATACTCTAGTAGAAGCTAATAATACTATTAAGGGAGAGGAAGTACCTTGATCTTTTCCTGGAAACATGGCAAGATCTCTTTTTCAAAATTCTCGGACAATTTAAAATATAGTACAAGACTCAAGCCTTCCCCCATTAACATCACTAAGGAACATGATAGCAGAGTATATTGGCAAAGCCAGAGGAACATGATAAACTTATATAAGCAATTTTAAAATGATGTTCAAGTAGAAAACAACTATATAGACCTCGACACCTACTGGTTGATAAGGGAATGAGTCTGGAGCAGGACACTTCTGTGTATCTTTGAAATTATCATCTTATACAAATATCACAAAAATAAAAGCAATGGACTAAGTAATAGATAAAAATTGACAGATACAACTTTTTCACATACCTGAAAAAAGTTTCATAGTGAAGCTTGAACGCGGAAAGTGAAATTGTAGACTAGTAGTCGGGGATTGGCTTTCCTTTAATTGAAATTGCAATTTGAAAGGTGTAATTCACAATCAAAACCCTTTGGTGCATAGCCGATGTGTTGATGCCACTTGAAATCCACTAATCCTTCCTAAGAACTGCAACACAAAAAAGTAAGCTGCAAATCTATAATACCCAGAAACTCATGCGTAATCACCAAGTACAATGAAATGGCCAATTGGCATTTGGTAACACTAACACACATGACAAAGCATTATAGCCAATAGATTAGAGAATTGCAATCAAATCTGCATCCGAGAAGAAGAAAACAATTGTTATGAATGAGGGGTCTATTGAATAACATATTAGAGAAATGAACATGGCGAGGGTATTCAGCAACCCAATCAATCTTCAACCCAAAGCACAACAGTAACAATAAAACAATTAATTGAGACCTTAACCTAAAATTCCAAATTAAAACTTGAAAAAAGTAATAATCTAGATCACTAATAACTGTGTGTGAGAAAAAAAATAGGAAACCTGTATACGAAGCTCAAGCAAATCCTTGCAAGAGGCTGCGAACAAAGACAAGAGCTTCTCAACCCCTAATTTGAAAGCATCTGCAAGAATTTATTGGCATCACATAGAGTCACCTTCGGTTACGATTCTAAATCCTCTAATTTAGGGCTTCCGAACAACAATAACAGAATTTGATTTGATTTCATTTTAATTTCGAAAATGAAATTGAAGAAATGAAACTATGAAATCTGGAAACGAACCTCGAAATCGTCGATGTCAAGAATGGAAGGAACGTGAGCACCAACCACACTATGGCGTGCACACGCGCGGCGAAGAAGACGGCGAACAAGATGAAATGCAACAGAATTAGGGTGACGATAAGGCTTTTTGGTTTGGTTTGTTGCTTTTGGGTTGGGTTGCGAAGGGAGTGGAAGTGAGGAGGAGAAAGAAGGGTGTTGGCCGGGGGTGACGGTGGAGACACGGTGGCGTAAGTGGTGGTTGGTAGTGGGTGGTGGCGGCATAGAGTGGAGAGGGTTTAGGGTTAGACTTCAGAGTGAGAAGTGAGAAGTGGAAGAGGATGAAACGCATAAGTGAGGGAGTGAGTGTAAAAATTTTGGGTTTAATGAAAAAGAGACTTTGATAATCGGTTGTCAACAAACCCGATTCTAAATGTCCAAATATGCACGTTTCTAATTGGTTGTTTAAACAACCGATTCAAAATGTATAAAATAGTCTCACCAACATCCATCGAATTGCAAAATTGCCACTGCGTCCACATTTGGAATCGGTTATCCAAACAACCGACTCCAAATAGTGCTTTTTAAAGCAGATTTTGCACTAGTGTGTAAAACCAAGACACATATTTAGGATGCTATTTTGATTGCTATTTTGGCAGCTTATGGTTATGGAAAAGCGTTAATGTATTATCCATGTTAATTTGTAGAACCAAAACAGATTTAAATTGGCTTTGTATAAGCCAAAACAGATTTATATATGTTGGATGTTTGCTAGGAACCCTATTTATGTATGTTGCTCATTTGTAGAAAAAATATATAGTCAAAATTCTAAAAAGTAAATGATTTGTGGCCCGTTTGGCCGGCCCATGGGCTGGTGTTGGGCCGTAAATTTTGCAGCCCATCAGAGTATTGGGCCGGCCCGACCCTACCCATATGAGTCGTTTGGCCCGATGAGCCGGGTCGGGCCGGCTCGAACCCGACCCATTGACAGCTCTCTTGGGATAGTGACTTTTGTGCAGATACGATAACATTCTTTTGGGTTATCTCTCAATGCTTTTCTTGGTGGGATTCTATCTTTGTTGGGGGATAGATTTTGTCTTCCTTATTATAGGGTTAAATAGTCTTATAATATACATTTGTCAATAAACAAAATTATTAAGGATAGACTACTTCACCCCTAGCTCATTGGTGAGTGAATGAAAGGCCAACATTATGTCATTTTGAATTTGTTTGTGTTTTTTTTTTTTTTTTGACAATGGCAAAATCAGGAAGAACTAGCAGACTACATCATTTGTATCCTCTTATGACAAATACTTTGTGATTAATCAAAGCTCATCATGATCATCATCATTTTCTACATGAATATCGGCATGAACTGTATTATAAAAAATGTACTCATGATTGAGCATCTCCTGAAGTGACAATGTTCTATCTACATTATCATCGGCCTGCATCAAA
Source organism: Astragalus glycyphyllos (assembly GCA_963573325.1). Classification (NCBI taxonomy): domain Eukaryota; kingdom Viridiplantae; phylum Streptophyta; class Magnoliopsida; order Fabales; family Fabaceae; genus Astragalus; species Astragalus glycyphyllos. The sequence goes on along the minus strand of OY754309.1, from coordinate 90,292,019 downwards.
CAAAAACAACAATATGTTTTAATACTATAGATATATATTTTAAATTTAATTAATATGTACCAACAGTGTACAAATATTTTACAACGTCAACTAATCAGAAATTGACACATCATAAAAATATTTTCTTTTTATACCATAATTTCTTATTAGTTGACAGTGTACAAAATCTTTACACTGTCAGTGCATACCAATTATGCTCATATATATGGTGAGTAGAATCTGATGTATAAGTTAACAATATAGTTTTGTACTTTGGTACATATCACTTATTTTTCTATGGATATAAACATGATAATGCAATGTGTTTACAATTAAAAGAAATGTAATAACTTACCTCATTCATCAAATAGCATGTGAAATACTTAGCATAAGCTAGCTCTCCAGGGTAGATGTAAGAAAGTATAGGCATCAATTCTTCTGGTGACAAGTATCTACCATAACAAATGGTAAATTTAGCATATGACTAATACAACAATTTCTCAACACTAAATTAGTTGCATATGTATCCCAAAAAACATTCAATTTAGTATTATGAATATTCTATGGAATCATATATTTAAGAGGCCTAGCAATACTTACTGGTCCTTATTTACATCAAGCTCAGCAAATATTTCCTTTGCATCAGGCACATCCCCTCCATTGTTTTCAAAGTCTACATAACTTTCATATGTACTATATAGATGCTCTTCAAATTCGTTGAAATTAAGTTTCCCTTCATGTTCCTTATCAAAGAGCCTGTATCACAAATAAAAATAAATACATATATTTCTTTGTTACAAAAATTTTAGGATGACGCCTCAGTCTAAGTCAGGGACTTCCCTTCGGGCTCTTTGAGCACTTACGAAGATAATTACATTTACCTTCCCCTGAAGGAACTAGTGGAGATTTGAATCCGGGACTCCCAAATACAAATTCTGTCATGCTCTAATAGGCCAACCCCTTGAGATTAAAAAGAAAAAAAAAATATATATATATATATATATATATATATATATATATATATACAGTGGCGGAGCTTGACCAAAAAGCTCGGGTGGGCCGCTAAAGAAATATGAAAACTCAAACGCATGAAAAGAGAGTAGAAACGCAAAAATTCAAAAACTTACCATCAGAGATTCACTAGAATGAAAGAAATTCGACGATGATGACAAGACGATAAACCAGAAGATGGTGTAGAGAAAATCAATCAACAAATCAAACGCAACAACTGTGATGACAAGGAAGACAAACGAGGAACGACGGAATAGAGATCGCCAATGATTTTAATTCTAAAATACTGATTTTTTTCATCAACCGGTTATTTTATAATTCCCAATATAAGATAGGTGAAAAAAAATGTTATTATATAATATTAAAAATATAAATAAATATAAGAATTATAATATGGAGAATCTATATATATATATATATATATATATGTATGTATTTTCGTTTTCATAATCAAAACAGTTAAAAAACTATAGCTTGATGGCAAGGAAACGTTTTTGCAAGATTTAGGACGCAAGTTCGATCCATTTTGGAGACATTTTAAAAAAAAATTCTTCATTTAATGAAATGAATTCTAAAATAAAAAGAAAAGGCCAAAAAATCTTGTGCCAAACAGAGTCGAACCCGGGACCATTCCCATAACAGGAGTCAACTCAACCACTGCACCTCACGACATTGAACGGTTTAAGTTTGCGTAACACTTCTATATATTTAGTTATTATTTTGGAAAAACAGGGGTACTATAGTAATTTCATATGTTTTTGGGTGGGCCGTGGCCCTCCCAGGCCCTAAAGAAGATCCGCCAGTATATATATATATATATATATATATATATATATATATATATATATATATATATACCACTATAGTATATTATTTGAGTAAAGGGTCATTTTTGTCTCTAGATGCTTGAGGTGCTATATTATATTTCTTAAATATGTCAGAATCTCAAAAACATCTACTAGTATGTCTTTTTTTAGTAATTTTTGTGATTAAACCAACTAATGAAAGATACAATCAAAGAACACACTGATTAAAGAAAAATAAATTCAGTGATATTTTTGTAATTTTGATACATTTCAAGCACTATGGCGACAATGTCTCACACATTCATGGACAAGATAAAAAAGCTTACTTAAGTTTATCTCTCACCAGCCACTTCAACATTTCTGGATTTTTGCTGTCTTCTGGGTGCATTAAACTACAACAAAAAATTGAGGATCTTGTGATCAATTCTAGATTATCAAATAAAAAACAATTCCAAAAGATGTAAGTTGTAAGAAAATAAATATTAAAAAATGAGAAAAAGTTGCGAATTATCCATTACTCTCTAAGCTCTGTGAAGTTAAGAAGGCCATTGTGATCAAGATCTGCAATGTCAAATCTCTCCATCCACCATCCTGCGTCGCCATGCCCCATTTTCTTTTCCTCTATTTCACCACATTATTCATTCTCAATAAATATTCAATAACATATTAATTATCAGAATTATCTATCAATGAATGCAAACAACATGATCAACTCATTTAATACTTAGTTAGCTCATCTTATCTTACTAAAGATAGAAACATTTGACTATTGGCTACTTAATTATTAAGACTTATGCATACCATTTCATATTAAGCCTCTTAATTTCATTTTTGGATTCCAGTTATTTTAAAACGCCTTTTAAAAAACACTTATTCTTTAAAACTTTTGTCCAAATTGTCCAAAATGGTTTTCAAAATAAGAAACCAAAGGCACTATCATTTTTACCGTGTTATTGGTGCGCAGTATCCTTATTAAATAAAACTCATTAATACTTCTACATTTCTATATGAGAGAAGAAAAACTCAATTGGCTTGTCATGATCTTGATTATTTCACTGGGAATCTAATTGACAACAAAACAAATCATTAAAAGAAAGTTGAAACAAACAAATCACCTATATCCTTTTGAGAAAAGTGAGGTAGATACTCATTAAAAGAGAGAGCCAAATCCCCATCTTTGTCTCTAGTTTCCAACTCAGCCTTTGTCACATAATTCAATCTCTCCACAGCTCTTTGAGAAACCCAAGCCTCCAATTCATTGAAATCAACAACACCATCTTTAGGCTCTCTATCCAACAAAGGGAACAAAATGATCAACCTCAATGTAGTGTTTAATTTCCCACCCGATGTAAGATATTGATATGTCTCTGCAACCTCGTTCACCGATGTCGTACTATTCAAACCAAGAACCTATATAGAAACAATAGAGTAAGTAAGTAATTACATAAATTTGAATTTAAAATACAATGACTATATTAACATTACCGACACACGAGGAGAATTAGCCTCTGCCTCGACATGTTGTTGTTGTTGTTGTTGCAATTTCTTTTCGGCCTCTCTCTCAATCTTCGTTACAATAGGGTCAAAATTGGGTGCTCTTTCGAGTATCCTACGGTTAACTCGACCTTTGGGGTTTTCAAGGTTCAATTTTGGAGATAGAGTTATGAAGAAGATGAATATGGCGGTGGCGGATAGGATATAAACCACCGCCTTAGACATCTTCAGGCAGAGAAGAAGTGGCTATGGAGAGAGAGGATTTGGGAGAGATGAATGGGTGGCAAAAGCGGTTAGTGATGGTTGTAAATTAAGGATATATAGAATAGTGGTTAAAATGAGACATCTATCTACAATGTTTATTTATGTACTAAATTGGCTAATATATATATATATGGATGGTTCTGAATCTTTTTGCTTGCATTATAAATATATATATGACACGATGTACTCCCTCCGTTCTTAATCTTTGGTACTTTTGGTTTGTTACACACATATTAAGGTACTATTAATTTGTGTTGTTTAAGTACTAAAATGCCCCACTTGTAGTTGTATTGGGATAATTGAAGTTAAAGTAAAATAGTCTTGGGACAATTAATTCATGCGTTGGAACTCTAAAAGGATAAATAAATATAGAGGGTATATTAGGAAAAATTAGGTGAATTGTACATTGGGTTTTTAAAAGTACCATTGTTTTGGAACAAAAATAAAAGGCCAAAAGTACCAAAGATCAGGAACGGAGGGAGTATTAAATTAATCACAGAATGTGATTGATATATATATATAACTGGACTTTTAAGGCAACTGATATAAAATGGGAACTAATGTGTAATCATTATTTCTTTATTTATTATTGGAATTGGAATCACTCGTGAGTACTATTCGCTTTTTTTTCTTTAATTACTAGCTATCTGTGCATTCACAACTGCTGAGCACGCTAGACGCTACATGACCAGAGACATATGTAGCTTTTATTTTTTGGTGGTGAGAGACATATGTGGCAAAAAAACCATGTGGGGGTAAAAAAAAAATTTATTTACCAAAATAATGCACTTTGTGGGTTATTTACCAAAGTGGGCAAATTTTTTTTATAGTTCAGAAGTCGCCCCCCCAGGGTGACTTCTGAACTGTTTTTTGCAATTTTTTTTTAAAATGCAGTTCAGAAGTCGCCCCCCCCAGGGTGACTTCTGAACTGTGTTTCGCAAATTTTTTTTAAAATACAGTTCAGAAGTCGCCCCCCCCCAGGGTGACTTCTGAACTGTGTTTCGCAATTTTTTTTTTAAATACAGTTCAGAAGTCGCCCCCCCCCAGGGTGACTTCTGAACTGTGTTTTTTTAATTTTTCAATAATTATATATTAATATATAAATATCTAAATTAATTTATTTTAAATTTATAAAAATGATTATACCTATTTATAATTTAATTACGTTAATATTTAGGACAAAAAATTAAGAGATTAAAAATTGGAACATAATATAATATAGAAAAAAGACTGAAATAAACAACAAAATTTTCAGAAATACAAGAATAGAAAATTAAAAACGAAACGAGAGGAAAACATGATCGAAACTACTTCCACGAAACATTTTCTGGTAGTGGCCATTGGACCGCTGGAGGGATAACCCGACGGATGATTTCATGGGTGGAAATAGTTGTTTCGACACACAATTCGATAGGACTCCGAGTATGAGGTTGAAACAGCTCATGCTGCTGAAACATCTGCCGAACGTGGTTGTCAGTCTTGATAGTCATTACGCACCACCGAATACGATTACCTTCGCCGGTCCGGGGGCAGCGATAAACGATACGAGTGATCGTTTGCTCCTCACCCTCCAGCTGCGCCTTTTCCGTTAGCTTTTCGTTCAGTTCGGCGAAGGTGATGTTGTTCTTAAGGCTGGAATAAATGGTGTTTGGACCACTAAAATACACACCATCTTCTTCCCTGTACATAACATGGGCCTGACAGTGAAGTGTACAGTAGTGGTTGATGACTGTTTCCGGTATGACTTGTTGTGGTGGGGGTGGTCGCAGAAGATGAATGATTTCTTCCGGAGTGCGTATTGTGTCTACGTACAGCTCCAAGAGACTACGTCCCATTGGAATGTTAGCATGACCTTCCATCATTGCGCGAACGTCGTGGTCGCTTTGGATCTCCATGACAGAATAACGGAATGTCCCGTCATCTCCACAATTGTACTTTCTGTAACGGATACGCTCCACGTCTTTACGCCACCCTCCCTCTGGTCGTATTTTTCTCTCAGCCTTCTCCTTGAGTTGGGCGAATGTGATGTCCTTATTCATCCTACAAAAGATATGATTAGGACAACGAAAGACAACACCATGTTCATCGGTGGTTACAGTTCCACTGTGATAAAGTGCGGTTAGGAATTTGTCATTTGAGTACTGGGTTGGGCACAACTGCCATTCCATTTCAGCGGGTTGGGCGACAGTGTTTGGGAAGAACCAAAGAAGAGAAGATTAATCAGAAATATAGGTTGAGGGTAAACTGTTGGTGTGAATTTGAGTGTAATGTTAGAACGTATTAATAATAGGGGTGATCGTATGTAAGCCGTTGATTTTGGATGATCTTAACCATTGATTTTAGGGTTTAGTGTCGGCAAAATCCTGGCCGTTAAAGAGTGTCGGCAAAATCTAGGCCGTTAAATAGTGTCGGCAAAATCTAGGTCATTAAAGAAATTAAGACCTATGCAGTCTGCAGAATCCACACTTTAACAGTGCACTCTGCACAATGCACACTGTAATAGTGCACTCTGCACTATGCACACTGTAATAGTGCACTCTGCACTATGCACTCTGCACTCTGCACAATGCACACTTTAAAAGTGCACTATGCACAAAGCACTATTAAAGATAAAAGAGTAAATTATTGATCCAAATGTAATAAATGTCACATAAGATTAAACCCTTAAAATTAATAACTTAGTTAATATAAAATTACAATACTTGATAAATTAAACTAAAAAGACAGTACAGAAAAAAATTAACAAAGATGAGACCTAGTTCCACACTTTCGAGGTTGGGGGACACGCCGTGGACGTTGATGTCGACGTGGTGGTTGATGTTCTTCCTCAGTCGGGGCAGGCGGCGGTGGCTCTGGAAAATTTTGGGGAACTGATGAAGAACTAGCACCGCCGGCCTGCTCTTGAATTTGATGAAGCAACGCCACAGATTGCGCAGAGCCGGGTTGGACCCCAAAGCACTCATAGAACATATCGGGGTCCCTTTCGGTGGTAGAATGTCGATATGTATCTTGAAAAGGAGTATGTTCCACTGACTGGTTGTATTGTTCGTAATATTGGAATGTTGGTGTGTGGGAGATAGAGTGGCGGTGAGGCACATCTTCTTGGAATGTTGGTGTGTGGGAGATAGAGTGGCGGTGAGGCACATCTTCTTGGGTCCTCTGTTGAGTTGGTGGTGCACGTCGATGTCGATTACGGTTACGTTCTCGACGTTCGGTTTGAGTAGTTGGGGGAGCTGGCACGTGTTGTTCATCATCTTCATCCACATCACCAACATTTGCAAGACCACGTGGATCCCTTAGATGTTGGTCGGCTGAAATGTATGGCCTTGATTTTTTTAGAAACCAGCGCATGTATTTATCTGACTGCGTTGGTTTAGCAAAGCACGGTCGACCCACAACACATCGATTTTCTCTATCATTCCATAAATCAATTAAGTGGCTGTGATATACAGCCCAATTAACATCAGTTTGTCCCTGCATGGTGATGTTGTGCATGTGGCTGATATCTATTGGTGCTGATGGTATGTCTTGGACGAGGCCAAATTGCAAAGTCACTCTATCCGCATGGTGCCATTCTACAATATGGAAACAGACCATAGCCGTGTTTGTAGTCCATATGCGTTGGTGCCGATATGCTATTTCTGGCAAATTGAATTCCCGATATGGCAACCACTCAAACTCTTCATGTGTCATGCGGTCTATTGTTGATCTGTACAAAACAAGGCTTTTTGGACACTTAGTGTGGCTAAGTGGCGTGCGAACCCATCTGGTAAAAAAAAAATTGTTAACGTAAAGAAGAAATATAATTGTTAGTATTCATAAGTTGTGTCAATTTTTTACCTCTTTGCTAGTGGCCATTCATAAGGACGGTTGCAGTCTGGTGCTAGGAACGGCATGCGGTACCAGACCCAAGACTGTAACAAAAGAGTACATCCACCCATGGTGCGTGAGGAGCATGTAGCTGTCTTACACAACATTCTGTATAAGTTCGTTAGGCATGCTGACCCCCAGCTGTAACTTGAAATTTCATCGAAGTTTTTCAATAGGGGTAGGTATTTTATGTTGACTCTGTTTGATGATTTGTCTGGGAGTATGTATCCCCCGATCAACTGCAATAGGTACGCCCTACAATATTGTCTTCGCACTTGGTTGGAAGCACCCTCTGGAACATTATTAAATTCACGTTGTAGCCAAGTGAACTTAATTTGGTTGCCTACCATGCCATTTGTTGGGATTGGCTTACCCAAAAGTTGTTAGCATACTCGATCCCAATTTTTTTCACAACTTCCAGTAACGGCATTTCCATCAACGGGAAGTCCCAACTGCAACGCCACATCTTCGAGAGTTATTGTGCACTCCCCTACTGGAAGATGAAAAGTGTGTGTTTCTGGTCTCCAGCGTTCGACCATTGCTGCCACCAAAGCTGGATTTATTTTGAATGCGCCAATTGAAGCAATGTGACGAAATCCAGCTCTTTCTATCAAAGGTAATATAGAGGCATCTGGTTCTGGAAGTTTGAAAGCGTGGTGAACTTCCATTGGGTCATCGTTGAGAAGCATGGAAATGTGAGGTTCTTCGTTTAGTAAGGAAGACATTCTTAGAGGAAGTGTTGTTGAAGAGTTATGGTGACTTGAATGTTTGAGTTATGTGGTTGTGTTGCTGCCTTTTGTTGTATATATTCTAGTCTAAGCATTAGTGTCCTGGCCTTTAAGCAGTGAGGCACAATGCACATTGAACAATTCAAAAGTGTCGGTGCAATCCTGGCCTTTAAAAGTGTCGGTGCAATCCTGACCTTTAAAAGTCACATGTGCAATCCTGGCCTTTAAAAGTGTCGGTGCAATCCTGGCCTTTAAAAGTGTCAGTGCAATCCTCGCCTTTAAAAGTCACGTGTGCAATCGTGGCCTTTAAAAGTCACGTGTGCAATCCTGGCCTTTAAAAGTGTCAGTGCAATCCTGGCCTTTAAAAGTGTCGGTGCAATCGTGGCCTTTAAAAGTGACGTGTGCCATCCTGGCCTTTAAAAGTGTCAGTGCAATCGTGGCCTTTAAAAGTGTCAGTGCAATCCTCGCCTTTAAAAGTCACGTGTGCAATCGTGGCCTTTAAAAGTCACGTGTGCAATCCTGGCCTTTAAAAGTGTCGGTGCAATCCTGGCCTTTAAAAGTGTCGGTGCAATCCTGGCCTTTAAAAGTGACGTGTGCCATCCTGGCCTTTAAAAGTGTCGGTGCAATCCTGGCCTTTAAAAGTGTCAGTGCAGTCCTCGCCTTTAAAAGTCACGTGTGCAATCGTGGCCTTTAAAAGTGTCGGTGCAATCCGGGCCTTCGAAACAATGACTAAAACCGGTTTTTCCTAAGTCTAAAAAATGAGTTTTTTACCATGTTTAGATCAATTTGAAGCAATTTTGTTAAATTACTAAATTAAAAAAAATGATATGACATTATAGTAGAGTTATAGAACTACGGTTTCATGTTTTGAATTAGTACTAACGGACTTATAACCCACGTGTACAAGATTCGAAAAAATGACTAAAACCGGTTTTTCCTAAGTCTAAAAAATGAGTTTTTTACCATGTTTAGATCAATTTGAAGCAATTTTGTTAAATTACAAAATTAAAATAAATGATATGACATTATAGTAGAGTTATAGAACTACGGTTTCATGTTTTGAATTAGTACTAACGGACTTATAACCCACGTGTACAAGATTCGAAAAAATGACTAAAACCGGTTTTTCCTAAGTCTAAAAAATGAGTTTTTTACCATGTTTAGATCAATTTGAAGCAATTTTGTTAAATTACAAAATTAAAATAAATGATATGACATTATAGTAGAGTTATAGAACTACGGTTTCATGTTTTGAATTAGTACTAACGGACTTATAACCCACGTGTACAAGATTCGAAAAAATGACTAAAACCGGTTTTTCCTAAGTCTAAAAAATGAGTTTTTTACCATGTTTAGATCAATTTGAAGCAATTTTGTTAAATTACAAAATTAAAATAAATGATATGACATTATAGTAGAGTTATAGAACTACGGTTTCATGTTTTGAATTAGTACTAACGGACTTATAACCCACGTGTACAAGATTCGAAACAATGACTAAAACCGGTTTTTCCTAAGTCTAAAAAATGAGTTTTCCTAAGCACTGGACACTGCACTATGCACTAAGCAGTGAACAATGCACATTGAACAATTCAAAAGTGTCGGTGCAATCCTGGCCTTCAAAAGTGTCGGTGCAATCCTGGCCTTTAAAAGTGTCGGTGCAATCCTGGCCTTTAAAAGTGTCAGTGCAATCCTCGCCTTTAAAAGTCACGTGTGCAATCGTGGCCTTTAAAAGTGTCGGTGCAATCCTGGCCTTTAAAAGTGTCGGTGCAATCCTGGCCTTTAAAAGTGTCGGTGCAATCCTGGCCTTTAAAAGTGTCGGTGCAATCCTGGCCTTTAAAAGTCACGTGTGCAATCCTGGCCTTTAAAAGTGTCGGTGCAATCCTGGCCTTTAAAAATGTCGGTGCAATCCTGGCCTTCAAAACCAACGGTGAAATCTAGACCATTCAAATTTCAATAAATAGGCCCTAAATCTCTCACCACTAAACACCCAACTGCCATAGTTTCTCCTACTACCAACTGAAACTCAAACACACCCTCCTACTCCCAACTTCGTCAATGGCTCCAACGAATGTTTTCATCACGGTCTTTTACAATGGTTATGTTGAAAAAACAAATACTGAGGGTATATTTTTTAGGTGTCATAACAACACCCTTGTCAAAGTAAACTCTAATTCCAAACTAGCTCAAGTTAAACAAGCCATTGAAAAAAAAATCTCTCCTGACCATTCAAAAATGGTTGCTAGTCTTACATATCGGTACCCCACAACTCTCAGTACTGGCCATACCTTTTATGGGGGATTCGAAATAAATTCCGACGATGATGTTGAACTTATGATAGAGCATTTCAAAGAAGATAGACACCTTGGTATATGTATACCAGAAATATACGCAGATTTGGTTGAGGCTCCTTCTAACTACACCCAGGTAAGTCACGGCCACTCTATTCCATCTTCATCACAACAAAACTTACGTTTATCTCAACAAACAGAAATACCATACACTGACTTCATTCCACCTGTTTACCCTCAATTCAATCCTTCATCAGACCAAACTGACATGCATTACAGTCCTTCAACACCTCACCATCACTCTGCACCATCATCCTCAAACACACCCATTGACCTTAACACAAGCCACCCTCTACATACTCAAACTAATACCCCACCGTTTAGTATGTTTGTTGGTGTCCATAATGAAGACGTTGGGGACTATAGCGAAGATGAAGATGAAATTCTTCAGCGTGACGTCGATGAGGAACCAATTGAAACTAACCCCAACATAGGTGTTGCATTCCGCGAGCCTGTACCACACTTTCAAAACGTCACAGCTGATAACCCAGAACCTTATGATGTAGAGTTTGGCCATTCCATGGACAGGAACCAACTATTATCCAACGAAGACCCAAACGAACTCAAACTCAAAATGAAATTTCCCACAAAAGAAATAGCCCAACAATTCATCCAAACATATCACCTAAACCATTCAGTTGCATACAAAGTCTGTGAGTCTAAACCACACACATGGACCGTTTGTTGTGTTCATGAAACCTGTTTGTGGAGGTGTGTAGTGAGAGTAGGAGCAAAAACTGGATATTGGGGGATTACACAGTTGACTCACCCACACACATGTACAACATCTACTATTTCCCAAGATCACCGCCAGTTGACCTCCTCCCTCATGTGTACTCATATACTTCCACTTGTAAGGAAGGACCCGACAATATCAGTGGCTGTGTTGATTGCACACATCAAGGAGCGGTTCACGTACCAGAGTTCCTATAGAAAGGCTTGGATTGCTAAACAAAAAGCAATCGAGCTTATCTTCGGTAATTGGGAGGACTCTTACAATGAAGTAACCAGGTGGCTACATGCTTTCTCTTACTATATTCCAGACACAATTCACGATTGGCAGTACAAACCATTCTATGAGAATGGACAACTAGTTGCCGGCAAAGGTGTATTCCACCGCATCTTTTGGAGTTTCGGCCCGTGCATTAAAGGCTTTCAATTTTGCAAACCAGTTGTCTCTGTTGATGGAACATGGTTGTACGGTAGGTACAAAGGGTGTCTTCTTTTGGCAATCGCACAAGATGGAAGAAACAACACCTTCCCAATTGCATATGCAGTGGTCGAGGGTGAGACAAAGGAGGCTTGGTTTTTCTTCCTATCTCGTTTAAGACACTATGTGACACCACAGGAGGGTATTTGTTTGATATCAGATAGACACGAGTCTATCAAAAGTGCTGTTACGCAACTAAACACCAATTGGAAACACGTCTTCTGTGTTCGCCACATAGCACAAAACTTCATGAGACACTTCAAAAACACTCCTGCCAGGAAAAATGTCATCAATATGGGTGAGTATTTTTAACAATTTTTTTTAATTAATTGGTTTCAAATTTCCATTCCATACTTACCAACATCTTCTTTTTTTTTCTTCAGCATATTCAATGACGGAAGAATCGGCCGATCACTACAAACAAAAAATTGGTCGGGAAGTAGGTCCTGAGGGGGTGGCTTGGGTTGAAGACATAACCGCAGAACAATTGTTGCAGTGGTGCGATGGAGGTTCCCGTTGGGGGCACATGACAACAAACCTTGCAGAGTGCATCAACAATGTTCTTAAGGGGGTGCGGAATCTCCCTATTCGTTCATTGATAGATGCAACATATTTCAGGATGAACGAGGTTTTCGTCAAAAGGGGAACACAGGCACAGGCAATGTTGACGTCCGGAACTATGTACTCTGAAAAATTGTTGGAAAATATTGCCAGGAACATAAATGTCTCAAAAACCCATAACGTCGCGGTTCACGATCGTGCCCAACAATTGTTCCGAGTTGAAGAACTTGTACGACCACAAAGTGGTAGACCTGCGCGAACATTCGTGGTGAACTTTAGAGCAAAAACGTGTGAGTGTGGGGAATTCCAGGCACTTCACTACCCTTGTTCACATGTCATCGCAGCATGCTCAAAATGCAATTACGACCACATGCAATTCGTGGATCCACCGTACACAATGGAGAATGTTTTCAATACTTACATTGTCGAGTTCCCCCCCTTGCCAACTGAGACGTCATGGCCTTATTTCAATACTTTAGAACTAAAGCATGATCCCACTAAACGGAGAGATAAAAAGGGTCGTCCACAGTCTACCCGTATTCGTACAGAGATGGATCAAAGAGAAAGGGGTACACGCACCAGAAGATGCGGAATTTGTAGAAATGAGGGTCACAACAGAAACAACTGTCCTAACCGCAATTAATGTGTTGTAATATTTCGGATTACTCTTTTAAATAACTATTGTAATTTTCGGTTGGTCTTTTAAATAAATTTTTGTGTTGTAATATTTCTTTCTGACCCTTCAATTAAATTAGGAAATTTGGATTACAATTATTAATTATCTAAATACTATTGTTTTATTTAAAATAAATTAATTTAGATATTTATATATTAATATATAATTATTGAAAAATTAAAAAAACACAGTTCAGAAGTCACCCGGGGGGGGGGGGGGCGACTTCTGAACTGTATTTAAAAAAAAAATTGCGAAACACAGTTCAGAAGTCACCCTGGGGGGGGGGGGGGGGGGGGCGACTTCTGAACTGTATTTTAAAAAAAATTTGCGAAACACAGTTCAGAAGTCACCCTGGGGGGGGGCGACTTCTGAACTGCATTTTAAAAAAAAATTGCAAAAAACAGTTCAGAAGTCACCCTGGGGGGGGGGGGGGGGGGCGACTTCTGAACTATAAAAAAAATTTGCCCACTTTGGTAAATAACCCACAAAGTGCATTATTTTGGTAAATAAATTTTTTTTTTACCCCCACATGGTTTTTTTGCCGACATATGTAGCTTAAATAGATTGGTGGCACTTCACCCCACTTTAAAAATTATGTTACTTAGTAATATGTTTAATAGTTTTATTTTGACCCCATAGAAAAATAGATATTGTCCCCATATGATGAATTTTTTAATATAATTGTAGAGATTCATAAGATACAATAAAATAGAGACTAAGTTGCTATTAAATTTTTCATTTTAGCTTTGTGATTTGTAGAAATTTAGGTACTTTAGAACTTTTTTGTCACTAAATTATGTCAATTGTAAAACTAATAGTATTTTTTTGAGAAAATCTTATACGCTATATTTTTCCCCCACTAAAGAAAAGTTTTGGATCTGTCACCGTACATGACACAATGTGATCTCTGCCCCATCTGTGGTGGTGGTGAACCAAAAATGCTTCTTTACACATTTAGAGTGCAATCGAATCTCCCTTATCTAGAATTGTATCTAAATCCCTAATCCTAGGGATTTTTCATTTCGGCTAACTTGAACGAGTGGCTCAATCGCAGGTGATTGGAATTTCGTTTGGATGCCCCCCTCCAAATTTCTTCTCCCCCAGTTTTGAATTCTTTGGTGCGTGAGGGTGGATCGAAGGTTGAGTACCATGGCGAGTTCATCTTTGGTTTCTCTTAGCAAATTGACTTTTGCTCTGTTTTGGAATCTGAAATGTGGGAAATCTATCACAGGTTATCCATTACTAGGAGCAAAGGAATTTCTATTTTGGTTGTTGAATTTGACTCTAGAGCTGCCATTGGCTTAGTTGAGGATGGTAGGGCTACTCACCTCTCTCTCTCTCTCCACACATATTATCTTGTAGTTGTATTATTTATGATTATTCCCCCACTTCCTCCTTTCTTCTATCAACTAGTATTTTACCCGTGCGTATGGTTGGTGTATTGCTATGAAATCATAATAGTAATTTGAAAGATATTTATAAGTCGTGAACAATGTCCAAAATGTATGATTTGAAATTCGAAGTGGAATATGCATTCCCGTTGACAATCAGAATTACATTGATCAATAATAATGTATTTGGACATTAGAGGTAAAATATGCATCCTCATTGGCCCTCCCGTTTACATCCTCGTTGGCCCTCCCGTTGGCACTCCCGTTGCCACTCTCGTTACCTCTCTCGTTGCTTGTCCGTTGCAGTCAGTCTCTCGTTGTCGCCCGCGTTGCCACATTTTAACTTATATTTTTCTATATGATTTAATATTAATTATAGTAAATAGTAAACTTTAAATCATTTAATGTTAATTTAACCATTTAATTAAATTATTAAATGATGGGCGTCCACACGCGTCATCCTTTTTTTTTTGCGTCAACTGTTATTTTTTTCATAAGATATTCATAAGACGTTATAAATATCCAAAATGTGTTTAATTTGAAATTGAAAACAGAAAGATATTGTCATATAACATAATATATGCACCCAGATGGCGGTCCCATTGGTGCTCACATTACCGTATTGCCAATCCGCTAAATTGAGTGATTTTAGTAGTTTTAATAGACTGACTATAGTGAATAGTTAATTTTAGATCATTTAATATCAATTTAACTATTTTAATTAAATTATAAAAATATTTTAAAAAAAAGTTATTTTGAATTCTTCGTTAGTGGTTAAATTATTTTTGTGGAGCAGCTTTAAATCCCTGGGCCAGCTGTCCCATCATTCGAGTTGCCTCCAATCCAGCGAGGGGGTTAGTCACTGCGTTCGGCGGTGGATACTTTGGTCTCGACCAAAAAAAAAATTATTTTTGACAATTGTTAGTAGTTAAATTATTTGGTTTTAGTAGTTTCGGTAAATTATAGTAAATACTAAATATTAAATTCTAGATTATTGATATCGTTCATTTAATATTAATTTAGTCATTTTAATTTAACTATTGATTTTTTTAGATAAAATAATTTTAGAATTTTTGTTGACAGTATAGATTATTTTGACATTTGGTAGTTGTTAAATTGATTGTATTTTAACTTGAGTAAATTATAAAAAAATAAGTGTTACTTGGTAACACTAAAAAAAAAGATTATAAAAAAAATTGAAAAAAAAATGGGCAATTCGTCAATGCGCGTCAGCCTTTCCTTTTTTTGTATCAGCCTCTTTTTTTTACAGCTTTTTAGTGTTGTTTTTTTTCTTCTGCGCAGCCTATTTTTTTGTTATTCCTTTTTTGGTCGGTTTTTTTGTGTTACTTTTTTTCTCTCTGCAGCTTTTTCGGTCTGTCCTTTTTTGGTCAGCTTTTTTTTCCCTGCAAAAAGCTGTAAACTTTTGGCTTTTTGTGGGTCATTTACAAAATTACCCCAAATTTAGGACAAATGGCAAAATTGTAAGAGGTCTATATTGGACTTTTTCCTAACACTTGATTTTATTATATTGAGTTTGATAAGAAGTTGGGGAGGAGTATTTTGTAGTTGCTATTGTTCGTTTGGGGTGTTTTAACACTCCTTTTCTCACCCAAAAAAAAATCACCCCACCATTTTTCACCCCAAATTGATGATATTTCAGTAATTCATCTCTCTCTCTCTCTATCATTATTGATGGCATTAGAATTATAGTTAATGCACTAGCAGATATTAGGTGGTCCAACATTCCTAGAGACCATAACCATATTGCTTATGAGTTGACAAAGACTAATTTTACTTTAAATTGTAACTGCTTTATTTACAAGTTTGCCCCTTCTTTTATCCACTCTTTGTTGAGCAAAGGATAAAGAGGGGTTACCTTTGTGTAGTTTATCTATTATCTAATGCGGCTTGTCACTTGCGCGCGCAAGTGACAAGTTTTTTGTTTTTTTTATTTCAGATTTTTTGTTTTGTTTTTTGTTTCTTTTTTTTTCTTCTTTTTTTCAGTTTTTTTTTGTTACTTTTTGTTTTTTCTTTAGTTTTTTTCTTTCTTTTGTATTTTAAGAAGTACTTCACGGTGTCGAAAAATTTTAAATGTTTAAATATGCAAATTTTGTTCTTCAGTAATCAATTAGATGGAAAAAAATTTAATTTCATAAAACAATACGTAAAGTGATATGCTAAAAAGTATGCTTTGGTGTACTTGATGGTGAAAAAAATTATTTTGTAACAAAATACGTAAAGTGAAATGTTAAGCAGTGTGTTTTGAGATACTTTGGGATTCGGAAAAAAAACTAACTTTTCAAATATCAGAAGTTTTTTCGTATATAAACCGGTTTGGTAAAAAATTATAAGTTTGTGAAAAAATACGTTTGTGAAAAAATAATAATCTTCTTATTTAATTTATAGTTTTAATTTAATTTTTATTTTCGGAAGCTTCAGTTACATTTACGATGGATCCCTCAATCGCACACTTTCGACTTTCTATAGATGCTTTTATTTTATTGGTAATTTCTATCCAACCCAACACGATACCACGTGTTTCATTTTCTATTTGTGTTTTCTTTTTTATATTGGTCATTTCGCCCCAACGGGTATTAAAACTATTCTATTTTATCATGGGTTTTCCTTCAACCATGCATGATACCCATCGTGTTTCACTTTTTAATTGTGTTGTCTTATTTTTCTATTTATGGGTTAATTTTTTATATTTGCATTTGATGAGTGTGAATTATGTTATTAAAATTTTCTTCTTATTTTATCTATGGAGGATGTGTGTCTTTGTTAATGTTCCTTTTAAAATTGATAATCTTTTTATTTAATTTATATTTATATTTAAGTTTTATTCACAGTTATTAGATTTTATATTTTGCTAACTAACAC
This sequence comes from Astragalus glycyphyllos, assembly GCA_963573325.1. Lineage (NCBI taxonomy): Eukaryota > Viridiplantae > Streptophyta > Magnoliopsida > Fabales > Fabaceae > Astragalus > Astragalus glycyphyllos. Next base: position 90,274,798 of record OY754309.1, on the reverse strand, counting down.
AATTTGCCCAATGGGATAGGCTATCCTAGGGCACGGGAGTCGATCCCGTGCTCCTGAGTTTGATTCTCACCGTTGACAAACTCTGTGTTGGCCAGTGCGAAATTTGCTTTCAAGCACGATGGGATATTAGTCTTTCAGCTTGGCATGTTGGCGCCAAATTGCTTTTTTTTTTGCTTTGTTTTTGTTTTCTTTTTTGTTTTCCTTTTTTTTTTTTCAATTCCTTCTTTCTTTTTTTTCTTTTATATATTAAGGTTTTGGGTTAAGGAGTACTTTACCGTCTTGAAAATTTTAATATGTTTACCTATGTGGAGTTTATTATTCAATAATCGATTGGATAAAAAAACTTCATTTTATGACAAAGTACTTAAAGTGATATCCTAAAGAGTGTAATTTGGTGTACTTTATGATTTAGAACAAATTTTAATTGTTCAAATACACAAAATTTGTTCCTTAATAACCGGTTTGGTTAAAGAAAAATCGTCATAAAGTTCAAATTAAACAAAAAAGGATAAGTTCAGAGACTCAATGGAAGTTGTTCTAATTAGTCTCGCTTTTAGTATTTGATTGTAAATAGTATTAGATGAGTATATAGAAGAGGACAAATATTGGTTTCTTTTGTTCTGTTTGTTGAAATCCTATGGTTCAACTTAAATCCACACTTATTTAATTTATAGTTATAATTTAATTTAATTTATAACTATAACATTAGTAACCAACACCATTGGCACATTGACATAAGCTACCTTGGGACACGGGGTCAAAATTTGCGCAATGGACAAACTTGGTTTCTATGTTCTTCTATTTTATTCAAATATGCGAACTTCTTTCTTCAAAAATAGTTTCAACTTTGTATATGTGCTTCTATTTTATTGGTGGTTTTAAATCAAACTCTGCATGATACCTATACGTACGTGTTTCACTTTCTAATTATGTTGTCTTATTTTCTCTTTAATTATGTGTTAAGTTTTTATATTTACATTTGATAAATATAGATAACGTTATTACAGTTTTTTAAACTTTTTCTTCTAATTGTCTATGGATGTTCAATTTCAATGTATTTGTTGTTATTAATATGCTTTACGTTTTTTTTCTTATTATCTATGGATGTTGAATTTCAATGTCTTTGTTAATGTTTCTTTTTAATTTTATAATATTTTTATTTAATTTATAGTTTTTTAATTTAATTTTTATTTACGGGAATTTCAGCCATGTTTACAATAGATCCCCTCTTCGCCCTCTTTCAACTTTCTATAGGTGATTCTATTTTATTGGTGGTTTTCATCTAACTCTGCACGATACCCACGTGTTTCACTTTCTATTTGTGTTGTCTTCTTTATTTTTGTCATTTCGCATCAAACAGTATTAAAAACATACTTTAACTGGTGTTTAAATTTTTATATTCTTTCAACGGAAACTTCAGCCACATTTATAATATAACCTCCACCATCTTCTTTCAACTTTGTATAATTGCTCCTATTTTATCATGAGTTTTCATACAACCATGCATGATACCCACGTGTTTTAGTTTTTAATTGTGTTGTCTTCTTTTGATAAATATGGATTATGTTATTAAAAGTTTTAGACATTTTCTTCCCATTATCTATGGATCTTTAATTTCAACGTTTTTAGTCAATATTGTTTTTAAATTTTATAATCTTCTTATTTAATTTATAGCTATAATTTAATTTCAATCCACAATTATTTGACTATATATTTTAAAAACCAACATCATTGGTCCACTGACATAAGCTGCCCTGGGACACGGGGTCGACTTAGTGCTCCCGAGTTTGATTCCTGCAGTGGACAGAAAATTGTTGTCTTGAATGATTGGTTTATTAAAGAGGTTTTCCCCTTCTGATTTTACTTTAATTTTGCTAACTAAAAATTAGTCAATCCCGTGCGTAGCACGGGTCAGGCGGCTAGTTTTTCTCATGGGGTGTTACCACCTTTTTTCTCAAAAAAAAAAGTCCTTGAAAATTTGAAATTGCTTACACACTTGAAGAGTATCCCAGCGGTTGAAACTAGCCGTTGTTGAAAATTTGAACTCGCACATTCATTCAAACCTTCACTTCTGCAAAAGCTTAAATGGCACCACCCCACCTCCAAACCCAAAGCTCACTCCTTTTCCACTCTCAATTCATCAAACCCTCATAAACCCAAACTTGAACATTTTCCCCTTATACCTATTTCATATTCAAGTTACCCAAAACTTTCTTACTCTCTGCACTGATCCTAAACCCAAGAAGGAATATAATGATTTCAACTCATGGATTCTTCCTCATCACCATCTCCGATCCTCATATTCAACCATTTTTCTGATTCCTCGTATGTGATTCCATTTTTCTGATTTTCTTTAGATTCTTTCTTCCACTTTGTTTTCTTGTTCTTTCTCATATTCTATTGTTCTTTTCCTAATTTGATATAAATAGTTTTATTTACTTTTTTTTTTCTGAATAAATAATTTCGCTTCTATTTCTTGGGTCTAGGGTTTATGAGGTTTATTTAAGGGAAATCTTGTTTGTTCTGCTTGTTTCGTTATTCGTTTTTTCTAGTTCAATTTCAAAAGAAACGATTCAAAAAGATATAGATATATCATCACAAGATCGAATTTCTTAACTGGGATGAAATAAATTTTGCATTTTTCTTGCATTTAAATTGTCAAGATTAACATTGGGGACTCACTTAACAACCTCTTATCATCTGAGATTTTTTGGGTATGGTTTCCTTTCTGTTTCACTGATATGTTTGTAATTTACATTTGAATTGAATGGCTTGTTATGAGACAGTGGCTGATGTTTTTCTATGGAGGAATAAGAAGATATCAGGAACTGTGCTCCGAGTTGCCACAACTGTATGGATTCTTGGATTCAAAGAGATATGTTGCTTCCCAGGTTTTTCACTCTCTCCTTTCTTCCTCCCTCAGTTTTTTGTTAAGTCTTTATGTTCTAATTCTCTTACTAGTTTGATTTTGGATGACACTTTAATGTTACCTTCTGTTTGTCACTTGTTGAGTGAATATTAGTTTGTTCCACCAAGCTTGCTACCCAAATAGAAAACACTGATGACAGATTCCATTCTTTATGTTGTGCTTTCGCGACAGCAGGTTGAGCCGGTTATCAAGGCGCATCGCCTCAATCACTTTCTCTTTTCGCCTCAGATTCCTTCTTGCTTCCTCTCTAATCAAGATTTCACGCTAAATCTTGAGAATCCAGAGTATCAACATTGGGAAGCGCACGGCCAAATGCTTCTCTCTTGGCTTCAAATGTCGCTCTCCATTGCGATCTAGGTTCGAGTTGTTGGATGCGTTCATACGTTTGAGCTTTGGGAGAAGATTCATACATATTTCTAGAAATTAGGTTGCACAAGGATTCTTCAATTGCTTATTGAACTTTGAACCCCCTATAATCAATAGCGGTGCGTGGCGGCCGCTATCGCGGCGGTGCGTGGCAGAGCGGAGGTTCGATGTTATGCAAAACGTCATAGCGTGGCAGTTTAGTGTAGCAGTCGTAGCGCTGCTTGTTGCGACAGAATTGCAGAGTAATGGCAGAGAAAAACGAAGATGAGTGCTATAGAGAAGATGAGAGGAAAAGACAAGAATGCCCTCTTTTTTAATTGCGAAAGGACAAGAATGCCCTCATTTTTATTTGCGAAAGGACAAGAATGCCCTAAATTTTTAATTGCGAAAAGACAAGACAGCCCCCAGATTTTAACCGTTTAGGGTTATTTTTTGTACCTTTTAGTCTTTTCTACCCATTTAAGGTTATTTTTTGTACCTTTTAGTCTTTTTTTACCCATTTAGGGTTTTTGTCTTCTACTCTCTTCTCCTTCGCAACCTTTTCTTCTTCTCTGGTGACTACAGCTTCTTATATTCTCATATTCTCTTCTACCTCCGGAGCTGTGCGGCTCCGACGAGCCTAGTTTTGACTCCGGCACGCCTGTTGAAGACTCCGACGTGACCTTATTTCACTTGTCTCTGCGCGAGTTGTTCGCTTCTTCTACCCTGTTTTTTCTCTTCCATGACTTCAGTGTTTTGGGGTTCACTGCTATGCCACACAATCTGCTATTGACTACATAGTTTGAGCCACACGATTAGAGAATGGCATTATTAAAGAATATCTCCCCAAGATCAAGGCGCTTGCTGATTCACTTGCTTTTTTTGTTGGCGATCCTGTTTCTGCGACGGATCACCTTGATGCGATTCTTGACGATCTTCCACAAGACTATGATCTGATCATCTCAATTGTTGAAAGCAAGGTTGATGAGGAAGTTAACGTTGAAGAAGCAGAATCTCTTCTACTCGCTCAAGAAGTGTGTCTCCAACGCTATCGCAAGCAAACGACGAGTGGTTCTGCTTCTGTGCTTCTTAGCACACTCTGTTGCATAACTAGTGCCCACTCCTTCACCACAAGCTCCGACGAACACTACGATGTCACTTGCACCTCATTAACCTCTATCACATCTCACTGAAGCTTTTGGCTATCTGGTCGTGGTCGTGGTAGAGGTTGTGGTCGTCGTGGTAGGTTTCAGGTTCAATGTCAGGTTTGCAACAAGTTTGTCCAATCTTTTGTTAACTTTTATCATCGTTTTAACCAATTCTACAATCCAAACATGCTACCACAACCACAACAAACTTCCGACAATCCCAATACCTACATCAAACAACAAGCACGCACCAACCATGCCTAACACCTGGCCACCACAAGCCTCTCTCACACCTCAAGCCAATCCTACACCTTCCACAGCTATGATGCTAAGTTCGCACCAATATCCCAAGCCTAGCTTCTTTGAAGAACTGTTGCCTCGCTTCATATTACTAACAATAGCCAGAACATTCATCATCAACAGGCCTTTCTTAACACTCCAAGTCAAATCTTTGTAGGCAGTGGACAAGGTCTAAAAGTTCACTCCCCTGGCTCTACCTCTTTCTATTCTCCTTTTAATCCTAATTTCAAATTTCAAATTTCATGACCAAAAATCTTTTCAATGTGCAATGTTTTCTTCGTGACAATTTTGTGTTCTTTGAGTTTCATCTTACACGTATGTGCTGGACCTTATGGCCTATATGAGTTCAAAATCTCCTTCAAAAGGTTTCCAAAGTCAACCTTACCTTTGTCGATGCCTACTCACGTTTCACTTGGATCTATTTACTTAAAAGTCCAAGTCAGAAACCATCTAACTATTTAAACAATTCAAATCCATGGTTGAACTCCAATTCAATACCAAGCTTAAATCTCTCTAAACTGATTGGGGAGGTGAATTTTGACCATTCTCCAAACACCTAGCTATTGTGCTATCCATTTCAAAATTCCAATCCGATCTTTTAAATCAAAAATTTCTTGTCCGCATTGATTGCAAGTCTGCAAAAGATATTTTGCAAAAGGATGTTAAAAACCTTGCATCTAAACAAATTTTTGCCAGATGGCAAGCAATTTTAAGTATATTTGATTTTGATATTGAATATCTTAAAGGTTCTGACAATTCTCTTCCTGATTATCTCACTCGTGAATATTTACAGGGAAATATTTATCCTTAAGCATGATAACTGTACCACTCTTTGTGGGAAAAACTGCTTAAATACTACCCTGGAACAAGGTAATTGTAGTGTCTACGTTAGACATGAAAAACTGTTCCAATAACACCCTTGAACATGGTGATTGTAGTGTCCTTATGGACATGAAAAACTGTTCAAAACCACCCTTGAACATGGTGATTGTAGTGTCCTTATGGACATGAAAAACTGTTCAAATTATGCTTAATTTTTACCTTTCCTATTCTGCTGATTTTTACAGGGTCTAGTCAAATTATTCGTTGGAAGCAATTTTCAAAACAAAGCATTATTGATGGGCCATAATTGGCGCATACATGGGGACCTCCACCCCTTGAAAATTTCAACCATGGTCTCCCATTATCTTATTTCCAATATTTTAATCATGCACTTTGGATGCTTCTACTTATTGCATTGGATGCCGCATAGTTCAAGTCACTTGCCCTTGGATTCTGTACAGTGCAGGTCATTTAGTGCACAGTGCCGGTTTAGTAACCGGTTACTATTCATTTTTCCAATCTATTTAATCGTGCCATAGGCTTGTGTTAGAGGCACACACACAATTCAGAAACACTATCATCTCTACTTCTCTCTCTAGTTCTAGTGAGAAGCCAGAGCACTTGTAATCTTCTTCTCTTCTTCAATCTTCAATCTTGTAACTCATAGATAGTTCTTACTATCTCAATCAATCAAAGTAACTCATAGATAGTACATGGAAGGTTTTACCTCCTAATCTATCTTGTGAGTTTTTATCTTTAATTTATTTGTTGCATTCCGTATGCTACCTACTTCCCCTCTGTCTTTTTAATCTAATCCCCTTCCTCTGGTTCCGAACCCCTCTTGGTATCAGAGCCAGATGGTGGAAGTAGGAATGTAGATATTAACTTTGAACTGTTGGTTACTTATCTGGGTTATGCTTTGCAGTTAATTATATTTTGTCCATAATCATATAAGTGCCTGTTATGGATATTAATTCAAAGTTAAAATTTTTCTAAATGTTACACTATTAGTATACTCTTTGACTATGGCTAGCATTGTTCAGGCCAGTTCACTGGTGTATTTTCAAGGAAATTTCTGAGAGCCTCACAAACGTGGCCAATGTCTGTTGTGAGCAGTACCAGATATCTGAGAAATCCCATAGTCAATCAGCTTACTATTTTATAACATACGAACATAAAAGGTGATTGAATAAGAAAATTATTCGTCTATGTTTATATTTTGCAAAGATTTACTTTTAATCTTAAAACAATTTGTCAAAGTGTGTTGCCATATGTTTAATTTGAACTTTTCCTAAGTTATATTTTGTAAACGTATTCTGTGCTTTTGATCAAGAACACCTTCAACTTTTTCAAAACCATGTTTTACTTACTCTTTTAACATTATAGGATTTTGAAGGAATACTTGGAAATCTCGCTAAGCGACGAACGGCATAACGAATGCGTAAGACTCGCGAGTGATAGAGCAGCTACCTTGCCGCCAAGAGAGATGTTGTATTCTTGAAACTATCTTGGTGTTTAAAGAAAGTAAAACAGAAAACAGTTTGTTTATTGATCACTTGTCTGTCAAAATCAAGCTCAAAATATAATTTAATGGTCCAAATTAGATATATTTCAGTATTTACTTTACTTATTGTTTTCTGAGTAAAAGGATTTCACTCTGAAGTATAAATTAGATAATAATTCTTTTATCCAAGTTTTTATATCCTGCACTTGGCCTTGTTATGATCTTTAAACAAAACATGTTTAAATCCCCAGCATAATCTAGAAAGTAGTTACTAGTTCATATTTTAATATTTATATTTCTAATGAAACCAAGTGAAGGCAATGATGCTTATGGGTGAGGAATTATACAAAATATTCTGAAAAAACCACTTTTTATACTGCTTTCCTCACTCTCTCAGACATGTCTTTTATTGCTATGCCTTTATCAGAAAATCAATTTTCCAAAAATGACAATCAAGATCTTAGTAAAGGTCTTACCAATCAAGAACTTTGCAAAGATCTTATCAACAATCAAACTTCTTTTGTCATAGATAAAATTTCCCTCAAAAAGGAATTTTATTCTGAAGAATGGTCTCTTCACAGAGAATGGTTCTTCAAACAATATCAAGGGAAAAATAGAAAATCCATTCAGGAAAAATTCTATAAATTTCTTGAAAATGTCAAATACAACATTCCTTTTTTTGATTGGTTTCATGCGTATACCATCAAGAAGAATATCAATTATCCCTTCCAGGATGACATTATTGGAAGAAAAATCGTGGATGTCATCACTATATGGCATCTAAAAGATGGTCAAAAGGTCCAATCAGAATTACCTCCTAAAGGCCCTTTTACCCTTAATATTCAAAACCAATCTGCCCCTGTCTTGGCTGCCCCCTTTAAAGCTAGACCTGATAATGAACCCATAACAGCCAGAGATATCAAAGATCTCATGGAACAATCTAACTATACAAACAAATACCTCCAAGCACTAGGAGACTCCAAATCAAGTAGAAACGATGATGCCTCCCCTAAAACTGAGTCATCTTATTCTTCTGCTAAAATTGAGAAACCCCTATTCAATCCCTATAGGGTATCCAAAACCTTTAAAAAGGCCTTCAAGCAAGAAGGTCATATCAAAAGAGAAGTTGATGAAACCAGAGATGAAATCCTGGAGAAAATCAATGAACATTTAACTCTCCTCAAAACAACAATCCCTGATACGCCTTCTCCTCATACCCCTAGGAAAAGCATCAATATGATAAATGAGACCTCTTCTGATCATTCAGAATATGCCTCTCCTAAAAATAAAGTCAGTCCTATCATTTACAATCCTAAAAACAAATGGCGTAGAGAACCAACAAACTACGAATAGAAAAAGTCCTATCTTGTTCTGGTACTGCTCACAACAGACATTGGCCACGTTTGTGAGGCTCTCAGAAATTTCCTTGAAAATACACCAGTGAACTGGCCTGAACAATGCTAGCCATAGTCAAAGAGTATACTAATAGTGTAACATTTAGAAAAATTTTAACTTTGAATTAATATCCATAACAGGCACTTATATGATTATGGACAAAATATAATTAACTGCAAAGCATAACCCAGATAAGTAACCAACAGTTCAAAGTTAATATCTACATTCCTACTTCCACCATCTGGCTCTGATACCAAGAGGGGTTCGGAACCAGAGGAAGGGGATTAGATTAAAAAGACAGAGGGGAAGTAGGTAGCATACGGAATGCAACAAATAAATTAAAGATAAAAACTCACAAGATAGATTAGGAGGTAAAACCTTCCATGTACTATCTATGAGTTACTTTGATTGATTGAGATAGTAAGAACTATCTATGAGTTACAAGATTGAAGATTGAAGAAGAGAAGAAGATTACAAGTGCTCTGGCTTCTCACTAGAACTAGAGAGAGAAGTAGAGATGATAGTGTTTCTGAATTGTGTGTGTGCCTCTAACACAAGCCTATGGCACGATTAAATAGATTGGAAAAATGAATAGTAACCGGTTACTAAACCGGCACTGTGCACTAAATGACCTGCACTGTACAGAATCCAAGGGCAAGTGACTTGAACTATGCGGCATCCAATGCAATAAGTAGAAGCATCCAAAGTGCATGATTAAAATATTGGAAATAAGATAATGGGAGACCATGGTTGAAATTTTCAAGGGGTGGAGGTCCCCATGTATGCGCCAATTATGGCCCATCAATAATGCTTTGTTTTGAAAATTGCTTCCAACGAATAATTTGACTAGACCCTGTAAAAATCAGCAGAATAGGAAAGGTAAAAATTAAGCATAATTTGAACAGTTTTTCATGTCCATAAGGACACTACAATCACCATGTTCAAGGGTGGTTTTGAACAGTTTTTCATGTCCATAAGGACACTACAATCACCATGTTCAAGGGTGTTATTGGAACAGTTTTTCATGTCTAACGTAGACACTACAATTACCTTGTTCCAGGGTAGTATTTAAGCAGTTTTTCCCACAAAGAGTGGTACAGTTATCATGCTTAAGGATAAATATTTCCCTGTAAATATTCACGAGTGAGATAATCAGGAAGAGAATTGTCAGAACCTTTAAGATATTCAATATCAAAATCAAATATACTTAAAATTGCTTGCCATCTGGCAAAAATTTGTTTAGATGCAAGGTTTTTAACATCCTTTTGCAAAATATCTTTTGCAGACTTGCAATCAATGCGGACAAGAAATTTTTGATTTAAAAGATCGGATTGGAATTTTGAAATGGATAGCACAATAGCTAAAACTTCTTTTTTGATAGTGGAATAATTCTGTTGGGCAGGATTCCAATGTTTAGAAGTGAAAGCAATGATTTGTTCTTTTCCAGAAATTTTTTGTTTTAAAATTCCGCCGTAACCAATATCAGAAGCATCAGTTTCGACAATTTTGAAGGCTTCAGGATTGGGTAGGTAAAGGCAGGGTAGTTCTTTAACCTGGGCTTTGATTTGTATGACAATTTTGGTGTGATCATCCGTCCAAGGAGGAGGATCCTTTCTTAGACGATCATGAAGAGGTTTGATGAGATTACTCAGTTGTGGAAAGAAGTCTGAGACATAATTAAGACAACCAAGGAACCTTTGTAATTGAGTTTTGTCAATAATTTGATTGGGGAATTTATCCGAGAACTCAATAGCCCTAGTGATAGGAGTAATAGTTCCGTGATGGATATTGTGACCTAAAAATCTGATTTTTGTTTGAAACAAATTGATTTTTGTTTCAGACACAGCAAGACCATTTTTCTTTATGATAGAAATAAAGGTGTTGATATGTCTGACATGTTGATCAAAAGATTGTGAATAAATAAGCACATCATCAATATAGACAATGGCGAATTTTGCATAATCATTGAATATATCATTCATGATTCTTTGGAATTCAGAAGGAGCGTTTTTCAAGCCAAAAGGCATAACGTTCCATTCATATTGACCAAAAGGGACAGTGAAGGCAGTTTTGTATCTATCCTTCTCTTTAATCTGGATTTGCCAAAATCCAGATTTCATGTCAAATTTTGAAAATATTTTTGCGTCATGAAGACGTTTGAGAAGGTCCTTTTTGTTAGGGATAGGATATCTAATCCAACAAAGAGCTTGGTTGAGAGGTTTGTAATTAATGACCAATCTGGGAGTTCCCTTTTCTATTTCTGCTTGTTTGTTAACATAAAAGGCAGAGCAAGACCAGGAACTCATACTTTTGCGAATAAGACCCCTTTTTAAAAGATCATTTATTTCCTTCTGACAAACCAGGAGGAGATCCTGATTCATCTGGATAGGTCTAGCTTTGGTGGGAATTTGCCTTTCATGAAAATCCTTTTCATAGGGAAGTTCCACAACATGACGTTTTCTTTCCCAGAAAGCATTAGGAAGATCAGAACAAATAGTAGATTGTATTTGCTCTAAAAGACTCTTAATTTTGAATTGATTTTCCCTTTTGAGTAATTGGTGATCGATATTTCTAAAAGTAATTTCATCTTTTAAAAAATTGATTTGATTTTCTTTGTAAGAAATTGGATCTAAGTTTCTGACAAAAGGTTTTCTTAAGAACTTAAAAATGATTGGTTGTCCCAAATGCTGGGCTATGATACCTTCTTCAGTTATTTGAAAAGGAAAAAGTGATCTTATGAACGGAGTTCCTAAAATTACCTGATTTTTCAAATTTTTGACAAGAAGAAATGAGGTATCAATTTTGAAATTGTTGTTTTCGATGATAGCTGAAGACAATTTGTAATTGATTCTTAACTTAGTACCATTTGCAGCACTAAGTTGTTCAGAGGTTTTTTCAAAGTATTTTGTTGGGATAAGACCCTCTAAAATACAATTTGAATCTGCACCTGTGTGAAACAAGGCAATAGTTTCAAAAATAAAATCTTTGATAATAATTTTGACATTTATGTAAAATTTTTGAATTTTTACAAAGTTGATCAGCCCTAAGAAATCTGAATCTGCTTCCTTATCAGAGTCAGGGACACTTGAAGAGGAATTGGTTTCATGATTATTCCAACGGTCAATAATGGACTGGTGATTAGCCTGTTTTTCTTTTAGTTTATTGACCTCAACTTTTAAGTTGTTGATCTCATACTGAAGATCTTGGATAGTAACAGGTTTGATACTGGTTTTCTCTAACCTTTTGAAGGTATCATTGAGATTATACTTATTGGTTACTAAAGGGCTTTTGGGAGGTTTAGTTTCAAGAGTAGACTTAAGCTTCTTGAGATACTTTTCCCTTTCCTGGGGGTCAGGAATGGCATTTATGGCTTCAAGGAGAAGATCTTGTTCTTTGGTGAGAACATTGATGCTATTAGAGGAATCAGAATTAGATAAATCATCATCCTGAATTTGATTTATTTTCTCGGAAGGTTGATCAGAGGATTCTCCTGAAGATTGGGCTAATAAATTGTTAATCTTGTTTTCAATGTCTGAACCAAGATTAAGAACTCTGAGTTTGTTTATAACTCTACAATTTCTACTAATATGCCCTGGTTTGCCACATTTGAAGCAGATGATGGGGTTTTTATCATTATTCTCATAATGATTTTTGGTAAATTGACCAGTAATCCTTGGCCTAGGTTTCCTATCATGCCTTTCCTTGTAATAGTCAGGTCTAGGTAAGGTGTTGATAGGTTTTGGTTTGGCTTTGGTTCTTTTGATGCAAGGGAGGCCGAATTGTTCGCAGAAGGTTCCTAAGTCTTTGCGATTTTGAGCCTTTTCTTTGGATAATTGTTGCTGAATTTTGTCGTCTTGACAAATTTTTAAAGCAACTCTTTGGATGATAGCAATAAGCTGACCATAACTTAATTGCTGATAGGGGATATTTCCATTGGGGTCCTGATTGCGCAGTTTATCTCTAACCTTATCACCTAAAGATTTAGGGAGGCCTGCAAGGAATTTCTCCTTCCAGAAGGCTTGTTGGCTATCTTCTCTGGTATAGACTCTTGTAAGGAATGTGTCCTTATACCATCTAAAATCACCGAGGGTTTTGCACCTAAGATTAGACAACAACTCTGCAGATCTATCCTTAATCAAGGAAGGGTCTCCTACAAAGTGTTGGGCAATGGTGAAGATCAAGGTGTTAACTGCATCAGGAATTTGAATCCCATTTTCAAGGATGGGTTCTCCGTTGGGTTCCTTTTTGATAGCAGTAAGGATAGATTGCTTATCCTCATCATTGAGGTAATTATCCCACCAACCTTTAAGCTGACCACAGAATCCTGCAATGAGGATTTCTACGATCATGTCTTCTGAGCAGTTGTTGGAAGTTTCATAAGCAGTGGCAACCATAGTCATATTTTGGAGGATTTTGGTTATGCCATACTCATTTTCTCCATCAATGTTCCATTCATAAACATTGTTAGCACTGAAACTTTTGAAATTGGTTTCCTTTTCTTCTAAGAGAAGGTCAGGAGCCGTGGCCCTAGGGTAGTAAAGCTTGGTTTCTCTACGCCATTTGTTTTTAGGATTGTAAATGATAGGACTGACTTTATTTTTAGGAGAGGCATCTTCTGAATGATCAGAAGAGGTCTCATTTATCATATTGATGCTTTTCCTAGGGGTATGAGGAGAAGGCGTATCAGGGATTGTTGTTTTGAGGAGAGTTAAATGTTCATTGATTTTCTCCAGGATTTCATCTCTGGTTTCATCAACTTCTCTTTTGATATGACCTTCTTGCTTGAAGGCCTTTTTAAAGGTTTTGGATACCCTATAGGGATTGAATAGGGTACCCTTTTTAAAGGCACTTATATGATTATGGATTAAATATATATATATATATATATATATATGTATATATAGATATATATATATATGTATACGTATGTATATGTATATTTGATTAGTGTGCTACGGCGCAGAAGTAACTCATGCCATACTCCCAAGAAAAGCACGAACGACCTTCAACAAAAGGGTACCTGTACCCGAAACCGACACAGGTAGGTAGAGAATACCTAGTAACTCATCTGGAAGTGGTTTTTTCTTTTTCATTGTTAGTTCTCTGGTTTTTGAATGTGTCTTGTTTTGTTGAAGTCTTCGGCGGACGATCTCAGGAGAGGGGGTTGCCAACAAGTTTTTGACTGTCTCGTAATCACTTGTTCTGACCCCTATCCTGCAGGTTTTGAGTGATGGCGAGGACGAAGGAGACAGCCCGAACGCATGGTTCATATCAGGGTCCCATTCCTACTATAAAGCAGGCTGGTTGGTCTATAGGGGGAGGACCATCTGTGGTACGCTGATGTGCATATTGCTCCTTCATCAGAGCCGACGTACCGAAGCTCTCCTTGGCCTTTCTCTTAGGACCCTTCCCTCCTGGCCAACGTACCTAAGCTCTATAGGGCAGGTAAAAAGTACTTAATCGTCGCAGTTGATTACTTCACTAAATGGATCGAGGCTGGGCCTTTGGCCACCATCACTGTAAAAAAATTGTTTGAAGCTTTTAAAGAAAAATATCATGGCTAGATTCGGCATACCGGAGGTAGTCATCACTGACAACGACACACAGTTTACAGACAAAGATTTAGATAGCTAATGGCTGACCTATGCGTCAAACTCCACTTCACGTCAGTGGAACACCCCCAGACCAACAGACAAGCAGAGGCAGCCCCCAGACCAACAGACAAGCAGAGGCAGCCAATAGAGTAATCTTGAGAAGATTAAGGAGGAGACTTGACAAGGCAAAGGGCTGCTGGCCAGAGGAACTACCCTATGTCCTGTGGGCGTATAGAACCACACCACACTCATCAACTGGGGAGTCACCTTTCCCCGGATGGCATACGGAATAGAAGCAGTCATACTCGTTGAGATTGGAGAGTTAAGTTGGAGAACTAAGCATCCGAACCCTCCTCCAGAAGCCAATGAGCAAAGACTCCGAGAGGAGTTGGACCTCATAGAGGAATATAGAAACCAAGCAGCCTTAAAGGACATGGTGATCAAGCAAAGTATGACTGCAAGGTTTAATGCCAAGGTGGTCCTTAGAACCTTCGCGGTTGGCGATCTAGTCCTACGGGCAGACGTGGGTTTGAAGAATGCATCCCAAGGGAATCTAGCACCTAACTCGAAAGGTCCATACAAAATAATCGCAAAAACCGAAAGCAGAGCTTTCAAGCTGGAAACTTTGAGCAAAGAACCAATACCTAGAACTTGGAACGCTGATAAGCTAAGAAAATTTGGTGTATGAACGAAACACGAATGATAAAAAATCAATGTAATAGCATGAACCATTAATATGCATGAATGAATGAAATTTTATCGTCGTGATTCAAAATGTTATATTGCAATGCTTACCTTTACTCTCATGATAGCAAGCCAGGTCCCGATACCAACGATAGGGGATTAGGCAATTAACGCAAAATTCTGATGGTAAAAAGGGTCGGCATGAGATTGACGTTGTGATCGTTTGCGCTTCCCTACAAACCAAGGCGCGAGTCCCTACAAACCAAGGCTGATTGATAGGCTGATGATGATAGTATATAAGGCATCGAATATGTTCCATTTACAAAATGCTAATGGACAAAAATAATTGAAGATGATAGTATGCAAGGCACCCCTCCATCATTCAATTCAATCGAATATGTTCCATTTACAAAATGCTGATGGACAAAAATAAATGAAGATGATAGTATGCAAGGCACCCCCTCCATCATTCAATTCAATCGAATATGTTCCATTTACAAAATGCTAATGGACAAAAATAATTGAAGATTATAGTATATAAGGCACCCCTCCATCATTCAATTGAATCGAATATGTTCTTCAACAAAAAATAATTTAATTCAGTTGCCACCCCTCCATCGTAGTTCATATACCATACTTCATTGTACTGAGAAACTAACACTTAAAAATTCATCACTTTTGTTCCTCACAAAAATCATTCTTCCAAATTCCATATGGCTTTTTTTAGAAACCAAATATTCAAAGGTCTTCGCAACCCACTAATGATCCAATTATTACACCCAAATATAACATTGAACCTCCACATCCGAAGATAGTTTCCTACATAATTCAAGCTGGGTTTCTAATTGCTGCAACTTTTGGAAAGTTCAAAATAGATCATTCTTTGGTGACAACAATGGTCGAGCGTTGGAGACCAGAAACACACACGTTTCTTCTTCTAGTAGGGGAGTGCACAACAACTCTCCAAGATGTAGCGTTACAATTGGGTCTATCCATCGACGAACACGTTGTTTCAGGTATAGGAAGGACACCAACTCAATATGATGCTCAATGCGAGCAACTCTTGGGGAAAACATGTCCACGTGATCAAAGGAAAGTGAACGAAGTCAAGATGAAGTGGCTCTAGGAGGTGCTCATAAAAACGTAGCGAAGCAAATCGAGTTCACTTGAAGTACCTACCCCTATTGGAAAACATTCGAGAAGTTTCAACGTACAGTTGGGGTTCGGCATGTCTAGCGAACTTGTACAGAGAAATGTGTAGGGCAACTACACCGTCCTCAAACTCCATGGGTGGATGTACATTACTTCAACAATCATGGGTTTGGTATCGCATGCCGTTTCTAGCCCCACATGTGAACCGTGATGTTGAGTGGCCACTAGCAAAAAGGTAAACAAAATTTTCACGCTTTATGAACACTAACTATTTTACTAGTTCGCTTGACATGTCGAACCCCAACTGAATTTTGAAACTTCTCGAATGTTTTCCAGTAGGGGTAGGTACTTCAAGTAAACTCGATTTGTTGATTTATCAGGGAGTATATACCCCCTCAATCAACCGCAGCAGGTGTGCTCTGCAATGTTGTTTCACTACGTTTTTGTGAGCAACTTCAGGAATATCAGCAAATTTCTCCTAGAGCCACTTCATCTTGACTTCGTTCCCTTTCCTTTGATCACGTGGACACGTTTTCCCCAAGAGTTGCTGGCATAGGGCATCATATTGAGTTGATGTCCTTCGTAAACCTGAAATAGCATGTTCGTCGATGGATAGACCCAACTATAATGCTACATCTTGGAGAGAGTTATTGTGCCCTCTCCTACTGGAAGATGAAACATGTGTGTTTCTGGTCTCCAGTACTCGACCATTGCTGTCACCAAAGAAGGATCTATTTTGAATTTTCCAAGAGTTGCAACAATTAGAAACCCGATTTGAATTAAGTAGGAAACTATCTGCGGATGTGGAGTTTCTATGTTATTGTTTTTATGTGTAATAATTGGATCATTAGTGGGTTGAGAAGACCAGTGAATATTTGGTTTCTCAACAAAGCCATATGGAATTTGGAAGAAGAATGATTTTTGGGAAGAAAAAAAGTGATGAATTTTTAAGTGTTAGTTTCTCAGTACAATGAAGTATGGTTTACAAAGAAAAGAATGTATATGAACTATGATGGAGGGGTGGCAACTGAATTGAATTATTTTTTGTTGAAGAACATATTCGATTCAATTGAATGATGGAGGGGTGCATTATATATATAATCTTCAATTATTTTTGTCCATTAGCATTTTGTAAATGGAACATATTCGAGTGAATTGAATAATGGAGGGGTGCATTATATAATCTTCAATTATTTTTGTCCATTAGCATTTTGTAAATGGAACATATTCGAGTGAATTGAATGATGGAGGGGTGCCTTGCATACTATCATCTTCATTTATTTTTGTCCATCAGCATTTTGTAAATGGAACATATTCGATTGAATTGAATGATGGAGGGGTGCCTTGTATACTATCATCTTCAATTATTTTTGTCCATCAGCATTTTGTAAATGGAACATATTCGATGCCTTATATACTATCATCATCAGTTTATCAGTCCATGCCTTATATTAGATGTCTTTTGATCAATTTTACCATAATTTTTTATTTATAAATTCAAAAAATATATGACCTTATAGTAGATACACAACTACTGCGTTGGGTTTTGAAATAGTACTTACGGACTTAAATTAGACGTGTATAAGAATCAAAATAATGACTAAAAACAGTCTTTTCTAAGTGTAAAAAATGACTTTTTTTTTACCATGTTTTGATCAATTTTTACCATATTTTTTTTATTTATAAATTTATAAATTCAAAATATATATATATATATATATATATATATATATATATATATATATGACTTTATAGTAGAGGTATACAACCAACTATCGCATTGGGTTTTAAAATAGTACTTACGGACTTAAATTAGACGTGTATAAGAATCAAATTAATGAGTAAAAACTAAATGACTTTTTTTACGAAGTTTTGATCAATTTTTACCATATTTTTTATTTATAAATTAAAAAAAATATGACCTTATAGTATAGGTATACCGAATTGGGTTTTGAACTAGTACTTACGGACTTAAATTAGACGTGTGTAAGAATCAAAATATTGACTAAAAACAGTTTTTTCTAAGTGTAAAAAATGACCTTTTTTTTACCATTTTTTCATCAATTTTTACCATATTTTTTATTTATAAAATCAAAAATAATATATGACCTTATAGGAGAGGTATACAACTACCGCGATGGGTTTTAAAATAGTACTTACGGATTTAAATTAGAGGTGTATAAGAATCAAAATAATAACTAAAAACAGTTTTTTCTAAGTGTAAAAAGTGACTTTTTTGGCAAAAAAACTGTCCTAGTACAGATAAATAAATTTTTTTTCGAAAATAACACTTTTTTAATTATTTACCAAAGTAGCACACTTTTTTTAGCTGAAGTCGCTACCCAGGAAACGACTTCTCAACATGGTTTTTGGAAAATTTGTTTTTTTCACGTTTAGAAGTCGCATCCCCCAAAAACAACTTCTATAAAATGAAAAATAATTAAAGAAATCCTATTTATTTTTTAAATTTTTGTAACATAATTATATATAGAAAATATAAACACATTTATCTTCATCGATTAAAAAGTGGATTACATTGATTGAAGAGTGGATTACAACATTACAACAAATCAGTATGAATATAATACTTAATTATCTCATTGATCTACATTCCGGTTAGGGCAATTGTTTCAGTTGTGCCCCTCATTTCTACAAAGACCACATCTCTTAGTGCGATTACTCCTTTCCGTTTGATCCATCTCAGTACGAATACGGAAAGACTTTGGGCGACCCTTTTTTTCTCTCCGCATATTTGGATCATGCTGCAATTCAATTTCATTGAAATCTGGCCAGGACAACTCAATTGGTAATGCTGGAAACTCCACAAAGTATGTATTGAAAATATAATCCAGTTTGTATTGTGGAGGCACAAAGAGCATGTGGTCATAATGGATTTTTGAAGATGCTGCAATGACATGTGAACAAAGATAGTGCAACGCCTGAAATTCCCCACAATCACACATGCGTGCTCAGTCCACCTTAATTGTCTGTGCAGGTCTACCGCTTTGTGGTCGGATAAGTTCTTCCACTCTGAACACACTTTGGGCTTGATTGTGATGCACTCGGCAAGGTTTGATGTCATGTGGCCCCAACGATGCCCTCCATCACACATTGTAGCCACTGTTCTTTTTCTATATCATTAACCCATGCCACAGCCTCCTCACCTGCTTCCCTACGGACTTTGCTTTTGTACAGTTCGAAGCTATATTCATTCATGGAGTATCTTGAAGCAACAAAATTTAACTTTGGTAAGGGCGTAATGTAAAATGAAGGTCATATTAAGACTTCTTATACTGAAAAATTCTCACCCATGTTGATCACATGTTTCTTGGCAGTCGGTTTTTTGAAATGTCTCATGAAGTTTTGAGCTATGTATCGAATACAGAACACATGCTTCCAATTACTGTTTAGACTCCAAAAGATGGGTTTGGTATCGCTTGCCATTTCTAGCCCCACAAGGGTGTCTTCAATGGTTGTACGAGTCTATCAAAAGTGCGGTTAGGCGTCTAAACAGCAATTGGAAACATGTGTTCTGTATTCGACACATAACTCAAAACTTCATGAGACATTTCAAAAAAGCGACTGCCAGGAAACATGTGATCAACATGGGTGAGAATTTTTTAATATAATAAGTCTTAATATGACCTTCATTTTATATGGGTCATTTTATATGACCTTCATTTTATATTACGCCCTTACCAAAGTTAAATTTTGTTGCTTCAGGATACTCTATGAATGAATATAGCGCCGAACTGTACAAAAGCAAAGTCCGTAGGGAAGCAGGTGAGGAGCCCGTGGCGATGGTTGATGATATAAAAAAAGAACAGTGGCTACAATGGTGTGATGGAGGGTACCGTTGGGGCCACATGACAACAAACCTTGTCGAGTGCATCAACAAGATCTTAAAGGGGCTGCACAATCTCCCGATACGTTTGTTGGTAGAGTCAACCTATTACAGGTTGACTGAGACTTTTGTCCAAAGGGGGAGGGAGGTATAGGCAATGTTGCATTCTGGTCAAGTTTACTCGGAAAAATCATTGGAACATATTGAAAAAAAAGAGCAGTGTCTAACACACATAGCGTTTCAATTCACAATCGAGCCCAAAATGTGTTCAAAGTCGAAGAACTTGTCCGACCACAAAGCGGTAGACCTGCACAGACATTTAAGGTGGACTTCAGAGCACGCATGTGTGATTGTGGGGATTTTCAGGCATTTCACTATCCTTGTTCACATGTCATTGCAGCATCTTCAAAAATCCATTATGACCACATGCTCTTTGTGCCTCCACAATACAAACTGAATTATGTTTTCTATACATACTTTGTGGAGTTTCCAGCATTACCAATTGAGTTGTCCTGGCCAGATTTCAATGGAATTGAATTGCAACATGATCCAAATATGCGGAGAGAAAAAAAGGGTCGCCCAAAGTCTTCCCGTATTCGTACTGAGATGGATCAAACAGAAAGGAGTAATCGCACTAAGAGATGTGGTCTTTGCAGAAATGAGGGGCACGACCGAAACAATTGCCCTAACCGGAATGTAGATCAATGGGATAATTAAGTATTATATTCATACTGAGTTGTTGTGATGTTGTAATCCGATCTTCAATCAATGTAATCCGCTTTTTAATCAATGAAAATAAATGTGTTTGTTTTTTTCTATATATAATTATGTTACAAATTTTAAAAAATAAATAGAATCTTAATTATTTTTCAATTTATATAAACTAGTATTGTTATTAAAATTGAGTCTTTAAAAAAAAACCTGTTTAGAAGTCGATATGGGGGGTGGCGACTTCTGAACATGAAAATTAAAAAAATAAAAAAAAATCACGTTTTGAAGTCGTTTCCTCGGGTAGGGACTTCTCAACAGCATAAGTTGAATTTAAAAAAAAAACCTGTTTGGGGGATGACTTCTAAACGTGAAAAAAAGTGTGTTATTTTCGATTTTTATTTATTTATCCGTACTAGGACAGTTCTTTTGCCTACTTTTTTTACCAGGTTTTGATCAATTTTTACCATTTTTTTTAGTTATAAATTTAAGAAAAATATATGACCTTATAGTAGAGATATACAGCTACCGTGTTGGGTTTTGAAATAGTTCTTACGAACTTAAATTAGACTTGTATAAGAATCAAAATAACGACTAAAAACAGTTTTTTCTAAGTATAAAAAATGACTTTTTTTTTCCATGTTTTGATCAATTTTTACCATATTTTTTTATTTATAAATTCAAAAAAAGTATACGACCTTATAGTAGATGTATAAAACTACCGTGTTGGGTTTTGAAATAGTAAAACAAATTTTTTTCTTTTTCTATATATTTTTTAGAACAAACGTACAACTTGACATGCCTAGACTAAAACAACTTAACACTAATAAAACTTAAAGACCCTCCCCCCAACCTAAAACCATGCAGTGTCCCCATTGCATCATGCATCAACCTAAGGGAAGGACATGACAACAACAATGCAAAAGAACACCGACAAAACATCACCAACACAAGCTACACTGCTGCCAGGTGCTATACAGCACCAGGTGCTATACAGCACCTGGCAGTTATTCAAAATTCAGCAACATAAACAAAAATAAGATATTAAAAAAGAAAACATAAACAAGAGAGGTTTAGTTAGGAATAACCCCGGACTTCAGCCTTGAGCGTGCTCGAACACATCCCTCCTTTTTTGCTCTGCTTTGATAGAACTTTGTCTTCTTCTTTAGAGGCTCCTTGACATCATCTTTGGTGCTTCTCTCAGGTGCTGCAACATTAACCTTTTGCAAAACAACTTGTTGCGTTGAATCTTTGGCCAATGGAGGCCCTGGTGTAGGAGGAAGGATCCAATCATCTGTTACAGCAGAATCATGTTCCTCCACAATAGAATCAGGCACCCTTGGCCTCTTTTTGGCCACCAATTTTGTTCTTGCAACTTTCTTTGGTGCTGCAGCTTTGCCTTTTAACACTGATGTTGTAGCACTACCTGTGGCAGCATCCACTCTCTGCTTTTCAGTTTCTAGAGTTTGATGATGTTGATCAGTCACTAGTGGTGAGTTTTGGTCTTTTTTTTTTGTGGTTGAGGTGGTGTATGGTTTGATGGGGGCTTTGTAGAGTGGATTGTTTTGGAGGTAGGGAAGTTGTGGGGTTAAGGATTAATGATTTGGTTTGAGGTGGGGGTGGAACTGTGAGAAGTAGGATTTTGTGATGGAGAAGGTGTTTTGGGTGGATAGGGTGGTTCTTGGGTTGGTGATGGTTTAGGTGAAGGTGTTGTTGAAAGGTTTTGGGTGGGTGGTGATTGGTGAAAATTTTGTTAACAATGTTTAAATGATAATAAAGAGAAAACACATTGCCAATTAGCAGAGGTGACCGCCAAATATGCCACATTGGCATTTGAAACTCCATTTTGAATTTTTGACCACGTACTCAACACCTTAGCCACAGGTGCTGCAACACATGATGCTACAGCACAAAACTTCGCACCAAAATTCTACATAATTGATAGCACATACCACAAGACCACTTATTCATACCTGAAAAAGTAAAAACAAAAACACATAAAACACAATTAGTCCTAAAAATCTGGGTTGCCTCCCAGTAGCGCTTAATTTATAGTCTTTAGCTAGACTTAGCCATCAAAACCCAAGTTAGAGTGGATAATAGGACAAGAAAAAAATGTCATCCTTCTGGTTTCTCCTTTTTGTAAGAAATCCAATGTATTTGGCATAGGGAAGCAAGTGTTCCCATGCCCCAATCAATAAGCATTTGGGATAGGAATTCCCCCTCTCTTGAAAAATTGAAGCTCATTTTGCGGAGGACTCTTTTCTTCAATTACCAAGGGTTGACTCTCACTTGTCACATAAATCTTTTCATACCTCAACCTTGGTTTTTCTTCCTTGTCACTATTTTTGAATTTTTCTTGCTCTACAACTACATAATTTTTTTGTTTTTCTTCCACTACTTCCAAATAACCAAATTCATTTTCACACTCTACATCCTTTTCTTCCTTTTGCTCAACCACCTTTTCACTAGAACTCTCTTCTTTTATATGCTCCATTATAGTCTTAATGTGAGCCTCTATATTCTTACATGAAGCTTCAAAATTGTCATGATCCACCTTAATAGATTCAATGGAATGAGCTAAGAGTTTTTCAAAATTGGAGTTTCCCTCATGCAATCCTTCGGTTTGAGCTTGAGAATATGGCTCTTGCTCAAACAAAGTTTGACATGGATGGGCTTGGAATTTAACTCAAAACAGCCCCTTTCATTTTCATCTCCATAACAATCATAGTTGAAATATTGTTGTTGAGCATTATTTTCTTGCACGAAGTAAAAATTCCAATGATCCATGGCATAAAGTGGGAGAATCTTTTATTTTCACAAAACACCAAACAAAAATAGTAATAGTAAAAACAACAAAGATAACACACTACAAACACAAAGCACAATACGAACTAGAAAAAAAATTGCTGAAAAACAGAACACAATAAATGAAATAATCAAAACTAACTAAACAATAGAAAATAACTATCACAATCCCCGGCAACGGCGCCAAAAACTTGTTGTGTGAAAACATGATGTGCAAGTATACACAATCGCAACAAGTAATAAATGGTAAGTAGAGATCGTTCCCACGAGGATTGTTGAGTTCTTTTATATATTTAAATTAGTAAGTAAGCTAGTGAGTAAAACAAAGTAAAACAACAAGTTGTATAACCCAATTTAATCATAAACAGTAATAAAAAGTAAAGGATAGTAGGAAATTCACTATGGGAACTAGTTGGAATGTCTTTCACTATGGGTGCATATGGGTGTTGTAGCAACAGTACGTGCTTTTCAATCACTTTTCTAAAGGGCTTCATTACAAGCATTTATGTCTAAGCTCTAAATAGGTTCACCATTGGTTATTAAACACCCACAATTCACCCTATGAATTTTGCCCTCCTATGTCTAGGTTTTAAACAATGATTATTAAAGTGTCCTTAAATAATCACTATCCATATTATCCTTTGAGATCAATTTATAAACCATGTCTGAATCTATAAATGGTACTTATATTTAGGTGATCAATTCTAAAATAAGTTTGGTAATAGTATCACACAAAGGGTAAAAATGCTTAACACCAAATTCACATTAAAACCATTAGAAATCCATTACATAGCTAATAGCATTCCAACCACAAATGGTTTAGCTCATAGTGAGCAACAAATACATGAAGAAAAGTATAGATGCTAGATCTAGTTCCATACTACTGAAATTACAAAAGAGATGGAGTGAAATTAGAGAAATATAAGCTCCAAATGCAATAGCAAAAGAAGAGAAATCAGCCCCAAATTCACACTATACTCCAAGAATGATAGCTTCAGCACTATTCCTAGCACTGATTGTGCAGAATTTCTTTTTTGTGTATAAACTTGGTAAAAAATGAAAATGGCAGCAAGGAAAGTGATGTCTCACTATTCTCCCTTCAGCCCAGCCTCCATAAAGAAGAGAATCAGCTGTCTTAAATTGTGCTAGGGTTGTGGGAACCAATAAAAACCCTAAAAGCATGATTCCTTGTCTTCTAGTGCCCAAAAGAACATGTGTCCTTAATAAAAGGAATATACACACAAAAATAGGTGGTCCTAGCGTAGACATGCCCTGACGCATCGCTGACGTGCTACTTTTAGCGCAGATTTCCTTTTCCAGCATTCTCTCTCATATAGTGTAAGAATCCGAATTGGTGCTATAGCACCTGAAAACTGCACTACATTAAAACACACATTAAAGCACAAAAATAGAGCACCAGAGTGCCCATTAAGGTTGAACCAGAATTTTTCCACAACTAACTTCAACTCACTGATTCTAATTAATTAATTAAAATAATTACTCTTGAATAAATAATAATTTAAGCTATTAAAGCATAAATAACTCTTATAATTAAGAGTTATCACCACTACATCGATCTCATATTGGAGGACTTTGACAAGATACTGGTTCATCACGAAATAATAACACAGGGTAAGAAAATCAGAGTTTATTTATTCAAAAACAACTTTAATTTCTTTATTACAGCATTTTACCAAAGGAAGGGATTTGGTGAGACCAGCTGTGACAAGGTTTGCTACTTCTTATCTTACTTGGGGTGTCTCATGTAGCACAACGGGGACTTGATAAAAATGTTTACTTCCAATGAATGGACATCAAGTCGATTTGCAAAACTCCATTAGAAGATTTCAAGACAAGAGCAAAATTTTTGGGTAGTCCAATAGCTATGGCTGGACTTAAAAATAAAACTCCATCGCAATAGTGGGAGTCATGCGGGGATGAGCATCCAGAACTTCAAAATTTTGCAATACGTGTGTTAAGTTTGACGTGCAGTTCATTTCGTTGGGAGAGAAACTTGAGTGCTTTTGAAATGGTAATTGTTTTTTAAAAATTTCATTTTAAAAGTGCCTACAAGTTGCTATTTAATAATAGAGTTTGTTTCTATTAGGTTCACACAAAGAGGAGAAACCGTTTAAAACAAAAGACGATGAATGATGTTGTCTTTGTGATGACAAATTCTAAATTGGCCAAGAAGAAGAAAACTAGAAAAATGGCTGAATATAACATTGATGATCTTGAATCAGATGATGGATGGATTGTGGAGAATGGTGAAGGCTCATCTGACATTTTGGATTTCACTTTAGATAATGAAGAATTGGAATTTACACTCAAAATGTAGGAGAGGAAGGTGTTGCAGTTGCTGCCCAAGGTGTTGCAGCTGCTACAACACGAGGATTTGGAGATTCCTAATCTTGATGATGAAATTGATGGAGTAGGAGCTAAAAATTGTATGGAAGATTGGATGATGTTTTAGATGACTTGTTAAATTAGTGTTTTTTAGAAGTTTTAGATTTTGGATGTGTTTCTAGTTACTGTTTGAGACTATGAGATCTTTTGATTTATGGTTAAATTAATGAAAAATTATGCTAAAAGATTATGTTGTTGGGATTTTAATTATAATTTTGTCTTTGGTGGGATCTTACAATCCGTGTTACGATCCCATGATTTACGCTCTAATTTCTATACCCAAACGATTTCTAATAGGATCTCAAGTTTGACAACCATGGGATGTGAAGGATCTCCACCTCTTTAATCTTAGCCTTCTAGGTAAGTTGCGCAGGAGGTTTCTTATGGATGAGAGTACGAAGTACCCTTTGGATACAAGCTATTAAGGCTAAGTACCAGGGGTGGCATTGTGTGTAATTTGAACCTCAACGGCTTTAGGCACTGATACTTCTCTTTCCGTTGGTGGAAAGACATATGTAGATTGGGAGGAGGTCTAGTCCCTGATCAAAAATGGTTCTCTGATGTTATTTCTAAAAAGGTGGGAAATTGGGCCTCATTAATTTTTTGGCTACGGTATCTAGTGTTTAATTGGCTTAGTGTGGTACTCGTGTTCTCGCCCGACCTTCCTACTCTCTTCTCAGTTCTCTTTGATGGCGAAATTCCCACCCGAAATAGGAAGGCTCTCGTCAGTCATTATAATTTGACATATAATTCTTTGAGCAATCTGATAAACGCAAAATTAGAATTAATTTCTCTAATAAAATCCCATACCCTTAGAGATTTTCTTTGTGATTAAGTAGTTATTGTGGAAATGGATCATGACAAAAAACTAAGTCGAGACCAGTGGCAAAGCTTGACTAATATTTCTCCGAGGTTAAATTAATTTTCAATTTCATCAAACAAAAACAAACAGTTAAAAATAAGAATATATAGAATATAAAATAAAAGAGTTATGGAAGAAAAGAAGAGAAGAAGACATGAAAACAAAGTGAACACGTATCTAACAGAAAAGGTCCCACGTAGTGTGATCGCTTTAGATCCCCCATTTCTCGGTGTCTCCATCGGAACTTTCAAACCTTTGCCAATACGATAAAGCAAACATCCTCATTCATCAATAATGGTGACACCATTTCAGTCACCCCAAAATCACACAATGACACCGATATGTATAGCACAAGTAGTAGATATTTAGATTCCTTAATTATTAGGTCACGAGTTTGATTTCTGATTGATGCGTAAGAAGTCAACTCTTAAATGAATATCAGTACCCTGAAGGATTAATCTCTACAATTACAGTATTACACGCAGGGAATACTTCGGTTTAAAAAAAAATCACACAAAGACACCAAAGCGAATAAAACAGACAGATATTTTTATTGGGTTTCACAAATAGTCAAAACATACTTCAAAGCATTAAAAAAACCAGTTTATGGGATAATACTGACCCCACATAACTGAAATCAAGGAAAATTCTATAATTGTCTCTCACTTTCTTCAAAGTTACTCCAATTAAAACTAACACTCCTCCCTTAGAAAATCCAGAGTCACAAGCAAAGTAAGTTCTCTCTCTCTCTAACCTTGTTGCCTTCTATATGATCTGATATCTTATTGTAACATGTTTTTTTATTAGTCTTCTTATGTTGAAATTTTAAAGCTTAATCATTTCTTAGTCTTATTTTGTTTGATATATGCTATTAGATACATAACGTTTTTTTCTCTTAGATATAGGATTAGAGTAGCAATTATAAGATTTGAGGTTTTGTTTTTCAATTGAATCTAATGTTACAAGATAATTTCTTGTTGATTTAACAGATGTTGAGACCATTAAATAGTTGATAATAAGACCAACAAGTAATGGCATCTGCAGAAGCAAGAGCTGGTAGTACTTGTTTTAGGCAAGAAAATTTCAGGATGCCTCATGATTTTTCTGATCAACCATCAAAAAGTTTGGAACCTGATTTCACATATAGTGATTGTGATTTTGTTAATAATAATTCAGATATGAAATGGTGGCTACATGTGAAAACCAAATTAGGGGGTGATACAAATTATACATGTCAAAATCTGAATTGCTTAGAGTCTGAATTCCTTGGTGGAAATCAATGTGTTAAAAACTTTGATCCTCTTTCATGTGTTGGAAGTGCTACTACTACTAATACTATAGGTGTAGAGCAACCATGGAATGTGCCTTCTAAGTGTTTGAAGAAATGTAATGATACTGGAATGTTGAAAATTGAAACTGCTTTGAACAATGAGTTTCATTTAGCACCTATGAAGAAAAATAAGGAGGGATTTTGGTTTTCAAATGGTGAGTTTGGGGAAAGTGATGTTAGTAGTTTCTTGGTTTATGATTATGAACAATGTAAAAGTATGTCATCTGATATGGAACCACATTGGATTGAAGCTGAGAAAACTCGGCCTTGGTGGCGCGCTACCAGAAGAGATGATTTGGCTTCCTTGGTGTCTCAGAAGTCACATGAATATGTTGAGAATTGTGATCTTCCTGAGCCTCATATTAAGCCTTTTAGGAAGATACTACCAGCCCTTCAGCCAACAGAAATTGACCAGAAATCTGAGATTTGTTCTTCTAATGTAAATGGTTGTACATCTGGAACCTTGACTTCTGGCTGTTCATTTCAGGATTCAGAAAGAACTTTCAGGTAATGCTACTATACAAGAAATACTAATATGCAGTTCTTTTTGTTGTTCTATATAATCTTTTCCACAATTCGAAGACAATGCAACTGCAATTTAAACCCCTTATTCAGCTTGTTTTTGAAGAACCTTGATGTTGATGTTTAGAAACCAATTTCAATCATAAAGTTTGGTTGGAGTTTAGTGTGTTATTTATAGGTGTTAACTAGTTTTCTTCTAAATTGAAGCTAGTTTTCTCATGTTCTTCTAAGAGTGGAGTATAATTTATATGTATGCATAATGCACCATATAGTGTTTGATAGGAACCAACTAGTATATTGAACGAATTAAGGTGATTACAATGTATTTCCTAGAGTATTCGAGAGACTCTAGACTCTCCATAGTGCCATAAGGCCCCAATTGTTTACAAATGATTACACACCCTCCTTCCTAATCCCTCTTCTCTATTTATAGGCTATATGCCTTGTTGGTAATCACTAACTAACTAACCAACTCAACCCCCAACTAACTGTTGACTCCAATAACAAACATTAACTAATTGTAACTACTATAACAGACCTATCAATACTCCCCCCGCGACATTCACCTTGTCCTCAAGGTGACTAAGATGGGGAAATTTACAATATAGTACACAACAATTCCCAAAAGAAAAAATCATTGTTGGCAACCAATTATCGTAGTGGTGGTGCTCTCCAGTTGTATCACTTCACAAGCTCTAGCATTCAAATTGGACTGCAGCTGTACACAATTACGAGAGGGCCAAATCTCTCCTCCATCATATACGAAACTAAGCAAACAATAAGTTGAGGAAGACCCTATCCAACAACCTTCAGAAACCAGCCACATAGCTTCACACATACTGCATTTGAGGGGTAATTTATTGTTGGATGCTTCCCAACTTGGAGAACCTATTAGTTCAATAACTAAAGCATCTCGTACAAGTGCCGTTGCCTTAAATGCGCTCAGATTTTCAACAAGGGACCACCGTATTCCTCTAGCAACCCCACTTGATTTTATCTTTTGGAAAATACACTGGATTAAGAGAATCCCCACGATAATGAAGCCCATTTCGTGAGACTTGTGCCAAAGGATTGTTTGTTGGTGGAGATATATGACTATTACAAGCAACAGACCTTCCAATTCCTTATATCTCTTTCTTTGGGTCAATTTAGGCACATTTGTTTCAGCCCAAGTTGTGAAGATTACCTGCTGGTGTTGCAACGTTGAAATCCCATGAACACCTTCCAAACATGTAGGTGAAAGAAATGGATCAGCATGTAGGGTCTTATTAGCAATAATGGGAATTAAACCCACGGAAATTTCTGCACCCCTAATTGCATGAAACAACACCTCCTTTACATGCATTAAAATTGCACCGTTGGCACTATTATGCAGCATATCCCCATTTTGATTATAGTCACTTGGATTCCACTCATGTACTAGATAAGTATTGATATAATTCTTCAGCATTTTACCTCTAATACTAGTGCCATCTGAATCCCACTTACTTGAGACAATAGTGTTGGCACCATTATACAAGATTGTACCTTTTAGAATACTGACACTTGGATCCCATAATAAGAATTCACTCATTAAATCTTCTACTGCTGCCATGTGTGTGATACCCAGCCACTTGTCATAAACTTCTGTTATACCCTTTATTGAAAGCATGATGACCAACCCATTAGCGTCAAAGAATACTTGGAATATTATTATATTTGATAGACAGCCTTCTAACGTAACACCCACTTTGTTGAATACCCCTTCAATCCTTTGCTTCGCCAGCGACTCTTTTTGGCACATATAAACGAGACTTACCCATGGTGGTTTCATCAAAAGCCACCCCATGATCAGCGTGAGGGGATTGGCGAACGGCAATAGCGACTTAACCTGTTCCGACAGCTGCAACCGCGGAGACGAATCAAACACCACGATTGGCGATGACAGCTTATATCTCCCTTGCACAGTCGGGTCGGGTTCACACTGGTTTCGGGTCGGGTTTCTTGTTGTAACCTCTTCCCTACACTTATCTGAAATATTTTGGGCTTGACCCACTTGATTTGGAACATGGCCCGACTCACGATCTTGGACCATTGAGTTAACGCTCTGACCCATTCCACGTATTTCCCGTTTTACCCTTCTGGCTTCATCTCGCAGATCGTGTGTGAACGACAACGAACTCAGGCCCAACCAGCATCGGTTAGTTGCGACGGCGGCCGGCCCTTCTAACGGTGATGGTACTTGACCCAATGATGTTTTCTTCTTCCCACGATTTTCTTTATTTACGTTCGTGACATCCCCTCCATCCATAAGATTGCTCCAATCCGGAGGCTTGGGCGGTGGTACTCGCCGTGTCAGTACCATGGGAGGCTGGCCTGTGTTCTGCGGAGGTAGTGTTGGTGGCGACGGCTCCCGCGATTCCGATGGGGATGATTTCAGTCTTGATCTGTCTGGCGGTTCCGGCGGCGGTGGTGGCTCGTTCCCCACTCTCTGACTTTCTTCTCTTCGTTTCGTTCTTGAAGTTGTGCGAATACCTTCGCTCACAACCGGCAACGCTCCAAGACGCTCTGGTGGTGACGGTTCAGCCATTTCGTCGTTGCAATTCTGCACTCCCTTCCGGTGTGAAGTTTTCTTGGAAACGATTCTTGAATCTTTGGTTGCTCGACATCTTCTCCACCTTACCGTGATGCCTCTCATCTTAAGTGCCAAACTAACATTCTGCTTGGACCATATTTGGACCTTGCAGTATTCAGTTCTCACCTCAGATTTCTTGCTTCCCACTGAAGATGTAGTTGCAGAATTCAGTGCCAAACTAACCTTCTTGGAATTCTGATTTGAAGATTGTTCTTTTTCAAGAACAGTTTCTTCAATTCCATCCTTCACAAGATTGGACTGATCAAGAGCCTGTTTTGTGTCACTGAAACGCTCCATCTTGGGCACTCCACAGCTGTTGTTGGGGAGCACCACCGGCTGAATCGCGGCGATGAGTTGCTCCAAGCGAGTGGCTTGCTCATTGAGTCGATCGAGGCGACGCTGATTGCGAACCTCTAATTCTTGAAATCGCCGTTCCAATTCGTAGATACGTGAATCCATGGAGGTTGAAACTTGCTTCTTGCGCACCATGAACGTTCCGAAGATCGAATTGCTTTGATACCAATTGATAGGAACCAACTAGTATATTGAACGAATTAAGGTGATTACAATGTATTTCCTAGAGTATTCGAGAGACTCTAGACTCTCCATAGTGCCATAAGGCCCCAATTGTTTACAAATGATTACACACCCTCCTTCCTAATCCCTCTTCTCTATTTATAGGCTATATGCCTTGTTGGTAATCACTAACTAACTAACCAACTCAACCCCCAACTAACTGTTGACTCCAATAACAAACATTAACTAATTGTAACTACTATAACAGACCTATCAGTGTTGGAAAACACTTCATTGGTCACTCTTTCTTTTTAAATTTTATATGCTTACTTCAATTGACTATCATACCATTTATAAATTGTTATTAAACCATTCTATACATGTTCAGTTCAAGTCAGAGCAGCAGAGAGAGTAGTGATTCAAGCATCAACAAGGACAACCATATCAATTCTGAGAGTAAAAACAAAGCTGAGATACTAAAAGCATTGTGTCATTCGCAAACTCGAGCGCGAGAGGCCGAAAAAGCAGCACAACAAGCCTTCAATGAGAAGGAACATATCCTAAGTCTATTTTTCAAACAAGCTTCACAACTATTTGCTTACAAGCAATGGCTTCATGTGTTGCAGCTTGAGAATCTATGTCTTCAACTTAGAAACAAAAACCAAGTACCATTGCTTAACCTCTTTTACAAGGAAAAGCAACATAAGAAGGGTTCTAGAAAGAGTAAGAAACGTAAGGGTGGGATTAGAAATTGTGTTGTTGCTTTTGCTGTTGGTTTGGCTCTTGCTGGTGCTGGTTTGTTACTTGGTTGGAATTTGGGATGTATGTTTCCTCCCTTTTAGTTTGATTGAGTAACATTGTTTTTGTTTTCAATTATAGAAATTATAGAAATGTCACTTTGTTTTTTATTCTAGTTTTTTTTACTTTTAAAACTTTTATTTTTGGATTTGTTTTATATGAAATTTTAGGAGATTAAAATATAGAATGAGAACAATATTTTCATGTAAAAGGGTTATGTAATGTGAATTATTTATATGATAAAAGCATTATGTAATGTGAATTTCATCTAAAAGGTTGCGGAGAATAGCACTCAGTATCATTTGCTAAAAGCTAGATTGAAAACAAATACAAACACTGTTTATATATATAACACCACTCGGTGTCTTTAAGATACGCATCAGAAGAAATTGCCCCACGCTAAGCTACTAATAGTACAAGAAAACATGTCCTAAAATCCTAATATATGACAAGAACACAGATTGTAGCACTTAAATGAGATTTCCTTTAAATTACTGGGACATGTATAAATATTGAATACACCTCAAGGTCACAACACTGCAGATACCACGTACCAGTAGCAACTAAAAGAACATATTGTTGGGAGTCGAGCTAATGATTAGGACTCTCGGGAGTAAGATACCAAATCTCCACCCAAACTTGAAAACATCAAGTATATGGGTCACTTCTCTTATATATCATTCACTTAGTTTATTTTTAGTCGATGTGGGACTGACTACGCACACTTGAATTCCCAACAATCTTCCCCTTAAATGTTAGTCACCCACATCACTAAACTTGATCCAAATGAGGGTCTACATCTCGCTCTCTCCCACCAAGCCAAACCATGACTGTGATACCACTAGTTCGGAGAGTTTAGGGTAGCACCGAAAGACATATTGAATGGAGACATGGTGTCCAACTTAACATGAATATGCTTCTTCCGGAAATTCCCCTTATGGCCTCCACCCAACACTACGAGAAAAAAAAATCATCCGGGACGGAAAAATCGATCGCACAACTATATCTACTTTTGAGTAATGGATAATTGTAAAATCCACTTGCTGAGTTATAGTACTTTGTAACCCAAATATATAAGTAGTATTTCTCAATTATATCTACTTTTTTTATTACCGTGTTTTTAGTGCGCAATTTCTATCGAACTTTTACACAATTATATCTACTTTGTTTTTACTCCCATAATTGATTGTAAAACAAATAAGCACAACTTGATCGCAATTTGTTCCGTCAAATAGGCACGCAAATTGTGATCAACTTGTGCCTATTTGCAATATATGATAAAAGACAAAAACAATAATTGTATGTTGTCAACAACGTGGCAGTTGAAAATTTATTTGTGTTCTCAAGAAAATAATAAATGAAAAGACGAAGAAGTCCCTAAGTGGAATACCTCAACGTACGTGGTTAGATTTGACAGCA
Source organism: Astragalus glycyphyllos (assembly GCA_963573325.1). Classification (NCBI taxonomy): domain Eukaryota; kingdom Viridiplantae; phylum Streptophyta; class Magnoliopsida; order Fabales; family Fabaceae; genus Astragalus; species Astragalus glycyphyllos. Next base: position 90,241,098 of record OY754309.1, on the reverse strand, counting down.
ACGTACTCTCGTCAATCCTTATTATAAGAAAAATTTTGGTACATTTTTTGGTCCTTATTATAAGAAAAAGATACACTTTTCAAAGTAAATTAATTGCTAAAAGTTCTTTTATACTCATATTTAATGTGAGATATAAGTTTACTAAAAAATCACATAGTAGGAATAAAAACTTAATACTAAAGATATATTTGGAATAAAACTTAAATTGCATCACATTTAATAACCTCATTGGTCTTTTTGATTTTTGTATTTTCTTCTTACGATAAAGACGAGAGGATGAGGGAGTACTCCTATCCTATCGAGAACAATTTCATCTGTTAGATGGGTAAAGTTATTAATTGAGGCAAAACGATAGTTAAAAAATTATCAAAAATAGACAAAAAGTTTCAATACTTCCAATTTCATGGGATACTTCGTGATTCACTTTTCTTGTATGAACAATTTTAAGCCACACATGTGTATGGGAAAATGCATACTTATTACAAAGCATTGATTTCAGCGAATTGACCCAAAGCTGCACTCTCCCTTTCAAACATACATCTGCATGCTGCTGGTTGCTTCTGGAAACTGAAATTTGCATGGAAAAGATGCTCCAACTCTGACGAAAGTGCTCCAACTCGGGAGAGCCAATATAAAATGACAAATAAAGAAGAAAAATTTCTTACTAGAAATTGAAAAGTAAAAAAGAACAAAGGTATCTTTAAAAAGAAAACAAAATTAAGGGCAAGCTATGTGATAAAAATAAGCACGTGCTATGGATATGTGTGTTTTGAAAAATGAAATGGAACGCCACGATCATGTCTTCTTCTTCCGTTGATTTTCAACTATGGAGTTGGCTTTTTGACTTTGACACTATCCGCGCCAAACCAACTGTCCCACGTGGCAATATCCACTTATTATCTGCCACGTGTTGCAGCCCAACTCCCTCCATAAAATCACAACACTTATAATAGTCCTCCATAATATAAAAAAAAAACCATCTTCAATTCTCTGTCTCCGTTTCTCTTATCCTCTACTACAATTCAATAATCGCTCCCTCACGCGCCGCCGCAACCATGCCGTATTGCGATGTCCGAACGCAGCAATCTTCCCCTACTACCTCCGCCGCTTCCGTCGTCCCCGCCGATGCTCAACTTAACAATGACATTAAGATTTTTTATAGAACTTACGGTCGTGGTCCCACCAAAGTTCTCCTCATCATAGGTCCTTCATCGCTTTTAATAATTTTTAATTTTATTTTCAAGAGTTCATAAAATTTCGCTGAATTTGTGGAGATTTTAATTAATTGTTAGGATTGGCGTCGACACACGAAGCGTGGGGTCCACAAATACAAGCTTTAACTGGAACGAATGTTTCGAATGAAGAAGACGACGTCGTTTGGAGTGGAGGTGATAATGAGGCTGGTGGTGGAATCGAGGTTTGCGCTTTTGATAATCGGGGCGTGGGTCGGAGCTCCGTACCCGTTAGAAAGTCCGATTACTCGTGAGTTCTGCTCATTTCATTATTTTGTATTTTTTGGATTATTCATTTGAGTGGTCCTGTTTGGGGGGTTTTTTGCTTAATTCTTATGATTTTAGGAAAAATGAAATGAAATTTTGAATATTGGTGATTGATTTGAATGCAGAACAAGGATCATGGCAAAGGATGCAATTGCTTTGTTAGATCATTTAGGTTGGAAAAAGGCTCATGTTTTTGGGCATTCAATGGGTGAGTGAGTATTGTCTCTTTATTTATTTATTGCTTTAAACAGCATGGTTATGGCTTGGTTTGGTTTTGTTGAATAGGAATTGAAAAAACTACTTTTTATAGCTGATAATAGTGAGGTAGATTTAAATTAGGTTGGTTTAATTTATTTGTATGTTTATTTTAATTTTGATTACCTTTGCCTATTATAACAGGATCTATGATAGCTTGTAAATTAGCAGCAATGGTTCCTGATAGAGTTCTTTCCTTGGCTTTACTCAATGCAACTGGTGGAGGTTTTCAATGTTTTCCAAAGGTATTTTGAATCCATTGATGAATATATAATGTTTGTCAGTAATCATCTATATAAGACTATAGCACTTCAAGGATAAAGCTGATGAATCATAATAGATTTCCTTGACCTTGATGAATATAAACTGTTTAACTTTTGTTCATGATACTGTTATTCCTAAACTCTAGATGCTTCCATTTTATATTAGCCATGAAATATTCCTATAATCCTATGTACAATCTTGTAGTTTTTTACATGCTTAATACCTAATTATACAGAAATGTATTTGTAGTTAGACATATAATGTTGGAATTATGATCTGTCTGATGCATGATTGCCTATAGTGTATAAGTTATATTAGGACTTACACTGGTTTGGAATTTGCTTCAAATTCTTAAAAGATTGTTCTTGTTCTCTTTCTTTTACAGCTGGACCGACGAACCTTCTCCGTTGCTTACCGTTTCATGAAAGCAAAGACTCCTGAACAGCGAGCTGAAGTTGACTTGGACACCCATTACTCTCAAGTAAAGCATGTTCCTGGTTTTGTTAATTATTTACTGCTAACAAAAGTGAACCCAAACTACATACTCCGTGTTTCAATTCGCTTTTGTGAGAAGCAAAAGTGGTTTTGACATATTTAAGGGATTTTCGAGTAGAATTGATTTTGCTTCTAGAATAAATTCTAACTTGAACTGGAATTTTGAGCTTTTGTTTCAAAATGTGATTCTTAGCCTCTAATTTGTTGTTCACTTTTATCCAAACATTTACATTCAGTTTTTGCTACCACAGAACCAAACACACCCATAGCACATGTTTGAATTCACTTTTAGGAGTGACAAAAGTGATTCTGTCTAGAAATATAAAATTGATTTTCACATGTTTGAGTGTTCTCGAGTAGCATTGGTTTTGCCTCTAGAATGATTCTAAGGTAGAGAGCTAAGATCTGGAGTTTGTGCCTCCAAATGCAATATTTAGCCTCAAACTTATTGTTCAATTTTCGCCACCCCATTTGTGAAACATGATTTTGGACTTAATTTTGAAAATCAATTTGGTGACTGTTGAACCTGAAGTAAAATGTATGTTCTGGGTGACTTTGTAATGAATATTAACATTAAGCTGAAGTAGATCATCTTGTTCTCCGGGCCTTGGATCGGCTCTGATCTATATTAATGCTATCCTTAGGATGAATATCAAAAATGATTTTTATACATGATATGCAGGAATATCTTGAGGAATATGTTGGAAACGTTAAGAGGAGAACGATACTATATCAGGTACAGTACATCACATAAGCTTAATCTTAAACAAGTAATAGAAATGTAGAAAAATCATTTATAGTGAAAACTGAACTTTATGCAGGTAGTTGCAGATACTTTCCAATTATCAAAGTATCCAAATTTCAAAGGTGTACACTATGACCAAAATGGGCAAAATATATGCATATACCAGAATCACCAGCATTTTCCCTTTGAAACGCGTCACTAATTGTTTACTATGATGACTTTTAAAGTTTAACAGCAGGAGTATGTTAATATCATGCAATGTATAAGGGTAGATAGAAACGGTTGGACAAATGTAGGGGATTCAGGAGTTGTTTGTGAGAAGGAAAGGGAAATGAGGGATATTCAGCTAACCCCATAAAATCCTCCAACATTAACGTTTGAGTTATCTCAATTTGTTAAGAATTTTACAGAGTTACTACTACATTTACAACGATATTGCCAATTTCAAACCTAACTATATCATATCTATCTATATATAGTAAACTTGACTCGAGTCTAAAAATATATATCATTGATGATTCTTTATTAGTTAATAAATATATAAAAGTAAACTTGAAATCAATTAATGTCACTAATGACCATAGAAGCCTGGCAAAATCCAATCAGTATTTTTATTCATTTATTTATATTTTCTGGATTAGTAAATTGACCACTGAACTAGTGAAATGAATTCTATTGATAACTACATAAACTAGAAACAAGTTACCATTTAGTCATACCCTATCAAGCGTGCTAGATTAGTATTTGAATCTCTTTTGACTTAATTTTTTTCTAACTCAATGCCGCTTTCTCTTTCAGCAATATGTTAAAGGTATATCCGCTAGTGGAATGCAAGCTAACTATGGTTTTGATGGTCAACTCAATGCATGTTGGACCCATAAAATGACTCAAACAGAGATTGAGATGATCAAATCTGCAGGTTTTCTTGTTTCTGTCATTCATGGAAGGTGTGTACTTTGTTTGGAGACATTAATATAATGCTGCTTAATAGAAACTTTGGTTTCCAAATTCTAATGAAACTTTACATCCAGTCACGCCTAGATCATTCATGCATACAAGGCAAATTATACATGAAAATGCTGCAGAGAGTCTCTGTAGCACCAATACATGTTGTGTCACACACTGACACTGACACTTCAATTAATTGTATTTTTCAGTTTAAAACCAGTGTTTGCGTGTCTATGTCATGTCCAGTGTTTGCTTCATAGTTTTAACTTGAGATTGATTTGACGATTCCTGCACATGCAGACATGATATAATTGCTCAGATATATTATGCAAAAAGACTTGCGGAGAGGCTTCATCCAGTGGCTCGACTCGTTGATCTTCATGGAGGTCATTTAGTGAGTCATGAGCGGCCTGAAGAGGTATAAATGAACTATATACGGCGCACTGAATTTGCACATTGTCTCGAGATACATTGAATAAAGAACTAAAACATTTCAAAATTCAGGTTAATCAAGCATTGTTTGACTTGATAAAAGCATCAGAAGTGAAGATGAACCCACATGATTGGACTAACGTGCAAAATTCACAGTCTTGTAAGTATTCCAATTTTGAAGGAAATAATTTTTCTCACACTTTGCAATTCAGTCTCTGAGATCACACATGACACCTGCCATGACTGTTTTCTGTAGCTTGGTGGGTTGTCAAGGTGTGGTAGTAATGTCTGAGCTTGGTGGGTCTGTCAGGGCACATGTCTCCGGTCAAATATTTTCTACTACTTTGCATGATTTACCGTTTTAGTCCCCACAACCTTAACAAGGTTTGCTCCCAATACGTTGTTTTGGTTAAATTCTAATTTTAAAGAACCACTGTCAATATGTTGTAATGAATGAGCCTGTTTGGATAAACAGTTTATTTAAGCGCTTATCATATAAACACTTATGGCATAAATGCTTATCATATAAGAGCTTATGCATAAGCTGTTTCTATAACAGGATAAAATAATGTCAAACTATTTTTTTATAAGTCATAAGTTGTTTTCATAAGCTCGTTTATGAAAATTTGCTAAAAACAGCTTATGAACATATGATAAGTTTTTTTTTTTTTTTACATAAGCTGAACATATGATAAGTTGTTTCTATAAGCTTTCTCAAATAGTTTCGTAAGTGTTTATGCCAGTAGATAAGTCCAAATGAGCCGATCCAAACAAGCCCGACTAATGTGGCTTAAGTAGCACTGACCTATATGGATGATTATGGAAAATGTTAAGTGTCATTGAAGATAGTCATCAGTTTGCTTATTTGCACACTTTTTTGTCTGATAAGGTTTACTGTGTATACTTGTGCAGGGTGGAGAGAAACAAGGGTGTTATGTGCCAGAAACATTCAGAATGGAAGCAATGTCTCCTATGAGTGCTATTTAGAAAAACTGAATCTGTGCCTATTATATTTCTTTGGTCTCCTTGTTTTAGCATTTGAATATGGAAGAAAGTTTCTAAGGAGCTTAAAGCCAGTTCGAGTTGGAAATTCCAACGCATACATTGAAAGCCAATAACCCCTTCTTTTTTAATAGGTAAGTTATGAGTATTTGTTTTATTACTTCAAATTTTCTTAATGAGTGTCTTTAAGAAACTGATTAAGGAACCAAAAAAATAGAAAATATTTACGTTTAATTACTCTGTAGGTCTCTAAACTTTGTAGATTTTTAAGTAGGTTCCTAAACTGGAAAAAATAGTAATTAGGTCCCTAAACTATTTTTTGTTTTAGTTCAAGTCACCACTCGAGCAGTAATCTAACAATAGTGTAATGGAAGGACTTGATTACAAACAATTCAAGGACCTAATTACAATTTTTTTAATCGAGAGACCTATTTAAAAAACCACAAACAAATCAATGAGCTTAACAGTAATTGAACCTAATATTTACTATTGAGTGTAACTTTTCACGTATTGACAACATAATAAATTACATTTTCCAATAAATATTTTCTAATTTAGATTCTTTATTAGTATCGGGTTCGAATATTGGGTGCGGCACTCTGTTGGAACAGGAGGGCCACATGAACCAGCAAAGCCGGATACACGTGGGCAACAAGATAGAAAATGTTAAGGGATTCTAATAAACATATCTCTAGTACTTAAAAAGAAAACTTAGGTCATGTTACAATGATGCTATACTATTTTCCAATTACAACATGCCACATGAATTCTTTATATTTATATTATATATTATCATTTAGTTATTTTTCAGAAAAAAGTCCACGGGACATGAATGATGTGATTGACATGATGTGATTAGAAAACAACACTAACGACACTATTGCAACAGAATCAAAGTTTTCTCTATTATTATTTCCTTTTAAAATTTTCTACTTTCAAAATTATACCGAGCCATGAATTCTTATCTCTATAATTGCAGGTGGATAGTATGTATTTTGGTAAATCCTCAAGTGAGAGATTCCAGCTTGGGTTCAGGAAGATAAGGTTTATGTATAAGGCAACAATTTTGACTCTCTTTTCTCATGAGGGAACAGCACGAGGATCCTTCCCCTGCCCTTTATTTGTACACAATAATGTATATTTGTTAACATTATGAATGTATAGCCAATATTATTATAACACGAAAAAGAGGGAGAAGAGAGTATGGGTGATCCAGTTTTCTTTCATACAGTATATAACACATAACAATAATGTTATACATTTAATCAAATTACATGAATTCTGAACCATAACACGTTAGATGTTATAATCGCAGAATAAATGCATATATATGCCTTCTTTTTACAATATGAGTATATGTACCTATTTGCTAAAAACACACACACACACACACACACATATATATATATATATATATATATAGGGGGCTGCTAAAAAAATCCCTAGTTTAAAAGAGGGAGAAAACTTATTCACAGAAAATTTGAGATTAAGTAACAAATTGGGTGGCAAAACATTACCCAATTAAAAGAAATTATCACGACAAAGTTTGAGAGGCAAGTATATTTAGATGGAGGATTTAGGAGGGGAGGGGAGGACTTGATTTTCAATTTGTAAATTAAGGAAACTATAAAATGTTTCTAAACAAAAATAAGTGTAATTAATAATGTTTTATCATTATCTATCATGAAATTCAATTTTTTAAAATCTCAAATATATATTAAAATATAGACAAGCTCTCCAAAGTCGCCCCTAAAACTCTCCCAAATCTCCCTCCCAAACATACCGTCAATTTGTTAGGATATTTCGAATTGCCCAACCAAAAGTCGGAGGCCATTATTAGTTATTATGGTGGGTTAGGGAAAAAAAATAAACCACGGAGTCTTAAACGTTTCTTCCATTTGCAAGTCTCCAAATTTCTATTTATTTAAACAATAAAACAAAAATCCTCCTTAAAAACATGCCTACTTTTGAGCCAAAATTTAATTGATTCATCTGGCTCAATTGAAATAAATAAATAACTATAAACTTTATAGGTAATACATGCAAGTCATATTTTTTTAGGTAAAATTGATAAGCTTTATCCTAGTTCAATCGGTTAAAAGTTAAAACCATATTCAAACAAAGTGCAGTTCTTTTAAGCTGAACCAAACCTATTTAGAAAAACTCAAAGATGGAAGGAAAACATAAATTAAAAGTTAAACCAGAAAAAGGCAAGCCTATGACAATGATATTCTAACTTCTAACAAAAAGAAAAATATGTTGCTTCTCAATTTAAAATCAAAAGAACAAAACTTCAGAAGAAAAGAAAAAGATTTTGCAATCTTATAGCATGCATAACAAGTGGGAATTTGCATATATTTTGCAGGATTTTATTAATGCTAAAAAGAGAGAGAAACATACCTTGGCAAGATTAGTTTGGTTTCAGGTAGATGAGAGTGAAAATCATGTTATGAGAAAAAAAAAGCTTAGAAGATACACACAATACAAAGAAGAAAAGAGAGATGCGAAGAGAATCTATGTTATGCCATGTAAATATACCATCAACTTGGTAGGAAATTGAAAACAAATATTCTACTGGAATATGCTCAGAGCTGTCAAAACAGCCCCAACCCACTAGCCCACCTGTTTAAACCCCTAAATTTAAGCCCCAAATTATATGGACCTTTTTAAACCCAGCCCATATTTTAAAACTTATTGTGGGTTAGGGCCAGAATTGTGTGGGTCAGCCCACTAACCCCCACTTACGGTACCCGTTTATGTTTTACGGTTCTTTTATTTTCTGAGTTAGTTAGTAGTATATCAAAGGTGCACGCATGCAGTTTTACTTTTTAGGACTCACGTGCAGTTTTTTTTTTGGTATCAGACCCTCGCGGGCGACCCACGCAGTGTCCCAACGCTATCAACGAAGGACTAATCTGCGCTCGCTACTTGGGGCTCTTAATCATTTCGCTGGCCAACACCCTATTTGACGTAGGCGGGAATTGAACCCGGGAGCAAACCGAATCGACCCCTACCACGTCCCAATAGGAGCCTAAACCACTGGGCTAGGAGTATTGGTTTCACTTGCAGTTTTTTGAACATAGCATTTTATTATTTTAAAACAACAATTATTTAATTTAAAATTAAACCCAATTCTTTAGTACAGACATAGAGAACACAGAGTGCCCCCCTTCGTTTTTGCTTTCGTAAAAATCTTGTTTATTTTGCTTTAGTTTAGTTTTTTTTTATAATATTGTATTTTTTATATTATATATATAAATATCAATTTTTTTTTGGTTGTGATTTCTTTCACTTATTTATTTATTTATGGTGTTTTCATCTCTATTTATATGTTTTAATGTACATATATTTACAACCGGTGGTGTGGTTGAGCGGTTGGGCTCATTCTCCCTTAACTAAGTGTCGAGGATTCGATCATCGCATTGAGTATGGAGCAACTTTAAATCTTGGGCCAATTGTCTCACCCTTTGAGGTGTCTCCAATCCAGCGAGGGAATTAATCACTACGTGTAAGCCCTCTTTTGGCCTTTTGGGTGATACACAAACTGAAATTGCTGACAATGCCTCTTTTGATATATTTGGCTCTTTTTATTCACTTGGCATATCTATCAAATAATAAATAAAAAAACACCTTCTGTGGCTGGCCTAGGGGCCCTAGGCCCACAAGGGTGGGTTGGCTAGTTTTCAGTTTTTTACAAAAAAGTTGAAATTCAAGGCCTATGGGCTGGCCCAAGCCCACATAGGTTTAATGGGCTTTAGGCCCATATGGGCCTTTGGAAAGTGACAGCTAATGGGCTGAGCCCCAGTGAGTTGGTAAAAAGAAACTTATTCATGGCATTAAAATATATATTTGAAACTTAAAATAATAAAGAATATAAAGAAAGGAAAAAAAAGTTTTATACTATGTTAAATATGCAAAAAATAATATATGTTAAGAATTTTGTCAATATATATAATATTATTAACAATTATGATTAAAAAATATGCATACATTTATTAGATATATTTATATAAAATAACAAACATGATAAAGTGAAGTTATTCTAACATGCTTTTAATCTCCAAGTTTCCCAAGCAAGAACTCCTTATTCTTTGGTTACCATTTCATTGGTGTGTAGTTTCCACCGGCCGGTTTTGACGGCTCGTGTGGTGCTCCCCTCTCAACAGAGTTTTTGTCACACTTAAAATTCGAACATAAAACCTTAGGATGGGACCCAAATTCAGTTACCACTTGGAACGACTCATGTCGGTGAATTCCTTATTCTAATATGCCGTAAATGAAGTTATGCAAATTGCATATTTTAGGTGCACTATTTCTAGTTCCCTTATTGAATTCCTTGTAAAGCTAGAATCTTCGACAAACACAAGTACAAAACCAAATTCCAATTCAACTTATTTTTTATATCTAAATTCCGTTGTCAATATATTTTAGAAGGTAAACTGTCTCCCATCCACAATCATCTTTCTAGAGGTTATAAACTATTCATAAACACTATTGGTTGCGTTGGCAAATTCAACGACATGGGAACGGACGTGAGCTCTTGGGTTCGAACCCAGGGTGTAAGCAATGTGTTTGTTTATTTGTTATTTTATCTAAATAAACAAAAAAAAAATCCATAATTGACCTTACAAAAGGCTTAATTACTTGCAACTTGAGTTTATAACATCGAGAAATCCATTTACCAACATGGGCATTTTAGAACAAAAAATGAAACTGAAAAATGGGGGGTGAAATTAATAATTCTGCTTTTTATTTGTTATTGACGGGCCCATGTTTACAACCCTAAAAAAAATCAATTCATTGTCTTCTTCGTTCAATTTTTATCTTTTGCAGTTTCTTCCTACTATTGTCTTCTTTCTTTCCAATTTTTTGTTGCAACACTTGAATTGTCCGAGAATCTCTCGTATGCCGTCGTGAAAGAGTTCTTTATTCCCAAATTAGCTTTTTTTTTAGGTCACACAGACATGGATGCCACACTAGATGCCCAATCCCAATGGGATTTTAGCTGGTAACTCTCTCTCTCTCTCTCTCTCTCTCTCTCTCTCTCTCTATGATTCTCCAACATAAATTTTATTTATATTTTAGTAGTTATTGTTTTTTTGGTTTTAACTATGCTGGTGCAGTATGTGTAATTGATTAGCTGTGCCATTCATATGGCTGTTCATCAGAACTACAAAACTGAACTCGAACTGCCATGCCAAACGGAACTATTAAGACAGTTCGGTTCGGCAGAACTGCTAAGACGGTTCGGTTTGGGCGAACTGTTTGAACAATTCGGTTCAGTTCGGTGCAATTCTCCTTAAGAACCATTAACAGCCCTAGCCATTCATAATGTTGTTTCTCAGTTTCTTCTTTCTTTTGATGCATGACTTTGTTCTGTTATAGTTCTTGGGCTACAAAGGAAACCGTAGAATTAATTTAAAAAAATGTAATTTTGTTCCTAATCTTTTAAATGATTTGTAATTAGGACCTTCTATATTAAACGAATGTATGAACTTTTAAATAATTTGTAATCAACTCCTTAAACATAGAGACTTAAGTACAAATTATTTAAAAGTTTTATTTGATTTAGGACTTTGTTAGTCTTAAGAATGTTGTGCAAAAGAAAGTGGTGACATTAAATTTTTATGTACAACCATGTGGGAAGATTTTCGTTTTGTCAGAACTAAAAAGATTCCCAACAAGGGAAAACATTGCTGTATAATGTCTGAGAATGAGATTTTGTATACTGTTCTAAAAAATTTAGGAATGTGAATGTCAATTGTTAATGAAAATTGCAGTGACTTGGAAGTGGATTTGAGATCTGAAGAGAATGCAACCATTGTGTATGCTACCTTAGCAGTTGATAAAGAGGTGAATGGCTGTATATATGAGCTTTCTGATTCTTTAGCAATAGCTTCTTTCTCAGCTAAATTTTCTTTATTTCCATGTCTTCTTCTGCAGTTGCAACCTGATAAAGTAAAACGACTCATGACTGTATCTAGTGGAAAGCTATTAGTGTGAGTATTCTCTTTGGTATTGATAATTAGTTTTCTTAATGAGTTTAAAAGTGAATTGAGTAGTTCATCATTTCCTGCTATCGATAACTTGAGGGACTAAATTGAAGAAATATTTGTAAATGTCAGGGACTAAATAGTAGTAATATTGTTAATGCCAGGGGCTAAATTGAACTTTTCTGAAATTTGAGAAACCAAATTGGCTATTAACTCGAGTTTAAAGTGAATTGAGTAGTTCATTATTTCCTGCCATAACGTAATAAATTTTATGTTCTAAAGGGTAAGTTTGAAAATACATTGTTTTGATTGAGATTTTAAAAGACTATTTTAGCATAAAAAAATCTTGTGCATCTAAAAGACTATATATGAAGTTAAAATGACTTTTAAGATTTTAATTAACCGTAGAAATAAGGATTGAGAATCTTGTGAATGCTCATGTAGTAGGGTAATATTTTCATATTGCTAAAAAGCCACCAAGCAGTCCAAAGTCCAATAAAATCCATTTTAAGCCCTGTTTGGATAACTGTTTAAGCGCTTATAGTTTATTATTTAAGAGCTTATGCATAAGCTGTTTCAATAATAAAGATAAAAAAATGTTAAACTATTTTTCTACAAGTAATAAACTGTTTTCATAAGTTATCTTGGAGAGCTTATGGAAATTAGTTGAAAACAATTTATGAACATGTTATAGCTGTTTTCATTAGCTCTCCCAAACAGTCTCACAAGTACTTATGCCAGTAGATAAGTCCAAATAAGTCGATCTTAACAAGCCATTAGAAAATAATCCATGGATTCCAAAACACCCCCTTAGCTTGAAGGGCATGCTGAATGTGTAGTCTTGCTTAATTTTTTCTCACTACTATGGATTCTTGTAATGCAGGCACTTTGAGGCAACAGAAGCTAGATTTCTTCGAGCATCATTCAGTGCTTTTATGGATGTCCTTACACTAGCAACAAAAACAATTGAAGAATTTGGTCAAGGAATGGAATTGTGAACTTCTCCTTATCTGTTGTTGGTTGTTGGATTATTGAATTGTACTATTACTTTGTTTATCTTAAGGAAAAAGTTATTTTTACACATGATGTAGGTTTAGGATTTGAGTGAATGTTGTATTTCACACATGTCAAATCAAAAAATTTACAAGTAAATGTTTCTCTTTTATGGATTGATCAACTCACTTCCCTACTTGTCTCTTAGCTACTTTCTATCTCAGGATGCTAATTGCTGATTAAGATGATCAATGACAGTTGTTTTAGACAATTGTTTTGATTAGTTCATGTAGAAGTAATGATTGGGCAGAGATCTATGTCTCTTTGATAGCATGTGTATTGTATGTACAGCCAAATCCCCCCTTTTTTTTTTATCTATTTAAATCAGCTGCTTCTGTTTCTTATTATGTGGCTGATGTGTTTTGGGTTTTAAATGAGGAACAAGAAGGCTATCTCAGTCAAAGGGCAATTAGAGAATAGTTGCACTGTAAACATAAAGAAACCCCTGAGCTTGGTTTGAAACATTATTTCCAAAAGATTACACGTCTTGTACTTGAAGTGATTCTGCATGCAACTAACACCGTTGGCTCAATGACATAGCTATCCTGAGACACGGGGATCGATCTGGAGCTCCAGGGTTCGATTCCCACAGTGACAAACTCAGTGTTGGCTAGTGCAAAATTTGCTCCTAAACACGAGCGGAAATTAGTTTTTCATTGAAAACATTGAGACTCATCGTGGGTAGTCAGCAATCAAAAAGAGTGATTAGAAATCTCATATTCAGCCAGCCACATAAAGGGAGGGATCTAAGTCTAGAAGTGATTATGCACCAACATATACATTGTTCCTCCTTGAATCCTTTAAAATGCCTTTTACTCTGGAGTGCCCATGCCAAGTAATTTGAACCAGCATGAGAGGGGGGAGCAACATCATCCTTAGGTATTTAGAATTACCATTCTTTCTTAAAAGTCAGGCATTTTATCTTAAAAGTCAACACGTGATTTCTGCATTTTGTCTTGTTCAGTCAAAACATGATTTCCTTTGGTGCATAGAAAAAAAGGGTCATGCCTGCTTTCCCTTTTATAACAAAAAAAGCTCATGTGCGCGTGCCCTCTAATCAAAACCTTTTCATCATTTCTAAATTTAAAGCTTTTCAGAGATAAAATGAATAAATATATACAATATGTAGTTCCCAGATGTTTGTTTTTAACTAAAAGATTGTACTTCTATGTGGATAAATGACTTAATTAAAAGCTTATGGTATATATCACAGAAGAACTTATGTCTAAGCTATTTTTATAATTAAATATAAAATTATGTCAAACTGTTTTCATATAGGCTATAAGCTATTTTCCTACGCTATTCTTGAAAGCTTATGGAAATAAGCTGAAAATAGCTTATAGACATATTATTAATTATTTTTGTAAGCTCTTCCAAAGAATATCATTAGTGTTTGTGCTCCTAGATAAAGACCGAATAAACCAATCCGACTAGTTCCTTAAAAAGTCAAAATTCTTTTAATTATCTTGCAACAAAAATTCCTTTGAATCCTGACTAGTACAGATTTAAAATGAAAACTCAATATATAACTTAATGACAGTCTATTTCCCTTCTAACTCACTAGTATAAATGAGGCCAATTTACTTGGTAACATAACACTGTTATGCATTTGTTTAAATAATGGTGAAGAACCAGAAACAAATAAATAAAACTAAGCTGATGAACAATTGTATTAAGAACAACACACAATAAATATTGGGAACTCACAACAAAATAATTTATAAAAAAAGAAGAGCAAAACCAAAATTACCATATATATATATATATATATATATATATATATATATGTTCATTTCATATGACAAAGACATGAACATAAAAAGAAGATAAAAATGGTAACAAAGAGGTGCAACCTATTCAATCAAAAGTGCAAAACCTGCAAGCAAAACCACTTTTCTGTGAACTCATTCCCTTGCATTCTATACTCTATAAGCATTTATATTAAACTATCATTAGTACTCATCCAAATAAGTGAGTAGCATATCATCCTTCTTAGACTTGCGCCTGCTAAGTAACGATTTCAGGAGGCGTTTACTTTTACTTTGATGTTGTTCCATGTCTTTGCTGTTGTCTATCTCAGCAGGTAATCGCATCGAAGCTGATTTGCGCGGTTCTGAAGGGTACTGCTAGACACAAAAGCATAATAGAGATGCATATTAGTACTAGTGCATAGAGAAAACCAACATCGTTGGCCCAGTGGCATAAGCTACCCTAGAAAACGAGGGTCAATCCCTTACCTTACTCCAGGGTTCGATTCTCACAGTGGACAAACTCAGTGTTGTCCAGTACGAAATCATCTTATTGAATATAGAAAATGAAATTTTGAAAACAAAGTAAACACACCCTTATTGCAAAATCATGATTCATGTCAATATGTCATGTTATTGCAATGTTTCAAAAAATTAAAGTTGCTTTGACTTACCCTTAATCTTGATTTAGAAGGACTTGGTGAGGTCATTCTGCTGCTAGAATTTGGAGTAGTTGATCTACTACTAGTCTTTGGTGTTGTAGGTCTACTTGACATGGATCCACTACGCATAAGTGGAAATCTATGTGGTGAAACTGTCCTCTTCTCTGTAGTATTATTAGTACATGTTAAGATTATTACAATTCAAATTAGAATCAAATCTTTAGCCTTAGTGTGACAATGACAAAGAATATATAAATAGTTATATGATAAGTGTTTATGCTCTAAGCGCTTAATTAAGCTGTTTATCTAAACAGAGCCTGAATGTGTATAGTACCTAAATCTTTTTTCGCCATGGTGGTTGAAGTGAATGAAAAAGCTCCAGCTCTCTGAGGTTGTAAAGAAGGTGATGGGGTAAGCCTTTTACTGTAAAACAATTTTATAAGAGAATTGTGTCAAAATCATTGTGCAGTTTAGGGAACAAATTTTGGTATTGAGAGTTTGTAACTACCTCACAGTAGATGTTGGCGTTTCTCTAAGCGTAGCTCGGACGGCTTCGCAAAACAAATAAGAATAGAAGATATATATAAACTTATGTCTAAGTTTGTAATTGTATAACAGAAAGTGGAATGAAAGAAGTGTAGAGGAATGAGATACCATTTCTGAAGTGATGCCAATCATCTTCATCATCTAGGTGGCATCCTATATATTTCGATTTCGCGAATTTGCTACCGTGCAAGGTTTCCCCAACTGAATTTAAAAATTGTCATCAGTAAAATTCACTGGAATGTTTTCTAATATGAATAGCATGAGTAAAATATAATGTTTTCTATAGAATTTTAAGACAGAACTGTGTATACTGTCGGTGTCTGACCGTCAGACACCGGACACGTCTTCAATATGAGGTGTCGGTGCAACAAAGATATAAACTCACTCACCTGGCAGAATATAACGCTTGTGATATTTCGGAGTATCTATCATTAGAGACTGCTGTGTGTGCCCCTCATGACCCATGAAATCTTGGCATGTCCTTATTCTCTAATGTACCACATTAAGGAAAAATAATGTTACAATAAATCTTAGCAATTACTTTCAACATTGATCTAACAGATTATCTTTGGTAAATGTAAATGATTATTATGCATACCTGTTCAATACATGACAAACGTAGCTCTTCTCCAAAAACTTCATCAACCTTTTCATCCAATAAGTCAGTTACTTTATAGGCCACAGAACCTAAATGATCCACTGTATTAATAAGAGCTTTGGTGGCATAATCCTTCAATGTTTCAATCAATCTGCAAACAAAAGACAATAACAGAAAATAAAAAAAAAGTAAATAAAGGGTGTAAAAGATATAACAATATCAGCAAAAACAAAGAGCAACAGAACTCACAGCTGTTTTTGGTCATCATGTGTGTATGAGAGTTCAAAATATTCAGCTGCTGAGTACAACTGTGTTCTCAGATTCTTCAAATCCTATTAAAATATGGATGAGAAAAGAATACAAGTTAAAGCAATGTGTTGAATTAGACAAAAAATTTAAAAGCATATGGCTATGAACTATGAAGTAATTGATTTAAGTTAGTTACCTTGAGACTATCATCAAAGAGCAAACTTTGCTGCATAAAAACCTCATCATAATTGGAAGCCATTTGTGATGCTGACTGTGTTGCAACTTTTCCCATGAACTAACAAATTGGAATAATGTTCACTACTTCACGTAAAATCATTAGTGAATTAGTGAAGCTGTAACATAGAAAGTAGTAAAAATTTCAATAAGAATAGAATAGAAGAAACAATGAGGAAGGTTTTGATGAATATATAGATGGTTTCTACTGCATAAGATTTTTTTTTTCTTGATTAAAAGCTCAACAACACTTGCACTCTCACCTCCAATTCAAAAGAACTTAGAAGGACTATATTTGAGTAAGTGAAGATTATAACTATAATTTCAAATCACCTAGTTGTTTACTTGAAACAGAGAATGGAAGAAACAAAGCTGGGAATGCTTTTGAGTGTTGATGTTCAGCTGAGAAAGAAAGACAATGAGAGAGGTGAAACGCACGTCACATTTGAAACTCAAATGTCAAAGAAAAGAAAGCACGTTGTGTTAGTGTGTGTCGTGGACCACACTTCAAATTCCAACATGAACCAAATAATGGCATCTGTTGTGACATGGCAACAACTAAACCTGAGAGAATTCAGAATTGAGAAATGAATGAAAAAATTGTCACATACTAAGAATGTAATGTAATAGATCTTCAAAATAACAATTTTACTACTATATCATAAATAAAAAAACTGAAAATTAAAGAAAAAAAGGTTACACAAACCAAAACCAAGGTTTATTCATTTTATGGTTGTTGCAACAAAATACATTTAACTATATAATATAATAAATAATATATTTGAACAAAATAGTGTTTGTGCTATTGTTTTGGGAAGCATAACCTGGCCACTTGTCATCATTTTCATCTTGTGGGTCTCTCTCTTTCTTTCTTTTTTCGTCAGTTTTTTAAAAAAATTGCGCAATTCCGTGAATTGCTCCTTTGATTTCGGATAAATAAATAAAGGGAATGATCGTAAACACTACTAGTGTTTGCTTTTTACCTTTACGGGGCTTCCAACTTCTTTCAATCATGAGTGGGTATGGTGACATGTGTTAGGTTTCCACCTTTCACTCCATTCTATTCTTTTGGTTCGAACGCAGGCTACATACGGAGGTGTTCCAACACTTTTAACGAAAGATTAATCTCCACTCGTGTTTAGGATATTGGTCAACACTGAATTTTTCCACTGTAAGAATCGAACTCGAGAGCATCGAGTCGACCCCCATATCCCATGGTAGATCAAGGCTAACTGTGTTGGTTCACTCCATTCTATTCTAAGTAAATGATTAGTCTTGTTTTTTATTATAAAATGATTTTATTAATAAGTAACTAAATCAGCCCCAACAAAGGATGAAATACAAGGAGGGTAATCCTCAATCCAAATAGAATGATTTTTCTCTTATCAAACTCTGTTGAGGCATCACTTTGTATTTATACTTTTTCCAAGTTTGTTAGATTCAAAACAATATTTATTACAAGTGAAATCTCACATATTATCTATATAGCTAACTGAATTAGTTATTACTTACAACACACCACCTTAATTCAGATTAGCTAGAGGCACTACACTACACTTAGTTCACTTCTCAACTTCTTGAACACTTCCATCTTCACTCCTTTGTGAGGATGTCTGCAACTTTGTCTTCACTTCTGCAATGCTCCACGTTCAGATTCCACTTCTCTACTCTCTCTCAAGTAGTGAAACTTTGTTTTTGTGTTTGCTTCTCCCATATGCTATGGGGTGTTTCGCTAGATTAATAGTTGATTTATCATCAACTCTAATAGTAACGCAGTTAGGTTTAATTTACTCCAATTTGCTCTTCCAATAAACCTTTCAAACATATTGCTTGACATGCACTTAAAGACACCGCTATATACTCAGCCTTACATGAGGGTGGAAATAGGCCGGTCGGCCGACAGGAGCCTACGGCCAAACCTAGGCCAAACTTTTTTTTTGAATAATAATTGTAAGACTTTTTAAAAAGCCTCCTTAGCTAAAAAGGTCAGGCTCAATGCCATAAAAAACCTTTTATGTCTACCAGACCGACTTATTTAAGTAAATATAAATAATATTTTTATTACTATTATTATGCTAAATTTGGTACTTTTTATTAAATCACAAATCCGCTAATAGTTTCTATTAATTTAAACATATTGACCTATATGAATTTTTAACATATTTAAAGTTGTTACTATACAAAAGAAATTAAATTGGATGTCATATATAATAGAACTTAATCTCACTAGTCTTTTAGTTTTTTAGTCCATCTACAAAAACATACATTAGTCAAAAGTGCCATATCGGGCATTGTCAGGCTTACAAAAATGCCAAGTTGGTGGCCTTGATGTGATCTAAAGTGGAACTAGAAGATGAGGATCTAGAAAATTGGCAATTCAATAATTCTGATACAAAATCAAGAACAAATGTTCTTGACAATGCAAGAAAGATGAAGAACATTGAGCAATGTTAAATCTCTTGAGGGAGAGCTTTGCTGCCCATTGTGGTCCTACCCGGTTTGAGGGATTAGTCTCTGCAGTTATACGCAGAGAATACCCGGTTTATACCAAAGAACACAAGATTTCTTGTAACAAGTTGATCTCTTGTTATACTAAACCAAATTACACAAAATTAATGTCCATTTCACTCAAAATTTCATAAAGAATCTTATTATGGAAGTTTTAGGACCAAATAATTACTTCTCTGAAAAAGTACTTTTGGAAAACCAAGTTTGAAGATGAAGTATATGAACCTTTAAAATCAAATTTCAGAAATTCTCAAATCTTCACCAAATCATACGAACGAATAGTGTTTTTCATGGGGCATTTCACAAGAAGCTGAATATATCACCAACTTGCAGAAACAAGTGGAATAACTTACTCAAAATGCAAAAATTCAGTCAAAAATGTGTTTGGGATTTTGGAATTTCGCAAATGCTCAAAACTCAACCAAAATTCACAAAATCACTTGCAATAGGTCCGAAATTAGCGCAGTAATTGATTACTAGCAAAAGATTTCAATGAAAATGATCAAAAAGTTGAAAACGAAATTGAAAATTAAAAACAAAAAAGATTACGGATTTTGCGCGCAAACAGACTCGATTCAAGCTCAAATCAAGTGAAATGATAGTGTAATACGTTGCAAATCCCCACAAACATGATGCAAACACAAATTGAATACGAAATCAAGTGAAGCAGAAAAAAGAATTTCTAATTACAAGAGTAAAATAGTGCCAAAACTGTTGCCAAAAACGGCCGCTGAAATTCGAATTTTAGGCAACAGTTTTCATTATAACTAACTTTCCCTCCAAAACAAGTTAGATCTAGATTTGAATTCAAATTTTCATATCTAAATGGATTTGAGCTTCAGATCAATAGATCTAACACTTCTAAAAAAAAAGGAATTTCACAAAATTTGCAGGAAAATTCAATTTTCTTTTTGGATCTAGTTTTGGCTCCAAAAAAGTGTGAGAAAATTTTTTGACAAAATTCTACTTGCTTTGATACCACATGATGTGATCTGAAGTAGATCTAGAAGGTGGGGATCTAGAAAATTTGCAATTCAACAATTCTCATACAAAATCAAGAACAAATGTTCTTGAGTCTCTTGACAATTCAAGAAAGATGAAGACCATTCAACAAAAAAACACAAGAAAAGAACATGAAAGTTACATGAAAGTGGAAGAAAGGATAAATATGGATGATACTAGAAATGGAAGATCGCCACACCTTCTTAGAAGGTGACAAGATCGAACACTCCTAGGGCTCTCCTTGCCCCAAGGATGTGAGCCAAGGTCCTCTCATATGCATGTACTCGCCACTCTCACCTCTCACTAAATATCTCTAGGCTTTCAACTTTGCAAAAATGAGGAAATGATTTCATTCAGCCAAGAAATTCTAAGAATTACACTTGGACTTAGAGTATTTATATTGTGGACTTGTGGATCCTAGGTCAACAACTAAAGCCCAAATCAAATTACAGAACAAGGCCCAAGGCCAAACTTGAGCTACTAAGACCACACGGTCTTCTCCTAAATGCCAACATGGCCCAAATTTGAACCCATAAGTCATCACCAAAACATAATTAGACAGCCTCGTGAGGTCGTAATTGCCCGACCCTCTATGAGCCTTTTTGAAATGATAAACCATTTTGGTTTATAAAACTTAACAATGAACATATTTGTTGCTTTAAATTTTTTGAAAAACTAAAAACCATTTTTAAAAAGAGATTTCAAACAAGGTCTACGTCTCTCATTCCTTTAGCATAGGACCTCCCAAGCTTAAGGAACTGACTCCAAATAGTCCTGACAAATGATGATTGAGGCGAGATTCAACATTTTTAAACCACGAAACGCTTGGTTTCCATTTCGGTTGTAGGTGTAACCAATCCGCTAGTAAGGATATGACAGAAAGAAATAATAGAAAAAGAGCTCCAATATAAAGATCTTCATTAATTCGTAAACTGATTGTATACCACTACTAGTAAACACCGAAATAAGCGATATTCACTGGGCAAAGAGCACACCCTCGAGTAAAAGCTTCTACAGTCAGTTGACCAAAATGAGGATCCCAAATTGCATGAGCAATCGGTCTTACATGTAAAGGATCTTGTACCCATGCCTCACAATAAAACCTACTAGACCCGTGTTCGTTAGTCATAGAACACAAATCGGTTGAGTGAGTGCATCATAAAACTATTGGTTCTGTATAAACTATTTATCATCTCTAGTCCTCACCCTAAGTTCAAACATGTTCCATACAAAATATGGTGTCTTTACATTCTCATAAAAGACAATTAAGATGTCAATTTTGTGGATCATATATAGTGATTTCTATTAAACATGATTTTTTTTGGGTGCATAACAACCCTTATAGAACTATTTTATATTTATGATCTGTGATATCTTTATATTACTACTACTGGCTCCTTTACAAACGGTATTGTTGTTGAGGTGAAAAAAAGTAGGGTAGATGGTTCTAACGCTTGGTATATCAAATGGTGTCAATTTTAGGTTTCTGCTTTTCTTGCTTGCGCTTCCATGGGACCACTTGCTTAAAGCTTCCATAAATGCTTGCCTGCAGTTACAAAATTACTTCATTATAATAATAAGATAACCACCAAACCAAATAAATGCGTAACAAACTCCTAAAGTCATCACAACAAATGTTGTTCTTTCTTGGTATCTATCTCTCTACTCTAGTGATAGTTTAGCTTTTCTGGTACCCGAAGATCACGAGAGTATAAATTAAATTTGGTTTAAATATGTTTTTCGTTTCTGTAAATATTGCGATTTTTTAAATAAGTACCTGCAATATTTTTTGATAGGCAAAACACAATCTTTTACTTACTCACAGATTTCAATTAGGCGAATTGAATCATCCAAATATCACAATTGTGGGCTCAGACTCCAATTGCGTTGGGATATGATGTAGCACATATGAACGAAACTAGGAGATCAAAGTTGCTCAATCATGAAACATTGAGGACTCGAATTGTGAAATTGAAGTAGAAGGGACTAAAATTGCACAAACACATTACTTAGTGAATCCAATTCGCGCAATCAGAACTCAAAGCCAAATCACACATGCGACCGAAAAGTGAAATTAGCCTTTATTTTTTGTTTTTTGTTTTATATTGCTCATTTTATCTTAATGCAAACCCATATTTGAGGCTGCATTATATAAATGAAATGATGAACCAATCAATTTTGAGATTAGTGTTTGTACCTAACAAAATAAAATGAAAAAGGAAAAAGCTTTTAGTCCTAGTACTGAACATGGGCCACATGATAATTAAATTAGTGCAGTTTCAGAGAATGACACATATAGTTTAGTTAAACGTTCAACGTTAACTTTATCTACCAAAATACCTTCTTTGCTAAGCATTACATATTAGTGCATAAGACAGAACTTAAGTACGGTTATATAGCTTGCTAGTTGTTGGTTTTTCCCCTAAAATCACAATATGTGAGTAAACCCTAGTTCCTAAGTTATTATATTCTCTTCAATTTAATCCCTAAACTATTAAAACCTATTAAATAGTTCCTAAAGTTTATCTTCTTCCATCAATTTAGTCCTCGAAATTTACACTTTAAGGACTAAATTGATAAATTGAACTAAACATTAAGGACTATATAATAAATTATTATAGTTTAGGAACTAAATTAGAGAGTGATACCTAACCGGCTAAATTAAAGGTTTATTCCAATATATAAATAAACAATACCGGTGTGATTAGAAAACTTCAAGAAAAAACTAAGGGGCTAGCCTACTGGAATATAACCGAATTTGTATTTGGAAGATTCTAGGTTTAAATCTCTATTAGTCCATACTCAATGGTTTAGATTGAGGCGACAACCTCTTACCCTAAAATTTTTGTAACAAATAGAAGAAAACGATCCAACATTACTTTTAAGAATTGTCCTGAATTTTTCTCATGAAACATATGCACATTTTTTAAATAAAATTTGTGTAGGATTGAACACGGATCTTTCTCTCCCTCTCTCCCTCACTCCCTCTCTCTCTCTCTTGGGTGTAACAAATCAATGTCTCTGTTCTCTAATCACCCATTTGAGAAATTAAAATAGCCACACACAGAATTTCATCACAAATTATCTGAATTATCCAAAATCATCAAAAAAATTATAGTTGTAAATAAATTCATTCATAGAGTAACACCAAATGCAACAAAAACTAATGAAGGTAACAATGATTAATTAATTAATAAGATAGAAAAAGGAGACATACCCAGAAATGAGAGGTTCCCTGAGAGAGAGTGGAGAAGCTACCTCGTCTTCTAACCCTTGTAATCTTCACTTTACTATTCCCATCATTCGAAAAGTCAAAACTACCCTCACGTTCATTCTTCACTCCTCCCCACCTGCTCGACCCAAAATTGTAATTCTCCATCTCCTTATTAATTCCTCTATACGACGTCGTAAAAGACACAGCACGACCAACAATATAAGGTCCTTCCAACACTGTTGTTGGAGAACAAATCTTATTATCCAAAGACAACAACCTCGGAGGAAGTTCCAAAGCTCTAACAACACCACCACCAACATTATTATTATTAATATTATTATTTTCTGTAGCCTCTGATCGTGTGTATGATGGTCTAGGCTTACCCGGTGCGACTTCCCATTTAAACGGAACCGATAACGCCGTCGTTCGTGGTGGTGGAGTTGGTGCCTCCGTCGTCAAAGATTGTCGTTTGATTGGTAGTGAAAGTTTTGGTGGTGTATTGTAGTGACTTAAGATTGGTTCTTGTTTTTGTTCTGAACCCATGATGTTTTTTTTCTTCTTCTTGTGAGTGATAGCAAGTGAAGTTTTTTTAATGTGTTTTTATAAAGAGGGGAAATGAGGGGTATTTAGAGGGACCATGTAATGAACGTGTGTGTGGGTTTTTGAGGCTCCTTCCTATAGTGGCGCTTCTTCTTCTTCTTCACGAGATGATGCGCGTTTTTTTGAAGTGGAATGACTTAAAAGTCCTTGATTTGGGTCCTACATTGACTCTTTCTTAATTGAAGATAAGGACAATCAACGGTCACTTCGTATTTGCTAATCAGGTCCTTTTTTTTTTGACAAGGCTAACCAGGTCTTTTAATAAGTAATGTATTGGAAAATAAAAATAAGTATTGAAATTATGCAGTTTTGATTCTCAGCTATTAATTACTATGTGTTTCTTTAAAAAATGCTATTAATTATGTGAATTGGATCCTATGTGTAATATGATTATGATATTTCAGCCTCTCTTAATTTGTGTTAGTTAAGTACTATTAGCTTATAATAACACATTTTCATTCGTTTATTTATTATATGTTATATGCTATTAACTTATTCATTATACGCTACTTGATATCAAACAAAGTCTAGGTCATATCATGATTTTGTGATTTTAGTCGCACAAATTACATGTATTTCACCAAAAACATTATTATAATATTGTTATCTTATTGTTAATCCGAGTAGGTTCCCAGGAAAGAGAGGTGAGTCACAATGGACACTCTTAAGTACTAAATGTTTCCTAGCCAGAACTTTTCCCAAATAACGTTGTTTTCAAAAATCAAGCCGAAGGGATTACTGAGAGTCGCGGACTAGATCACTCTCTTTAAGACGTTTCGTGGCACTGCTCCAAGGTGCAAACCGGCTATCAACCACGACGTCCCCACGATAAAACAGCCTAGTCGAAACTGTTACGAATTTCCACTGCATTGTGAGAAATTCGTTCTAGCAATACACCCTCAATGTGGTTATGAAAACCACTCTTATATAAACTCGAATTACTTCAAGTCTTTCTATAGAAGAAGTTTAGGGAGAAGAAAGAAACTTGAGGAATGATTTATCGTCAATTTGGTGCCAGTATCAAGTGGAGGTGAGGCCTCCTTTTATAGGAAGGTTTGGCAAAATAGCCGTTGGAATGGAGTAAAAAGCTAACGGCTCTATCATTAAATTCGTTGCAAAAAATTAATTAAGAAACGTTACGGTTTGACTTGGTCAATATGACCGTTGGAGTCAAACAGTCAACAGTCAACGCAATTAAAAAAATATTTTTCCAAAAGATAAGTATACACCACAGAGCCCAAGCCCATGCCCAAGCCCAAGCCCGGCCGAGTCGAGCCGGTCGGCGGCGTGCGCGCATGTAGTGGTCACTTTGTGTGAGTCCTCTCCCATCCACAAAATTGGGTATCCCTTGGGGCCCAACCCAATGGATGAGATTCTCACTTATAAACACTCTCATAGTGTCTATCCATCCAATGTGGGATTTTTCAATTCACACAATTCATCAAATTTCCAACACTTATTGTGTATCACTCTCTCCTATTTGATACAACAAATGCTTGAGGGGGTTCATTTTTCTCTGGGCATACACAATCACAATACTTATTCATTTCATACAATTTATATTCGTAAGACCAAAATGCAAAGGCGTGTTGTGTTGGGTCAACCCAATTATCTAGTAGGTTATATTTTTATAGCTCAATTCAGCCTAAAACACTGAACTAACGGGTCAGCTCGACCTAGTCTAAATTTTAACAAAGGAAACTAAATTCAACAAAAAAACAAAGGAAACAAAAAATGTTAAAAAAAATTAAAAAAAAAGGCCCATCGGGACCTCTATTTAGTGCGTCTAAGAAGGCTGAGAGATTGAAGTATTTACTTTGGATGGCAGTCACGTGGTGCCTTTGGTTTCATCGAAACCATATTCTCTTTAAGGATCAAGTCTTCAACTCTCAAGTGGTAGTCAATCATGTTAAAACTATATATTGGAGTTGGTTTATTAGCATTGAAGGTCGCAATTCAGCTTTGAAGTTTTCAGACCGGTGGGGAAACCCTATTATTTGTATGAACTCGGTTTAATCTTCCCTTTTATCTCATTCTTCCTGGGGTACTCTTTCCTCTTTAGGTCTTTTTCCCATGGGGTTTTAGCCCAAGGAGGTTTTAATGAGGCCCATTGTATTTGTAACGGTTGGGGTACCTGTTTGCATCCCCTTTAATATAATTTTTGCTTATAAAAAAAAATGATAAAATGAGTTTAATTTATTAAAATATCCTTATTAATAGTAGTTAGTTAATTGAATAGTTAAGTGTGTTGGGACACAATAAATAAGGATATATTAGTGGAAAAAGTTAATCAATGTTGCATTGATATTTTAAAGTGACAAATATTTGAAACCAAAAAATATTGCATTGTATTAGAATAGTAATAGATTTTTTTTTGAGAAATAGATAATGGTCATAATATTAGTAATCGGCTGATCTACTGTTTCGGCATTAAAATGTACTAGAAGAGTAATCTATAACTAGTCTATAACTATTAATAAAGGGGATTCTAAAAAAACTGTCATTTTGGTGTCAAATTTTTCTGACCAAAATGCCCTTATTATAAGTATAAATTTCTAATAAATGATAACCACCCACTAACACACCAACACATTAACCACCCACTAACACACTCACATGAAAGACAGGCACAGAGTGCCCGTCTTTCCCCACTAGTAGATAATAATGGTCATAATATTAGTAATCGGTTAAAACTTTTGATATACTATCAACTTTATCCTTAATTACATTAATTTGTCATGGAGTGTTCATGTCAAATTATCATCACAAAAGTCAATTAAGTTAAAACCGATTAAGCAGTTGTGGTGTAGGTAATTTATCCATGTACTCCAACTAGGATAATATAAGTCTATGTACGTTTCAATTAGGTAGACATTAAAAATTTATATGATATAAACTAAAATTAATTAAAAAAGATTTGAATGTAACTAATTGATTTATGAAGATGAAAGGGATGGGGGGATTCACAATCACAACCATATAACTGATATATTTGGTAGTAGACGTTGAAAGGAGGTTGGAAAATATTGGCAGTGACGCATAAACAGATTGACAATGGAATCATGATGCATGGTAGACTAGTCTCACTATAGAGAGTGTAACAGTTGCAAGGGAACCATGGTAAACAAAAATGTAGGGGCAGCAAATTGTTAATTAATGCAAACCCCTCCCAAGGGGTTGGTCTAGTGGAGCATGATCGGAGTTATATTCGAGAAGTCTCGGGTTCAACTCCCCACTAGTTCCTTTGGAGTGATGTAAATGTAATTGTCGCAGGGAAGACCGGGGCACCATCCCCTCACCCTAAATTTTCCTTATAAAAAAATAATTGTTAATTAATGCAAAGTGTGCGAGGTAGTTTGGATAAATCTATCTCTAAACTAAATATCTAATATTTTAAAAGTAGAAATGATGTTTATGGACACTCGGTTGTCGGGTTCGATCCCTACCAAGTGTTGAACTTTGATTTTCCTTTTTGTGTGTGTGTTAGGTCCTGACACTTGTCAGACCGACCATTAGACCAAAAAAAGCACCATCACCACCTTTTTTTGGGAAAGCACCAACACGTATGAAGACAGTTTAATATTTATTACATTATTCTAATTCAAGTAGCAGAAAATAAAGCACATAATATTTAATTATGTTAAAATATAAACTGAGTTCAAATTGTCAAAAAAAAGTGTTAAAATGAGATTAATTGATTTTCGTTATTGGTAGTTGATATATACATTCTTTGGGAGTAATACGATGGTTAAATTTAAGAAAATTGATGCATATTTGTGTGAATATAATGCATTTTCCGTTAATTAAATCTTCTGTGTCAAAAAAAATAATTGAATCTTTGATAATATTACCTATGACTTGTATAAATTTCAATTATAATATTATAGTTGGTACCGCTCCCGTTAATGCACAGCTTATAGTTGGTCTTTTGGGTGCCCACATTCAATCCCCAAAATTAAAGAAACTCGGTTTGTTCGATGTCCAAAACAACTGAAAGAAGTAGCAACACAACATAAAGTGGTTCCTTTTTCCCCTTCAAGCCTAGATGATCCTTCCTAGTTCCTTGTTTTCCTCTAACAACTGAGACTCTCTCTCTCTCTCTCTCTCTCTCTCTCTCTCTCTCTCTCTCTCTCTCTCTCTCTCACACACACACACACACATTTAAACTCCAATTTTGAGTTCGAGCCTTTGTGGATGGAAAAAATGTTCTCTCTCTCTCTCTCTCTCTCTCTCTCTCTCTCTCTCTCTCTCTCTCTCTCTCTCTCTCTCTCTCTCTCTCTCTCTCTCTCTCTCTCTCTCTCTCTCTCTCTCTCTCTCTCTCTCTCTCTCTCTCAGACACACACACACACACACACATCTAAACTCCAGTTTTGAGTTCGAGCCTTTGTGGATGGAAAAATGTTATTGGGAGGTGAGACCCACTAAATGTGGCCAATTAGGTTTTTTGGTGGAAATTAGTCATCGAAAAAACTGACAGATACTTCGCACCAATAACATGGATATAAAAATTCCTTGAAAATCATAATCAATGGTTGTGTTATAATCATTAGAAACAATATCTGAAAGTATGCCTGAGTTCCTAATTCAACTAGTTTGTGGTTTGGCCTTTGAGCTGAATACACGCTAGTTTTGAGAGAACCCTTTAGCTATATCTATGTCTCCTTCTGATAATGTGATATGTCAGACAAAAAAGGCTCCAAGTATGTGACCTAAGAACCATAATCTTTTATATACAGAACTTTAACTCAGATTATCTATTGATATTAACTCTTATTTTAGCCCATCACAAAAATAAAATTACCATTTAGTCTCTACACATCAAAAGCCGACACTAATTCAGGCTTTGAGTTCTAGCCTTGTGGTTGGAAAAAATGTGATAGAGAGGGGACCTACTAAAGGTGGCCAATTAGGTTCTTTAGTGGAAATTAGTCATCCACAAAACTAATAGAAACTTCGCACGAATAACATGATGTTGTCAAACTTTGGTATACTCGAGAATTGGCTAAGAGTTTGAACTCTTGATTCCTTTTTATTTCAAGCGATTACACAAAGGAATGAACTTTGTACCTCAATTATGGATTCTCTTACTACTCTAAAGAGTGTCAGGCTAGGTGAAAGGGACATGTAGAATTATCTAATGGCAAACATAAACGAAAAACTACAAGTAAAGGAAAGTATAAGACGTTGAAAAAATGTGGTTTGATTGTTCGGTCGTATGTTTACAATTGTACAAGCCCCACACACACAACATACACACTGTTAGTTAGTATCACATGAGTTATTTTGTACTAGTTGCTTTACTTGTAATGCTTTAATAAGTCACAATACAGTGACTGTAGGAACTGCAGAGTTAGGTTCAGCAGTACTTGTATTAGCTGATACTATCCCTTTGTAAATCAGCTAATATATAAACTCTCCCTCTGTACAAATCAGAATCAATGAAATGAATATTCAGAATTAGTTTCTTCTCTAACTTAGACAGTTTTATGATGCTGTTAGGATTCTAACACACACACACATCTATATATATACATGGTCTTTGTTGACCACTATACTAGCCTACAGCTAACCACCGTTGGATTGGCTAAGATCACTAACGATTATGCGCCCTAAAAACTAGGAGCAGCCACAATGCCTACTAGCACAGAAAGTGGGATGAAAATATCTTAATATTTTCTTAAACTGCTTTAACGTTCCAAATATCCACGTGCGATGTTTACTTGCTCTCAAAGCAAGGCTATCTATTGATATTAATTCCCATTTTAACTTAAAAAGAATAAAATTACCATTTAGTCTCTGTACATCAAAAACCTACACTCTACCCTTTTAGTTACTTATAAGGTCATAATAGCCAAATTTTATTAAATTGCTTTTAATTA
Source organism: Astragalus glycyphyllos (assembly GCA_963573325.1). Lineage (NCBI taxonomy): Eukaryota > Viridiplantae > Streptophyta > Magnoliopsida > Fabales > Fabaceae > Astragalus > Astragalus glycyphyllos. Next base: position 90,211,172 of record OY754309.1, on the reverse strand, counting down.
AGCGTAACCTTAAGTAACAAATCTACGATACGTAATTACTCACATATAAGAATCAGTGTTCCAACATATAAAATACAATTATTAATTATTAGATAAGCTAGAATAGAAAAGAATTGCTTTTTAAGATGATAAGAGTCAAAGAATGAGTGTATCTTTACGATGAAAAGGAAGTCAAAATTTTGAACAGATAAAAAGTATAAAAGAAAGAAAAGTCTAAATTACAACACAAATTGTATAAAACAATGATTTAAAACTTGGACCGGTGGCCAACTTGATGAAGGTACCGAGTCACTGGGTTAATGGTGGGATCGAAGGTTCGACAATTGAACCGCATGACTATGACCCGGTTCCAACTAAAAAGTTCCCGAATTTTCAGGACATATAAATTTTATACTTGTAAAATTTAATTTGCTAAAATTACACATCATGCCTAAAAAAGTCTAAAAAAATTGACCACAAATTTAACAAACCCACAATGCCATCGACATATATATAATTCCTGGAACATACATATAATCCAACTTTGAACTTTGGGTGGGTGTTTCGATTTTCAGTCTTTCTTTGACTCTTCAGATTAGGGCTTTGAAATGAAACTGAGAAAGAGACACGACTCTTCTCATTTCTCTCAACTTTCTAATTTCGTTTTCACTTTTTTTATAAATTAACGGCTTAAAACGGCGTCGTTTTTGCATTTTTGAGGTTTTTTAATAAACATGCAAACCTCGGTTCGGTTTTGCAAAACCCAACGGGTCACCCGTTTTCACCAAAACCGACCGGGTCATGGCGGTTCACACCGAGTCGCTGCATTTTCGATCCGTAGCATGGCTCGGTTCGGTGACTCTTCCGGTTGGTCCAGTCCGACCGTCCGGGCCCAGCCGGTTTTTAATACACTGGTATAAACTAATCGAGTTGTAAAGGTTTTTTGATATACTTGTGCGTGGTTGTCCATTTTTCAATAATTTATGTGCATTATGAGTGAAATTCCAAACATGAAATAAAGGTGATGTTAGAACCAACATTGGCCCAGTGACTTAATCTACCCTGGGACACGGGGGTTGACCTGGTGTTCTCGATTCTCGAAGTGGACAAACTCGGTGTTGGTCAGTACGAAATTTGATCCTAAGCACGAGCAAAGATTAATCTTTCATTGAAAGCGTTGGAACACTACATAGATAGTCAACGGTGGTCCGGAAAAAAAAAGGTAATGTTAGAAAAACCTACACGATACTCGTAAAGACGATGAAGTAAGAAGTTCTAGCTCACAAAAACTTGAAGGGCTTTTCGCCCCTATTAATATCCAAAAAAAAGAAAAGAGAAATGATAAGGAAAAAAAAGAAAACGCCGTTACTTTGAGGTCTTTTTCTCCCTTGTTGTTTAGTAGCATTATATTCTACTTTTGGAGTAGATATCTTATATATAATTTTTAAAATTGTAAATAAATATGTATATATGAAGAGCCAATAGAAAGATTTCTATGTAAGATGTTCAACATACTTTGTTTTCATTTCTTTCTTTTCTCACTATGGTGCTATGCTTTTTGATAATTTAGCACTAGCTTACGTTTCCTTTATCTTTTGCAGCCACTATGAAAATGTTACACAGATAGTCTTTCCTAAGACAACTTCTCTACAATTTTTGGGTCTCAATTATCCATGGAAAATTATCGTCATCTCCGAAGATATCTCTTTCATTGGCCAACATGCAATCTGATTTTTGTAAATTATGAATGAAACATGGTGTCAGATTATTTTGGTAAGTGACTTATGTCACTTGTAAAAACACTACAGATAGAAAGAAAAAGGCTGAACGAGACAATGAAAGACATGGCAACATCAAAGAGAGTGTATATGTGAGAGTGTTTGGAAGAGAGAAAGGATGAATAAGCCTTTTAATGAAAATTAAGAGAGTGTTTGAGTAGCATTATTGCTCCTAAATTAGTCCCACATTGGATACGTTTAGTTTTAGAACGTGAGTGATTGTTATAAATAGAACATCAGGCAGGGGCTTGCTTGAACTAAAATTTGTGCATTGGCCACTAACCATGTTTGGTCGGGACACATGGGATGCATTGGCCAACCATTTTTTTTTAAAAAAAAAGCTGTTTAAAACTTTTTCCCTGAACTGTTTTAAACTTTATGTTCTCCAATTATAGCAGTTTAAATGTTCAACCGTTTTGGGCCTCAACCGAACCGCTTCCCTCTCCGGTTCATGGTTCAATTGACCAGTCCGATTTTCTTAACCGTGGTTTTTAGTCCAAATAGAAAGTATATACATTGCTAACATACTACTACTAAAAAGCAATTAATGTATGTTAGCATTTGCCTGGTTTTTAGTCCCAATAGAAAGTGTATACATTGCTAACATATTACTACTAAAAAGCCAGTGTGAGTATGTTAGCATATGCCTTCTTCACGTATATTATCATATTATATGATTAGCTGTTAAACTTTGTTGTTTTAAAAATTAGCAAAATCAATTCTGATGAACAAGATAATTTTCTCATCAGTTTAGTTGGTTATCACTTATCAGCAGAATGATATTTTCATATATACTGTTTTGCAACTTGGAGAAGGAATTACTGACAAGTTTATGAAATTGAAGGTTGTTGCATTGAATGATTGATTTGCATGGGTGTTGCTAATGTTGCTTTGAAGACCTTGAGTCAAAGAGTTATCTTGCTAAAATGCAAGTTACACTCGGGAGGGAGTTTTCGAATTTGATAATTCTCTATGGTGGCTGCTGCAATATCTGATATAAAAGTTAGTAGAATTGATGGAAAACGATAGATAGCAGAAATGCAAAAGGGGAAGAACCCAAAAACATGTAGGGTGGATATTGAGATATCTTTGTTACAAGGGAATGTGATCTGCTGCAGTCACATTTCCTGCAATTTTCCTACATTTAGTGTTATTGAAGGGGCAGTTTTGTCATTTCAGTATTTATTATTAGTTTTCTAAAAAGCTTTTCTTAATTATTTTGACTAAATGCAGGAGCCTGCAGTCCCCTTTGACTGCAGGGAATCAACATCCGTTACAAGCACTACTCTCCAAACTTCGAGTATTTTTTTTACTCAATCTTGATTGGGAGGTAGGTGACTCGGTAATGGATTGCCTTGACCAAATATATGACCTGACATGACCATGTTATGATATGATCATTAATATCGTCATATTTAGAGAGTATGCCACTACAAAAAAATCAGGGATTAGCGAGGGAAAATTCCCTCGCAAAATTACACCAGTCCCTCGCTAACTGTCATTTGCGAGGGAATTAGCGAGGGACCAGTTCCCTCGCTAAATCCCTCATCGCTAATCCAATTAGCGAGGGAATTTAAATCCCTCGCTAATTAGCGAGGGAATTTCCCTCGCTAATTAGCAAGGGATCTGAATCCCTCGCTAATTTGCAGAGACACGTGGTCAAATTCTGACAGCCATGTGTCCTCTATTCCCTCGCTAATGTGCAGAGACACGTGGCCAAATTCTGTCAGCCATGTGTCCTCTATTCCCTCGCTAATTCCCTCGCTAATTAGTGAGGGAATTCCTCACTAATTCCCTCGCTAATGCCAAAAAAAATTATTATTTTTTTGATAAACCTACTTTTTTTATTGGTATACCTGTTTTTTATACCTGATTGAAATAGCAAAAACAGTTTTAATTAAAATCCAAATCAACATAATATAAATCCGAATCAACATAAAATCCGAATGAAAACAACATAATATCCGAATAACAAAGTACTGAAATGTCAAACTGATAAACACAAATCCTAAAAGTTGCCATCAGACTCCTCAGACTGCTCCTCATCTGGCAACATATTCTTGTTCTTAAAAAAGTTATACATCAGCTCCTGCCTCCTCATCACCTTTGCATAGTCTGCCCTCCAGCCCCTCACCTCATCTTGAGTATCCTTCAGCTGCTGTTGAGTAGAGTGCAGCTCCTTCCTAAGTTGCTCTGTCTCCGCATCTGAACTAGTAGCAGCTGGTCGACTGCGTCCTCTGCTGGTCCCGGCTCCAGATGAGCCCTTAGTACCCAAGATAGGAGCCATTGGCCCAGTACCATACAGACGACCCTTGTACCAACCAACTAATTTCTCCCAATTCAAGTTTGCAAGATCTCTCATCTCAGGAGGAAGTTCACCAAGTGAGGCAGGGTCCCAGGTCCCCTGAGTCAGCGGAGACATGATCTCATTAATCTGCTCCTGTTTTGCATAACCACAGAACATAGCATAATTAGCGCTCTATTTTAACAAAACAACTTTATGTAATACAAATTAAGTTGCATATTTACCTGAGTCATCCTGGCGTGATCATCAACATACTTGTTAGTCCCTTTCCTCAAATGAGTGACTCTATGAAGCTCAGGAGCAGTGATAGGGCGTCCTGCCTTCAAACTCTGTAAAATGAAATACATTTTCAAAAATTGCAAACTAATTAACTAATGTAAAAATAACACAAAGATTTTTAAAATAATATACCAGTCTAAGAGCATGCTGAGCCTGGTTGACGGACCCGCAGGTGTGAAGCGAGCCACCCTTCTCTGAGTTTCTATTCTTCTTGGCTGCTTCAGATTTGGCTTTGAACGTTGCTGTAGCCCAATGAGCCTTGAAGGCATTCCAAACTTCATCACTCATGTAGTCTGGCCGCTGATCTTTAACCCGCAACTTATAAAGCAAATCTGATAACTGAGCGCTCATCCTTTTATTAAAAAGTCTTTTCACTTCTTCATCATCTTCTTCGCGCCATGTCACTTTACCCTAAGTAAAACAAAAATATGTATTAGTAATTATATAAAACGTTATTAAACATTAAATTTAAACTAACAATATAAGTAATGACATAATTGACACTTACCCTAAAGAAGTCCAACAGTTCCTTCTTTTCCTCGTCAGTGACCTTAGTCCACTTTGGACGGAACTTTTGAAAGTACATTTTCCGGATGACACGGGTAATGTTCGATGAAGCTACCTTTGCAGGAAGAAGCCTGCATAATGAAAGATATATCAAACAATCAAATATAAGTCGTTCCATAAATTAACTTAAAAAAAACAACAAAATACTTACGCGTCACCACTAGGAAAAATGACTTTTAGTTTAACACCATCAATGACAACCACCTCCACTATCTCTTCATCGATGTCAATATCATCCTGGTCGGGCTCAATATCGTCCTGGGGCGACGGGGTAGGCATAGATAACCCAGCTGGTCTGCCAGTATGCCCAGATGATGAGCCTATATGTCCAGGTGGTGCACCCATATGCCCAACTGGTGTGCCCATATGCCCAACTAGTGTGCCCATATGTCCAGGTGGTGCACTCATATGCCCAACTGGTGTGCCCATATACCCAGATGATGAGCCTATATGTCCAGGTGGTGCACCCATATGCCCTGCTGAATACATATATGATGGGCCCATATAGTGTCCATGCGAGGGTAAATGAAAAAATTCGAGGCCAGATGGAGACGGAGGTCGTGGGGCAATCGGCTCGGTACCTGGTGGGCCCATATATGATGTATGACCCTGCCTCATGTTGCCAATATTGAGAACCACCTCACGATTACGACGATTACGCCTCCTCTTAGGAGGTTCATCGGCAATCTGCTTCCCTACATCACGTCTCGGTGGGTCAGAACCTCCTGGATCCATATCTATGAAAAAAGAGAAACCAAATGTGATACTAACAACATTAATGATGTATATTATAAATAAATTAAAGAAAGTAAATTAACAAGAACAATCATGATATATTAATGATTCTAATAAGTTTAAAGACAACATAATGAGTCAACATAAGAAAACACAAGAACAATAACTCTAATAAATGTAAGGCAAAATATATCTCGGGGTCCCTTAACTTATTTATTTGTAACGAATAGGTCCCTTAACTTTCTTTTATAACGCATAGGTCCCTTAACTTATTTATTCGTAACGAATAGGTCCCTTAACTTTTTTTCGTAACGCATAGGTCCCTTAACTTCTTTTATTGTAACACATAGGTCCATTAACTTTTAAAAACGTAACATTGTTGCGCATTAAAATCTCTCCCTTAAATAAGTTAAAAGGGGCAATAGTGTTACGTTTTTAAAAGTTAAGGGACCTATGCGTTACAAAAAAAAGTTAAGGGACCTATTCGTTACAAATAAATAAGTTAAGGGACTTATGCGTTAGAAAAAAAAGTTAAGGGACCTATTCGTTACAAATAAATAAGTTGAGGGACCTGGAGAGATATTTTGCCTAAATTTAAATACAACATAAGATTAATAAAATTATTCATCTTCATTGTCTTCTTCATCTTGTTCATCTTCATCTTGCTCATCTTCATGTTCTTCATATTCGTCATATTCATTCTCTTCTTCATCAACTTCTGCTTCAATTGCTTCAACTTCTTCAACTAGGAATCGGTCATCAAGTAAGGAGTCAATCCGTTCAACTTCAATTACCTCATTTACTCCCGAAATTTCATCCACCTGATAAGGAACGTCATCCTCCGCATCATTAGCTTCAATGCGACCCCGAGGTTTTGTCTTAATTGCAACACACCATCCTCTTCGAGTTGATGGATATGGAACATAATACACCTGCCTCACATTCTCTGCCATGATAAATGGATCATAAAGTTTATCTACTTACTCTAGCCTTAAACCAGGATGGAAAACTTTCATGTATACGAATAGAAGATTCTTCAGCGTCTATACCCTCAATTCGTAAGAATGCACTACTAAGGAATTATTCATATATCTTTAGATTGAAAGTTGATCAATACTTGATTTAAATTCATACTCTAAAGGTGTATAGATTAAAAATGAAATTGGAGCATACTTACTGGTGTGTGTAAAAGTGATAACATCATGTGTGCAAGTATACACAGTCACAAGTTATAGTATAAAAGATCGAACCCACAGAGATTGGATTAACTCTTGTATATGTTGTTGAAAAGAGATGTAAACTAGTGTAACTACACTAGTATTGTTCCATCTAAAGTTTGGATGGTTCTTCCAACCAGCATTATAGGTATTGGAGTAAGGGTTGTTATTCCTATCATAACTTACATAATTTACAGAGACAGGGTAGCTAGGACATTCCTCATAAAGGTGACCTCCTCCACAATAGACACAACTTACAGTTCCTGGAGGGGCTTGTTCTAATGCTGCTGCAGTGTTCTCAACTGGTGCAGTTGCACCTGGTGCAGTTGCACTGGTATTGTTAAGGCTTTTAACCAGATTTGCTAGTGAGGCTACTTGAGCAGATAGGGCAGATATTTCACTAATTTCATGTACCCCTGATGATTTCTTTTGGGCACTCACCCTCTCAGTAGGCCAACTAGAGCTATTGGTAGCAATTCTATCAATTAATTCACATGCTTCATTATAAGAAAGATTTAACAAAACACCACCAGATGATGCATCAAGCATTATTCTGGTTTGTGGTTCCAGACCATTATAAAATGTTTCCATTTGAATAATAACTGGAAGGCCATGGTGTGGACATTTTCTTAAAAGTTGTTTCCATCTTTCCCATGCTTCAAACAATGATTCTTGGTTTTTTTGTCTAAAAGATGTAATATCATTTCTCATTCTGGCATTTTTAATGGGTGGAAAATATTTTGCCAAAAATTTTTCAGCCATTTCATTCCATGTATGAATAGAATTAGGCTCCAATGAATTTAACAATGATTTAGCCTTATCTTTCAAAGAATATGGAAATAGCTTAAGTCTAAATGCATCTTCACTAACACCAGGTATGATAAAGTTACTACATATTTCTAAAAACTGTTTTAAATGTTCATGGGGATCCTCATGAGGATGTCCACCATATTGACCAATTGTTTGTAACATTTGAAACATCATAGGTTTAAATTCAAAATGGACAGCTTCTATGTGAGGTCTTGCTATGCTTGTTTGCATGTTTTGATGATCAAACATAGCATAATCTCTCATAGGTCTATCTCTATCATTAATCATACCTATTGGTCCCATGTGAGTGAATTGATTCCTGTGATCTGCTTCAGCATCTCGTTGTGATCCAGGACCACCTCTGACTGAGGCTGGTCTTGAGCCTTCTCCTTCACCTTGTTGAGACATGGTATTGCTGCAACTTTGAAGTCTTTGTTTCTGGAGTTTTCGCAACCTTCTAAACTGTCTTTCTATCTCTGGATTATACTCAAATTCTAGTGATCTGTCTCTGGGCATAAGCTAGTGCAGTTGCACTAAGTGTAACAGCACCTGTTTCTGCACAGAAAAATAAAATACCAGAATAACAAAACAAATAAAAATAAACACTAATCTACTATCTTTAAAACAACAATAAAAATTAATGGCAATCCCCGGCAACGGCGCCAAAAACTTGTTGTGTGTAAAAGTGATAACATCATGTGTGCAAGTATACACAGTCACAAGTTATAGTAGAAAAGATCGAACCCACAGAGATTGGATTAACTCTTGTATATGTTGTTGAAAAGAGATGTAAATTAGTGCAACTACACTATTCAGAATGTTTGGTTTTGGTTGAAGTTGAAATGAAAATAAATTAAACAGAAAGCAAGTAAATTGTGTAAGAAATCAGTTGAGAATGAAAGTTGGGATGTTTTCACAAGTTAAATCACTTTTGAGTGTATTGTGTTTTCTTGTGGTGCAATTGCACTTAGTGCAGTTGCATCATTGTGTGCTGGTCAGCTACTTTCATCAGAGTTTTGTTATAAGCTCTATATGATCCTATTTTTTTGCGGTAAAGAGTAGGGTTGTCAGTGCCTCTCTCGCCCCCTTATAGATGATCCAAGTTGCTTAAATAAGTACACTCTTGTATCTTAAGTTCTCTACACTTTGATGTAAGGACTATGTTAACCTTAAGCTAAGAATTAACAAGCTAACTTCATTAAAGCAAGTTTAACAAAAAGCTTTATTAAACACTTATCCTTACTTAGTTCTTGATTTCTAGTTATAAGCCAATTAAGTGAATATAACTCTACTTGTTCTAAGTGATCAACCTTAAAAACAAGATTAAGAATTTAAACACAAGAACTAAAGTGCTTACACCATTTGAAAACACAATAACTTTCCTCAAAAGATCATTGGAAAGCTAGAACATCCCAACTCAAAAGAGTTTAGCTCATGATGGGCATGATAAAGCAAATATAAGTGAATGAAAGCATATTGCAATGAAGAAAAGTACAAGAGGATTCAAAAGAGTAACAAATGAAAAACTCTTGCATATATTTGCTTACAACCAATTTCTTGCACCTATTAGCTCTTTGAAGAAGTGAAGAAAGAAGTTGTCAATTTCCTCTCACCTTCCTCTCAAACTAACACTATGAAACTAAAAGAAAAATAAAACTTTCAAACTAAGAAAAACTAAACTAAAAAGATGAAGAAGAATTAAAAAGAAGATGATTCTTCAAGTGAGATTTTGGGTCCTATTTATAGCCTTGGGAGATTTCCTTGATTGGAGGGTTTCCTTTGTGATCAAGCTGACCAAAAGTATTAACCACGGTTACTTTTAAAAAGTAAGAGATCATCTTCAATTTCAGCACTCAACCTTTGAAGAGAGGTCCAATTATATGTTGCCACATGTTCTTCAAGATAGATGTTTATGATGCCTTTTTGATTGTGGGTGCCTCCTTTGGTAAGTAACCATGTTACCCCATGTGACTTCTGAGCTAGCAGCACTCCAAATAAGCAGTATAGCAATGGTATGAATTGAGGTGCTTCCAATGTGGGGTTGTGAGCTGCTCTCGGTACAGAGTGGTGCAATTGCACCTAATGCTGTTGCACTAGATGGTGCAATTGCTCTAAACTGCGGCTGCACTAAATAAACACATCAAACATACCAATATACATAAAATGCTAAGTTATGGGCTTCTCTTATCCTAAAACTATAAATGTTATTTTATTCATACTAACATATTTAACACATATTACACTTGATTTTAAGCTATTATCTAAGTGTAAAAGCACAAATAACTCTATATAAAATAGTTATCACACCCCCAAACTTAAATCGTTGCTTGTCCTCAAGCAATGACAAAAAGAAAACACAAATAAGATTTCTAGAATCAAGAAGAACAGATCAGCTCCTATTTCTTTCATAAAATGATTTTCAATAAATGCAACTCATGAACTTCATTTTTCAGAGAATTTTGTCTTTGTGCCTTTGAATTCCAAAACATCCAAAGCTATTAAAACTCATTTGTGTGAGTGTGTGCCCCACTGAGATTCAATCAGTTCCAAAACTAAGTAACAAGTTTCTCCTAGCCTTTGAAAAGTTTAGATCACGTTTGGTCAAAACAAAGATGTTTCAAAATATAGAATAGACTAACAAAATTTCTCAAGATTGGGGACTTTTAAGCACAACAAAGGGCATGATTTAAGTATTTCAAAACTATTGAGTCAATGCACTATTTGTATTTGCGGTGGTTCTTTTTCTTGATGCAAATGCAGTGAGTGCAGGTGCATCGTTTTTCTGGGGTGCAGTTGCACTAGGTATTTTTGATGGTGCAGTTACATTTAGTGCAACTGCACTTGATACTTCTTTTCAAGACGTGTAGCTTGTATTGCCCTCCTCACTGTCCTCCTTATGCATACTTTTTTTTTTCTTTGGTCAGTTCTGTCTTCTTTTCTTCTTTTTCTTTTTCTTTGAATTTTTCTTTTTCTGACCAAATGCACTATTGGAACAGGTACAGTTTATGACTCAGGCAATAAAGCTTTCTTTCATTTTGAGCTCTTTTGGTAACCTATATGCGTTGACTACTCTAAGCTTTTCATACTCTTGCCTTTGTATTCATAAAAATTCCCCCAAACTTAATTCTTTAATCTCTTCTATATTTTTAATAAAAATTTGTTTTTGACCTTAGCTCTCTAAAAATCCCTCTTGCATTAGATAGCTTATCACATAGCAAGGTTCTTTTCAAAATTCAGCTTTGATGTGTTGAAGAAATAATAACAATGGTTATTTTTGGAAAAACAAAGGTTTTCTTTTCTTTTTATTCATCATTAAAAATTAGTTCACAATTTGCATTTTCTTTAAGTTTTTGAGAAAGCCTATAAGCTGATCATGCTTCAAGACTCATCAAATCTTATTAAAACACTTATTAGCTTTGTTAAGTAAATCTAAAATAGTTAAACATGACTTATTAACACAGCATAAATAAATAAAACAAACATAAGTACTAAAACAAACACACATATTATAGACTAGCACATGCATCAAAAGTTTGAGTGCTCTCCCCCCAACTTAAAAGTGAGCAGTGTCCTCACTGCTCTAAGTTGAGTGCACAAAACAGATTGTTCAAAATGGGGGAGGGAGGTTAATACACGTGGGACTCAAAAACAAGATAACATAAGTATATAAAAGTATGGAAAATATTTAAAAACAACATTTAAAGTTTACTCGGGTTTTGCTCCAGATCTGAGTCTGTTGCTAGTCCTTGTTGCTGCACGCTTGACTACCAACTTCTTTGGCCTCTTTACTGCTGCTGCCTTTGATGCAGTTGCACCAGGCTCAATTGTTGTTGTTGGTTTCTCTGCTTCTGCTGCTGTGGCAGGTGCATCTGCACTTCGGTGTAGATGCATCAATTCCTGTACTCCTACAAAACACTTGAAAAACATCAAATTGAACAAAATATTAAATATTTAGCAAAAATTATGGGTTGCCTCCCATTAAGCGCTTGATTTAAGAGTCTTCAGCCTGACTAAGTCTTGTGGCAGATATCTTTAGCCAGTAATGCAACTGCACATGGTGCTACTGCATCAGAATTCTGCATAATTGACAGCATCTGCACAAAACCATTCATTCATACCTGCAAAAGTAAAAACAAAAACACACAAAACACACAAAACACAACTAGTCCTAAAAATCTGGGTTGCCTCCCAGTAGCGCTTATTTTATAGTCTTTAGCTAGACTTGTCATTCAAAACCTAAGTTAGGGTGGATAATAGAACAAGAAGAAAATATCATCCTTCCTCTTTCTTCTTTTTGTTAGAAATCCCATGTATTTGGCATAGGGAAGCAAGTGATCCCATGCCCCAACCAATAAGCATTTGGGATAACAATTCTCATTTTCTTGAAAAAATTTTAAGCTCATTTTGTGGAGGATGTTTTTCTTCAATTTCTTCATCTATCAATGCAGGAGCACTGGATGCTAGAGCATTCATCAAATGATCATGTTGTTTGTGGAATTGCTTCTCTTGATCATTTACTCTCATGGTTAGTTCTCCTTTTTGCACATCAATCAATGTTTTCCCAGTTGCTAAGAATGGTTTTCCAAGAATAACAGGTATTTCTTCATCTGCAACAAAGTCAAGAATAACAAAATCTGCAGGAAATACAAATTTGTCAACCTTTACCAATATATCTTCTATGATTCCTTCTGGGTAAGCTATTGACCTGTCTGCAAGTGACAATGTTAAAGATGTAGGTTTAGCATGTCCAATTCCTAACTGTGTAAAGACAGATTTAGGCATCAAGTTGATGCTTGCTCCTAAATCACACAATGCACGACCTGTATAATAATTACCTATTGAAAATGGAATTGTAAAGCTACCTGGATCTTTCAATTTTCTTGGAATTTTGTTTTGCAAAATCAAACTACATTCTTTTGACAAAGCAACAGTTTCAAATTCACCTAATCTTTTTCTTTTTGAAAGAACATCTTTCATGAACTTAGCATAATTAGGCATTTGTTGCAATGCTTCAATCAAGGGAACATTGATATGCAATTGTTTTAAAACATCTAAAAACTTACTGAATTGCTTCTCCTCATGTGCCTTTTTTAATCTTTGAGGAAAAGGAGGAGGAGGATATTCAGGAACTAACCTTGGAGTTGGAACTTCATGTGATGCAGATGCATCAGGTGCTTCTGCATTTTGAGAACTTTTTTCATTTTTATTTTCTTCTCCCTTACCTGTACCTTCATTCTCATAAGGTTCTGCTAGATCCTTCCCATTTCTGAGAGATATAGCTTTCACCTGTTCTTTACCTGGCCTTTGAGATGGTGTTGCTTCTGTATTTGATGGTAGTGTACCTGTTGGTCTTTGATACAGAGCAGTTGCTAACTGACCTACTTGATTCTCCAGATTTTTAATTGAAGCATCTTGGGCTTGCCTAGCTGTTCTAGTTTCACTAATAAAAGATTTAAGCAAACCTTCTAGGGAGTTATCAGTAACAGGTTGTTGTTGTTGTGGCCTTGGGTAGTTCTGAGATTGAAATCTTGGTGGAAGGGTTGGTGCAGGTGCACTAGTATTGTTCCATCTGAAGTTTGGATGGTTCTTCCAACCAGCATTATAGGTATTGGAGTAAGGGTTGTTATTCCTATCATAACTTACATAATTTACAGAGACAGGGTTGCTAGGACATTCCTCATAAATGTGACCTCCTCCACAATAGACACAACTTATAGTTCCTGGAGGGGCTTGTTCTACTGCTGCTGCAGTGTTCTCAACTGGTGTAGTTGCACTGGTATTGTTAAGGCTTTTAACCAGATTTTCTAGTGAGGCTACTTGAGCAGATAGGGCAGATATTTCACTAATTTCATGTACCCCTGATGATTTCTTTTGGGCACTCACCCTCTCAGTAGGCCAACTAGAGCTATTGGTAGCAATTCTATCAATTAATTCACATGCTTCATTATAAGAAAGATTTAACAAAACACCACCAGATGATGCATCAAGCATTATTCTGGTTTGTGGTTCCAGACCATTATAAAATGTTTCCATTTGAATAATAACTGGAAGGCCATGGTGTGGACATTTTCTTAAAAGTTGTTTCCATCTTTCCCATGCTTCAAACAATGATTCTTGGTCTTTTTGTCTAAAAGATGTAATATCATTTCTCATTCTGGCATTTTTAATGGGTGGAAAATATTTTGCCAAAAACTTTTCAACCATTTCATTCCATGTATGAATAGAATTAGGCTCCAATGAATTTAACCATGATTTAGCCTTATCTTTCAAAGAATATGGAAATAGCATAAGTCTAAATGCATCTTCACTAACACCAGGTATGATAAAGTTACTACATATTTCTAAAAACTGTTTTAAATGTTCATGGGGATCCTCATGAGGATGTCCACCATATTGACCAATTGTTTGTAACATTTGAAACATCATAGGTTTAAATTCAAAATGGACAGCTTCTATGTGAGGTCTTGCTATGCTTGTTTGCATGTTTTGATGATCAAACATAGCATAATCTCTCATAGGTCTATCTCTATCATTAATCATACCTATTGGTCCCATGTGAATGAATTGATTCCTGTGATATGCTTCAGCATCTCGTTGTGATCCAGGACCACCTCTGACTGAGGCTGGTCTTGAGCCTTCTCCTTCACCTTGTTGAGACATGGTATTGCTGCAACTTTGAAGTCTTTGTTTCTGGAGTTTTCGCAACCTTCTAAACTGTCTTTCTATCAGCACATGTTCATGTCTTGATCAATTGCTCTAAACCGCGGCCGCACTAAATAAACACATCAAACATACCAATATACAATAAAATGCTAAGTTATGGGCTTCTCTTATCCTAAAACTATAAATGTTGTTATTTTATTCATACTAACATATTTAACACATATTACACTTGATTTTAAGCTATTATCTAAGTGTAAAAGCACAAATAACTCTATATAAAATAGAGTTATCACTTACTCAAGATATGGTTTAATTTCAGTGCAATTGATCAAGACATGAACATGTGCTGATTTTTGCTCTTTATCTGATAAGTAGCTGGTTGACTTCTTTCCCGAGGGGCGACCAGGTTTGCTAATACAGATAAAGTGAGCGGGTGTATTTCTTCTTCAACCTCCATTTGGTTTCTATTATTTGTTAACAACATAAAGTTGTTGAAATAATGTGAACAAAAATAAATTATTTCACGGTGTAGGTAAGCTGCGCAGATCGATCCTTCAACTCTAGCTTTATTATTCACCGATCGTTTATAATCACTTGTTGCGTCAAAAAGACACTTGAGAGCAAGTGTACTCTCTTGCAGAAGTAGTATAAAAAGTATCGTCTCCACAGGGATTAATTAATAAGTACCAAACTACTTAAGATTAATTATTATTTAGACGAACGAGTGTATGGTTGTTATAGAAACTAAATAAGACAAAGTAAATAGCAAGAATTTAAATTATGAAGTTCGATCAATGGAGAGAAGCCTAGAGTCTCGGTTTCACTTGCTAGCTTCGATTCCTCTATGTCTAATTCTACCTGAATTCCCTTATTTTATTCAATTACCGATCCCTTTACTAAAACTATTAATCCGTTTGGTCATTCGTGATTAATATTCTTTTTCCTAAATTAACCCTAGTTTGGTCATGCTAGAATTTAAATTTAAGAAAAGCATAAAGTACAAAAGGGTTGAACGATTGGAAGACTAAATTAAAGTTTGGTCATTCATTAATTATAGTCTCAATTATCCTATAGGTCCACCAACTAGTTGTAGTACATTCGCTAATCAACTAATTGATTATAAACATGCAAAGGGTTGTCAATCCTAATTATGTAATAAAGCAATAGGATAATATTAATTGAAATAAAAATTGGGAATTCAAAATATAAATTAAAACATAAAAAGGTCTCTAATCAAGCAAGATCCACCTAAGACCCCAGAAGAGGATTTAGCTATCCATAGTGTTCAAGAACATTGGATTAAAATAAAAAGTCGTGAATTACAGAATATAAAAATAACCCGGAGATTGAGTAAATTCTGATCCTGTATTCAGTCTCTGTATTCTGCTCCAAAGCTCTCTCACGATGTCAAAAACTGGTACCAAAATCTCCTTTTTCCTCTCCTCTGCGTCCGTGTGCGTGTTGTTGTTGTTGTTGTTACTGTTTCTCTTTGATAATTACGGCTCTCCCCGTTTCTAATGTTGAAGCCTTCTATTTATAATGTGAAGCCTAGGGTTGCGTGCTTCCAAAGTTGGAAAAAATCAAGTTGGGATCTCTTCCTTTTCTCTTAGCTGTCCCTTTCTTTAGCTCCAAGGTAATAGTGCTACTTTTTCCTCAAGCTTTTCAATTACAATGGGCTGGTCTTGAATTTCCTACCGAGGACAATATGGCCTGGATACAAAATTGATCTCTTGTTTTTATTAAGTGCATATATATATATATATATATATATATATATATATATATATATATATATATATAATTTTGAGTGGTTTTAAACTTGACTTTCATTCTTTTCATCTATTTTCTTCTTTCTGCAAAATAAAGAGCAAAGTCAGTCACTTAGTTATTTAATTGGTAATAACTATTATAAAACTGGCTCAAAAATATCTCTAAAAAATGCACATAATTAGAGTTTATCAATCACCCATTAATCTACATATATAAGAACGAAAAACCCTGAGAGAGCTTGCAAACAGAGCTAATTCCTAAAAAAAAAAAACAAAACAAAATAAAAATAAGAGGAAATAAAACATAGGTTGCCTCCTGCGAAGCGCTTGTTTAACGTCGCGAGCCTGATGGTAGTAGGGTCAGTCCTTGAGGGCAGTGACATAGCTCACTTGGAGTAACCCTTCCTCAAAATACTTCACACGCTGACCATTAACTTTAAAAGTGGTACCATCTTCATGAGATACCTCAAGAACTCCATAAGGAAAAACTTGAGTCACAGTGTAGGGTCCATACCACCTTGAGCGCAGCTTTCCTGGAAAAAGACGCAAACGTGAGTTATAAATTAAAACTTTCTCACCAACATGGAATTCACGCTGCTGGATGTGCTTATCATGCCACTTTTTAGTCCGCTCCTTATATAACTTGGCATTCTCATAAGCTCCCAGACGGAGCTCATCCAATTCATCGAGCTGCAGCAACCTGTTTTCACTTGTAAGCTGGGCATCAAAGTTTAGAAATTTTAAAGCCCAAAGTGCTTTATGCTCTAATTCAACAGGCAAATGACACGCTTTTCCAAAAACAAGACGGTAAGGAGACATCCCAATGGGAGTTTTAAAAGCAATTCTATAGGCCCATAGTGCATCATCAAGTTTCAAAGACCAGCCTTTTCTTGATGCACTAACTGTCTTTTCTAAAATCCTTTTCAGCTCTCTGTTTGAAATTTCAACTTGCCCACTAGTTTGTGGGTGGTAAGGAGTTGCCACCTTATGAGTGACACCATATTTGCTCAAAAGATTTTCAAATTGTTTATTACAAAAATGAGTGCCACCATCACTAATAATGGCTCGGGGAGTGTCAAACCTGGAAAAAATATTTTTCTTTAAAAATTTCACCACCACGCGAGCATCATTAGTGGGTAAGGCTACAGCTTCTACCCACTTAGACACATAATCTACAGCAACAAGAATATATTGATTTGAAAAAGATTTAGGGAAGGGCCCCATAAAGTCAATACCCCATACATCAAATATCTCACAAACCAAAATATTATTTAATGGCATCTCTTGACGCCTAGAAAATTGCCACTCCTTTGACAACTATCACAAGCTTTCACAAAATCATGAGCATCTTTAAATATTGTAGGCCAATAAAAATCACATTGTAAAATTTTATATGCAGTTCTATTTGGGCCAAAGTGGCCACCTACCTCTTTAGAATGACAATGCTCAAGGATAGAAGTTACCTCATCCATAGGCACACAACGCCTAATTACCTTATCTCCACAAACTTTAAATAGGTAGGGGTCATCCCACAAGTAGTGTCTAGCATCAGAAATTAATTTCTTCTTTTGCTGAAAAGAAAAATCAAGGGGAACAACCTTACCCACCAAGTAGTTGACGATGTCTGCAAGCCAAGGAATAGTAGAAATAGCTAAAAGTCTCTCATCAGGGAAAACCTCCTTGATCTGTCCATCATTTGAGGCCTGCATCACACTATGGTCGAGCCTTGAGAGGTGGTCAGCTACAAAGTTCTCTGAGCCTTTCTTGTCTCTAATCTCCAAGTCGAACTCTTGTAGCAACAAAATCCACCTGATTAACCTGGGTTTAGCATCCTGCTTTCCAAGCAAATATCTAATAGCAGCATGATCAGTATAAACAATAACTTTAGAAAGAACAAGATAATGACGAAACTTGTCAAATGCAAATACTACAGCTAGCAACTCTTTCTCTGTGGTAGTATAATTTCTTTGAGCATCATCAAGAGTGCGACTAGCATAGTAAATGGTATAGAATACCTTATTCTTTCTTTGCCCCAAAACAGCCCCCACAGCAGTATCGCTGGCATCACACATAATTTCAAAGGGAAGTGACCAATCGGGGGCAACAACAACAGGGGCACTAATTAATTTTTCCTTTAAACAATTAAAAGCCTTCAAACAAGTGTCAGAAAAATCAAAAGTTGCCTCCTTAACCAAGAGGTCAGTCATAGGCTTTGCAATTTTTGAGAAGTCTTTAATAAACCGCCTATAGAAGCCAGCATGGCCTAAAAAACTACGGACCCCCTTAACAGAATTGGGTGGGGGCAACTTTGCAATTACCTCAACCTTTGCAGGATCAACTTCAATGCCTCTAGTGGACACCTTGTGTCCCAAAATAATGCAATCTTGCACCATAAACTGACATTTCTCCCAGTTGAGCACTAAATTAGTATCCCTGCATCTCTGCAACACTAAGTTCAAGTTATGTAAACAATCCTCATACGAAGATCCAAAAACAATAAAATCATCCATGAATATCTCGATGCATTTTTCAACCAAGTCAGAGAAAATAGCCATCATGCATCTTTGGAAAGTGGCAGGGGCATTACATAAATCGAATGGCATCCTTTTATATGCAAATGTTCCATATGGGCAAGTAAAAGTAGTTTTTTCTTGATCTTCAGAAGCCACTAGTATTTGCAAATAGCCGGAATATCCATCCAAACAACAATAAT
The DNA here is from genome assembly GCA_963573325.1 of Astragalus glycyphyllos. Classification (NCBI taxonomy): domain Eukaryota; kingdom Viridiplantae; phylum Streptophyta; class Magnoliopsida; order Fabales; family Fabaceae; genus Astragalus; species Astragalus glycyphyllos. Next base: position 90,192,357 of record OY754309.1, on the reverse strand, counting down.
AATCATGACCTGCCACTCTCTCAAGCATTTGATCAATAAAGGGAAGGGGGAAGTGATCCTTTCGGGTGGCATCATTTAATTTTCTATAATCAATGCACATACGCCACCCGGTAGTTTTCCTAACTGCAATTAATTCATTTTTATCATTTTCCATTACAGTAGTACCTCCTTTTTTAGGAACACATTGAACAGGACTTACCCACTTACTATCAGAGATAGGATAGATGATACCTGCATCCAGAAGCTTAATCACTTCCTTTTTGACCACCTCTTTCATGTTTGGATTGAGGCGTCGTTGAGGTAGTGCCCGAGGTTGATAATCATCCTCCATATAAATCTTGTGAGTGCAAACTGAGGGGCTAATGCCTTTTATATCATGAATTGACCATCCAAAGGCCTCTTTGTTGGCCCTTAATACCCTCAAAAGCTTATCCTCCATGGTGTCTGTCAAATCTGCAGAAATAATCACAGGCAAAGAGGAAGGGGGGTGCAAGAAAGCATATTTTACATTTGAAGGAAGAGGCTTTAATTCAAGCTCAGGAGCCTCTTCAATGGAAGGTTTCGGATTTGGAGTATCACTCCATTCCAATTCCTCAAATCTATGATTACTCCAATTTTTCCGAGGGTGGTGAGCCTGCAAAAACATTAAGAACTCTTCTTCCTCACCACCTTGCAATATGCCAAGTCCCTGCACAGTAAGTACTTTTTCTAGAGGGTCTTGAATTCTAAAATCATCAAAATTTTCAGAGGTAACCACATCATTAATATCCATAGCCTGAATAAAATTACAAGAAGCAAATGATGAGGGATTTTTTAATGAGTTCAAAACTTGAAATACAACTTCCTCATCTCCAAGTCTCAAAGTCAATTTTCCCTGTTGTACATCAATTAAACTTTTACCTGTAGCTAAGAAAGGACGCCCTAAAATAATTGGGACTTCCTCGTCTTCTTCCATATCCAAAACAACAAAATCAGCAGGGAAAATAAACTTGTCAACCTTAACTAAAACATCTTCCACCACTCCACGGGGGTAGGCAATGGATCTATCAGCTAGGTGCAAAGTGATGTTAGTAGGATGGGGTTCCTGCAAACCAAGCTTTCTAAAAATAGAAAAAGGCATCAAATTTATACTTGCTCCTAAATCACATAAAGCCTTTTCAAAATGAGAGTTACCAATTGTACAAGTGATACTAAAACTACCTGGATCTTTAAGCTTAGGTGGTAACTTTTTTAGAACTATAGCAGAACATTCCTCATTAAGCCTAACTGTCTCAAAGCCTTCTAACTTCCTTTTGTTAGAAATAATTTCTTTTAAAAATTTGGCATATTTAGGCATTTGAGCAATAGCTTCAGCAAAAGGAATGTTGATATGCAATTTTCTAAATATTTCAAGAAATTTAGCAAACTGCTTATCATGCTGCTCATTTTTAAGTCTTTGAGGATAAAGAACATTTACCTTTACTTGCTCATATTTTTCGCTTTCCTTGTTACTTTCCTCAGAAGTGCTCCCCTTAGTAGAAGCTTGTATTTTTTTCTCGGGCGCCCGCCCATCTTGATTGTTTCCATGAACCAGCTCCTTGCCACTCCTAAGAGTGACAGCCTTGCAATGCTCATTTCTTGGATTAGGCTCAGTTTGGGTAGGCAGTGAGCCTTGAGGCCTTTGAGACAACACAGTAACGAGATTTGAGATTTGACCCTTCAAGCTTCCAAATTCGTTGTTCATGGCTCCAATTTGGCCCTCCAAGCTTCCAATTTTCTCATTAAGTTTTCCCTCCAATTTCTTCTCCAATGTATCAAATTTTTCATTTGTCTGCTCCATAAACCTTGCCAACACATTATTGGTATCCAACTTCTTCTCCTCTTGCCTTTGCACATGTGGAGGCTTATAGGAGTTTGAGTTTTGCTCTTTTTGTTGTCCTCCCCAAGAGAAATTGGGGTGATTTCTCCATCCAGGATTGTAAGTATTTGAATAAGGGTCATTTTGGCTCCGGTTGGAGTTCTGAACATAATTGGCCTCTTCGGTTGAAGTCACCGGTCGGCCCTGTGCTTTTATTAGATCTTCAATAGATTGTAACCTGTCATCAGTCCTGTCCATGTAATTGGCTAAAACACCCATGCACGGATGTCCAACCTTTTCCATGTATCTAACTAAAGAATCTTGCATACCAGGCCTTAACTCACTTTTCTTCTGACCAAGATAGTTGACTTCTTCAGCTAGGCCTCCCCAGATATTATTTGTGATGTCACTAGTGGAGGTAACTATGGGAGTAGATTGAGCTTGTACCTTCATCAAAGATTGAACCTGTTTAGAGAGAGCTTCTAGCTTTATATTAACACTAGTGTCATCGTCAACCTTGTACATCTCAGCTGATTTTTTAATGTGTCTATCACTAGTTTCCCATTGAGCATTATCGGCCGCTATCTCTGCAATTAAATCATACACTGTCGCAGGTTCTCCATTCATTAGAGAGCCCCCGCAAGCCATATTAATAATTCCCCTATTTTGAGAAGATAATCCGTTACAAAAATATTCAAGCAATTGCCATTTCTCAAATCCATGATGTGGACAACTTCGGAGTAAGTCTTGAAATCTTTCCCAAGCTTCATGTAAAGATTCTTGCTCAAATTGAGCAAAGCTAATTATTGCACCACGAATCTTAGTAGTTTTACCTGGAGGAAAATATTTGGTCAAGAATTTCTGCTTCAGCTGGTCCCAAGTGGTAATGGACTCAGGAGGTTGAGAGTCTAGCCAAGCAGATGCCTTGTCAGCCAATGACCATGGAAACAATCTCACTCTAATGGCATCAGGAGGGACACCATTACAAATTACTGAGTCGGCCACCCTTAAGAAGTTTCTAAGATGAGTGTGCGGGTCTTCTGTTGGTGTACCTCTGAACATAGTCGAATTCTGAACCATTTGAATCAGGCTTGGTTTGAGCTCAAAATTAGTAGCTTGCATAGGTGGATTGACTATGCTTGTAGTGATATTTGCTGTTGGAGTGAAGTAGTCCCGAAGAGTTCTTCTCGGATTGGCAGCCATCACTCTTGTCTCTTTTCTTATCCTTCGAGCAGTTTTTCAATTTCTGGATCAAAAATCAAAATAGGCTCCTGGGAGCGGGTGAGCATGCACGAGTAATAATAACAAATAAAATTAAACTAAATGTATTTTTTTTCTTTTTATTAAATTAAAACAAGAAATAAAATAAATGTCTAAAGCAATAAAAAATCTATTTCGCTTAATATTATTAAATTAATCCCCGGCAACGGCGCCAAAAACTTGTTGTGTCAAAAACACTTGAGAGCAAGTGTACTCTCTTGCAGAAGTAGTATAAAAAGTATCGTCTCCACAGGGATTAATTAATAAGTACCAAACTACTTAAGATTAATTATTATTTAGACGAACGAGTGTATGGTTGTTATAGAAACTAAATAAGACAAAGTAAATAGCAAGAATTTAAATTATGAAGTTCGATCAATGGAGAGAAGCCTAGAGTCTCGGTTTCACTTGCTAGCTTCGATTCCTCTATGTCTAATTCTACCTGAATTCCCTTATTTTATTCAATTACCAATCCCTTTACTAAAACTATTAATCCGTTTGGTCATTCGTGATTAATGTTCTTTTTCCTAAATTAACCCTAGTTTGGTCATGCTAGAATTTAAATTTAAGAAAAGCATAAAGTACAAAAAGGTTGAATGATTGGAAGACTAAATTAAAGTTTGGTCATTCATTAATTATAGTCTCAATTATCCTATAGGTCCACCAACTAGTTGTAGTACGGTCGCTAATCAACTAATTGATTATAAACATGCAAAGGGTTGTCAATCCTAATTATGTAATAAAGCAATAGGATAATATTAATTGAAATAAAAATTGGGAATTCAAAATATAAATTAAAACATAAAAAGGTCTCTAATCAAGCAAGATCCACCTAAGACCCCAGAAGAGGATTTAGCTATCCATAGTGTTCAAGAACATTGGATTAAAATAAAAAGTCGTGAATTACAGAATATAAAAATAACCCGGAGATTGAGTAAATTCTGATCCTGTATTCAGTCTCTGTATTCTGCTCCAAAGCTCTCTCACGATGTCAAAAACTGGTACCAAAATCTCCTTTTTCCTCTCCTCTGCGTCCGTGTGCGTGTTGTTGTTGTTGTTGTTACTGTTTCTCTTTGATAATTACGGCTCTCCCCGTTTCTAATGTTGAAGCCTTCTATTTATAATGTGAAGCCTAGGGTTGCGTGCTTCCAAAGTTGGAAAAAATCAAGTTGGGATCTCTTCCTTTTCTCTTAGCTGTCCCTTTCTTTAGCTCCAAGGTAATAGTGCTACTTTTTCCTCAAGCTTTTCAATTACAATGGGCTGGCCTTGAATTTCCTACCGAGGACACTATGGCCTGGATACAAAATTGATCTCTTGTTTTTATTAAGTGCATATATATATATATATATATATATATATAATTTTGAGTGGTTTTAAACTTGACTTTCATTCTTTTCATCTATTTTCTTCTTTCTGCAAAATAAAGAGCAAAGTAAGTCACTTAGTTATTTAATTGGTAATAACTACTATAAAACTGGCTCAAAAATATCTCTAAAAAATGCACATAATTAGAGTTTATCAATCACCCATTAATCTACATTTATAAGAACGAAAAACACTTCATTAATCTACATATATATGAACGAAAAACACTTCATTGAAACAGATAATTACCTCTCAAATGGATACATCCATCTATAATGAACTGGTCCACCAAGCCTTGCATCATACGCAAGGTGAACCGGTAGATGCTCCATGGAATCAAAGAAACCGGGAGGAAATATTCTCTCCAGCATACAGATAATGAAAGGAATATTCTGCTCCATCTTAATAAGATCATCCCTTCTCAGTTTTGAAGAGCACATATTTTTAAAAAATTGACTCACTTCAGTAAGCGGTTCCAAGACACACTTTGGTAATGAATCAAAAGCAATTGGAAGCAAACTCTCCATGAATACGTGACAATCATGACTTTTCATCGCATACATCTTCCCGGTGTTCACATCAGCACATCTCGCAAGGTTAGAAGAATAACCATCTGGCATCCTCAATCCTTTCAACCATCGACAAACATCTTTCGCTTCATCTGGTGTCATACAATATTTGGCTTTGGGTTTTAACATCTTCCCATTAGGCATTTCCACCAAATTCAAATCAGATCGATGTTTGCTACAATAAAGAGCAGAATCCAATCTTGCCTTATTATTATCTTTGGTTTTATCTTTCGCATTCATCACAGTGGCAAATATGTTGTCAAAGAAATTCTTCTCGATGTGCATAACATCGAGATTGTGCCTCAACAGATTATATTTCCAATATGGGAGATTCCAAAATATGCTTTTTTTTTGTCCAATTATGCACTCGCCCATAACCATCCAGTCGGGTGAGCTCCCCTACCTCCGTGGCTTGTGGCAAATCCATAACTCTACTCCAGATTTCACCTGATGTCAACAAAGGCGGTGGTCCATCTGTTTCAACTACCCCTTTCTTGAAGGCCTTCTTGTTCTTTCTAAATTTATGATCTTGTGGTAAGAATCTACGATGTGAGTCAAACCAAGAACTCTTGTCGTGTGTTCCATGCAGTGGGGACATGCCAATTTACCGTGAGTCCCCCAACCAGACAACATACCATATGCAGGAAAGTCGTTAATTGTCCACATCAATGCCGCTCTCATCATAAAATTTTTCTTTCGTGCTGCATCATATGTCAAAACACCTCCCCACAATCTCTTAAGATCATCAATCAGAGGTTCCAAAAAGATATCAATATTAGCCCTTGGATTGTGTGGACCAGGTATAAGACAAGTCAAAAACATATACGGCTTAGTCATACACATCTCAGGAGGAAGATTGTAAGGGGTAACAATGACTGGCCAACAAGAGTCAGGTGATGTTGCGTAAAAATGTGTGATTGTTTCTTGTGCAAGTGTTCACAATCGCAATAAGTAATACAGTGAATAAGTGAGATCGTTCCCACGAGGATTAAGTTGTAAACAAATGTTTAATCAATGTAACAAATAGTGATTTGAGGTAAAAAGTAAATGACACACATCTTTGGGTAACAAACAATAAAGGTAAAAAGTATCAGGGTAATGAAAATCAGATTTGGGACAAGTTGAGATGCAATACTTCAATAAATCCATTAAAATGCTCAAATTGCTATGCTAAGTGCTGCAGCACTAGGTGCTGCCGCAATTGTGCATTATTCCTAATGCTTAACACTAGGCTTTAGTCCTCCCAAATTATTCCTAATTCAGAAAGGATTATTTCCCTAGGCTACTGGAGAACAAGCAGCTTTACACCTAAGTGTTGTACCTCATGGCTTATGCCTCTCCTATTTCTAGGACTAAAGCAAGGAACAACTATATTCCTATAGTGCAACATACCATGTCATCTTGTGAGATAAAAATACAAACCATTCCTGTGAATGTATTTCTACTTAGATTAGACGGCCAACCCTAAGCTAAGATGGATGTAGTAAAACACACAAGATAAAGTGCTCAACACAATAACATAAGCATCAAGAACAAATTAACTTCATTAAATTCATAATAGCATCCCAACTACAGAGGTTTAGCTCATATTGAGCTTACACAACATTACAACTAAACTAAACATCAAGGGAAGTAGGAATTTCATACTAAAACCCGAGAAGAGAAGTTCAACTACAAGTCTTGATACTGAGACAGCTTCAATGGTGATCCACCAAGCGATTCCAGCTCTCAAAATGCAGCTCCTTTGAAATTGAAGTAGTTCCAGTATTGCTGCAGCAATCAATATTCCAGCAACTGATTCTAAGTAACAATGGAGGCACGAAATCAAGAGGCTATTCCTATACCTCTGAAATTCGGCTTGTCCTAATTCTTGGAATGTGGTCCTTTATATAGAGAAGGCTAGGGATGAGAGGTAACCCTAATTGGGGAGGCGCCTTTTGTCCTTTATGAGGGCAAAAGGTCCTTTTTGCCCAATTCCCTAGGTCATCAGGGAATATTCCATGATTGGCACGCACACCCACATTTGGAGACAGCTGACAGGTATTCTTTCCTCAATTTCCGCGTTTCCTATTGCTTTCTCTCTCATGTTGTGTAATTTGGCATTGCTGCCACAATAAGTGCTGCAGCAATTAAACAAACGCATTAGACCACAATTTGGGCACCAAAGTGCCCATTATAACAAAATAAAGCCTGCACCTTAAATTATTCTAAACTAACATATTTACAACATTTAATCACTAAATTGCTTGCGAATAATCAATGATTTAAGCTTGAAATAAGAGGTAATAACAATCATATTTGATTGCTATCAGGTGACGCCGATGCTTGAATATATGGAGTAAATCCATCAGAGCACAAGCCAAGCCGAATATTCCGTGGGTCTGAGGCAAAATCAGAATGCACTTGATCAAAGTGCTTCCACGCTTCACAGTCAGATGGGTGGCGTAAAATGTCTGAGGTACAATTATTGTCATAATGCCAAGTCATTTTCTGCGCAATTTCGGCCGATGCAAACATTCTTTGCAACCTTGGAACTATAGGCAAATAGAACATCTACTTTATCGGGATTGGTTTATAATTACGTTTTGCCCCTTTACAATCGTGATACCTCGGTCTTCCACAGAATTTGCATTCAAGTAGCTCACCATCATTTTTACCAAATTCGTTGTTGTAAAACAACATGTGCCCTTCTGAACAACAATCAATCTTCTTAAAATTCAATCCCAGCTTTGAAACTAACTTCTTTGCTTCATAATAACTTTTGGGCAAACTATCCTTATTAGGTGTCGATTCCAACATCATTTCAGTCACATAGTCTAAACTCACCTCAGAAATATTACTCATGGACTTGAGAGATAAAAGCTTCACACACATAGATAATTTTGACTGTGGGGAGCCTTCAAACAACGGTTTGTTCGAATCTCTTAACAAGTTATAAAATCTTTGTGGTTCTTCATTTGGAAGTTCATCATAATCGTCATATTGAGACTCATCAAATGGCACATTCACCCTGAGACCATTACAGATCATGTTTTCCATCGACTCAAAAATTTCATTACGTGCAACACCAAAACCAGAACTGCTTGAAGCCCCTGCGTCAAAATTTGGACGTCGTGTTTCTCCATGTTCCACCCAAATCGAATAATTAGGCTTAAACCCCCAATGATACAAGTGCTCCCTAATTTCATCATTGGTCTTAATAGGTATTCCGTCGCATTTTAAGCATGGACATCTAACCCCCTTTTCCCGTCTAGCCAATTCATGTCGCCACGCTACCACAAGAAACTGTTCAACCCCAATTACAAAAGTTTGCTTCAAACCCGCTCTTCTAGGAAATAACCAATCATACACCCAATCACGATTAAATTCATACCAATTCATCTACATATATTTAAGAAAATGTGTTAGATTCCCATAACATTCCCAATAACCTATCAAGTTAGTGGCATCGATATGATCTCAGTGGAGATTATTCTAAGCCGAGTATGGGGGTCAAGGACAACACAAAACCCTTTTCCATCCAAGTAGTGAAGGAAGTTATTTCATATAACTCCCAACCTTACCGTTGTTAGTATCGTCTCGCAATTATCTCAATGGAGATGATTTCGAGCAAATTACGGGGGTGAGGGACAGCACCTCACCCTTTTCCATCAACAACACACAGTCATCTAACCTAGGGTTCATCAAAACAACAATTAAACAATTTTCAATTAACAACTCTAAAATAATACACTTTTCAATTTCAACTATTTGACACAATTAACAACATACACAATTTTTAATTCTCAACAATTTTCAATCTAACTCTTCTCAACAATTTCACTTTAACAAATTTAAATTCATTTTTCAATTACTAACATTCACATTTCACAATATTCACTCAATTTTAACTCACATTTCACACTCAATCCTACAACTCACATTTCACAATATCACTTAACCAATCCTAACCAATTCACAACAACACACAACAACAACAACAACAACAACAACAAATAATTCAATCCTAACCAACTCAATCCTAACACACAACAACAACAACAAATAATTCAATCCTAACCAATTCAATCCTAACCAACAACAACAACAACAATTTATTTTAAAAACAACAATTTATTTTAAAAACTAACCGTTATGAGCGAGATTGACGTCCGGTGCGGTGGTTCGGTGACGGTGCGCACTCCGGTGCGATTGTGAGGCTTCAAACGCCAAATTTCAATTTCAAGCAAACAATAAATAAATTAAAACAAATTCAATAAATAAAATATTAAAATTATAACAATTTCATAAAAAGTGCAAATCAAAACTTACAAGATGAGGGAAATGGGAGCTCCGGTGGTGGTGGTGGTGCTGGTTTCGTGGGTGGTGGTGGTGGTGGAAGAAGAGGGAAATGTTGAGAGAGAGAGAGGAGAGGAAGAGGAGCTCCGGTGGTGGTGGTTTCGTGGGTGGTGGTGGTGGTTTCGTGGGTGGTGGTAGTGGTGGTTGTGTGGTGGTGGTCTGGTGGAGTGGTGGAAGAAGAGGGAAATCGTGAGAGAGAGGGAGAGAGGAGAGGAAGAGGAAGATGAGTTCCGTGGATGGTGGTGGTTGTGTGGTGGTTGTGGTTGTGTGGTGGTGGATTTGAGAGAAGGGGGTTAGGGATTCGGATGGGTGAGAGAGGAGAGTGAAGAGTGAAGTGAAGAGTGAAGAGTGAGAGAGAAGAGTGAGGGAAAAAAAATCGTACATTTAATATAGTTAACGACGGATTTTGCGAGGGAACGCATTCCGCTAACCTTCACATTCTCCTAGGCGCTGCAACGGGCAAAAATTAGCGAGGGATTCCCATTTTCTGTCGCTAACCTTCTTAATTTTCGTGCCCCACGAATTTGAATTGGCGCCCAATGGTTTGCGAGGGCCAATTCCGTCGCTAATGCCCATAATTCCCTCGCTAACCTTAAAAAAAACGAGGACCTCATTCCGTCGCAAGATCCCTTGCTAAATTCTGCTTTTGCGAGGGACAGGGGTTCCCTCGCAAATAAGGTGTTTTTTTGTAGTGTGCGATGAAGAACTCTAATAACCACAATATTTTTTGGTCTACCTATATGATATGAAAAATAAACACCACACACTACTACTGCTCACACTTGAGTTTGAACTTAGCAGGCGACGTCCCCATGCCACTGAAATTATCAAGGCAACCAACAGTGAGGGACAAATCACCACAATATTATATTGTTCTTTTGTGTTTTGACAATGATATTGTTCTTAAAAATAACAAATTAATATATTTTTTTGATAGGCAAATAAATAACAAATTAATTTTTGATAGTTTAAATATTGTTTTCAAATCATAAAAAAACATCATTTACTTATACACAAATTTTTCTACTGACATATAAAATATAAATTATTTGACAACAATTTCCAATAGCATACTTATACCTGTGCGTTCACGGGTCAATTATTCTAGTACACAATAGTTCGTAATGTATTCATAAATAAAACATAAACTTAAGTTATAAAAACAATATTAACTCAAAAACACATTATCTTACATGTGAAGCAGAATACAAAAGGTAACCTTACAAATTACAATCCCAAAACTTTGTGTTCATGACATCAACGACCTTATTAAAAAACTGTACCCATAAATACCATTTCATGCCATATATCACACTCACAGTCACACAGAGCAGACAAAGTCTTCTAATATTTTTTTTGATGGAACACTTGTAATAATAATTACGATAAAGATTCAATTTTGATTTCTTTTCTTCTCTTTTAGAAAGCAAATTAATCAAATTATGCCCAACCATGGGCTCCTCCAAGTGGAAGGGCCCAATCATCAGCAAAGTCTTTACTACTACTACCCACAATCCTTCTAGATTGTGAACGAAGCCCATTAACTTTTGGGCTTGGGCTTCTCATAAATTGGTAAGAGGTAGTTCCTCCACCGGAGCTCGATGAGTCACCGCCCGACCCAAAAACGGAGCCTCCCTTGGCAATCGAGTTCCAGTTAGACCCAGATGAAGCCCGAACCTTAGCCTTTGCGGATTGAGTTGGGGCCATATAGCTTGGTCTTCCCGGACTTGGTGGTCTATGATGGTGCATTGTTGATGTTGGAGTTGAAATAAGATAGTCCGGGGTCATTGGGCTTTTGTTGAAGTTGGTTCGGCTCGGTGTTGCAAGCATGTCCATTTCAACTGTTTTTTCTGACATGTTGTCGGTGGTGGTTGTTGATGTTGTGGAAGGAAGTGTCTTATAAAAGATGTCACGTGGCCCTAAGTGTCTTACGTTATTTGGTTGTGATGACATCCAACGCTCCAACCAGTTCCAACCCCATTGGGCTTTTTCTTGCTCATTGGGATAATAGGTTCCCATATCACCACCATTTGGGTTTCTCTGCAGAAGTTGCCTCTCTTGTTGCTGCAAACAAAACGGTAAACAATGTTGATATTTTTTTTGACCAAAAAAATCACAATATTGTTACTTGTAAAAAACCTAGATTTGATCACTAACCTGCTGATAGTTGAAAGCATATGCAAGAGCTCTCTCCCTCTTCATCGCAGCTTCATGTTTTCTCAAATCATTTTCCTTAACTCTCTGGCGACTTTGATGCCTGTTATCCCAACTATTATTAATCTCAGATGTCCTCCTCATACTCTTCACTTCATTCTTTTCTCTTTGCGCCTCTTCATACTCTTCCTCCATTCTTTTCTCGACATTCTCCTGACTCAATTCAACTCGACGAGCTCGAACTCGAGCCTGTACCCGTACTAATGCTTGCATACACCGCATTGTCATTTGCGCTTGCTTTCGCACATTGTGTCCCCTCACTAGAGCTTGCAGCCTCACTAACCCCTTCAATGCACGTAGTGCACGTCGAGCCTGCAAACACACCAAAGCAAGCCAATTTATAAAAAATTAAAATAGATAAATGCCGAGTATATCTCGAAAAGATATGGAAATTCAAAAACGCATCAAACAAATGTCGAAACATAAATACAATTTAAATGAATGACTGCCGAGTATATCTCGCCAGTCAATTCTTCAATATAGATTAGTCATCGACAAAGCCGGTGGATACTGCACCAACAACATGGTAACCAAAAACAATTAAGAGACTGAAAATGTAATTTTATTTCACATAGAGACTCAATTGAAGTTGTTTGTAAATTTATTTTATCCTAATATTAAAATTCTAAATATATTTTTTCGAAAACTATTATCCATCTATTCATAATATCTAATTTTAATATAAGGGATGCGATAGTATTAAAAATACGAATAAAATTTATACTCCAAATAATATAAATATATATTGTTTCATATATACACGTTGAGTAAAACAACAATATATTTTTCTTACTTTTTGTATATATATTAATATTGCATAATCAATGACAACAACGACTAATGGCTAAATGTTAAGATTTATTTTTGGTGAAATGGCTAAATATTAAATTGTGCTTTATGGGAAAGCCTTGTACAAGGTTAGTGCAGAATATTAGTGTTATACAAGAAAACAAAACAAAAGAAATGACTACGGAAACCTTCCTCCCTGAAGGATAACAATTTAACCACTGGGCTGTGCCTTGGTATAGTTAGTTTTACGCAAACGATACATTTATTTAGTAGTTGATTTATAATAGGGGTATTGTGATAATTTCACATGTATTTTTAGGGCGGGCCGTGGCCCTCCCCAGACCTTAAGAAGATCCGCCAGTGAACATCGTTTCTGTAAAAAAAAAAACATCGTTTTTTCTCCCGTTTAATCTAAATACGTGTTATTCACGTAGTTTTAATTTTTTTTATTTCATCGTCTAAGTGCGGTGCCGTTTGTTTTGTTCATCCTCTTGTACGACGTTGTTTGGTTTTCCTGTCTTGTTACGGTGTTTGTTCCGTTCAGATTGATAGATCAACTTGACTAGTTACAAATTCAACTAATGAAAACTTAGTCGTCAATGCTACAAACCCGGAGGTATGGGTACTCTAGTGGTTTTAATTTTGTCACTTTTGTAGGCAATTTGCTGTTTTATGCTAATAACTTGGATACTGTGAATTTGTTCGCAAATTCATCATTTTCAATTCTAGCAACATGAAATTTGTATTGTTTTCGTTGTAATCGACTGATTTGAATGAATGAATATCTTATTTCTAGTAAAAAAAATAGATAAATTGCAATGCAAGTTTAGTCTTGTATTATTAAGACATAATGTAGAAGTTTGGAAGTAGGTGGCATATTTATGAGCCATAATAAACAATTTAATTACTCATGATATAAACATGGGATCTTAATTGATAAATGATATTTCAACTACCTCAACTCCCAAAAAAACAAACAAAAAAATTAATAAAGTTTATATTAGAGAAATGATAACTTACTAGGTATCCTCTATAGTGAGATTGAATGATTGTTGCAGCTCTTTCTTCCTTAGAATATTGTCGACCATAACCAGCCAATCTAACAACTCTAGCAGCTGCTTGAGCTGCTACAACAGCAGCTTCAGCAGCTGCAGCAGTTGCTTCTGCAACAGCAATGGCATGATTTCTCTCTTCATTCAAAGGTGTTGATGTTGTACTCTCCTCGTTTGTTGCATCATCTACAGAACTCTCTGCTGGAAAATGCTCAAAAGATACTACCTCTGGTGCTTCATGTTGTAATTTGTCTTTGTTTTCCTTCTGAAAATGTGAAATTCAAATAAATACCAATAATCACTCCTTAACAAACATTCAAAGAAAAAAAGCAACATTGTTTTACTTTTCAACTTTGGTTTTACAATATAGTCCGCAACTACAATTTAGACCGCGACATCAATGTTTTTAATGTTTCCGCAACCACAATGTGACTATAATTCTAGTCGCGTCAACAGCATTCTTCTGCAATGTTTCATTTTTTTAAGACAAAAAGTGATTCTAGATGCACAAAATTGATTATGATGTGTTTGGATGTCTTCCAGTAGAATTGATTTTGCCTCTAGAATCAATTGATTCTAACTTTGAAGCTGGTATTTGTAACTTTGGTCTCGAAACACATTTCTATACTGAAATTTGTTATTCAACTCACTTGTACGTGAATATATTCACTTATATGTGATATTCAACTCACTTTTAACCAGATCAATTTTACATAATCAATTTATTTAAAATCAATTTTTGACATCGCAGAATCAAATAGACCCTCAAAAATACCTGGTGGGAGAGGTCAACCCCTTAAATGAATCTCAGTACCTCGGGGGATTAGTCTCTGCAGTTGCGCACAAAAAGGATACATTGGTTTGGAAAAAAAAAATAGGCCCTCAAAATCCTTACTTTTTGGATGATTAGGATCTAACATAGGATGCACATGCAAGATGTTCAAGTTGAGTGATGTTGATGGGTTGGGTGGTGGCAATGGCATGATAACTATGTGACACATAAATATATAAAACAACCAAAAGTTTTTGATGCGTGTTGACATGATGAGGGGACCCTATACACACATAATTACACACAATGTGTTGGGTTGATGGTCCTAAAAACAGAGAAAGTGTCACACATTGCATAAAAAGACAACAAAAGCAACATTAGATGAAGCAACTAACATGTTGTTCTCTTACCTTAAGGAAGGGGTTTTAGCCATTAAAGCACAAAGCAAAAACATCTTATTACGAAAGCATTGCTTATTCTGCAAGTATTCAATTTCTGTTTCCTTTTCTAGTTTAAGGATTGAACAAAAGTCCATAACTAATTTAAGAAATTTGACTTAAATAGTTACCTATGGCATAAATAATGTATAATTAAGGCTTTCTCTGAGTCATATTATCTCAATAATTATATTGTTTACGATATTAAAATGTGCCTTAAGAATGAAAGAATAGACATAACAAAAAGTATGAACATGAGAATGAATTCACCTTTTTCTCCGGCACCGGCACCGGAACCGGTGACTCTTTAGAAGATGACTTGAAAACTTTCTTTACAGAAGAGAACCAACCTCCTCCTTTTCTTCCCATCTGTAATGAAAAGATCTATTTCTCAACCTTATAATAATTTAACTATAATTTATAATAACCATGGGGAATAATAATAAACCTCTTCAAAGAAGACATGCATATATAAATCTATGCTATATATATATATTGTTTTCAGAACAATAAAAGTAAAAACGAGGTAAGAATAAGAAACAAACCTGTGAGAGAAATATTGGTGTTTTGAATGAGTTCACATATTGTGTCTTGCATTTTTGAGATTCATTTCATAGCAAAGATATTAGACAAATCCTATGGAAGAGAAGAGAAAAGAAGAGAAGCGTAGAGAGTGTGAGATTAGTAACTGCAAGCGTCGTTGGGATTTATCTATGTCACGGATGTATGTTGGACCCAGTTGCATATATAATATATGGTTGGATGCCACCTATCACACTCGTGGCTACTCTTATTATTTGGGAAGGGATCCATAAAATCATAACTAAATTACTTTACAAGCAATCAATCCACTTTAATTTTTTTTATATTTTATTTAACCTTTTTAACCAAGGGTGTGGTGCAATAGGAGCACTTTGTGTGACTTTGTAAGGCCTTTTGTATTATGAAGTTGTTGATTTCGCGAAGAGATCTACAAAAGAGTTAAGGTTGATTTTGAAAAGGTATATGACTCGCTCTCTTGAAATTTTTATACTATATGTTGGGGAAGATTCGAGTTTTGTGATAAGTGGAGAGCATAGATATGAGCATGTGTATTTACCACGTATCTAGAGGTGTCTTAATGGTTCCCCGACAGAAGAACTAAGTATCTAGAGAGGTCTTAACCAGGGGAGCCGTTCTTGTTCCTACTGGTGGTTGAGGGACTTGGGGGGTTTGATTAGGAGTGCAGCCGCACAAAACCTTTTTTCAGAGTTCTCCCTAGGAAACCTCAAGTGATGATCTCACATGTATAGTATGCGAACGACACCCACCTGATTGGTGAGCCTTATGTTCAAAATCTATGGGTTTCAAATTCTATTCCGAGGTCTCTTGAATTGATTTGGAGGCTAAACGTTTATTTCTGAAAAAGTTGCCTAATGGGGGTGAATACCCAAGACTCGTTTTTTCCATGGCTGCGGCTTTCCTTCATTGTTGAATAGGCTCTGTGACGTTCAAGTATCTTGGCCTTCCTGTTGGAGCCAACTCGAGAAATCTAGTAACTTGGCAGCCAATGCTTGACACTTTGTGTCAACAGTTAGGATGATGGGGAATTGATATGTCGGTTTTAGAGGGCTATTGTTCATTTAAACTTCATCCTCAATAGTATATCTATATTCTACCTTTCTTTCCTTAAGATGTCGATCAAAGTCTGGAAGGAGGTGGTGTAAATTCAGAGGGGCTTCTGGTGGGAGGAACTAAGGCTATTAAAAAATTCTTGGGTTAGGTGATCTGAAGTCTATGAACCTAAGAAGGATGGAGGATAGCGTGTTAGAGATCTCAGTGTTTAACATTAGCCTCTTGGGGAAGTGGAGATGGAAGCTATTGCGGGGGAGCGTAATATTTATTTTCAGAATATTTAATTTGAGTTTTGATATCTACTATGATCATGAGTGCGTAGATTTCTTAGTCTTGGGATTGTGGGAATAATCCAATAATAGGTCCCTATTAATTTCATGTCTATTCTCTAACTTATAAAGTTTTGTTTTTCTATGAGATTAGACAAGGGAATCAAGACATGAAAATAGTTTTGAAACTCTTGAGATAATAAAAATGTGTTATGCTTAATGGATTTTGGTGACAATTAATCAACCATGAAAGTAGGCTTGATTGTTTGTTCAAAACTGCTCTTGTACTCTAAAAGGAGACATTAGTTACACTTGTTACATTGTCTTTAAAATATATTACTCATGTAGTTTAATTTAGAGAATTGATTGAGTTTTGTGTGAAGATTCTATCATTGAGATGAAACCATAATTCTAAGACATTTTATCATTTCTGGATTTTCTTAAACCAAAATCATCTCTACCAATATTTGATCTTTTTAGCTAATAATCATAGTAAGAAGGCATTAGCAATCAATACTAGTATACGTGGGATTGATATTTTTACAACCCGATAGAATCGTACACTTGTAGTCTATCACGAGCGGGCCTACAGGCTACTCGTGGCCAGACTTAGCCTAATGTGGCCTCAGGCTTTCTCATGCCGGGATAAAAAGCTTGGAAATAAAAATGCTCAATTTTTTCGACCCAAACCTATGTTTTTTTAGGCTGGCCCAGCCCGACCCTGAAGGCTCAGCCTAATTTTCCAGCTATATGTCGTCATACGGAGGTCGTACAAGTTGGGGCACGTCCAACTAGAAGACAAGAGAGGGGTACGTGGCAGGAAAATATTGGCTCATAGCGAGAGTAGCGGCCTGTCCACTACTCTTGGTGGCAGAGAAGGGGCACTACTACCACGCAGAAGAGAACACCATAGGGACTCTAGACTAGTATAATTAGTGCATGTTACTGTTGTATTAGTGATCATTTTGCACACTCTTGAGAGGACACCCAAACAAGGTTGTCACCTTAAAGGCTGTACCCTCCACACTTCGTACATGAGAACATTATGTATTTTTGGCGTCGAGTCTATGAGTAATTTCTTGAAAATAATGCTTGAATCTCCTTGTTCAGTTCTACTCCCTCCGTCTCATATTAAGTGTCTTGTTTGCCATTTTTCTTTGTCTCAAATTATCTGTCACTTTAGAATCTCAATACAACATTTATTATTACTTTCCAACAATACCTTTACTTTAGAATATCAATAACCGTGCATTTGCACCAACCAAGAAAAGTGTAAGGGTGTTTTAGTCCTACCACATTTTTTTACCATAAAATTTAGCATATCCAATCATTTTCTTAATACCCGCGCATAACCTTAAACGACACTTAATATGAGACGGAGGGAGTAGCATTTAATAATTTTGCATCATCATATATTGCGATGATTTTGTAGTTGAAATTATTTTTAAAACGCCTTTATGAGAAGGATATACATCACATTATTTTACTAACTTAATAACACTTCATGTAATTTATACTCAATAAATTGACCTTTTTAGCCTTTTTTTTGTGGTTAGTCCAAACTTTATATTTCAAATCAAACAATTGTGTTTAATATATCATCATTACTTTATTGACTTTCCTCACATCAAGAAGAGGAAGAAGACCAAAAGTATTCTTTATATGGTGTGTATTGTGTAATGAGCATTTGAGCTAAAAGTCGTTGGTATTAGGAGAAAATGAGAGGTACAATATCATTGCTTAATTTTAGGTTTAAGTTTTAAATTTAGCTTGAAGATTACTGAAAACTCGTGGTTAAACGATTCATATCAGTGTGTTGCAAGGATGTGGATGGAATGGTATAATGACTGAACAACAGTTATTATTATTATTATTATTATTATTTGTTATAAAATAAGCAAGACTATATCAAAAGATGAATAAGAGAATGAGAGAAGAGAAGATGGAAGTCATTTTATTTCTCCTTTTTGTGTTAAACTACACATAGGAAATAGTCCTATTTATAGGATATAATGGAAGTGAAAGATCAAACTATTGAAGAGCCACTAACCACCCATTACAAAAGGGAGTAAATTACAAGTGAAATTGGAAGAGAGGTGGACATCCATCCATTTTATTCATAACACTCCCCCCCTTGGATGTCCATCGAAGATATGCCTCATTAAAACCTTACTAAAAAAAACCCAGTGGGATAAAAATCTAGTGAAGGAAAAAGAGTACAATATCCTGTCAATGGGAGCTGCCTTGTTAAAAACCTTTCCAGGAAAACCCATTGGCACAAAACCATGGCAAAGGAAAAAAGAGTGCAGTTTTTCTCCCCCTAAATGAAGTGTTACTTCAGAATATGAATTTCAACATCTAGAGTTTTTCCCTGAGTGCATATGGAGCAATATACTCCGTTGTCACTTGTGATGTATCCTCTTTTAATGGAGATTTGCGGTCAGTATTATCTTCAAAACATCTTCCTTGAATTGTTGGCATTTTGGCATGAAATGAAGAAGCAAGAATCATAGGTCGTTTTGTAGATCAAAAATAAATTTAAATATCACCACAAGTAGATAATAGCTGACTTGCGATCTGACTTCATCTAGATCAGAAAAATACTTTGTATCTGCATGGTAAATTTGTGTAACATACATAATATAATTTATTCATTAGGTTAGTCAAAAATGAAATATGCATCCCACTTTGTTCTAATGCCTTTTGGTTTGTAATGAACTATATTGCTACTAATTATCACATAATATTATCATGTCAAAGGATATAACATTTGGTAATATGCATGCATGCTTTCATAGTCTTCAAGACTGAGATATTTCATATGTACTCAATATAGATAATTTTTGCAGATCAATATGAGACTTTCTTTCTCAAAATAATTTAGTTAAAGATATTTCCTTTTATCTTGAATCCTTCTAGGATTTTCCATGTAGAGGTCCACTATAGGTTCAACCTCAAAAATCCATCAGATATAATTTGATTTTATTCATCTAGAGCTATTTGTTTGAACAGTCTATAGTTTTTTATTGGAAGCTCTTCAAGAGTTATGATAATATTTATGTCATCAACACAGAAATCAGTTATAGCAAATTCTTTCCCAAATACTTTTATAAAACTATAGGATAGGTGATGCATTTTTTGTATGTCTCCTTTAGAATATAAATTTAGACGATTATACCATATGTGTTCAAATTATATTCTTTCGTGGAGGGATTGATTCAATTTAAGTGAGAATTCAAAAAGTGTGTATTGGAATATTAATCCTTCAGGGATCTCCAAATAATTATGACTATCAAATGAGTCATACAAATAAGTTGTAGCAACATTCATCGTGTGAAAATTGAGTTCTTCATGTGCTACAAGGCTAATTAAGTACTGAAAAGTACTTGTATCCACCCTTGAGCAACATGTCGAGCTTTGAATCTCACAATTTCACCATCCTCATTCAACATCAGGTTTCACACCTTCAGGTGTTTGGACTACATGTCCAAAAACTTTTGAAAAATGAGCTTAATTCTGCTTCAATTTCATCTTTCATTTTTGGGCTTTTGGCCAATTACAATCTTTAGTAGACTAATGTTCATGATCCTTGCTATCATTTATCACATTTAGCGCTATATTATATGTGAAAATATCATCAACGTTGACTTCATTTCGGTTCCATTGTATTTCATTATTGACATAATTCATTGAGATCTCTTTAATTTCAGAACTTTTCAGGTACCTGATTGGTTCTTCTGGAACTGAAATGTTAATTATGTCTGAAGACTCTTCTAGAGTTTCTATATCCTCGCTTGGATCATCTTTTGCTTTAGCTCCTTTTCTTGTTCGAGGATTTTGATCTTTGGAACCGATTGGTCTACCACGCTTCAGGCGCGATTGAGGCTCATTTGCAATATTCGATTGTCCAACAGGGACATCCAGTTTATTGGAGCATTTAGCAGCTGATTATGTATGATTTTGTCACACCTTTGGATCAGTGAATGCATTTAGAAGAGGAATTTCTAAGCTTTGCAAATGAATTATCTTTTTAAACTTCTAGTTCACATTGTTTAGTTTGAGGAACAAAATGAGACAATGATAATTCATTCCTACTGATCTCTTTTTCCAGCAGCTTATTCTCTCCCCCTAATGTTGAGAAATTTTATTCATCAAACTAGACTATAAACAAATCTCAACTGTTTGCTCAAAATACTTTATTATACATGAAGATTTATTTATATCCAATGTATATTCCCAAAATTCTTTGAGGACCTATCATAGTGCATTGTGAACGGAGAATTTGGATCATCTACACATCCAAAAATTCTAAGATAGGAAATTTTAGGTTGGTGACCAAAAACTAAATGCAAAGTGGAAGAGTTGTGATAACTTGTGGCTTGATGCGAATCAAATTTACAATATGCAAAATTGCATATTCCCAAGTAGAAATTGGAAGTTCTTATCTTCTAAGTATTGGACATATAATTAACTTTAGACGTCTAAAGAATGGTTCTTCAAGACCATTTTATGAATGAACATTTGTTACGTGATGTCCAATATCAATTCTAATAGGCATATCATATTCGTCAGATGTTTTCTAATTTAGTGGAAAAAATGTCCGCTTATAGATTTATTATGTACAAGAGATACACCCCACTTCCATTACGAATGTTTTATCTCGAACTTCAAGTTCATATCATACGCGTCAGATTTTTTTTCTCACTACACTTCTATTGTGTACAAAAGATACATGAAACTCATAAGATTGAAGAAACTCCTGGTTCTTTTCACATGAATCTGCAATTATTTTTCGCATCATTATAGACACGGGATGGCCCGACCGGTCTGCCAAACAACAAATTTATTGTGATTTGTAAACTTCTGGTTTACAACAACATATGCTTCTTGAACTAACATAAGTGTAAAACAAACTAGAGGAAAAGTGGGCAACACTTCCACTACAGTTATTTTATCCAAAACTATTCTATTTGTATCTTCTTCATTTCATGTTTCAATATGATATCCATTTCGACGGATATGCTTAAAACGTAATAAATTTCTATGAGTCTTAGGGGAATATATTGCGTTCTTAATGCGTAAGTTTGTTCCCCGGGATAACGGTATATTGGCTCTTCCGGAGCCTACAATTATATTTGAAAAGCCAGATATAGTACTAACATCAGTTTCTCGCTTCACTAAACAAGAGAAATATTTTGATGCTAGTGTCAATACTCATTCTATCCACTTAAAGGATAAAGATAGAAATTGAAAATACACTTAAATATAAAATGTTATTAGAGGAAAATATATAAGTGAGTAACAAGACTGGTAAATTGCAACAAGATACTTTGCCTCCATAACGATAGCAAACATTTTTATTATTTTTGCTACCCTGCCTACCTTTTTCTTTCTTTCCAACATTTTTCCACTTCTGGGGAAAAAGCGTGTTCTTGTGATTTCCACTGCGTCTACGAACAAGACCACGACCACGAGTTTGTCCATAGTGGTCGTGTGTTGCTACATTCCTTTCTGGGAATGAAGCAGTACTAGTGGGACGAGTCTCATGACTTTTCATTAAAAATTCATTATTTTGTTATCGAGTGTTGCCACATTCACTTATGGGAATGGAGCAGTACTAGTGGGATGATCCTCGTGATGTTCCGATGACTATTAGTTGAAGGCGCAACAACACCATAATTAAGTAACAATATTCTGGCACAGTGTACCGTCTACTAGAAAACGTATTATAAGGTCATGTTGCCTTTTCCAATGAATTTGTAAGACAATATATTATAGTAATGATCAAGCAATAGTTTACATGTAAAATTCATATTAGGATTACAACATATTTACAATTAAGTAACAAAAGTTCAAATTACAAGGGATTAATTTGGAAAATTAACAAACCACTGAAATTTTAAAGTCACAATCCAAAAGATAAACAGACAAAACAAATCATACAACAAACAGACAAATAGATAAATAAAACTCTTTAAATATTTTAATCAAATTAAGTTCAATTACTCAAGTTTCTCAAGTTGATTTCAAATAAGATTAAGAACTTAGATGAGTTATAACTGCAAGTAAAATATGACTTATCATGTCCAACATGACAACCTTCTAATCCAATATATAGCATCTAGTGAATTGTTGAATACATCAATATATTAAGACCAAACAATACCAGCAAGTAACTGAGAACCGATCACAGATTGCAAAATCTCCACCAGGAAATGGTATAGACTCTTGATTAACCACCAAGTTAGATGAAGAGAGAAAAGAACTATGCATAAGCTAATATGTGAAAGTTGTATACCGTATATCATGCACATCAAACAATACTACATATATTGATCTGATCACATGGATAAATAAATCTAGAACTAACTAATTATGCGTACAATGAATCTGGACAGAAGAATCATTACATATCCAACAATAGAGCACATGCAAATCATGTGTCTTTTCAAATGTTTCCAACAATAGGCCAACATTATGGAAACATATAAAAATTAATAATCACAGTGATAATTATAAAACTAAAAGATAAACTATGACTACAAATTAACACCTTTACCATACCAAAGGACAGATACTCCTATAAGTTAACACCTTTACCATACTAAAGGACAAATACTCCTATAAGTTAACACCTTCAGCAAACTACGGAGCAGAGGAAAAAAAACTTTTGAATGAACAAATGTGATTAAAAATCCTTATATCATGATTGATGAAAGAGCTTATTATAACAAAATGTAGTGGATGGAAGGGAATGATGAAAGATAATAAAAAGCCTTATATCATAAGAACAGATGCGATATGGTATCAACACTATACACATGCAATGGTATCGACGTTATCATCTCTAGCAAAAAGGTATCCCATACTACGCAATACAAGAACCAATATTATCATAGATTGTTAGAAATATCCAAAAATCTATTAAAAGCTACAAACCCACATACCAAAAATAAACTGACAAAGGCATGGCTTTGAGGGGGAAAAAAACCACGTAAAAAATTGTGATCTAATACAATGAGGGAAGAGCAATTTTTACACAATCATAGGGGTAACTTATATAATATTTGAGAAGATGAAAAATACATTAGAAAGGCAAACCACAAACCTTGATTCTGAGATGAAAAATACATCGTTGCACAAAGGTATCTCATACTACACTTCAAGTATCATAGAACAAAAAAGAATTAATATTACCTTCAATTGGTAGAACTTCGTGCTGATAACGTGTTATGAAATAAGCAAGACTATATCAAAAGATGAACAAGAGAATGAGATGAGAGAAGATGGAAGTCATTTTATTTCTCTTTTTTGTGTTAAACTACACATAGGAAATAGTCCTATTTATAGGATATAATGGAAGTGAAAGATCAAGCTATTGAAGAGCCACTAACCACCCATTACAAAAGGGAGTAAATTACAAGTGGAATTAGAAGAGAGGTGGACATCCATCCATTTTATTCATAACTATTATTATTATTAGATAATTTGTCAGAATTTGCTTCACTCATTCTTCTTAATCCACCTCATAATTCCATTTGCCGCCAATAAAAAATTAGGAAAGAAAAATGTTTGAGAAAACTCATGTTCACTCAAAACCATAAACTGAATGAAATCACGAGAGATCTCTTGTTCACAGTTGATCGAATTTTAATTGATCACGAGAGTAAGCTATCCGAAAATTATGATTTCTATGATTTTTATGTTTTTTCAAGCAAATTTGCCGAGAACGGAATTACGTTCATCGACTATGGGTTCTCTAACTTCTCTAAAAAGTGTTAGGATTAGGGTGTTCAAAACCGAACCAATAGAAAATCGCAAACCGAACTAACCTAAACCAAAAACCGCAGAAAACCAAAATGTATTATTGGTTCTGTTCGGTTTTTTTATTAGCCAACCGAGCGGTTTGGTTCGATTTGCGGTTTTTATTACAGTTGAACCAAGCTGAACCGCATATAAAATTACACCTTATATTATGCTACACTCTGCTGCAGTACTAACGGGATTGACTGGTCTCCTTATTACATATTTCGGGCTTAAACTTTCAGCCCATTACTTGCTTACTACAAACAAACCCAAATCCAACTCTCATTTCAAACAATCTCACTTGGCCTAGTGTCTCACATTCACAATTAAAAATAAAGGAATTTAGTGATCAAATGGAGAATAATCTAAGAGACCTAAATGTTTTAATTTGCTCAAAAAAAATCAAGATGGAGGATACAAATTTGCTTGAAAATGCTACTACAAAATTTCAGTAGAAAGGGAGAACTTGTTGGGTTTTGTTATGAGATTAGGTGACAAAATAAGTAATTGCACATTTGCACCACCGCAGACACTAGACTAATTGTCTAGGAATGAATTTTAGAAGTTGTGATGGGCTGCTTGTAAAAGAGAAAATGATAGTTCATTCTCTCAACTAGGATAAATAAACCAAAAAACTTCTCTGATATAAGGTCACCATTTAAGGACATCAAGGTTGCACCTGATCAACACATCAATTAGCCTAGTGACCACTCTCAAGGTTGCACAACTTGGCAGGTTTTTAAATTCTATTTTGTCTCGCAAAAAACCGAATGAACTGAACAAATCCAAACCACATTGGTTTGGTTTGGTTTGGCTATTTTTTTAGAAGCCAATCGAATCAAACCAAACCGCGTGTATTTTTGCATTGCGGTTCGGTTCACTTTTATGCTCAAAACCGAATCAACCCGCCACCGCGAACACCCCCAATTAGGATAGGTGAGAGAGACGTGTGGTTGGACTATATACGGGCGTAAGACATAAAAATGCGAGAAAAAGAATAAAAAATAAAGACTTTGAGAATAAAAGTAGATTGATTGATTGAATGTGTGTTTTTTCACAATGTACAGTCTACTATATATATACACATGAGCTTCTTTTAGCCACTACTACTAGCCTACAACTATTCACTGTTGACTCGACTAAGATCAACGCCTCATATCGCTCCTAAGCCCTAAAAACTCGGAGACACGCTCCAATCCACGACCACACTAACACAGGTTAGTGGGGGTAAAACCTCTTCGCTCCTATTTATTACCTTAAAATACTGGCAATCACCATTTCTTTTATTGGCAACATGTCAAGGTGACTGACTTTAATGGTATTCAACGGATAAGATGAAAAGTTATAATAGCTTTTTTATTTTTAAAAGAATTAAAATCACGCAAATCCGTATGCTATAACCTCGATGTCGTTGTTTTGGGCTCTGGGCAACCTTTCCACAACTTTTGCTTTTTCTTTTGACTCATGCCACACTATTACTGAGATGAGGGGAACTGACAAAAGAAAAAACAGGAAAGAACTACACATATTTTGTCCAACAGACATGTAAGCCAAGTAAGGGGAAAATATCAATCAATGAAGTTTGTATATAAAATTATTTTAGATTAATCAAAATGAACAGGGGCAAAACAAAGTTTGCTTCTACCTATCCACAATCCACTTTCTTTTGGAACTTTAAGACAACGATAGATACAGTGGTAGAAAACAAGTGAAGAAAGCCAAAACCCTCGTTTTGGGCCTAAAAAATAACTTTTTTGCATGTCTAAAAAGGACCTGAAATTTAGTATCATATATTAAAAGAGGCCCTAGTATTTCCAATGTAGATATAGCCCAGCTGGCTGAAGTGCTACATTCTAGTTGAGTGATTGTGGGATCAAATCCCGCTGAAATTTTTGTTTTGCATGCATATTACTAAAATTAAAAAAAAAAATTATCTTTGTGAGGATTTGAAAACAGGTCCAATACTATGAATTATCCAAAAGTTTACAACTGCATCAACTTACAAACAACAATGGCTATGCATACAGTTGCTGATGTCTTCGAGTCTCCACGTTAGGAGTGTCCCTGCAAAGACACTTTGATCCTAAGTCAGTTTATGGCTCAAGGAAAATCAGAGAGGAGAGTAAATGTAATTTGAGGTCAGAATGACATTACTAAACCTGGGGGTGAGAACCCTTGTTTATAGTAGAGTGATACAGTTGGATTTGAGATCTTCAAATCTAATCTTCGTCATGAACGTGGAGAGCACGTGTTAAACGCTCCCTATTTGCTCCCTAAAATTTTGTACTGTGTTGTATGGTGGCATAGATTGTAGTCTTCGGGGAGATCTTGGATCTCTTACTATCATAACGGAGTTCGACAATGAGTTTTGCGCTGAGCTTGGTAGCACAAATTGAGACCATAACTATTTGTAACTTTTTTGCAGCTTTTTCTTTGACAAAATTTTTGGGCTAGGTTTGTATGTATATTTTCATTTCAGTTCAACATAAACCTGACTTATATATAAATTGTTTTGTTCCTTATATCATAATATGGCTAACATTGGGCCCAAAAGAGATTGAACTGTAATAATCAAATGAGTCTTGGAGAATAATTTTAATCCATTTTTATTTAAAAATGAAACAAAATAAATTTGAAAAATATTACAAACACAATTAAGGTGCAACACATACGAATACATATGTGTAAATCGGATCCGGATCCTCCAAAGCCATTGTCTAAAGCAGTTTTCTAAAGCAATCATTTCAGCCATTAGATTAAATAAATGGCTCTGATGTTAAATGAAAAGTAATTAAAAATAATAAAATAAAAAACTAATAATTGACTATGCATTTCACTTTTTTTATAGATTTCCTGCGTAGATTTACATATGCATAGATTTACATATGCATTTCACTTTTTTATAATAATTGACTATGCATTTCACTATAAAAAAAGTGAAATGCATATGTAAATCTATGCATATGTAAAATAATAAAATAAAACTTACAATCTCTGTTTTCTCATTGATTTTTTCTCCTTTTATAGATACTGTTGAATATGGACATGTGTAAAACTATTAAAAATGCAGAACCGCAAAACTATTAAATTCCAAAATTGCTTCCAATAGTGAAGAAGCCAACAGGCTTCACAAAGAAGAAGCTAATAGCAACGTTGAATGAAGCAATGATTCCAACAGTGATAATGCAAAATAAGGTTCCCAAATAGAAGTTGATGCAAAACGGATTTGGGTAAAATAAGGTCCCGTTGCAAGCTTGTCGCCTCTTCCATGGCCGTCATCGGCGCCACTTTTGTGGCCGTCGCCAACGTTGCTCCGACGGTTGTCGCGGTGCTGCTTCCAGTTGTCTTTAATTTTTTATTGACCCGGTTGTTTGCGTGAGAGAGAGAGAGAGAGAGAGTTGAATGTAAATATGGTGTTTTGTCGTTTAACATCATAGCCGTGACGGCTCTAATGTTAAACGACAAAACACCATATTTACATTTAACATTGGCTCTTAATTTAGCAAAAACAGTATGAACAAGCATATGCAACTGTAACTTCCTAATTTTTTAAAAAATGATCAAGGTTAATAGAGTGGTTTTTAACTAGCATAGTGTTTTTGCATGTGCTACTTGAAGTAGGGTTTGATCTTATAACGTTTCATTTTATTCTCTTGTTTTTACCTATTTGCTTTAATTAAATTCCTAATTTATTCTACATTAAATGAATATTCTCCTTCCTTTTAATTATTAATTAAAAATTTCCATTTATTAGTTCAATTGTTAATTTTAACAATTTAAATTCAACCTTCTAACTTATCTACTATCTATTCATCCACTAATTTTTATCAAACAGAGCCATAATATAGATTATCTGTTATCTTCTAGTTTATCTGATATACGCTACTTTTTACTCAAGTGAGTCATAATTGATTGTCTAACTTTGTATCATCCCACTTTGCTAATTATAAGTTTTTTATGGGGGACAAATTCCTTGACTTTAGGGTAGAAAATATATTTTCTAACATATTAACAATGTCTTTGTGTCTATCTCTCTCATTTATATTCTCTTCATCATATTATCTCTCTCTAAAAAACCAAAAGTCACTAAAATTATATTCTTTTACAATAGTGGAATTCAAATCCTTTTAAATGAGAGACAACGAAAAAAGAGAAAAATGAGATGAGAAAGAATGAGTCAAGACGAGAGAGAGAAACAAAAATAAGGTATGGTATCACCCATCCTACCCAACATTTCATTTATTATTTTGAAACCATAGTCTTTGTTCCCAACACCTCATTAGCAGCACTATCTTTCGTCATTGTCGTACTATTTTTATACTCTTATACACACAAACAAACAAACACTTATTCTCGTTTCTCTTGGGAGCAAAACTTGAATCCGTTACGATCCACTTTTTTCTCCCCCCACTCTCATCCCCACCATTTGTACTTTGAACTACAGAAGTTATTTCTAGGGAGCAGGATTAAAAGTCGGTATGATCCACATCAAGATCATCTTTGAACTAAGGAAAAAAACTCGCCATCCTTTTCTCTATCAAATAAAAGAAGACCTATTTAAAGCCTATACTTTCCTTGCATACCAGTTGTGCCTTTCCAGAGCCACTCTTCTCTTCCATTCTCCATAATGGTATCAGAAACTTTATATTTCGCCTAGTTCAAGAAAAGTATTTGGAGCTCGTACGAACTGTGAATCATTGAAGAAGAAAATGGAAATTAATTGGAAGAGTCGTGCTCTGTTTCTTTTAGACGTCAAGCTATTGACGTTGGTATTTGGTACATTATAAAACTAATAGACAGCCTTTCAAGTGCCATATTTTAAGCCCAAATATTGGTATCAATAGCATCTTTAAGAATACATGTGTGAGCTTATTAACACTTTTGAAGAATACACTTAATTGTGAGCTTAAGTCCGCAAGAGCCGCTTCAAAAGTATATTCTTTGCTCTGGGGGATTCCTAAAGAATACACTTTTGAAGCGGCGGCTCTGGCGGACTTAATTGTGAGCTTATTAACAAATCAGAGAATATAATATCAGTTTTGTTATAAATGTTTTGCATATCTAGACACTAACACCATTATTCATTTATCAGGATCGATCAAAGGATAATTCCTTGCAAGCCGTATCGTTTAACAAGGAAAATAATAGGAAGTTCATTAGGTATGATCTCATGACAACAATAAGTTTTTGATCCCTATAAAAATTGAAAATTTTTTTAATCCTTATAAAAATTTCATTAACTTTTAGTGCCTACATTTTCCCGCCGTGTCAATATTTTTAGTCCCTCATAACTTTCGATAGCGTTTTTTTGGGCCTTTTAATAGCGCTTTCAAACACTACTAAAAGTCTTGAGGGACTAAAAACACTAACAAAGAAAAATATGAGAACTAAAAGTGAGTGAATTTTTTATAAAAACTGAAAATAAAATTTTCAAATTTTATAGGGTCAGAATAGCTTGTGGGAACATTATTTAAAATGAATCCATTGTCTTATGTTATTTATTAGTATATATGATAGTAGGGTCAGAATAGCTTGTGGGAACATTATTTGTATTTTATATTTCTAATTTTTATGGAAATTAAGTTTGTTGATTGTTTGATGAATAATCAGCAACACCATTTTTAGCATAAAATATTTTCATCCTTTTTTTAATTGCAATAAAGGTTGAAAAGTATGTTGATTTTAGTAGTTTGTAGTGTTTGCTTGGTTGGTTTTATATTGTGATGCACAATAATCATTTTTTCATGTGTATTTCATAATTTGCAGAGTAAATGTGAGTAAAGATAAGATTTCAATTTTCGACAATGGTCCCAGGATGGATGACTCGGATGAGAATTCCCGAGTAAAATGGTAGTAGCTATTTGATTATAGTTTATGTTATTCTTTTGAAAGTTTTAAGTTACATTATGATATTTGAAATTTGTATCATTTGAGATATTGATATATGACTTGATTGTCTTGAACACAATAGACTTCAAATTTTTACACAAAATATTAAATCACACTCATACTTTCAATTAAATGGGAAAGAAGAAAGAAAAAACTTTCTTCTCTTGATTATAAACTTTTTTTATCTCTCGTGTAGGGGAAAGTTGGGTGCATCTCTTCAGATGTTGTCAAAATCACATGCTATTAGAGGAAAACCTTCATACTTAATGGTATTTTTCATTTTCCTACTTTCTCACCATTTAATTATTGTTGAAAATTCTTGTTGTGACATGCTCAAATAGTAATACTAGAACCCAACTTATGTGTTATTTAACCAACAGATAAAATTTGCAAATTTTTGTAGCCGTACCATCTTTGTAAATTTCAACTCTCGTATCCTTGGAAATTTCAACTCTATTAGTAGAGTTGAAATTTGCAAGGATGGTAAAACTACAAAAATGCCAACTCCTTTACAACTAGAAAAGGAGTACCAAGAATGAATGTAACAAATGCACAGTCTATATAATGAAGAAGCTGATTCTGGTGAGGATCGACCAATCATCCTTGTTAATCCAGCAAACAGAAAAGAACTTGGCATTTCTTCAGATGGTAAGACTAACATTTTTTATGACAATGGCATCTAAATCAAATACTTTTGTTGAAATTCTCTTTTTCTTATCAATATATAGTTGTTAGAGTTCATCGAGCTCTAAAGAGAAAGGAAAAGTCTCGGCGAAAGGGCCAGAAGATTAAAGTGCCACAGGGAGCATGTGCAGGTGTCACAAATCCAATGTTTATGCAACCGTAGAGTACTTTTTGCTGGAAGGATTTGAAGGAGATGCTAATTACCCCAAGTGACTGAAGATTGCTTCAAATTTGAAAATTGCTTAGGGACCAATTGCTCATACTCAATGAAAACTTTGGTTAGGAGCTCTTGGGTCCATATATTTCAATAAATTGAGTCTAACCAAACTTATAGGTCCCTACAAGAAAGTGACAAGGACCTATTTTTTCCTCCTTGTGATATTGTCCTAACATTTGATTATTCTGCCTTATTGCTCATATTGTCCTAGTGGTGTGGCTCATGTGGTTGGAGCTAGGGACATCTTTCGTCTGCTCCCGGGTTTGAATCCGGTATGCAACACTCCCAATTCCTATTTCCTTTATATGTGGCCATTGTGCCAGCCTCTTGAACAAAAAAAGGAAAGTGACACGAAATTGGCTTAAAAAAGAACATCAATTCCAAGAGCCTTTTATCATTCTCTAAACTAAACTCATTTTATTTTCTGGCAAATATAATATCACTCCACTTTAACTCCTTAAGCTAATCACCATAGTGAGAAAAAATTGGTAATAAATATTAAGTCTCTGTGGAACAATATTTGATTACGCGATAGAACTCTGCACTTGCGGTGCATATCAATTGATGCAGAAGATTTGGTCCAACCAAATTTGAATTTGCTAGCCACTGATAGGATGTCAATCCTGAAAAGACATGGAGGAACT
Organism: Astragalus glycyphyllos; assembly: GCA_963573325.1. Lineage (NCBI taxonomy): Eukaryota > Viridiplantae > Streptophyta > Magnoliopsida > Fabales > Fabaceae > Astragalus > Astragalus glycyphyllos. The sequence goes on along the minus strand of OY754309.1, from coordinate 90,160,601 downwards.
GCAGATTCTTTTTTGGGAAAAAATAGGAAAGGCTTTAATTCTGAGAGAGTGATTAAAAATGAGGAGACGGATGAAAAACGTGTCCCATGATAAGTCTAGTTTAAGTGTCTTTTTAGTGTTTGTTTTTAGTAATTTGTGTAGCAATTTACTTCTAGTATTTAGCTATTTTATTACCGAATGCTTGTTTTTTGTTTTAGGTCAAGCTTTGAGGAAAGTGAAGGGATTTGAGCTTCAAATGCATGAGGATAAAGTCCCAAGCCAAAAAGAGAAACAACGAGCAAGAAAATACAAGAAATTTCAAGAAACCGAAAACAGCACGGTCTGTGCGCCCATGTGCATGACCCGTGCGCTTCTTGCAGTGAAAATGAAGAATTCCCAGGAACCAAACCAATGGTTGCTGCATCTTGTGGCACGACTCGTGCGCCCATACTTATCCGTTGGAAGACGAAAATTTGTTCAGTCACAAGCACGACCTGTGCGCTTTGAAGCACGTTTCGTGCGCCTGCATCAGATGAAATTTCAGTTACATTTTGTACACTTAAGGCTTGTAATGTGATTTAACTCCTTTGTTCCCTAACTTGGCCTATATAAGACATGAAATTCTAAGTGTCTAAGGCATCTTTGGCATTTGTAAACACTACTCAAGTTCATTTCTAAGTTCTTTATGCAATTTACATTCTCCTTTTTAGATTCTTGTTCTTTACCATTTTGCTTTTAATTTTCTTGCACTTTACTATTCTGTTCTTATTTTTCTGCATTTTACCGCTTTCATCTACAAGTCTAGTCATTTACATTCATTAGTTTACAATTCCGTCATTTACATTTTGTCATTTACAATTTGTCATTTACAATTCATGTCTTTCAATTTCAAGTTCGTCTACTATGATCATAAGTGAGTTATGAGTAGACTCCTTTAATCTTGGGATTATGAGAATAATCCAATGATAGACCCCTAGTCTAATGTCATGTTGAATGGCAACCGGAATGAGTTTTTTCATCCCTAGAAAAGTATTCGGCAAGGCAACCCCATGTCCCCTTATGTTTTGTGATGTATATGGAGAAGTTGTCTCGTACGATCTCTCAGAAAGTATGGCTTGGTAATTGGGTTCCTAATTCCTTTGCATGTAGGAAGAAGTGGTCCAAAGATCTATCATATGTTTGCAAATGGTTAATTACTCTTTGGACAAGCATCTTTGTGTCAAATTGAATGCATAAACTCCACCTTGAATAGATTCTGTGCCATGTTTGGTCAACATGTCAGTATTGAGAAATCTGCTATGATGTTTTATTTGGGGGTTCCCATCAGTATGTGTAGGAGCTTGGTCACATCCACGGGCTTCAATGAAGTCCATTCTCTTAGCAAGGCTAAGTATCTTGGAGTGCCTCTGAATGGCAAGATCTATAGCAACTAGTGTTTAACAGATAATTTATAGCAAATAAGTTCGGGGGTATCTGGTTGATACTAATAGCTTATAACGTTTTAACTCGTTTACAAGTCATAGACTATGTTTGGTAAAAAGTAGTGGATAGCGAATAAGGTAGCGGGTGAGCGAATGACGAATAACGAATAAGAGAACCGATAATGAATGGTGTATTTGGTAAAACTAGTGATTAAACTAACTGATAAGTGTAAAATGACATAAAATAACAAGTTTAATTCATGATTAAATTTATTTAATCAAAATAAAATATAACAAAATACTCATAATTTATTATTACTATAAATTAATGGTAACTAAACTAATATTAAGATATTTAAATGTTAAAATTTTAAATTTTATTATTGTATTATTTTTATTTACCTATTTCTAAAAAGGATATTATACATATATATATATATATATATATATATATATATATATATATATATATATATATATCATTACTTACATACCGGAATATAATAATCATCAATATATAACAATAACAATAGTAAGCTACTAAAAAATATAAAAATAACAATAATATAGTTAAAATAAAAATTAAATATAATCTATGCATAAAAAATAAAGATAATCTTCGTCACATTGTATTTTTTTTAATTCCAGAAAATCTTTTGGGAAGGAGAACCACACGGACTGGCAAAACAAGGTATACACATAGTCAATCAGGTTCTCTATCTTAAAAATTGTAAGAAGATAGCAGCGGCTTTGCCACATCCAAGATTCGAACCCGAGACCTTGGGGTGGGATCAAAGTCTAGTTACCACTTAGAACAACCATTGTTAGTATGAAAAGAATATTTAATTCATGGTTAAATTATTTAATAAATATAAAATATGACAAAATATTTTATTACAAAAAAATATGACAAAATAGTTATAAATTATTATTTATTTAAATAGTTTTTTTTATAAACCAGGTATCCTCTGCGCACAACTGCAGATACTAATCCCTCGAGTTGGGTATGACCACAATGGGTGGTGAAACTCTCCTACAAGAGATTTAATACTGTTGAATGCCCAAGGCTGGATTCAAATCCAAGACCATGGTTAAGCTGGAAAAAGCTCTTACCATCTCATCCAAGTGCTCTCGGTATATATAAATAGTTATATATTCATACTATTACTTACATGCAATATAGTACATGTAATGTAATGATGGTAAATTCCTCAAAAAGATAAAAATAGTAATATAACTAAAATAAAAATTAAAGATAATTTATACATAAAAAATAGGGATTTAAATTGTTTAGTTTCTTTTAATGAGGATAGATAATGAATGTAAGAAATATAACTAGGGTAAAAATGACAAAAAAAGTGAGACGCTATATACTATTGACAACGTTTGAAATATAGTACATGTAATGATGGTAAATTCCTCAAAAAGTACAAATAGTAATATAACTAAGATAAAAATTAAAGATAATTTATACAAAACGATTTAAATTGTTTAGTTTCTTTTATTGAGGATATAGATAATGAATTTAAGAAAAATAGCTAGGTTAAAATATAAGTAGCGTTTGAAAAATGTTAAACGCTATCCAAAAAATACTAAAAAGTAGTGCTTACCAAACACGTCTATTCATCATCTGCTAGTCAAATCTGCTATCCACTAGTGAATTGTACTTGCTAGAGCCTAAACCCCATCCAAAAAACGTTAATCCACTAATCAAATCTACTATCCACCGGTGGATTTGCTTAACTTGAACACATAACAACATCTGTCATCAAATCTTCTTTATATGTGACTAAATCTTTCTGACTAATTTTTAATAGAAAAAAAACATCTTTTCATAGCTATTGGCTGATCGTGGGACAGAGAAAACCCTTAATTTGCTGCCATGGCTACCTTTTTGTTTTTAAAAAAGAGAAAGAGAAGGTAACCGACTGTTAATGTCGATGAAATCTCCGGAACCTGTACTCAATATTATTTGGAGAAAAAGAAGGTAAACAACGATTGCAAATTTGAAGGTTGAAGAAGATGATAAATAAAAGAAAATGAATTTTTTTTATAATTAAATACATGATTGCCAACTCAGCATAAAAAAATGTTTGAATTCTGGATCTTATTCTTGCAATTTTGTAACTCTTTCATGTCCCTTATCTCATCAACTGAACTACCTTCTGGGACAAACTTGTCCGCTATGCAATATTTTTAACCAAAGAGATCATTTATTTACATTACTGTATATTATCCAAATTAAGAAACTCTTCTTGTTAGAGACTTGGTTCAACCAAAAATTTCATTTCAAATACTACATGCTCCACTACGTTCACCTTTTGGTGGATTCTCCACGACGTTTCATTTCCAACAAATAGTATAGTACTATTCTTCTTTTTTACTTTTGTCGTATACGTCCTTTCCTCACACTATTTTTACTCTCGTACAAAAAAAAAAAGAACACTCATCGTCCTTTTCTCTGCCCAAAAAAGCACACCACCCTTCATTTCCTTCTACATCAAGCATTTCCAGAATCTTCACACTACTACAGTATCTCAGAATCTCTTTCTTTTCCTTTCACATTTCGATTTCAGATCTTCTTTCTCGCTTTCAAGTTTTCAAACCTTACTTGCTCGCCACGGAACATTACCATTTCCCGCAATACTTCTCATTTTTGTCTTCCTCACCAACGATCATCGCGTAAATACACTCGAACTTCTTTCACGAAACAAACGCGATTTTCTCCTTTATGTATATTATCAAACGTGCTAGCTAAGTTGTTGATTGTTCTTCGTTATTTTATATTTGATATATCTGATTCTGAAAGATTATTGCGTTTTAATTTCTTTTTTGATATACATTTTTGTTTATTTGCTTTTAAGTTTTTTGTTGTTGTGGTTGTTCGTATCGTTTTACAGAGTGGAAGAATGGAAACGACACCGGTTAATAAGAACCCTAAAAAGAGGAAATTTGTGGTAGACGATGATGCTGCAAAATCACGAAGCATCAGGACTTTACCACCGAGCGTAAGCATGGAAAAGAGGAAAACGGTTTCTAGCAACTCTCAAAAGAAGGAAATGACGCTAAGCGAGGATGAAGATGGTGGCGATGTTAGAAAGGAGCGGAGGTTCAAGGTTCTGTTGCCGAACGGGATGAGTGTGGAGTTTAGAGTACCGGAAACAATTCCCAAAATGCCGTTTGGGGATTTTATTGGTTTAATTAAAGATAAGTATCTTGAAGCTCGAAGGAACTCTGAGTTATTGAAGAAGAAAAGGGTTATTAATTGGAAGAGTAACTCTCTGCTTCTTAAGGATGCTATTGATGCTGAGATTAGGGATGTTATTAAATTAACGGACTATATGCCTTTCAAGTGTCATATTTTACGCCTTCAAGTTAGTATAGCATACTGATTCTACTCTTTAATGTTTTCTTGTGTGTTTTATAGTTGTTTTTACTACTTAGATATTGAATTTAATATTATTCCTTTGCTTAGTAGCAGAAGCTTTAATATTTTGTATTTTTTTTGTTTGTATTTCAATTCAATCAGGATGGGAGCAATGATGTTGCCAAAACCTTTGAGGTTAGCATTTCTATTGTTTCTCTACTCCTGCTGGCTATATATTGTTGTTTTTAACAATTTTAGGGGAAATTTCACTTTTTGTTTGGATTATACTTTCTTATCTTTTTTTTTATTGACAAATGTTATTGTGTTAGTTTTTATGTTAGTTTGTCGGATTTGAACCTAGAGCTTTCAGTTAATCTTCTTAAGTATCCCTTAGCCCGCCAACCAATCTTACTCCCTCAATATGTATATATATGGACATGAATTGTGCTATATGAACTTTTTTTTAATGGTGGTGAAATTATGAAAGCTAATCTACCACGTTAAACATACAACTAGCTTTGATACTATTGTGCATATGTCTGAAATGCAGAATATGTGGGATTTGACCCCAGACACAGATTTGCTCCTAGAGCTTCCTGAAGAATATACATTTGAAGCAGCTCTTGCGGACTTAATTGTGAGCTCATTAACAAAACAGTATATAATATCAATTTTTTATAAATGTTTTGCACAGCTAGACACTAACGTCAGTATTCATTTATCAGGATAATGCTTTGCAAGCCGTATGGTCTAACGGGGAAAAGAATAGAAAGTTAATTAGGTCAGATCGCCTGACATCAATATGGCAGTGATATTTTCCATTTAGTCTTTTATCTAGGAAACAGTTTGTTTTTTAAGATGAAACCATTGTCTTATGTTACTGTCCTGTTTTAAAAACAATTGGGAATTTGAAGAACAATTAAGTAAAATTTCTTTGTAACATAGATAATTTGATCTCATCACAATACACATATATCTTTTGGCAATCTGAAATTTGTTAGTTAATTATTGTCAAAGTGGTCAATAGAATGATGGGAATCAGCTAGACAGCACAGGAGACTATTCTCTCCGCCCAGAGGAGACGACGTAGTCTCTGGACAAAGAATACTTTCTATAGGAGACGTAGTCTCTGGGTCAAGTACTGTGTTGCTGTAATTCGTGTAATAGGAAAATTAGTCTTTCGGAATTGGGACAATATTTGACTATTTGTTTTACTATACTTTCTGTAATGTGGTGTCATTCAATCTATTTTCCTATGTTCAATTTGGTGTTATATCATTATTCAATCTTATTTCCTTCATTAAGTTACAGAACCTCAGTGTAATTGCTTTAAAGCACTGACTATGGTTCTCTTCAGAAATTCCATAAATTGTTGGGAACATTATTTATATTTTATCTTTCCAATTCTTATGGAAATTAAGTTTGTTGATTGTTTAATGATTAATCAGCACCACCATTTTCCAGTCAAAACAAAAAAAATAGCAGCATTACTTTTGACATAAACTATTTTTATCATTTTCTAATCGTAACAAAAGTTGAAAATACATAGGTGACTTGAGTTTCTGATTGTGTTTGCTTTGTTGATTTCATGCTGATATACTCAATGATCACTTTTTCATGTGTATTTTATGATTTGCAGAGTAAATGTGAATAAAGGTAAGATTTCAATTTTTGACAATGGACCGGGGATGGACGATAGTGATGAGAATTCCCTTGTAAAATGGTAGATATTTGATTATAGTTTATTTCATTATCTTTTTGAAAGTTACAAATTACATTTCGATTCTGTTATCTGAGTTAAAAATAAACTTACTTTAGAGGCGGTTTGAAGGTTTTATTATTTATAGTGTTGATAATATATGATTTGGCTGCCAGCTGAATGCAATTTTTTCCATATGATTTCATTTTGATTCAATTTTATTGCAACCGATTCCGTAGTTGCTACAACGATATGGCCCTTTCTTGCTTAATGATCTCACAGTTGATCAGTTTAAACTCCTTTTATATGTTGATGGCTTAAATGGTTTAAAATTAGGTGTCAGAAGTAAAATTTCAATTAAAAGTTTTGGGCCTTCAATTTAATCAGACCTAGTACCTAAAAAATGCAGACATAAGGGAGAGGTTGAAATTGAATTTAATTCTCTTATATATTTATCGGCGATGCAGTTTTCAGTTGGAGGGTCATTACAATGTTCACCAGAGATTGTTGGTTGTTGTGTTGAGTATATAACAATCAGACACACATCATTTCTAAATTACACTTAGTTTTCAAAAATTGCTGGGCTTTGATTTGAATATACGAATAGTTATCTTGAACACAATAGACTTCAATTTTTTGTATAAAACATTAAATTACACCAACACTTCCATTCAAATTGGGTAAGACTTTCTTCTGGCCTTTTAACCGCTGCATATCCACTGCCTTCTCTTAAATATAGACTTTTTATCTCTTGCGCAGGGGAAAGATGGGTGCATCCCTTCACAGGCGGTATAAATCACAGGGTATTGGCGGAAAACCTCCATACTTAATGGTATTTTTCATTTTTCTGCTTTTTCACCCTTCAATCTTTGTTGAACATTCTTGTTGTAACATGCTCTAATAGTAACACTATTCATGAGCTAGAAGAGCATACCTTCATAAATCATGTGTTTCTAAATTTTTACTGGAAATTTTTGTTGCAACATGGTCAAAAAGAGAAGCATTTTTAAGCCGGTCAATACTTCGCAATCTGTGATGCTTATGCACAAAGAAGCATTAAAGTTTTGATCATTGGGATATACTACCACTTTTCATAATTTAAACTGATTATTTGCTTTGTTGGATTGATTGTGCAGCCTTATTTTGGAATGTTTGGATATGGGGGACCTATTGCATCGATGCATTTGGGGAGGTATGTTTTCTTTTAAAATAATTCCTCTCCTGTCTTCCTCTGTTCAAGCACATCCCCAAAATTTTCCCTTTATCACCCCCTCTCTTATTTATACCATTCTGACATTATAGGCGTACTCGTGTTTCGTCGAAGATGAAACATATGACGAAAGTCTACTTGTTATTTCTCGAAAGAGAAGCTTTGTTGAGTACCTCTAACTCCACATGGAAGGTAATCATGTTTCCCTAACAATGTGATGGCTTCAATGCATTCTTTTCTCTTGTCTTATTTTTAACTGGCAGTTCTCAATTGACAGTATTGTGTTACTTTTATTTATCTATTTTTTCATTTAGACTAATGGTGGCATGAGGGATCCCTCGAGCGATTCTCATGAGAGCTTTACAGAGGTATATAACATCTATCATCTTTTTGTGCTACATAAAGTAGTTTATTATTAAACTGTTTTACGTCCTTGCAAAAATGGAGTCATTTGGTTTAGAGTAATTTATCTCTTCAACTTTTTTTTAATTATATCTCCTTCAAATATCACTGTTTTCTCTTTTCATCATTCTATTAGTTTCTCCCTTTTTTTTATTTAGAGTTGACATATTTCTATCCTATTTGGCTATGCTTCATTTTTCTTTTATCTTAAAATGGTGACTCGGATAAACACGTCGATTCCCAAATTAAATTAGGATTTGTTCATCTTCATCTCCAGGCTGTCCCTTACTCAACAACACCAATGCAGCCATGAAATTACTCATTAAAATGTTACCCTCCCTCTTCCTCATCTCATCATCCACAATGTGGTAATCACTATGTCTCTTAAAGAAGCACCCTTTAATAGGTTCCACATGTTCATAATCCAAAACCAAACTCAAAAAAACGAGTGAACATGTGAGCTTGGGAATCCGCTGCCACAATAGCGTAACTTTTCCCCTTCTTTTGCCCTCCCATCATCCTAACTTTTTAATTCAATTTTCTGTGACATATACAAACACATTTTTGTGCTAACTCCACTATCATATTTCTTCAATAGGTTTATATTGGTTGACCCTAGTATTTATCTTATTTGTTAATTTGGTTTATTTAATGTCAATTTTATTCATAAACACATAATATGGTACTGCTGCAGGTTGTGATTTTTGAGCCAAAAGTAAAAGATGTTGACATCGATAAACTTCAGTGCCACCTTAAGAACATTTATTTCCCCTACATTCAGGTTTGAACCTATCATGTCAAATTTTGTGTGTAGTTTGCTTCAGATGTTCATTTTTCTTCTAATATTGTCAACAAAAAATATTTATCATTATTAGTAAGTATTCTCCCAAATGATCTAATCTATGGTATTGATGTCTTTTGTCATCTTGATGCTTATTTTAAGTAGCAGTCTGTTGGTCTTTTCATGTTTAAAAAATTGGATTACACTCTATTCACCTTGCTTATTTTCTTTCTCTACTGTATTTGAATATGTTTCTTGTGCTCAAAATTACTAGGGTAAAACAGTTTGGGGATACTACGTATCGAAATTCCAAACTATATTTGGATGAAGAAAGCTTCATTAACCTAACTATATATTAGAACTGATTGATAGTTTTGTCTTTTAAATAGTCCTTTTAATTGCTGTTTTGTTTTCATTATCATTTATATATTCTCTACTACATATATGAAAATTTAATCGAAACTTTAAGTTAATTATTACAGTTTTCTCTTAAACCATTCGTTGAAAATAATGAAGCTACATTTAATGGATCCATAATAACTCATAAGTCTATATGGGGGAAAATCAAAGTAATCCATCAGTTCTGTTGCACATTTCAATTTAAATGAACAGTTGAGCTCTCATAACTTTCTAAACAGGATAGTAAACTGATAAGAAGCCAACATGCTTTTATATATCGTTGTGTTAATTTGCTATGATATTTCAATCTTAACTTAAATGCCACTGTGATCTTATCAGCTAGTCAACAAATAAATCTCGTCGTAAATTCAATGCTTTTTTATTGGTAACCATTTGATTTACTACCTAAAGTAATGTTTACAACAATAGATAACGAGTAAAGAACTAATCAGGAAATTTGAGTGGCCAATCGCTTCAGTACTTTACCTTTGGAGCTATGTCGTCAATAGTTTTTTAGTTTTGACTTGAAAAACAGATGATGAATGATGTGGTAAAGTCGTAATAACTACACAAAACACTCAAGATATAAACTTCTTGTTCTTTACATTCATTAACTTTTAAGGAAAGTAAAGTACTAAGTTACGATGATATGACTAATAACATGTTTGATTATAAATTTGTCCTAGATTATATTGTATAATGGTACTGGGTAGTTGGCACAAGTTGACTGTTTGAAATGCTTATACTTTTATCCCTGCGTCAAGTATTTTGTTGTAAAATCCCTTTTCCTTCTATTTAAAATTTTCTGTGGCAAAATATTGTTTTTCACTGTCTTGAAAATATTCATGCAGAGTGATGATTTTTCTGGCAGAGGGAAGACTATTACACCAATCGAGTTTCAGGTTTTTTCCTCTAGTTTTAAATTTTCCCTGGATCATCGATATTATTATGGATTAAACTGGTAGCATATTTATACACAAGTACCCAATAAATGTTACCAGGATATTTTGAAAACAAAAATATAAGACTTGTAATCTGGTTCCTGAATCTTAGCTGAGGAATCTACTATTCTTTTGGCGGCAGATTGTGCTGCTTGAGTTTTAGTGTGTATTTGATTCTACGTTGGCAAAATTTAATTTGGAATGAACTAGTTTTTTAAAGTTATTTTTGGTTATTTGTCAAAAAAAAATTATTTTTGGTTAAAAGTGAGTTCAATGTAAATTTGTTAGTGTTTCAATATGTTCATGTAAAAACGAGTTGAACAACAAATCTATGGGTAAATCACGTTTGGACTTTGGAGGCAAAAGAGAATCCCATCCATTCTTGAGGAAAATCAATTCTATCTCGAGAACACCCAAATTTGTCAAAATCAATTTTATGCCTCTAGAATCATTTTTGTCTCACAAAAGTGAACCCAGACATATGTCGAACCTTAATAAGAAGAAAGGCATCATGATTAAAATTCAGACAATGAACACATTTTTTTTTGTATTTCCTTTCTATTCTCAATTTTTATTTCTATTATATCATGCTATGAGCTCAGCAGTTTGCATGTTACAGCACATTTGTACTGTTTCAACTAAGATTAAGAGTCTTTTCTCTGCACTTCTGTCAAATTTACTTTTGTCACCTTCAAATTTTAGGAAAAAAAAATGTCTTTTATCTCTTGAAAGGGTTACTAGGTTTAGATGCCATGATCCAACATATTGATGGAATATTATAAAAGATTGTTATGAATTTTGCTCTTTTGTAGGTCAACGGTGTTGATCTGACTGAGATTCAAGGTGGGGAGGTTGCAATCACCAATTTGCATTCTTGCAATGGTCCGGAATTTGTTCTACAGCTTCATTTTTCCTTTGTACAAGACCATGATGGTATGTTTGTTAGTTTATAATCATCTCTACAATGTAGAGAAAAAATGTAAATTGTAATCGCAAAATTTGACGTCTTTAACACAAAAAAATTAGAGATGAAATCTGTTTTTTTAGTCAGTCTATATGATTAATGGTACAGAAATGTGAGTTTTGAGTTTATTTATATATAACTATAATAACTATAATTTAGGTTCAAGAGAAATTCAAGCAAATGCACGACTGAGGTTTGTATATTTCCCTTTCACAGAGGTAATAAAAATATCTTTTAGTATTCGACTCTGTGTACATTTGATCTCATATTCAACACCAATCAAGTAATATTTATAATTTTCTATAATTACAGGGAAAGGAAAATATTGAGAGGGTATTGGAAAAATTAAGGGCTGATGGTTTGGTTACGAGAGAAAACTTCCAAAGCTTTAGTCGGGTTTCTATTAGGCGGCTTGGTCGTCTCCTTCCAGATGCTCGTTGGGTAAATTTCCAACTCTAGCCTTGAACTTGTAGATAATATCTGTCCTGGTTTGGTTACAGCAGCAAATTTCTTATTAAAGTTATATGACATTATCATGCAATGTAAAACAAAACTTCTGTCAAAAAAAAGAAAACTTCTTATATCTTTGAGTAATCCTAGCAACAGATTCTCTAAAACTTTCCTTCTAACACTATAAATGGGTGAAATACTTAAATTCATGTGGGTCCCAATAATTTGGTTAGATGCAATTCTAAAATAGCGGTATCTACTTGAATTTCACTCAATAATGGAGTGAGTGTTGAAAAAAGAGTGTTAGAAGAGAGCGTGTTGCTAGAATTTTTGAAAGAGGTAAGAAGTCTTCTTTTGCGTTGCATGGCTTTAATACGTATGCAGCCACAGAACCAAAGCCGGACAAATATTATCTACAAATTCAAAGTAAGGGATGTGCCAACATCCAACTCTTAAAATATTTGTGATATATATTTTTATTATATGTATGTCTATATTTATCCCACTCTCAAAAATCTGTCAAGGACCACCATTAGACGATTCAATACATGATTTTACAAAACTTTTATGATTCAATGATCAATCAGCTTTTAACTGAAAATTACCTTGTTAACTTTCAATTTGTTTTGTTTCAATTAAATGATCTGTTTTTTTTGGCAAAAAGAACCAATATTCCAGAGATTGCTGTTGACTTATTTTCTTATGGCCACAGACTTTACTTCCTTTGATGGACTTTCGGAACAAAAGAGGAAATACGGCTTACATATTGAAGAGATGTTCCCTCAGGGTAAAATGCTTTATTGGTAAGTATTAACTAAAGGTTACCATGTACTCTCACATTTATTATTTGTTTTTCTGCTTGTTCAACTGAGACAGAATTTTAAATTTGCAGAAACTGATGCTGGTTTTAAGCCGTCACAGTCCAAGGTTAGACTTGCAATAGCACATATTAGTAAATGGATGTGCTATTATGTGCCCCCTATCTTAAGTTTTGAGTTTTTAACCCCTTTTCTCAGCCCAGATTAGTAACTAACAAAAGAATTGTTATCTAGGTGTGCATTGAATGGTCGGGAGGCTGTTCGTTATTAATATTAATATAAAATAGTGGCAAAATGTTTGTTAGAACTAGGACTAGAACCCTAAGTCATTTGATGTTTCGCTGGCAAACAAAAGTCCAACTTCAACTATTTGAACTATTATTAGGTGCATGAATTGATCCTTTCGTGATATCAACTATGTTTGCTTTTATTTTGTGGTATTACTACTTTCTTTTGTCTAATATTTTTAATTTCGGTCCTTAATGTTTACTCAAATGAATTTATGATAATTAATAATTATTCAAGATAATATTGTAGAAACAGGTGACTTTTTATATTTGGAGATTCATATAAATTCATATAAAAAAGGTAGAGATGAAAAAAGTATACAAGAGTGGAAGTGTGTGGAACGGGGTGATAAGGGGATACGCATTGCAACAATTGATATTTATAGGAATAGTAGGTTGCTTTACATAATTTTTGGTTGACTGAGCCTAAAATTCTTTAAAGTGTGTTTGTCAAGACTAATGCTTATATGTAACCCAAAAAAAAAGACTAATGCTTATAACATATGTAATTAGCATATAAGTTTGTTCGATCAATGTAGAGGATTTTAGTAAATACGCTTACTAGTTAGCTCAGTTATTTTAGAAGCTACTAGTGTTTTAGCTTATATCTAATAAATTTTTCTTTCTAAAATTAAAAATAAAAACAGGACCTTAGCCCTCTTGCAAATTATAATGCATAATATATTCTTATATTTAGGACAGATATATTTTTATCTATATTATAATTTGTATTAAAAGATAATATGCATTTTATTTATATTTTCTCATGCCATTTAATAAAAAAATTAAAACGAGACTAACATTAAAATTAATATCTTAATTTTTTTAAGATGATAAATAGTTTAAATAAATTAAAATATTAAAATTAATAACTACTTATTAAAATATTGGACAAAGAAGCAATGCATGTTTTCCGTTATGTATCCAATCCAAAATATATACAACCATAATATTGTCATTTATTTATTTTTCGTGAATTAAGGATGACCAAAAGATTCTTGCCATTTTCAGACTGATCTAGCTCAGCACAATCCTTTCACTATTGCTTTGAAGAACCTGGGGAATAAAATTTCAGACAAAGAGAAAGGTATTTCCCCATTAATTCCTATGATGCTGTTTCAACTTTATTATCTTTAATACTGGTTCCCGACTTACATGTTATTTAAACAACAGATGTTAGAGTAAAAATTTACAAGGACGGCAAGGATACGAAAATTCTAGCCCCTTCACAGCTAGAAAAGGAGTATCGGGATTGGATGTTACAAATGCATAGTCAGTATGACGAAGAAGCTGATTCTGGTGAGGATCAGCCAATCATCATTGTCAGTCCTGCAAATGGAAAAGAACTTGGCATTTCTTCAGATGGTAAGACTAACAGCTTTTATGGCAGTGGCATCTATTTATGATCATTGACTTCTGGCAGTCAAACCATAATGTTTTGGTGAAAATACAGTTGTCCCCATACTTTTTCAGGGTTTGTAAGAAATCCCAGTCTCCTTAGCCCACTTACCCACAAAAAGAATAAACAAACTTTGCTGATACTCGGATGCAGTGAACTTATGCTATAGATGTTAAAACAGTTGCTTTAGACTAGTCTTGTGTGGTGAAAATTTATATATTTTCTACTATTGAACTAAATCAAATCCTTTTTCTCGCGTTTCTCTTTTTCTTATCAATATGCAGTTGTTAGAGTTCATCGAGCTCTGAAGAGAAGAGAAAAATCTTGGCAGCAGGGCCAGAAGATTAAAGTGCTAAAGGGGGCATGTGCGGGGTGTCATAAAACTAATGTTTATGCAACCATAGAGTACTTTTTGCTTGAAGGATTTGAAGGAGATGCTGGAGGTAAGCCTTTTGATTATCGTACATAAAGTAAGGCATTGGTTTTTCCTTTTTGTTTGGATATTTTGTGTAGAATAAATGGGTAAATGATTGATCAGAAGAAAAGTAGAACAGAATGGAATGAAATGATATTAAGCCCCTTTATGGAATCATGTTAAAAAGGATTTCATGTATTCATCAGATTCATCATGAACAACTGAACGGATTTTATATGTTTAACACTAAGCATGCAATAATTTTTAATCATGTAATCGCAGCTATGTATAAATAATGTTATACGAGAGTTGAATTTTCTTTTGATAAAAAATACTAGAGTTGAATTTGGTATCTCCTCTTCTTATTTACAGCTTATAAATTTTTGCAACCGAGTTTATGGTGTCAGGAAAATTGGCTTGATAGTAACTTCATTACCAAGGTTTAAACGCTAATCCCTATTTATAGGGAATACAAAACTCAACCCTAAGTAAGTAAATCAAGAACGAATAATACTAATAAATACAATTAATGGAGATCAAATCAACTCCTAATTTGTCTAGCCTAAAATAGGAAAACCAATAAATATAATTACAGACACAGATTTATTCCTGATTCATCAAGATTTATTCCTAAGTCATAGCCCCCCCCCCCCCCCCCCCCCCCCCCTCAAATTGATGCGGCTCTTCAAGGAGCATCAATTTGCTAACAATAAACTAATGACGCCGGAACAGCTTTTGTCAAAATATTTGCAGCTCAGAACAGTTGAGAAAGAGCGCCACTCAGAATCCAACAAGTAATTTGAGCATAAAGAACTCGTAAGAATCAAGAACATTGAGAATCACGAACACCAAGAAGCACACACCAAGAACCGGAGAGAACTAAGAACACCAAGAACTACCAAGAAAAAGAAAAACACCACGAACACCAAAAATACCATGAACAACAAGAACACCGAGAATCACGAACGCCAAGAACACTAAGAATACCACGAACGGTAAACACGAAGACTATGAGCAATTCACTCATAGGCTACATTCTCTCTTCGTTGTAGCAAACGGCCCGAGACTATGAGTTTTTTTTTTATTTAGCTCATAGGCTGCATTATCTCTTCGTTGCAGCAAACGAAGAACACGACTATGAGCATATAGCCCATAGGCTACTTTATCTCTTCGTTGCAGCAAACGGTACCAGGACAAGAGCGACCAATGGAGATGTCACTGAACGCACAACACGGTCGAAAAGAGGAACATGACGGCAGAAAGAAGAAACAAGAGAACTAGAGAGGTATAAATTGAGAACTGAACGTGGTGCTGCCGGCGGTCGATGCCGCCGCTGGCAGCGGTGGTGAAGCACGAAAACGAGGTCAGAATATGAGAAGTGGCTCTGATACCATGTCAGGAAAATTGGCTCGATAGTAACTTCATTACCAAAGATTAAACGCTAATCCCTATTTATAGGGAATACAAAACTTAACCCTAAGTAAGTAAATCAAGAACGAATAATACTAATAAATACAATTAATGGAGATCAAATCAACTCCTAATTTATCTAGCCTAAAATTGGAAAACCAATAAATATAATTGCAGACACAGATTTATTCCTGATTCATCAAGATTTATTCCTGAGTCACATATGGATGTTATAATTTCCTTAATACTAAAACATTATTACATCCAATATCTGTTATAAACTGTTGTCCAGCCATCCTGCTCCAAAAGTAAAATAGACAAATAAGGAGAAATTGGAATCCTTCATCTCTTTTAATGATGTAAATATGTAATTAGTTAATAGTTTGTTAGTAGTTAGCTGCATTCTTACATTGGAGTTTTTTTAAGCTTACGTCCATGGTGGTTAAGCATTTGTGAGCTTCTGCCATGGATTATTAAGCATTGAAGCTTGGTTTTTACTTCTGCCTATGCTAGGTGGTTCAATATGTTACTAGTTAGTTGTTAAAAAAGTTCAAAATCTAAGATGGTGTATAAAAACCTATCCTAGACCTTTTATTAGGTCATTCATCACATTATCCACGTACCAAGCCCAATTGTTGGGCGTGAGTGGATGGATGTCTTTGGGAATAATCTAAGTTTCATATTGACTAGAGATAATACCTAATAAGAGTCTACGATGGAGCACTTCTCACTTTATAAACATGGTTAAGTTAAACTCATTCTAAGATTGTATAGAGCTTATCTTGAATTTGTTATTGCCCCCCATACTATCCACACACCAACCCTAATAGTGTTGGGTCGTGAGTGCTGTCTAGGAAAAAACAAGTACTGCATTGACTGAAGACAGTGCCTACTTAGAGCTTAAAAAGGTTGGGCACTCCTCACCCTTTATGTCCGTTTGTGGTGTTTAATTAGACACAAATGTAAGATCTATTGCAAAAAAAGGAATAACTATGTTAATTGTTGATATGCTAATGTTGCCAAAAAGATTTTTGATAGCTTTGATAGGAAACTTAGTTAGAGCTGACCACTTTCAATATTTTTTGGTTGAGTTAGGTGCAAAAGCTAAAATCTATTGAAAATATAATAAGGGAATACCTTTGTGTATTGTTCTAGACGACCAACAGGTGGCAGAAGGACTTGAGCAGCGTCTGATTGATGGAGTTAGTTATTTGATAACTTTTGCCTTTAAGGCTTGTTCAGAAGAATGTGGTTGCAGAAACACCCAATAAGACTGACCACCTGATAATGATGGCAAGGCAACATGGCCCTTTAAAGGCCAACCTTTAGTCGGTCGGCTGTGCAAGGGCACTCACATACCCAACCATCCTCTAAAAAGGTCACACTAATGGTATTCTCTCAATACATATCCCTTATAGCCATAACAGCCCTGCTCGGAACATAGGGTACGTGTCATAATTCTATAGGGTAGAAGGACTACACAATGATCTGTATTAAGATTGTCCTAAACTCCTAATGGCTTTAGTCGGTTGACCTTTAGTCGGTCGGCCATGCAAGGGCACTCACATACCCAACCATCCTCTAAAAAGGTCACACTAATGGTATTCTCTCATTACATATCCCTTATAGCCATAACGGCACTGCTCGGAACATAGGTACGTGTCACAATTCTATAGGGTAGAAGGACTACACAATGATCTGTACTAAGATTGTCCTAATGGCTTGTCAATGCAAAGATTCTTTACGGATCGTAGCATTGTGAGGACAACTTAGGGACTATATAAAAACAAGTAGGTCATTTGGAGGAACTTTAGTAAGCAGAGGAATATTTTAGGATAATAAGAATGCAGAGAGAAAGGAAACTATGGTGGGCTAATGCGTTTGCATTGAGAGAAAAAGCCCTTGACTGGTGGATTCTTAAAAAAATTCAAACCAAGACTGGCCAGGAAATCCATAAACAGAGGCATAGTTAAAGATGTGAAGAGCAAAGAACACAATAAAGGGCAGGCAGAATCAAGGTTTAGTTTTAGAAAATGGAAGCCACCTCATGCAAGAAGATACAAAAGAAATTTCAAAGAATAAAAAATCTGCCGTGGAAATCAGTGCATTGATAGGATCCTGAATTTCTCATATCTCAATTGGAACAATAATGGAACAATAAACTGTATATTGATGGTAAAAAACGGAAATACAATGAAGTAACGATAATCTAGGCAATTCGAGAAGCCTAGGATCTCCTAAAGGCACTTATAGAGGCCTAATCTCTCCCATAGGAATAACTTCCCAAATTCATTCTTGCTTAATGATTCTAATCCCCTCACTCCTATTTATAACCTCCACTAACTGACCCACTTTCCCTCCAATTTGCCACATAAGCAAGTTGGTTACAACCAATTCCCTCCCTAAGCCATAATCCCCTACATCTCATATATTTAGTTTCCCTCCCTACATTACATTTATTTAAGATCGTATCATGCGTCCATCGGTGGTCGCAGGGTGAGGGAAGGCGTCAAAACAGAGATGTGGACGTTGAAAGGTGAATAGTTGGAATTTGGAAATAACTAGAAACAAGTGGGTCTTAAGCAAGTCGGACGGCCCACTGCCACCACTTGAATCATTAGATTTAGAGTCCCCAAATAAGATCAATTGGAAACCACTAACAGCGAAGAGATAGATTTCATCATCAATGCTCAACGCTATTTCATTGAGATACAGAAGCCGAAATTTTTTCGCTTCACAAGATTGAGAAGGAAACGTAATCGATGTGGTAGGAAAGATGATGGAAGCGATGATGGTATCATCGACAGCACTGCAAAAGCTTGGGGTACCGTCAAACACACGTTTTGAGTAAGATGGGTCAATAACTGAACTTTTGCCTACATACAAGCCGATCCTACCTCCACCGACAAAATTGCCAGACTCCCCTAGTGATGTGGTATGCGTGGGAGTGTCAGTGACAAAAATTAAAAGGAGACAAGTTCCTGCACCGTCAAACAAGGGGTTTGAGAAAGATGGGTCAATAACTGAACTTTTGCCTACATACAAGCTGATCCAACCTCCACTTACAAAATTGCCAGACTTGCGTAGTGGTGTGGTCACTGTGGTGTGTGTGTGGTGGGAGTGTCTGAGAGTTGTGGAAAAAATTAAACGGCAATGAGTTGCTGCACTGCCACATTTTTCTGTTTGGTTAATGCTCAATCGAGTTGTTATGTTTCCAACAATAGGACCCAGGTGGAAATTCTGTGGCTGGAAGATGCTATTGGGTTACAAGATATTTTACGAAAAAATTCTATGGCTAATTAGGAAGTCACTTGTTAATTCACCTTGAGGCTTAGGTGAAAGTTTAGGAGGTGAGTATCGTTAGACCTCTTATAAGAAATGTTTATAAAAGGAGGGGGGAGAAGAATTAATTCTGTTCGTAGAATTTAAGTATTTCTGTTTGCAGTATTTATAAATAGCAGTTTCTGTTTTAGGCAGTTATTGATGTGTAGTTGGTTATTTAGCTGTTAGAGTGTCATAATAAAAGGAGAAACTGTTTTCTTGAGCAGTTATCTTGTGGTTAGAGAGTGAATTGTGGTAAGGGTGAGCACAGGGAGTTAGGGTCTCTCGAATTCCCCTGGTTAGGTTACTGTTTGTAATCTTGTTCATGTGTGTGTAATTTGATTTGCTGTTTGTCAATAAAGAACTAGAAAATTGTTCCTCAATTGTTTTGTTTTGGGTCAGTTCTATCAGTTAGTTGATAATATTGTTGTGCGCGCAACAAGATTTTTAAATTAGCATTAGTGATTTAGCTTTGATCAGAAACTTAAAGCTGACTACTTTCAGCGTATTCTGTTAACAGGAGAAGCACGAATCATATGCAGGTTAGTAGTACATGATTTTGCATGTCTTCTCTAAAAATTGTTACTGTTCCAGACTTATCACTATGGTTTGTTTGATTTTAAAGGCCAATGGATATCCCAGAAGAAAATGGAAGTCTCCTTTCGGTCAATGATGAAAGTGCAACTTTGGAGATTCGCAGTTCACTATCTTTACCTATAAGCGTGATCGATACGGAAAAGGTTCTTTAATTATATATTGATTTTTTGTGTTTTATACAGATGAATAACTATGATTTCTGAGAAATATGTTACAGGTTGTAGCTGTTGAAAGCATAGAGTGGGATAATCAACTTAGTAAGCGACAACAGAAGTCTCCTGCTTCTATCCACTTGATGGGTCCAAATCATCATAAAGGACCGAATGTTGATAAGGTTAGTATTTTATTTAATTCCTTTTTGTTTCAATTTGTCTCACAAATTATGTCAACTTTAAATTGTGAGATTAGATACAGGTCTGGGTAAACTTTAGTTCAGAACCTTCATCATTTCATTCTTTTGTTTAGATGTAACACTTCTAAGTTGTGACTATAGAATAAAGTAAAATTTTAAACTTTAATTAAGTAAAAGATACTTCATGAGAAAAATTTGAATTTATATATTTTATTCAAGCAAAAACATTTGACTTGTGCATTCAATGTTACAAAAACAAAATATTTGTATTTCCTTTCTCTCGGTTCAAACGAAGTATAAAAATATCTTCTTTAACTGGTGACTTAATCAAATAATTTGTTAGGTTCAATGACTTTTCAATTAGTTTAGGATGTGTGCTCTCTTCATTTCAAAAACTTCGATTGACAGGTCACTCCTATTGAATGCGATAATCGACTGAGTAAGGGACAACAGAGATCTCCTACTTCTATTTCCTCACGGGGCCCAAACCATCATAAAGAACCAAATGTTGATCAGGTTTGTATTTTATCTCATTCCTTTTTATATATTTGCCTCTTGAATTATTTACAATCATTCTTAAAATAATTATGTTAGGTTCATAAACTTTTCAATTAGTTAAGGAGGTGTGCTCTCTTCATTTTAACAACTTCGATTGACAGGTCACTGCTACTGAACGGGATAATCGACTGAGTAAGGGACAACAGAGATCTCCTACATCTATTTCCTCACGGGGTCCAAACCTTCTTAAAGAATCGAATGTTGATCAGGTTTGTATTTTATCTCATTCCTTTTTATATATTTGCCTCTTGAATTATTTACACTTATTCTTAAAATAATTATGTTAGGTTTGTAAACTTTTCAATTAGTTTAGTAGGTGTGCTTTCTTCATTTCAAAAACTTCGATTGACAGGTCAGTGCCATTGAATGGGATAATCGGCTGAGAAAGGGACAACGGAGATCTCCTACTTCTATTTCCTCACGGGGTCCAAACCTTCATAAAGAACGAAAAGTTGATCAGGTTTGTATTTTATCTCATTCCTTTTTATATATTTGCCTCTTGAATTATTTACTATCATTCTTAAGATAATTATGTTAGGTTCCTAAACTTTTCAATTAGTTTAGGAGGTGTGCTCTCTTCATTTTAAAAACTTCTATTGACAGGTCACTGCTATTGAACGGGATAATCAACTGGGTAAGGGACAACAGAGATCTCCTAGTTCTAATTCCTCACGGGGTCCAAACCTTCTTAAAGAACCAAAAGTTGATCAGGTTTGTATTTTATCTCATTCCTTTTTATATATTTGCCTAATGAATTACTTACACTTATTCTTAAAATAATTATGTTAGGCTCATAAATTTTTCAATTAGTTTAGGTGGTGTCCTGTCTTCATTTTAAAAACTTCGATTGACAGGTAGCTCCTATTGAGTGGGCTAATCGACTAAGTAAGGGACAACGAAGATCTCCTACTTCTATTTCCTCACGGGGTCCAAACTTTCATAAAGAACCAAATGTTGATCAGGTTTGTATTTCATCCTTTTTATGTATTTGCCTCTGGAATTATTTACACTTTTTCTTAAAATAATTATGTTAGGTTCATAAACTTTTCGATTAGTTTAGGAGGATCTACGGCCGCCATGGACCTACTGGTCTACTGATACCATGTAAAAAATGCTGAGAGAATTAGAGAGAAGAGTGAAACTGTATTCTTGATTTTCATTCACTGAATGTAATTCTGTTACAAGTGGAGACTTTATACATGTGGTTATCCTACACCTAGCTGTGCTAAACATGCGCACTGCCTGTAACAAACTCTAGCTGACTCTAAGTCAGTTTTGACTAACTAGAAATACTTAGAGCTTTGGCATTCTAATTACTTGGTGACACAGCACCTGATAGCAACTAAATGTTAACCAAATAACACTTACACGTTCCTTTTTATATATTTGCCTCTTGAATTATTTACACTTATTCTTAAAATAATTATGTTAGATTCATCAACTTTTTAATTAGTTTAGGAGGTGTGCTCTCTACATTTTAAAAACTTTTCGATTGACAGCTTGCTGCTGTTGAATTGGATAATCAACTTAGTAAGGAACAACAGAGCTCTCCTACTATTTCCTCACAGGGTCCAAACCTTCAGGAAGAACCAAATGTTGATCAGGTTTGTATTTTATCTCATTCCTTTTTATATGTTTGCCTCTTGAATTATTGAGACTTTTTGAACACTGACCTGAGTTACACGTTCGGTTAAATTATACTTCAGAAACTTAATCACTTCAGGTTTGGTTAATTACACCTGTGATTATGATCATAGTATAACTGTTTTCATAAGCTTTTCCCAACCCTCATGCAAGTGCTTATGTTATAAGATAATTCCAAATAATCTCTTCCAAATTCCCCTTCGATGTGAGAACGCAAGAGCTGTACTAAAACATATTACTCTATAAGGATGGAGAAAAAATAAAAATGAAATTTCATTGCATCTGTAGATTTACTTCCGTGCATAATTCCTTCAAAATTCTTCGTAACTCTTATCATTTTGCAGCATGAAAATCTAATGGTAGTCTAATGTTAACAAGGATAATTATGTGTTACATTTCATATGCCACAACAGGAAACGACTGGTACATTTAATTCTTTAACTAATATGGCTTTAAGAATTCAGGGTAAAATTAATAAGAATTTGAAATATGAACTTTTTTTAGGACCCTTTCAAAAACATAGTGTACAGTCCCATCAATACGTGTTCCAGTAATTATTGTGACTCTTTGATTTAAAGCTTCTCGCTCGAATTATATCCAGAGCTATGTCTGACTGTAGAGATTATATATACGATTATCTATTTTATTTTAATTAATTTTGGCCTTGTAAATGATTTTTTTGCTTTATCATAATTAGTAGCGTTTGTCTGCAGATTCCAGTCAAATCACTGAATGTAAAATATGGTTGCCAACCTACATCCCCCGATAAGAGTATCATGCCCTTGCAGGACCAATCATCATTTAATCACGAAAATGATATTGTGATCCCCATCATAAATAATGATGACAAGGTATCCGACATGAATTCTACTTTGCTCTTTTTTGTTCTCAGATATAATTGGTTTAGACGTGAATAAGAAATGACATTTGTGTTTCATTGGGCCTCAAAATTCATGAAAACAATAAATTTGCCTCTCACGGAATGGAAAAAGCTTACTAAAACTTAGTTATGTGGTAGCACAAAATTGGATTCTCGTTGTCTAAAATGCCTTCTCATCATAGAGATTGTGAAGGACGAAACTCTGTTAGGTGATGGCACATGCGATTGCTTTTATTCATGTTGCAAAGCAGTTGATTTTGATTACAGCAAACTTTTTTTTCATGATATAGTAAGTTCATGACAATAAATTCTGATTTATAGTAAGTTCTGTACAGGAACTTGAGGCAGTTTGCAGACTTGCCGAGAAAATTAATGTACTAGAGAAACATCTTATTTTGGCCGGTGACAAAAAGGCCGAAATTGAGCAAGAGATATTTAAGCTGCGAGGTTCTCTCTCTCTCTCTCTCTAAGAAAAAAAGTTATTATTATTGTTCATTGAATGAAAATTTGCATTTAATAGATTCGGAAATTTGTATATTGTGAATCAGATTTTGATTGATTTGGAATGGAGCATGATGCTCTATTTATACAAGAAGAGCTGGCCATTCAAATTCTACATTAAGGCTGGCCTTTCTTATTCTATAAAATTAAAGCTGGCCTATCTTATTCTAAGTTAGTGCTGGCCACGCTGGTGGCGAAAAATGCTCTGAATACCATAATAGATTCAGAAATTTGTATCTTGTGAATCAGATTTTGATTGATTTGGAATGGAGCATGATGATCTATTTATACAAGAAGAGCTGGCCATTCAAATTCTACATTAAGGCTGGCTTTTCTTATTCTATAAAATTAAAGCTGGCCTTTCTTATTCTATGTTAGTGCTGGCCTTTCATATCCTAAGATACAACTTAAAATTAAGTCTAGGCTATTAATGTGAAATAGGAGTAGAACTCATCATATTCTCTATTAGCATTTGATGTCTTTCTGTTACCATATTCTACTTAAAAGTCGATTCAAATAAAGTATTGACATGGTTTGTGGTTTGTTTATATTTTAATTTCACAGATAAGCTTCAACATTATGGATTAGGTAGCATGGACTCTTTGCTCACCAAAG
Source organism: Astragalus glycyphyllos (assembly GCA_963573325.1). Taxonomy (NCBI): domain Eukaryota; kingdom Viridiplantae; phylum Streptophyta; class Magnoliopsida; order Fabales; family Fabaceae; genus Astragalus; species Astragalus glycyphyllos. The sequence continues at coordinate 90,136,191 of OY754309.1, read as the reverse complement.
AAGAAATAATGACAAAACTACAAAGCATGGAAAATACGGCTGCTTCTGTTTTGTGTAATCCTTCTACACAGGAAGAGCAACAGAACTCTTTCATGAAAGATATAGTTGGGGTCGTTGCCCTCCTTGGTTCGGTTCGGAGTCTTGAGCTGAGCAGGTGTGTCATGTTTTTCTTTTTTCTCTCCCTTCCTTCCCTGCCACTAAATAAAGAAAGAAATGTGGAATATTCTTTTATTTCAGCTTTATTGATAAAATATAAAATCCATGGTTTTAAATTTTGATTGCAGTTATAGCCTGTACTAATTGTGGCTGTTGCCACGTTGCCATTACAGCCTGTATTTAATTTCTGTTTGGCATGAATATAATCTTTGATGATCACTCACCTCCCAAATCCCACATCACCCCTATCATTTTTTCATTCACCATAAAATAATAATTTTAATTATATTTTGCTTCTCAACAAGTTATGTGAACTTTTTTACAGAATGTTAGCAGAGTATCTTGGTGAAGATAAAATGCTGGGTGTCATTATTAGATCTTTTGATACTGCAAGTTCTCTCGAGAGCTATAAACAAAATGGAGAAATTGATTGTATGTCTGCATTACATGCTGAAGCTGCTGCTCTAGGAAAAGCTATAAGCAACCGTTTCCATGTCATTTGCTTCGAAGACATAAGGTAACATGTCATCAGTCATGGTTATAATTTTCATTATCCTATGATTATTATTTTTAAATATTTTTTTAAAAAATTATAGGATACTGCCTTTCTAATATATACTGCAAAAGTGCTTCTTTAAAAGAGGATCTTTATGTATATGCATTCCATTTGACAGGCCTTACCATGGGGATTTGCAAGAAAATGACCCTCAGAGGAAGCTAGCATTGCCTGACCCGGAGTTACCGAATGGGAGGATTCCAGCAGGTTTTATGGGTTATGCAGTTAATATGGTCGACCTGGACATCAATTACCTGGAGATGAGGACGGCTTCACACCGTGGGCTTCGAGAGACAGTGCTGTTTAGCCTTTTCAAGAAGCTCCATGTTTATGAAACAAGAGCAAGTATGGTTGCTGCTCGTGCCTGTATAGTGGATGGTGCTGTATCGTTAGATGGTGGTATTATAAGAGAGAATGGAATTCTCTCTCTTGGTTACGGGTATATCTCTCTCTCTCTCTCTACTCACATGTGATATTGACTCTTAGTTTTGCATGGACATCTTCTGAACTTTGTACTCCCTTAAAATAATTTTTTATAGTTCTACCTTGGCCTTTGCCTTCGGGATAAAAGCTAATTATTTGCACACGAATGGACCAAATATCTCATAGATGTATGAATTTTCAGTTGGATATCTTAATTGCCTCTGTCAATGGAGCTATTTTCTCTGTTAGTGTATTATGGCCTGAAACCAATTAGAACAAGTGAAAAAACCAGAACACAACAAAACAGAACTAAACCAGATTTCTCAACTAAACAACAAAACAGAACTAAACCAGGAAAAACATTTAAACAGTAGCAATTAATAACAGAGAAGAGAACACAAATTTTATATGTTCAGTTATGGCCAGTAACTGCTCTAAATGAAATAACAGATTTCTCAGGTGTGTGGCACCTCTCATAACCATATCCACTTGTAATAGATTTTGAGACATTTCCAACAATTTGGTCGTTACCATTGCTTGATTCTAATAAGGTTATAATTTTGATGTAGATCTATTATGAATTCTGCCTTTTGATATCTGATTTTTTATATACAATATATACAGCAGTCTTTTCTTTAATTGTGTTTGATTAGTATTAGCATTATACTATGTATTTGGGTAGAAATATAACTCACCCAACTATTATGTTTTTTAGGAATCCTTCCGTATATTTTCCTTGTCTGAACATGATGGGTCTCTCTCCTGAAGCTAAGGAAATATTGGAAGAAAAAGAAGAAAGGAAGACAGAACTGAGGATGATTGAAGAAACTATCAGTGAAGTGATTAAACATCTTGAGAAGTATCGTAAGAAATTTGAGAAAAAAAAAGAGAGATATAATATGCTTATGGATAGAATTTCGGAGCATATGCCCGAAGTACTGGAATATAATCCTGAGACAGAGAAAGGTCAAATATGAGTGGTAGACTTATTGAATATAATAGTTACTAGTATACTACAATGTGTTAACTTATGATGTACAGTATTTCTTATTTCTTTTGATAACAAGCTTTTGATGTATTTCAGTGCAGGTTTGAGATCATTTCAGAGTATAGGGTCATGAATATGTTAAAGTCGGAGCTAACATACTTATGATGTATTTCACTCAATTATAGTTGTTAATGTTAATGCTTCTAATTGATTTTGTAGTGTCGTATCTATAGATCCTTAGTTTTAATAAGCATTTAATTTAATAAGGTTGAGAGGAAAATAACTGAGAATAGAGAACCGTAACAGCAAACACATCACTAGACACATGACAGCACTAGAATCTGTTGCTGCAGATTCGTCTGCAATGAATTAAAACACATGTAAAAGATAGTGCAAGGAAGAATTGACACCAAGAGTTTGTGGTTCAACCTTCAATGTAAAGACCTACATCTACGAGAAGAGGGATACATTCACTATATAGGAACGATCCAACGAGATCAAGTCTTTACGATAGAGCGAAGTTTGCTCCCGCAGCACCACTGCAAGTTGCAGCCCTTTATAGAATCTCCCCAAGCTCACACTACTTACAATATCAGAGTCTCACACCTATATATATACTTCCAAAGGCCTAAAACCTCTAAGAATATAACAAGTGTTGTTAATCCATACCAAAACACCATGCTGCAACACCAGGCTTCAATCACAAGCCAGCACAACAAACTGAAATAACTAACTTCGACACAATCTGTTATGGCCATAAAACAGAATGCTGGAATTAATCTCTTACAACTGAATAAGTAACTTAATGCTAACTGATTTTGAGACATACATGACTAATCAACATTGACACTAGAACTTATACCACGAGTGGTTCAATCAGGTAAGCTGTTAGAAAGCTTAATTACAAAAATTTTACAAATTCACTGATAAAACAATGGTTAAGAAGTAAAGAATATATTAAGAGTTTAATTGGTAAGCACTGTCGTTGTAAATTTTTTACACCAACGACCAATCAAGTTTCATGATATGTTTTTTTTTTGGATAAATGAAGTTTCATTAAAAGTTACCCATATCAAGTTTCATGAAATTGTTAACTTTTAAAGTTAGTTGGTTTGCGGTCAATCATTATTTATGACGTGTTTCTTTGTGATTAGATAATATCCTCATACGCCATCGATGTATATAAATTAAATCCATATATTCAAGAGTTACCAAAATATTCTGATATATGTGAAAATATTGTTGCAAATTAAAAATTCGTCATCTATCAATGTTGTGAAAGTTCCAAATCTGTTTGTACCAGGAACAAAAGCTTGGAATATACCATTGGTTGATGACATTTTCATACCAGAATTTGCCTCACAAATTTTATGCACTCCTTTATATGATTTTTTTTAATTCTGACTTGCTTCCTTGGTGGCCTGATCGAACTGGAAAATACACCGTAAAGAGTGCTTGTAATTGACTCATGCATAATATTCTAGATACCTCTTATTTACAGGTTGAAGGTAATTGAAATGCTCAAACTTGGCCAAAACACAGCTGCACTTATTTATTCATTACCCAAAAGCTGATGCATGTTGGAGGAAGTTAGGTATCCACCATAAGGTTGTTACTTCAATCACGTACAAGGTGCATGCAGATTTTGCAACAATTTTCTTTGGTGTTTTTGATACATTAGTTGGCTAGGTGTGTATTGAGTGGTGTATGACTGTATACAGCATGCGGATAACTCGAAACCAGCTGGTATCGGATGGTCTAAAACGTCGATATTGATGAGGGGGTGTTGGCAGAAACCTCCTATCGGTTGGGTAAAATGCAATGTAGATGCATGCATTTTTTTAAGGGACTACAATGTGGGTATTGGTATGTGTCTCTGCGATGACTTTAGAAAATTTATTGCTGCTAAAACTCTATGTAAGCATTGCTATCTAGTGTGTCGGAAAATGAGGATTAAAAGCTGTTATTGATGCTAAACTTGTAATGGATGATTTTACTGCATTGAAGTCCATAACTCATAATTTGGCTATCTTATTTTGAGTTGTAGGAACTTTTCTTTTTTCAATTCAAACTTTTACGTTGAGTTGTGTTATTATGAGTGCTATAAATTCGATATAGCACTCATAATTTCTAGTGTACTAAAGCCACAAAAGAGAAACTAAAAACCACGAGGAAAACAAATACTGCTTTCATCCGCCATAATGGAGAGGGCTGCTATCAAAGATTGTACAATCTTCTTTGATTGTGTCTAGGGTTTTTTCCGAATTAGGGGTGTTTTTTGTGCTTTCTCATTACTGCTTTCTATCTGTTTTCAGAATGTTGTGTTGTGTTATTAATGGTTCGCATCTACCGGGTTCCTGCGTTGACCCGGGTTGCAATCACCCATCTGGCCCATAGTGGCTTAGTTATTTCTGTTCTTGTTGGTCAAACATTGGGTTGTATGGTTTGGGCCTTGCCCACTTATCTATCGAATCATATAACTTTTGATCAAAAAAAAAAAGATTGTACAATCTTCTGTTAAGAAGTAGGCTAGTTTGCATCGTGGTAAATTTACCCAATCTCACTTGTATTCCTCAAAATTTGACACAACTATCTTACTAATTTAATACCAACATTAAACATACAAATAACGTTCGGCGGTGGATACCAGCTGTCCCACCCTTCGAGATGCCTTCAATCCAGCGAGGGGATTAGTCACTGCATTCGGCGGTGGATATCCTGGTCTCAACAAAAAAAAATCGTTAAACATACAAATAAACAAATATGAGGACTAATTTGTCTTTGAAAAAATATGGGTAACTTACTCAATCTCACTTATATTCACTCAAAATCCAACATATGTATCCTACTTATTTAATATCAACGCGATGTAAAGGCACAAATATATTTTAATTAGTTGATAGAAATAGTGGATGCAAAAAAATGTGGCTGATTTTGTTGGAGTCAAATTATGTTGGGTAAATTATCCACATTTATCTAAGGATAATTAAAATTTACCAAACACAAAATAGCAAATACGGATAAGAAGGATTAGTCTCTGCAGGCTCGAGGGATTAGTCTCTACAATTACGCGCAGAGGATACCTAGTTTATATCAAAATATGGATAAGAATGAATAGATGTGTTGCTATCCCAACAATAACCATATAGCTGCTATAAGTACCAAAATTAAACTCGGTAGAATGGATACAGGGATCAATATCAATTATATGGACCAAAATTAAACACCGTACATCTACCAAAAAATAATATACTTTCAAACTGGGACCAATATCCACAGGGACTAATATTCAACTTCTACCAAAATTAATATACAACCACCCATGGGTTTCAATAATTATCCTGTGAGGAAAGGATATTAATGCATACCTGCACCATGCATTATTCCTTGAGGCTATATTTTTTGGGTCTATATTTGTTTGTCTGCAGAAGGAGTGATAAACACCGCCCGTAAATTGACACGCATAAAATAGAGATCTCAGGTTCGAACCTAAGTAACAACAGAAAATGTCAAGTGTCGACTTTGTGAGTTATACTAGGTCTTACAAACTCCTTTCGTGCTATATATATATATATATATATATATATATATATATATATTTAATGAATTTTCTACCAGTAATTCTTCACGGAGATTGATGCTATATGTTGATTGGTATTTGCCTATTTGGAGAGGTGCAATCAAATGTGATATTTACTCCTACTGCTATGACACTGTATTATCGATTAGTCATGATTATTTGGATTTTATAGATATCATTTCTCAACTAATTAATGCTGTTAATTTACTTTTGAAAGCGATGGATGCATGAGGCTTTTAGATTTTACCTTCACATATGCTCAATGTGTATCATGTTGAAAATATAGTTGATTACTAGTACATGCAATATCTTTTTACACACATAGCAGCAATGGCTTCACCTATTACAAGATCCACTAGCTACCTATACAAATTTTAAATCTGCACTATATATACTTATAGAAACGCTAGGCCTTCTATCCTCAAAGTGCTGAGTTCAAATTCTCCTGGACAGATGTAAAATGACTATTAGTATCACTTTGATTAGCAAAAATTTTCAAAATGTCTTGCTGAGCCCACCAACATTTTTTTTCAATAATATCCTTATTAATTGGTATCTGAACGATTTTATATGAATTATTCATTCCACCTAACTTTACTTATACGTTTTTTTTAAGTCAAAATAAACTACCTTACTTTACAAATGAGTATGATAAATAGTTTTTTTAAAGAATTGTGTGTAATGGCATTTGTTGAGTGTCGGTATCCTACTTCCACACCCAAATTCTCAAATTGATTGGGCTGATGTGTGAGAAACTTATGGAACAACACTTCAAGTTTGGCCAAGACTTCGTACCACCCCCCTCTACTCGGTAGACTCTCTCTAACACTCTAAAACCTCAAAATACCCCCATTCAAAACATATTACCCTATCTCTTTCCTCTCACTCTCACACACACCCTCTCACTTTCCCTTTCCCTCTCACTTGCAAACAACCTCCGAACTCAACAACCCCCTCACTTTTTCCATCAAATTTTGTTTCTCTTCCATCAAAATCGTAGGACATCCGCCTACATTTGCTTTCATTATCATCCAGGTAACCTCCATGACCCTTCTTTGCGCATTTTTTTTGCGCATTCGCACAGTTCAGACGATCAGAGATCGAACCAGTTCGTTGGACTGTGCTTCGAACTGATGAAAAATTGTATGTTTTTGAACGGTTTGTTCGACCGTGCGCCGAACCTATTCGTTTGCACCGTGAACGAACCAGTTTGTTTGTTGTACGTCCGAACCAGTCTGTTGAAGAACAAAGTGTTAAAGTCATAATTTTTTTTTGAAAATGGATGAAGGATGTTTTGGATTGGTGAAGAGGGAATGTGTTTATTTTATAAAGGAAAAAAGGAAGTGTTTGAAGTGGACAATGTTGGTGAGATCTGATTGAAAAGTGGACAACGTTGGTGGGCTCTGATTGAATTTCTGATTAACAGACAGGTTCGGTGGCACCACGTCCAAACCTGTTCGACAGACCGTGCTCCGAACTCTCAAATTCATTAATGGCAATTTGGTCTTTTCACGCGTGTTGAGGGTGTCTACTGAGTAGTTAGAAGGGGGAAGGGGGGTTACGAAATATGGGCCTCAAGTTTACCTCAAAGTAAGAAGCCTTTATCACCTTGTTTTTCAAAATCCTTATTCTTGATCAAAATTCTAATTTGTATGGTTTGTCTATATTCTTTGTTTAGGTCTTTCCTTTCAACTTTCATTTACCTTTGGTTTGATCTCAACTTTTATCCACGATTCTAGACACCTCTCTCGAAGCAATTCCACACAAGTGCTAGGCTTATTTAATCCAAATAAATTTTAAATTGATATTTCACCCTATTAGAGCTTGATTCAGCCAAATCTATCTCACATATATTTGTAGATTTTTTCTTGGTTTTGAACACCACATTAACACCTCAATCGGACTATGGCCAAAATAATGGAGATGGTATCTGCTGCAATCCCCTAGTTGATTAGGCCATGTTTTCTAATCGGACTATGGCCATGTCTTTTAAGCTTTGTGTGTGTGTATATATATATATAGACACACACACGATCCAGCAAAGTCCTAATAAATTAGGCCATGTTTCCTAATCGATTAGAGCTTTGTTTTTAGCTCAGTTAATGACTCGGTACTTGATAAACTCCAAATCAGTAAGGATTAAAATATAAAAAAGAATGAAAGTTGATAAACTCCAAATCAGAAAGGATGAAAACTAATATTAATCAAAAACACATGTGATCTTTATTTAAAAGAAAACAATTCTACAAGATTTTGTAATTAATGACGTAATTAGAGTCGTTAATTTTATCTAATGATTATAATTAAATATTTTTATTTATATCATAATAAACAAGAGTTTTCACTGGATACACTCTTTTTTTGGTAAACCAATGTATCATCCATGGCGACGGTGGAGACTAATCCTTCGAGGTACGGATATTCATTTAAGGGGTTGACCTCTCCCAACAAATGTTTTTCCATGCGCATCGGTCAAGGATCGAACCCATGACCAAATGGTTAAGAGACCCAAGTATCTACCACTTGTGCCATATCATGTTGATCACCGGATACACTCTTTAACAATCAACGTTTCATTTGATTTTAGTTTCATTTAAGGGTGGTGGCTACAGTAATATTTTCTATTGTGTTTTCCATTAAGAGACATAAATTTGATTTCCTAATAATAAATAAAAGTCGTTTGATAATTAATGTTGGGTTGAACGACAAATATAAGAGGGGAAAGGAGACAGATGAAGGGAAGAGAGGGAGCGAAATGTAGAGTTATAATAAGGTGAAGAGAAATAATGATAGAAAATGCTACAAAACCTAGTGCACTATTGAGTAATACTCTTTAGGCTAAATTGTATTTTTTGTCCTTTATTTTTGGGGGTGCTTATAAGGTGAGGGAGTAAATCAAATCCCTCACCAATAAACCACGAAAATTAATCGTAAGATATTATGTAAAATACTATGAGTGATTAAGATTGAGTCAACTAGTATTAAATCTCAATCGTTAATGAATTTTTATACTACATCTTAGAGTCATATCTAATGGTTCACTGGTGAGGGATTTGATTTGCTTCCTCTCCCTAGAAGCACTCTTATTTTGTACCAAAGTTTTAGATTGGCGCTTTATCTTTTTTTCCCGCTTTTGTCCTTTATGTTTCAAATCTGTGTTAAAGTGGTCCTTTATATTTGATATGTTTTAGTTTGATCCTTCAATTGGTATGATATGTTTCAGTTTGGTCCTTCAATTAAAATGTGTTAGTACATTATTAATAGATAAGATCATACTAATCTTACATAAATTCATAAAAACACAAGTTATTAAAATGAAAAAAAATTAAGAAACAAGAGCTAATTCGAGATAGCACTCATAATTTCTAGTGTACTAAAGCCACAAAAGAGAAACTAAAAACCACGAGGAAAACAAATACTGCTATCAAAGATTGTACAATCTTCTGTTAATACCACACACCAATTGAGCTTGTGGGTGAAACTTGGATGTAGGTTCTGAATATATATTTATACAATACCATCCATGCATTAGTAATTCAAAATTTCAATTACATCATAAACAAAGGTTGAGGCTTAGGCTGTCTTAAAAAATTAGGTAAATTTACCCAATCTCACTTGCATTCCTCAAAATTTGACACAAGTATCTTACTAATTTAATACCAACGTGATGTAAACATACAAATAAACAAATATGAGGACTAATTTGTCTTTGAAAAAATATGGGTAACTTACTCAATCTCACTTATATTCACTCAAAATCCAACATATGTATTCTACTAATTTAATATCAATGCGATGTAAACGCACAAATATATTTTAATTAATTGATAGAAATAGTGGATGCAAAAAAAAAATGTGGCTGATTTTATTGGTGTCAAATTATATTGGGAAAAATTATCCACATTTATCTAAGGATAACTAAAATTTTCCATACACAAAATAGCAAATACGGTCTATACCTATATATAAAGGGGATTCATTTTGTAACTGATTTTTTGGTGTCAGATTTGTCTGACCAAAATGCCCTTATAACTACCCAATAACACTATTTCACTAAATTATTATTTATTATTTATATATTATTTATCTATTACTTCTATAACCACCCACTAACACAAATACATGAAAGACGGGCCGAAGTATGGATAAGAAGGATTAGTCTCTGCAGGCTCGAGGGATTAGTCTCTACAGTTGCGCGCAGAGGATACCCACACTACAACAGAAAAAGGCATCAGGGGCGCTTTTTTTTATCCATTGGGGGCGCTTTCGGGCGCCCCTAAATCTGGCGCTCCTGTTGCCAAACACTCTACAGGAGCGCGCAAGAAGCGCCCCTAAATGTTAGGCAACAAGAGCGCTTGTAGGAAGCGCCCTTGATGGTCTTAGCGCAACTAACAATCAGGGACGCTTTCTGTTAGAAGCGCCCCTGTTGGTCTCGACCAACAGGAGCGCTTTTTGAAAGTGCCCCTGATTGTCAAGTACTCTAAGAACAACAGGGGCGCTTGCAGAAAACGCCCCTGATTCTCTGTTTTTTTTTTCAAATATTTTTTTCGTGATTCTGGTATATCCAATATTTGGCAGCACTTCCCTACTCTCATTTTCATCAACCAACAACAACCTATATTTACCAAATTTCAAATCAACTGACCAATTGCAAATCAAATTTCAAACTAACCAATTGAAAATCAAATTCCAACTAACAAACCTATAAATCCATCTAATATATATATATATATATATATATATCAACAAAGTACCAACAAAAATTACATAAATCATTAATCAAATTCTGAATGTCAACATAGACAACAAAAATGATATGACATCCAATACAAGCTAACCAAAATTACTTGAATTTCGATTTTCATTAATCAAACAAGCAACATGACGACACCACTCTTCTTTGATCTCAGTAAGTTGGTCATCAGAAAATGGAGCTCCAACCGCGTGTTCTGGAAAATACTGTTAAAATAAAATAAAAAACTTAGAACTAAGTGGTTAAATGCTAGATATGGAAATACTTATCAAAAAACAAACTATAAAAAATTAAAATTACATACATTTTGGGGAATTTCCATTTGATTGTAAGTGATTGTGTCCTTCATAAACTTCATAACATAATATCCGCAATCATCATTGTTGGGTTGTCTCGGACACTACAAATCAAAATAACAATTAATTATTAAAATGCGAGTAAAATTTACATGGATAAGAATATTGATTATAAACTTACCTTTATTACTATCCATTTTGTTTTATTGTTCCCACCTCTAGTCCTGACCTCATTCGATGCCCAATAAGTTGCTACACAACTGAAACATCATACATATAACTATATTAATTAATCGATATATATATATATATATATATATATATATATATAATTTATATGATGAAATATGAGATGTATCTAAATACACACCTTTCAAACATTACTATAATGACCGTGACACGAATCCAAATAGAAAATTCTATTTCTCCTAGGATCAACTACCAACAATATCCAATGCATCCTACAAAAAAATTGGATAACCAAATAAATAACACATGTTTCAAAAACACGTTTTATATATATATATATATATATATATATATATATATATATATATATATATATATATATATATATGTATATAGATTAAATTTCTTACCCTAAGTTGATGGGTGCCAAAAACAAGCAATCACAGATGCTTTCACGTGCCAAAGCCAAGCGACTATTGATATATGCTTTTACCGCTTCCTTGTTTTCTTTAACCGCTCCCTTCAATTCCCTAACTTTTTCTTTTGACATGTCTTTATCAATGCGGACGTTGCGTAGAAAAGTACGTTGGGGGCACAAGAATATAAATCTTTTTGTTTGTTCCATGGTGCTCATAATCTCATGGTACAATCCCAGCATACTGTGGTGGAGGATGGCTTCTGATAGTATAATCCCAGCATACCGTGGTGGAGGATGGCTTCTGATGTTCCCATCTTCATCTTTCACCCACTTGGTTAGAGTTGATCTGAATTTTCTGTGCGCCTTTCCAGCTTTCATAAGACAATAGTCTTTTCGAGAGTCATCCACATCAAAGTATTTCAGTTTACATTCAACAAAATGATTATAAATATACTTACATATTTAATTATAAAATAACTGAATAGTCAAAAATAAGACTCATACCTGTATCATATGTCATAGCTCATCTTTATGCTTCTTGATGGAGGCATCTTTTTTACTATTCCAACTGCTGATTGTAATTGGTATATCCTGCCTTGCTCTGACACCAATGAAGATTCTCAACTGTTTACCATTGCCACCAATCGAAACAGATGTGAACCAATGACACCAATGAACGCGAAACAGATGTGAACTCGATTGAACCAGAACAAAAACTAGATGTGAACTAGAACCAGAATGATCTCCAGCGTACGCGAACCAAATACGAACTCGAAGCTCCGACAACTCAAACAACAACGAAACCAAAACCACAATGCGTGAGGAGTTACCAGAACAACTACTCAAACCTGAAGAACAACGCGAACACAACACCAAAACAGTTTAAGTACTAATGTAATATAGGAAGATGCATACACGATTGGCAGTACAAATAAACCCTTCCTATTTAAACAACAATTCAAAACATAAGAAAATGAGTGGTCCTTACAATGCTTAATTAGCTTAAGGATAACCTGTTCAACCAAAAAACACCAGAATGGTGTGATATTATCTTCATCATACAAAAACTAGTTGATCTTTTCCTTGCAATTTGGGGACTTGCCTTAAATACTATACAAACTTACTTGACATGGCCCAATATTTACCAGTAAAGAGGTACACATACAGATATACATACAAAATGACACCTGCTTAAGTCTTGTAATTTCCAAAATGGAACATGATGAAAACAAGAGTCCATAAACAAGTGAAGTTAGAAAGCAACAAGAGAATACCTGGAGATTGAAAACAAACATTCCTAACCTATTTGTTCATTGCTCAAAGGGGAATTGCATTTTGTTTATTGAATATTTATTTTAGATATAAGTACAAAAACATTTAATGATATGGTCTAACTATGAAAGCTTGATAGGAGGTTGCTACAAGCATCAAGCATGCAATATGGCTATAGTGTTAGATATAGAAACCTGATTGAGCAGATTACTTATTTGATTTCCTCCTTTCTGCAAAATCTCAAGACAAATTAAATCCCTTCTATTCTAACTTAAGCTGCCAGTGATGAATTGAAGATATTGGGAAACCAGTAAGTTCTTAGCTCAAAAAACTAAAGCATTTTTCATGAAACTCACTACAACATGAATTTTCTAGGTGGCAAGGGAATGGACAAACTGAATGTGAAAAGTAATTTATGCAAACCATCCAAACTAACTTCAGAATTTACCATCAACTTTGTTTCTGAGAGAGAAACTCTGTCAGCAAAACCACATACAGGGACTGACTCTGTCAGCAAACACCTGATAATTTTCTCAATAAAAGCATTCAAAATCATCCTTCTCTTCCATTCCCTTCCCTTCACTTCCAAACATAATTTCAACCACTCCACTAGACCATGAACTCAAAATACTCAATCATTTCTGTTCAAAAATTCAGTCAACGCCACTAACAAAGAACAAGTACAGTCAACATTAACAAAATCCAACAAAAAAAATGATTTACCTAACGTCGATACCAATAAGCTTTGGAGCTAAAAACTCATTAATATTCCTCACAGCATTAAGAACAGCAGTAACATAAAGAAATTGATTACTACAATTACTCTCTAACACTATCCTAACCTAACTTGAGCAATAAAAAATGAAATATCATAAATTTCCAAAATGCAAAACCAACCTTAAAGAGGAACGTGGGGGATAATGAGGGAGGGAGCTGATCTTGAAGGAAAATCCTTGATTTGATTTGTGGGTGAGCCCTAACTTCGTTTTTGGGAGTAGAAAACAAACAAGAGATTTTCTAGAATGAGGGAGAGTGAGATTCTTGATTTTGGAAGAGAAAACAAACGAGATTTGAGGGTTTAGGGTTTCTTTCTCATTTTTGAGAGAGCTTGAGAAAGGGAAAGAGGGAAAGAGGCGCTAGTGTGGTAAGCAACGGTAAAGAAAAAAAATTAAAAGAAAACTAGGAATTGGGGGCGTTACTGTGGAAAGCGCTCCTAAAGGTGGCTCCGTGTTTTAGGAATTGGGGGCGCTCGTGTGTAAAGCGCCCCTGATTGTGGTTCCGTTTTCACCTTCAGGAGCGCTTTTTAAAAAGCGCCCCTAATGGCCATCCGTGTTTTTGAGCATTAGGGGCGCTTTTTAAAAAGCGCATCTGAAGGCCATCTGTATCTTGACAATAAGGGGCGCTTTTTATAAAAACGCCTCTGAAGGCCCTCCGTGTTTTGGAATAAGGGGTGCTTTATAACAATGCGCCCCTAAAGGGTGCGTCCTTTTTTAACAATTCTGTTGTAGTACCAGTTTATATCAAAATACGGATAAGAATGAATAGATGTGTTGCTATCCCAACAATAACCATAGCTGCTATAAGTACCAAAAGTAAACTCGGTAGAATGGATACAGGGATCAATATCAATTATATGGACCAAAATTAAACACCGTACATCTACCAAAAAATAATATACTTTCAAACTGGGACCAATATCCACAGGGACTAATATTCAAATTGCATGGGTCCAATATTCAACTTCTACCAAATTAATATACAACCACCCATGGGTTTCAATAATTATCCTGTGAGGAAAGGATATTAATGCATACCTGCACCATGCATTATTTCTTGATGCTATATTTTTTGGGTCTATATTTGTTTGTTTACACAGACGGAGTGATAAACACCGCCCGTAAATTAACACGCGTAAAATGGAGATCTCAGGTTCGAACCTAAGTAACAACAGAAAATATCCAGCTTAAAAGTGTAGACTTTGTGAGTGTTACTAGGTCTTACGTACTCCTTTGGTGCTATATAGTATAACTACATTTTAAATGAATTTTCTATCAGTAATTCTTCACGGAGATGGATGCTCTATGTTGATTGGTATTTGCCTATTTGGAGAGGTGCAATCAAATGTGATATTTACTCCTACTGCTATGACATTGTAATGAATGTGTATCGATCAGACATGATTATTTGGATTTTATAGATATCATTTCTCAACTAATTAATGCTGTTAATTTACTTTTGAAAGCGATGGATGCATGAGGCTTTCAGATTTTACCTTCACATATGCTCAATGTGTATCATGTTGAAAATATACTAGTACATGCAATATCTTTTTACACACATAGCAGCAATGGCTTCACCTATTACAAAATCCACTAGCTACCTATACAAATTTTAAATCTGCACTATATATACTTATAGAAACGCTTAGTATTCTATCCTCAAAGTGCTCACTTCAAATCCCCCTGAGACAGATGTAAAAATTGTCATTAGTGCCACTTTGATTAACAAAAAATTTCAAAATGTCTTGCTGAGCCCACCAACATTTTTTTCAATAATATCCTTATTAATTGGTATCTGAACGGTTTTATATGAATTATTCATTCCACCTAACTTTACTTAAAACACATTGCAAATATTAAGTCTTTCTAGTTACCCCCTGCTGTTAACTTTCTGTTAAAAAATCTGATGTGACAAACTGAGATGACGTCAGCATTAACGTCACTGCCACGTGTCATCATATTATTGGAGCTTTGTGCCACGTGACACTGACACGCCACGTCATCCATGGGTCAAATGCAAGTTGTTCGATGGTATTAATTAATTTGCATCAACCATGGGTCAAATGCAAGTTTTTTGCTTGAATTTATTTTTAGTAACACACTATCCATCACATTGCCAAGCCAATGCCACGTGGCAGCCATCCATTGGTTGCTGACGTGGCACATGTCAGTGCCACATAGGAATAATGATGTGGGTAATGATGTGACGTGTCAGTGCCACGTGGCATAAAGGTCCAATAAAAATGATGACACGTGGCAGTGACATCAATGCTGACGTCATCTCAGTTTGCCACATCAGATTTTTTAACAGAAAGTTAACAGCAAGGGGTAACTAGAAAGACTTAATATTTGCAATGTGTTTTTTAAATAAAAAAAAATTGCATGGGATAAATGGAAAATGAGGATATTTGTAGGGGGTAACATATATTTAAGCCTCAAAATAAACTACCTTACTTTACAAATGAGTATGATAAAAAGTTTTTTTTAAGAATTGTGTGTAATGGCATTTGTTGAGTGTCGGTATCCTACTTCCCCACCCAAATTCTCAAACTGATTGGGCTGATGTGGGAGAAACTTATGGAACAACACTTCAAGTTTGGCCAAGACTTCGTACCACCCACTTCTATTCGGTAGACACCCCCTAACACTCTAAAACTCCAAAATATCCCCCATCCAAAACATACTACCCTATCTCTTTCCTCCCACTCTCACACACACACCCCCTCATTTTCCTTTTCCCTCTCACAACAACCTCCGAACTCAACAACCCCCTCACTTTTTCCATCAATTTTTGTTTCTCTTCTATCAAAATCATAGGACATCCGCCCACATTTACTTCTATTATCATCCAGATAACATCCATGACCCTTCTTTGTGCGTTTTTTTTGCGCATTCGCACGGTTCGGATGATCAGAGATCGAACCAGTTCATTGGACCGTGCTCCAAACTAATGAAAAATTGTCTGTTTTTGAACAGTTTGTTCGACCGTGCGCCGAACCTATTCGTTTGCACCATGAACGAACCAGTTCGTTTGCTATACGTCCGAACCAGTCTGTTGAAGAATGAAGTGTTAAACTCATAATTTTTTTTTGAAAATGGATGAAGGATGTTTTGGATTGGTGAAGAGGGAATATGTTTATTTTATAAAAAAAAAGGAAGTGTTTGAAGTGGACAACGTTGGTCGGATTTGATTGAAAAGTGGAAAAGTGGACAACGTTGGTGGGCTCTGATTGAATTTCTGATTAACAGACAGGTTTCGTGGCACCACGTCGGAACCTGTTCTACAGAGCGTGCTCCGAACTCCCAAATTAATTGATGGCAATTTGGTCTTTTCACACGTGTTAGGGGTATCTACTGAATGACTAGGAGGTTGTACTAAGTATGAGCCTCAAGTTTACCTCAAAGGAAGAAGCCTTTATCACCTTGTTTTTCAAAATCCATAATCTTGATCAAAATTCTAATTTGTATGGTTTGTCTATATTCTTTGTTTAGGTCTTTCCTTTCAACTTTCATTTAGCTTTGGTTTGATCACCTCTCTCGAAGCAATTCCACACACACAAGTGCTAAGCTTATTTAATCCAAATAAATTTTAAATTGATATTTCACCCTATTAGAGCTTGATTCAGCCAAATCTATCTCACATATATTTGTAGATTTTCTTGGTTTTTGAACACCACATTAACACCTCAATCGGACTATGGCCATGTTTTTTAAGCTTTATATATATATATACACACGATCGAGCAAAGTCCTAATAAATTAGGCCACGTTTCGAGTATGACTTATGTTACTAAACTTATTGTTTAGTAACTATTACTAAATGGGTAGAATTGTAATATACCCCATTCAATATAAATTCCTAAAATCATGCATTCATCAATTGAACACATTAAATGCCTAAAATCATGGAATTCAATTTTTTTTTTTCAAATTAAAAACTGGCAAAAATATTTTTAATCATGGAATTCAATTTTCTGAAATAAAAACGAATTCATCTCTCTTTCGTTCCTACTTAAGAATATCTCGTTTCATTTTTATCAAAAAAAATCTGGGTTTTTTTTCCACGCGAAAAAAAATCATTCATTAACCACAGATTGTACCACAATGGTTAGATGTCACTAACCACAAATGTGCATCGCAATGGTTAGTGTAATTGGTTCCTATAGTTGGTCGTTATACTAACCATATAATTATAGAACATTGGTTGTTTGAGCTCTAACTACCTAATTATAGAACTTTGATTATTAATATATAATGGGCAACGGGTCGTTATAGAGTTTAATAACCACAAAAGTGAACAACAATGGTTAGTTCATTTTGTACATATGAGTATCTCTCACAAAACACATTGGAATCTCATCGATACCAAACACATTGGAATCTCAACAATGGTTAGTTCATTTTGTCTAACCATGAAGTCACATAACTTAAGCTAGTTTACTACTAGCCACAAAATTAAACAAAAACCACAACGTTAGTACAAAACATTGGTTAGTTTTGTCTAACCACCAAGTCACAAAACATTGGTTAGTTTGTCTAACCATGAAGTCACGTAATTTCGGCTAGTTTACTACTAGCCACAGATGTGCAGGGTTGTGGTTAGAGTGTCACTAACCATAAACATGTCGACTACTAGCCACGAAGTCACATAACTTCGGTTAGTTTACTACTAGCCACAAAATTAAACAATTTTGGTTAGTTGGCTCTAGCCACGTAATTAGAGACCTTCGGTTATTCATATAAAATAGGAAATTGGTCGTTAAACTTGTACCTAAAAAACATGACAATAAAACTAACACTAACAACATAATTACAAAACAATGGTTACCTGATCTCTAACCACCTAATTATAGAACTTTGGTTATTCACAAATAATAGGACAAAGAAAGAAGAAACGTGTAAGAAATTGAAAGAAGAAAAAAGTGTAAGAAAAAAGTGAACAAAGAAAGAAGAAGGAAGAAAAAAAAAGTAACGTGAGAAGAAAGAAGAAAGAAGAAAGATGAAAAAAGAAAAAAAATTAATGAGAAATTGAAACAGCCCCAAAAAAATAGGAATTAATTAAATGCAATTAAATTTAATTAATACCAAAAACATTGGAGAATACAATAATGCCCTTATTCAATAATAACCATTGAATGGAATTTCATTAAAAGATTGAGCATCCAATGACTATTATTGATTTAGTAATAGTTACTAAGAAAACACTTAGTAACATAAGCCTTAGCCCCACGTTTCCTAATCGATTAGAGCTTTGTTTTTAGCTTAGATAATGACTCGGTACTTGATAAACTCCAAATCAGAAAAGGATGGGATCGAACCCATGACCAAATGGTTAATGGACTCAAGTATCTACCACTTGTTGGATAGGTTACCCACTAAACTGTTATTACAGCAGAGAGGTGTAATTGATTTGCAAAACAGGCCTTGCTGCATTTTCTGCAGCAATCATGATGAAGATTCGGTCCATTTATTTTTTAATTGTGGAGTTTCCGACCAGCTATGGAAAGGTATATGGGAATGGATGGGTATTCAGGGAATGGATTTTAATGGCACATGGGATCATCTAATCAAGCATGGAATGAAATTTGGAGGGAAGAAGAACAAGAGAATACGATTCATAGTATGGGTAGCAGCAATATGGGTGATTTGGATTAACCGAAATAGAGTTGTCTTTAGAGGGGGAGTACCAAATGTATCTCAAATGTTAAGCCATGTAAAAGGATTATCTTGGGGGTGGATAGTTAATAGGTTGGGAAGTCAATTGTCAATAGAATTTGATGAATGGAACAACAACCCATCCTCTTGCTTGATACCATTACAATAGCTTGTAAATGGGTTGTGGCACCCCTAGTGCCCCCTTAATAAAAAAATTTGGATTATAAAAAAAAAGTATCTACCACTTGTGCAACATCATGTTGGTCACCAGATACACTCTTTAACAATCAACGTTTCATTTGATTTCAGTTTCATTTAAGGGTGGTGGCTACTATTATATTTTCTATTATGTTTTCCATTAAGAGACATAAATTTGATTTCCTAATAATAAATAAAAGTCGTTTGATAATTAATGTTGGGTTGAACGACAAATATAAGAGGGGAAAGGAGACAGATGAAGGGAAGAGAGGAAGCGAAATGTAAAGTTATAACAAGGTGAAGAGAAATAATGATAGAAAATGCTACAAAACCTAGTGCACTATTGAGTAAGACTCTTTAGGCTAAATTGTATTTTTTGTCCTTTATTTTTGGGGGTGCTTATAAGGTGAGGGAGTAAATCAAATCCCTCACCAATAAACCACGAAAATTAATCTTAGGATATTGTGTAAAATGCTATGAGTGATTAGGATTGAGTCAACTAGTATTAAATCTCAATCGTTGATGAATTTTTATACTACATCTTAGAGTCATATCTAATGGTTCACTGGTGAGGGATTTGATTTGCTCCCTCTCCCTAGAAGCACTCTTATTTTTTACCAAAGTTTTAGATTGGTGCTTTATCTTTTTTTCCCGCTTTGGTCCTTTATGTTTCAAATCTTTGTTAAAGTGGTCTTTTATATTTGATATGTTTTAGTTTGGTCCTTCAATTGGTATGATATGTTTCAGTTTGGTCCTTCAATTAGTGTAACCAAAAAACAATGTTTCAATTTGGTCCTCCAAAACAAAAACACTAAAGGCCCAAACTGAAACATATTATTCCAATCGAAGGACCGAACTGAAACATATCGTTCCAACTGAAGGACCAAATTGAAACATATCAAACATAAATGGCTGAACATAACAGCATCTTCGAAACGTATGTCAAGCTCGGATGCAAGTTTATCCCATCCTCTCTAGTTGGCCACAACCACTCATTTTTGATGTATACTCAATCTCCCATATTACTCTATTAGATTTTCTCATCAAAAGGGGATTTGTAAGACAGTGTCCCCAGTCATTGACAAACTCAGTAGGTTATTTCTGCACCTTCAAATTCCTACTAAAAGGCATTTAATTCTCATTGCTCATTGCCTATAAACTTTAAAAAGCATGTGATTCCCAAATATATTTTAAACACTAAAAACGAATGTTATATCACATAGCTTTTACGTGAATGATACTTATAAAAAACACAAATTTATGCCTGATTGTTGATTTAGGTTAATTTAAAAGGAACCTGGGTTTGCACCAACAAATGTACTTTCTATGTAATAACAAGAGTGGTAGAATTAAAAAGAGAAAAAGAAGATAAAATAATGGTGGTTATTATTTACCGATAACGAGTAGATGGAGTCTTTTGTATTGAAAGTGATTTTAAGCAGTATGAGGCGATTACTGAAACTAACCTCACTGGAGAAACTACAAGAATGGCGGCGAAATATTGTAGAAAGTAGGATTGATGTAGAAACTAAAGTTGTAATACGATCAGAACACTGATGATGGAACCCTAAATTTGTAAAACCATCTCTCAGAATTGCAGAAGGAGAAATTTAATCCTTTTTTACCACTTCTTATTATAGGGATGCAAATAGTGATGGAACCCTATTTTGGTAAATGATCTATCCCATCGAAAGGAAAGATAAGGCTTTAGCCACTTTGTAATTTGCTTTGGTTTGTGTAATTGGGTTCTTTTATCCGATTGTATTGAGATTAATCTACTGTGTTTCCTTAACTAAAATAGGTTACATGTCTTTTCTATGGAGAAAGCTAATTATTAGGTAATTTATATTTTATATTTTGAGGTGGTTAAAAAATGCATTACTTATTAATAGACATGCAACCTTTTTTTCGGTGAATAAAAATGCAATCTATATACAAAGTTGTATTAATCTATACACACATGGGTTCAACTCCCGCTGCCGATGTGAGGACCTCTTTGGTGGGTGATCTGTAAGTATCTTTGTAAGCTCTCAAAGAGCCTTGAACCTGCCCTGACCCTGGTGAGCCCCCGTAGCCCAACTCACCTAAACTTTATGTAACCAAAAAAATCTATATGCGGAAGTGTAATACCAGCTTATATATGTGTTGAAAATGTAATTGCCCATCATTATTAATAGCAATTACATAGTACTCATTAAACACCAACGGCTATATGCATAAAATCAACGTTATGAAAGTTCAAAAAAAAAAAATCAACGTTATGGTATTGATGAATAGTCATTAAGGTTATAAAGCAAAAGAAATCAAACTTACACATTAAAATCAAAACCTTATAGTATTAATATAATAGATTTTGTAACTTCCACACACTTGAATGTCATTGTTCCAACAAAATATATATATATATATATCACACACACCCCAATAACACAATATTTTTTATATAGGCATTAATCATTATTCAATAAGCACCTATTTTTTATACTTTATATTTTATAAGCAGAAAAAAATTATACCATTAACTTTCGGTTATCATATACTTTGGTATGCTTTGGACGCTTCAATGAAAGACTAACATCTACTCGTGTTTAGGATCAAATTTCGTATTAGCCAACACCAAGTTTGTACACTGCGGTAGTCAAACCCGAGAGAACCAGGCCGACCCCCCGTGTCTCATGGTAGATTAATCCACTTGCCCACAATAGTGTTGGTTGCACATGTTACATATACTAGTGTGTGTATATAAATATATATATCTATCTATTTATCTACTCTAATCTAATAAAATCATATGCTAGCACTTTTACATTTTTAGACATCTTAAAATTTTGACATTTGTCACAATTTAGGGGCAAAATCGTCAATTACCTACTAAAAGACAAAAAAAAACAGCTTTTTCTGCAAAAAGCGCTGTTGTTTCTGCAAAAAGTAAAAAGTGTTGTTGTTTCTACATAAAAGCGCTGTTGTTCCTGCAAAAATGCTATTGGTTTCTGCAAAAAATGCTGCTGTTTAAAAACATTTTTTTAAAACTTTTGGTTATCATAAAAGCGCTTTAAAACATTTTTTTAAAACTTTTCTGTTTGTTTAAAATCTGTTTTTATTTTATTATTTTAAAAAAACTGTTTTTAAAAAATATTAAAACAAAATTTTCATTTTTACTAAAAATAAATTAGCCACTATTTTTATAATTTACTCAAACTACTAAAATTAGTTTTTTTTTTCAAAAAAATTAATTCATTAAATTCACATCAACTCAATAACTAAATAATCTAAAATTTACTATTTAAAAAATATTTTTTTATGTTTTTTTAAAAACTGTTTTTCAAAACTTTTCTGTTTTTATTTTATTATTTTAAAAAAACAGTTTTTTCTAAAAAAAAAAAACTTTTTTCATACTTTTTTTTCCAATTTTTTTTGAGTTCTTTTGTCAAAAATCATTAAAACATAATTTTCATTTTTGACTAAAAAAAATTAGAAACTATGTTTATAATCTACTTAAACTACTAAAATTAATCATTTCTTTTGACAACGGTAAAATTAATCATTTTAGCAATTATCCATTGTAAAAAAAAGGACGTATCTTTAACAAAAGTTTAAAAATTAATTTTTTCAAAAAGTTAATTCATTAAATTAACATTAACTCAATAGTTAAACAATCTAAAATTTACTATTTACAATATCTCCATTAATATCACTGAATTTTACCACTGAGAATTGTAAAAAAAAACTTTAATGCCTACCAAAAATTACAAAGTAACTTTTTATAATTAAATGAATATGTTTAAGTTATATAAAAAAATAAGTCATAATACGTGGCAATAGGAGCGACAACGAAATTAATTAAACGAATATGATTTAATTAATATTAAATCATATAGAAAAATATGAGTTAAAATATAGCAACAAGAGTAACAACGAGAGACTGACAATGGGAGTTGCAACGGGAGCGACAACGATAGAGGCAACGAGAGAGGTAAGGAGAGCGCCAGCGGGAGTGCCAACAGGAGAGCCAACGAGGATGCATATTTTACCTCTAATGAATATCTTTCAAATTACTATTATGACTTCATAGCAATACACCGACTATACAGTACCACGACGCACGGGTAAAATACTAGTGTGTGTATATATATATATATATATTAAACTTAAGGATGTAAGTATAGGAAAGCTTGTCGGGAGATAAGCTATGTAATCTTACTCTTTTAGGCGAACCGTCCCCTATAATCTGACAGAGGAGTCAGTATGGGAGCAGTAACCTAGGAGTATGGTATCCCATTGGATACGTCCATCAATGGATATTCCCTATATTTACACCAAGAGTTTCAAATAGCTCGTACTTCTTTGGGTTTTTGGATAAAAACTAGCAATGTTATTTAATGTTTTCGGCTATGGTCCATTAAGCCTCTTGTGTCTGAGGGTATGAATTAGACCGTCTATTTAGCCTTGAAAATCTTATTAAATAACAAAGCTACATCTTTGGTTTGGGAGTTTACTCCTTTTATCCCTGTTTGGTTGATAGTTCAAATGGTCCTCCGTTTACAAAGATGACAAAAGAAGTATAAAAAGATATCTATTTTATTAGATGTTACGTTTAACATGTTTATCATTAAGCTTAGTTCTCTGAACTAGCTGATCCACAACACTTTTAGCTTATTTTTTCTTATGGAAATTGGTGATTATAATCATCAAAATAATCAAGTAAAAAATGAAGAATTAATTGAATTCCCCAATAATCTAGACCAACTTAATAAATGGACTATTCCTTCTGTTCCCTCAAACCAAATATATAAATTTGGTATGTTTGACTTTAGAGCAAGGTATGCTATTAAACAGCTAGAACAAACAGTTCAGATAGCTGAAAATAACCAAATAATAAGACTTCTTAATAAAAAGGACTTAAGTTTTTCTAAAGACTATAATTTCGTACATATTGGACTAATCCAAATAGCCCTTAAACCCTTGACTTTGCTTGGATTAAATTCAAGTATTATGGCCTATGTCCGTGATGGCAGATGCAATAATTTCAAACAATCCTTAGCTGCCCTAATTGAGACGAGTTTATGTCATGGACCTGTTTATTTCGAAGTAGCTCCAAATTTGAGCTTATCCTTATCTGATAAGAATATATCAGAAGCACTTCAGCTTAATATTCATACAAATGGGTATGACTATAAGCAAGGTAGTGAAGTCATAGCAATATGCTATAGAGTCTACTATAAAGTTTTAAATACGCTTAACCCAAAGGCTAAGCAAATCACTTTTCCAGGGACAACAACTTTGGTGCAAACAAATTTGCTCACATCAAATGTTGCGACCAATAGGTTAATCAAATGGGAAGAAATTGACTTTCCAGAAACATGGGCACTTCCTCAGGAAGTAAATCCCAGACCAATCCTTAATAAGGAAATAGACCAAATAACTCAGAACACTGAGGGTGACATAGAAATCAGATTTAATCCTAATAGGATTACTAAAATCCCAAGGTCCTTATCATCCAGACACTCTGTGAGTGAATTCTATTCTACTCCAAGTGTATTAAGTAGACCTTCTATGTCCCAAACTAATGAAGAAATTGAGACAGTAGAAAATATTAGAATTAGTAAAAATGATATTCCTCATGGTGTTTATAACACAGGAAGTAGGCAATCACCTACCCAGTCAGATATGAGCTTCCATATTGATGGACTTTAGTCCAGGAAGTGATCTGAGACAACTCATCAATGATGAGTTCATGACAGAAAGATATACCAGTTTTAGGAAATGGTATTTTAAATATTTCTCTGTTCCCGAATTGGATATGATAAAAAACGATTTTTATGATCATTTAACAATGACACAAAGTTATATGCCTTTTGTTAAATGGTTTCTAACCTATTTCATAAACAGATTAATTTCTGAAATAAATGTTTTACAAGAAATAGTCTTCGAAACAACAAAAGGAGAGAAAATCTCTTCTGCTTTCCCTCCTAAGAAAAATAACATTATTTTAGGAGAAAGTGTTGAAGCAAGTGCTTTTATTAGTCTTCAAAAAATAGAACGAGACCAGGTTACTTTGAAAGAATTAAATTCTATTATTAGGTCTCAAAATTATACAAATATGTTTCTGGTTTGCATGGGAGATCAATTTAAACTTCTTGAAGAAAAAATTTCTTCTTTAGAAAATCTTTTTGAAAATCATATTTATCAACAAAAAACTATTTTAAAAGATTTTTCCCCTGTTCCTATTATTAAGGAAGAACCTATGGTTCAACCCCCGATTAAAATTGAAGGTTTTAAAATTGAGGATAGTAAAAATGATTTTATAAAAAATTTAGAAGAAAAGCTTAAAAACATAAGTTTAAATGTTCTCTCTGAGGAACTTTTGTCAGAAGCTTCTGATGAAGAGATAGATAAACTAGCAAAGATGTTTGCTAATCAGGATATTAATAAGTCCAATCAGAATGGAGAAATTAATCCCATCTATACTCAGCGCCAAGTTGAGAAATATTATTATAAAAGACCTTCTCCTCAAGACCTTTTATATGAGGAAAATGATTCCTACCAAAACTCATATTCTGGGAAACAAATCTATGAATGGAACATAGATGGCTTAAATGATAAGCAAATTATTGATTTAATACATAAAATGATTATGTATTCCACAGTTTGTAAACAGCATGGAAACTCTGATAGTTCCATTGCTTCGTTTATAGCAACTGGCTTCATAGGCCAGTTAAGAGGGTGGTGGGATCATTATCTCACGGAAGTCCAGAAAAGAGAAATATTAGCCCATAAGAAAGAAGTCAAAAGAGAAGATGGTGCTACTGCAAGCACTGGGGAAGAAGACGCAGTTTATACCCTGTGTCTCTCTATCCTTAAAAATTTTGTAGGAACCAACGTTCCCATAGCAGAGAAACTAACTTCTCTTTTACAAAATCTCAGATGTCCCTCTTTAACCCATTTTAGATGGTATAAGGACACATTTTTATCCAGGGTCTTCCAACTAACAAAACCCAATGATATTCATTGGAAGGCAAAATTCATAGATGGTCTTCCTCATCTTTTTGCAGAAAAAGTTAGGCAAACCCTAAGAAGCCAGAATGATGGTATTAATATCAATTATGATATTTTAACTTATGGGCAAATAATAAGCTGCTGTATTAACGAAGGATTAGCCTTATGCAATGACATAAAGCTAAGAAACCAATTAAAAAAGCAAAAGCTAACAGAAAAACACCAGTTAGGTGAATTCTGTGAGCAATTTGCTTTTGACTTGGGTAAATTACCCGAGGACAAAAAGAAGGATAAAAGAATATCTCTAAACAAGAAGACAAACAATTTTTATAAAAGTAAAAAGAGAGATTTTAGAAAAAAGAAAATCTTTTCAGAAAAAGCTAGAGATAAGATCAAGCCTTTCCAGAAGAGAGGAAAGAGATTGGCCAAAAGACTTGATATTACTTGTCACAAATGTGGCAAAATAGGCCACTATGCCAATCAGTGCTGGACTAAAAAGGCATTAAATAATATTCAGGATGAACAATTACGTTCACAATTAGAGAAGGTCTTATTGGTCAATTCTGAATCAGAATTAGATACAGATGTAGAATCTACAGATGAAGATTTGGATATGATTCAAACATCCACTGAATCATCATCAGGAGACAACAATGATTGTCAATGCAATGAGATAAATTATTGAAAATCCATCGTAGACATGAATGGATTAAATGTCCTCACCAAGGAACAAGATGAAGCCTTAGAGGCCTTAGATTCCTTTGGAAATGGAAACATAAAAAGAAGAATGATAGAAATTCTTATGAAAGAACATTCCAGAAAAGATACTCCTCTAATTATAGAGGCACCTTACCAAATTAGTGAAGTCCTTAATAGATTCCATGAGTCTAATATTAAGGAAAAACCAATTTCTGTTAATGATCTTCATAGAGAAATTAACATTTTGAAAAATGAAATTTCTCAAATTAGAAAAGAAAATATCCTTTTAAATGAAAGAGTTTCTGTGTTGGAAAACCCAGATAAACCAGAATCTTCTTCAAAAGAATACCTTTCTATTTTAAATAAAATTACTTCGCAAAAATGGTTTGTGAGAATCACTTTAATTATTGACAGAAATTTTGTCCTAGAAAACGAAGTGGCACTAGTAGATAGTGGTGCTGATTTAAATTGCATTCAAGAGGGAATTATCCCTACTAAGTATTTTTCAAAAACCACTCAATCACTCACCCAGGCTGGAGGTGATAGATTGAAAATTAATTTCAAGCTACCAAATGCTTACATTTGTAACCAAGGAATATGCATTCCTACTTCTTTTATTTTAGTCAAGAATCTAACCCATAGAGTCATATTGGGTACTCCTTTTCTCCACCAGATTATGCCTATCATTAATATTGACCAAAAGGGCATAACAACTATTTTAGAAAATAGAAAAATTATTTTCGAATTTATTTCAGATCCTCATACTAAGATGATCAATGAAGTTAAAGAACTTTTAACAAATAAAGAAAAACAACTATGTTTTCTTAAGGAAGAAATCAATATTATTAGTATTAATAGCCAGCTTAATAAAGCTGATATAAAAACCCAAATAAAGATTTTAGAAAATCAGTTCATAGCTGAGGTTTGCAGTGATTTTCCAAATGCCTTTTGGAATAGAAAGAAACATATAGTTTCTTTACCTTACATGGATGACTTCAATGAAAGTCAGATACCTACAAAGGCTAGGCCAGCCCAAATGAATCAAGAATATCTTGATTTGTGCAAAAAGGAGATAAATTCTCTAATAGAGAAAAATCTCATAAGACCTTCAAAGTCATCTTGGAGCTGCACTGCTTTTTACGTTAATAAGCATGCAGAACGGGAAAGAGGGGTTCCCAGGCTAGTTATTAATTATAAACCCCTTAATAAGGTGTTAAGATGGATTAGGTATCTGATTCCAAATAAAAAAGATTTATTAGATAGGTTAAATGAAGCCTTAGTCTTTTCAAAATTTGATATGAAATCTGGGTATTGGCAGATTCAGATAAATGAATCTGACAAATATAAGACTGCATTTACAGTCCCGTTTGGACATTATGAATGGAACGTAATGCCTTTTGGGCTTAAAAATGCCCCATCAAAATTCCAAAACATTCTGAATGATATATTTAATCCTTATACGGATTATATGATTGTTTATATTGATGACGTTTTAGTTTTTTCAAAAACTATAGAACAGCATTTCAAACATCTTAAAAATTTTAAGAGTATTGTTAGGAATAATGGTTTAGTCTTATCTGCTTCAAAAATGAAGCTTTTTCAGACAAAGGTAAGATTTCTAGGTCATGAAATTGACCAAGGAAAAATTATTCCTATTAATAGGAGTATTGAATTTGCCTCTAAATTTCCTGATGAAATCCTAGAGAAAAAACAATTACAGAGATTCTTAGGAAGCCTGAATTATATCTCAGACTATTACAAAAATCTAGCCCAAGATACGGCCCTTTTGTATAATAGACTTAGGAAAAATGCTAGTCCTTGGACTGAAGCCCATACCAAAGCAGTCCAGTATATTAAGCATAGGGTTAGGAGCCTTCCTTGCCTAAATTTGGCCAACCCAGAGTTTTTAAAGACTGTGGAAACAGATGCCTCAAATATAGGATATGGAGGCATTCTTAAACAAGTTGACCCAAGTACTTCGAAGGAAGTATTAGTCAGATTTACATCAGGAAAATGGAATCCTACCCAAATGAAATATTCTACTGTTAAGAAAGAAATGCTTTCAATTATCAAATGCATTTCCAAATTTCAAGATGATTTGTTAAATCAAAAATTTCTTTTAAGAATTGATTGCAGTTCTGCCAAACAGATAATTGAAAAGGATGTCAAGAATTTGGTTTCCAAACAAATCTTTGCCAACTGGCAAGCTCAATTATCAGTGTTTGATTTCAATATAGAATATATCAAAGGAGAAAATAATTCTCTTGCTGATTTTTTGACTCGTGAATTCTTGCAGGGAACATGACAAGCCCCTATAGGGGTAGAGGCAGAGGCCCAGGTGGTCTGGGCAGAAGAGGAGGTAGGAGTAGCAATCTGCTACCTTACCATCAAGAACCAAATGTCCCCCTCTTAGGAGATTGGACAACAGTCTACCCTAATAGGGAAAGAAGAATGCAGGTATTACCTGCTCCTCAGAAAAAAGAAGAAAATGCTTCTTCCTCAGGAACTAAATCCAGTTCTTATGCCGAAGCTATGGCTAACCCATCTCAAGAACAAGCTCAAGAATACTTTGAGAACCCTATCACTGAGGACATCATGTATATTGATGATGAAGACCTCAGTATAACCAAAGACCCATGGTCAATCAAGACAAGGTATCTAGAAGCTAGAGGATACCCAGGTCTTTACGGGAAACCTAGACCCCACTTAGAAATTCTACTACTGGTTACTGAATCAGTAACTATAACTCACCATCATCAGAACAACAACCCTCAAAGTTTTATAAACTTTAGCAAATGCCACATTAACAAAATTCTCCTTCCAAGAGAATGGGGATTAAATCCAAATGGAGAAAAAGCAATCAAAATTGCTGAAAATTCTTATGCATATTTCAATTACTGGGATTATATCCAAGCTTTTACAAAAGCTTTTTATTATCAAAACCCGAAAAACAAGCATTCTTGGTTTTTCAGCATTAACCCAGATATTATCACAAAAACTATACCAAATTGGTTTTACAATTGGTGGCAAAAATTTGGTCCATCTTTGGAGATACTGCCAGAAAAACTTATGAATTTATACAATTCATGGTGTGATAATAATCCTTTAATTGCTAATATAGCTTCAAATAAACTTATTATAGGACAATGCCCTTGCCTTTTCTTCATCAAATTCCAGATACCTTGGATTTGGAGATGGTCAATAACCATTGACAAGGACAAGTACAATATCCCCTTATTAAGAAGAAACTTCTTCTACAAATGGTGGATTCGTATGGACCCAAAAGATTTAAAAAGTTTAATTCAAAAAATTAAATCTTCTATCAATGAGGATAGAAATAGTGGTCTTCAAAATGTAAATCTTAAAGATTTATCCATGGCCAATTTAAAACATTATTTCCAAAAGAAATACCCTCAAGAATCAGAAGAGGAAGTCATGGTCAGAACTCTCGACCACATGAAAGCACAATTTTTCAACACATTCCCTGTTAAAGATATGTCAACATCCTCACAAGGATCAGTGGAACCCAGTGAAATGGATTGCTTAGCGGGAGAATCCCAAGAAGATGAAGCTTACCCAGAAGACTATTGGGACTCAATGATTCAAAATATGACTCAGCATATTAAAGGAAAGGGACAAAAATAATTGTGTAAGGCATCTGTTAATGATGTCCCCCAGTATGTAATATTTTTCTTTTATCTGTTGTCGTTTTCTCTTCTGATGTGACAATGGGGCCCCCAAAGTGTACCCGGCATCATTAAAGAAATTCTGTCGTCTTGTTTAACCGGCTACCTGAATGAACAGTAGCCTTTTCACCGGCTTAAATAGTAAGCCTTAGTTTTTCTTTATAAGGCACCCTCCTTCATTTGTTGAGGGCACGCTGAAAAACTCTCTCCCTCCCTCCCTCCCTCCCTCTCTCTCTCTCTCTCTCTCTCTCTCTCTCTCTCTCTCCTTCTCAGTAGTCCCCCTAGTAATCAGTCTCACACCTTTGTAAGATATCCTCTGCTTTATAATAAATTCTGGAGTTTGGAGTTCCTCCTTCTTCTCTGGTTTTTTAAGGTAATTCTTTATGTGCTTTCATAGCTAATTAAGTGTTGTGGTAGGCTTGTTCCTATGAACTGACCCCACAGATAAACATGTTGTTCTTTCCGCTGTAAACATGGTATCAAAGCCATTTTAAA
The DNA here is from genome assembly GCA_963573325.1 of Astragalus glycyphyllos. NCBI lineage: Eukaryota > Viridiplantae > Streptophyta > Magnoliopsida > Fabales > Fabaceae > Astragalus > Astragalus glycyphyllos. Next base: position 90,105,052 of record OY754309.1, on the reverse strand, counting down.
CTTAAGGATGTAAGTATAGGAAAGCTTGTCGGGAGATAAGCTATGTAATCTTACTCTTTTAGGCGAACCGTCCCCTATAATCTGACAGAGGAGTCAGTATATATATATATATATATATACACACACATTCTATGTTTCCTGTCAAAAGATATATTTACTATATTTATTTACATTAAAGCTATTACTTAATTTCTTAATATGTCTTAATTTATTTAGAAATTATTAGATAAGAATATAATTAATTATAATAAGTAAATTATCTTATTTTATATTTTTAAAACAGAAAGTATATAAGAATAAAATTTTTTCTTCCAAAGTAAAACTTAGAAAGTAATGAAAGAGTATTCCCTACTTTTGTACCAAAAGTATAAATAAGAACAAATTTTTTCTTCGAAAGTAAAACATAGAAAGTAATGAAAGAGTATTCCCTACTTTTGTACCCAAAAAAAAAAGAGCGTTCCCTACTTTCCTTTTTAAGTATATATATATATATATATATATATATATATTAGCTGAAAATAATATTAATTACTTACATTCTTTTTTTCTTCTCATAAAAGCAATACTATTAATTTGTGAGGAGTAAAAGAAATAAAAAAAATGGAAAAATTGAATGAGAAAATAAAGATAAAAACCCTTTAATAATTAGTTAATTACACATTTGTGTAAATTTGGCAGATGGTTTTCTATATGAAGAATACCCACTTTCTTTTTATTGTGCTATTTGTTTGCGGTATCTATTGATTTTGTTAGTATCTTATTTGTGTTGTGGTAAGTTAAATATCAGCTATAACATTATTTTTTATCTGGTAAAAGTTAACAAGATACCTTGTACCCAAAAAAAAAAGTTAACAAGATACCATAAAGAAACATTAAAAAGATGGGGACAAGATAGAGAAAAAAATTAAAATTATTGCTTCTCCGAGAAAGTGAGATAATGAGTCAAAATAAACTTGGTTTTTTTGGTATCATTGAAAAGCAGTGGAAAGGAAAGGAAAGGAAAGAAAACACATTTTCCAACAATTTGTCCTTTGTTTGGTGGAGGTAAAAAGTGGGGAGGAAGGAAAAAAATGATATGAGACCCACAAAAATGTTTTCTCTCCAATTTGAGAAGAAAATGTGAATAAGACAAGTTTGTTTTTTTTTTTTTTTTATCTTTTTCCAATTTTACCCAAAACTTTTATAGTTTATTTCTATTTCTAATTAAGAGGTATTTTTGTAATCTTAAATTTTACTACATTCTTTTCTTTTCATTTTCTTCAACTTTTCACCTCTACCAAACAACCCAAAAATCATTTCACTTTCTACTTATTTTCCCTTCTTTTCTTTTCTTCTACTTTTCTTTCTTGATCCAAACATAGGCTTAAGAGTAATTTTGAAAAAGTACAAAACTGTTAACAAATTTAATATCATTAATTAAATTAACCAACTTTGTCGGTGAGAATGAATTAGTTAAAAACTTCCTAATCAAAATTCGAGGAAATATTTCTCTATTCAATATTCATTTTTCTTTTGGTATACTATTATTCAATATTCATTGATAAAAGAAGATTAAATGAAATAATTATATATTTTTGATGAACAAATAAAAATATTACTTAGTCCTCATATAAATAATATAAGAATTGCTTCAAAAAAAATAATATAAGAATATATTCAAAGAAGATTTAATGAAAAAATTAAATACTTTTTTTGACTTAATAAATAAAAACATTAATTAATTTTTAATTTTTTATACTAGGCAACAATACTTAATTGGAAAAAAAACCTTAATAGGAAATAGTTATTATATTTTGATTGGAAACATTAATAAAATGCGCAATTCTTGTCGTAACTGTTGCATGTCCATTTCTCAGTACAATCCACTTTTGCAAGCTTTGTCGTGTCGTAGATATCCAAAAGACACAAAACCAAACCAAACATTCTCTCTCCTCTCTCTCTCTCTCTCAGTACTACACACTGTGTCCCCCCACACACTCTTCTAGTCCACTCTCTCTCTCTTCACCGCATTAAAACACTCTTCTGTGCATGGCCCAACCCTTCTTTCAATGCCACCACAAATCTTTCTCTTTCTTCTATTCACTTTTCCATATGATTGAAAGTGGTAGCTGAGAATATTGGGGTATTGAGTTTCACCTAAAGTTTCATTCTTTTCTCATTTGGGTGTCTTAATGGATGAAAATGGTGAGGATTTTAAACAGTGTAGTAGAAGGGCTTCAAAAGGGTGGAGATGTAAAGAAAGGGCTTTGAGTGGAAGAGCTCTATGTCAGAGACATTACTTGTATGATCTTGAGAGAAGTAAGAAGCGAAAAGAAAGTGGTGGTAGCAAAGGGAGAAAAAGAAAAGCTGAAGATAATTCACAAAATGGGCATGCGATTGTTGATGGAGTTGTTGATCATGGAGTTAATAAAGGGTTGTTTACTGGTGGTGGGGAATTTCCTGGTTTTTTTGGTCAAACTGAAGTCAACGGTGGGGTGAATATTGATTTTGGTTCTCAAAGTTTCAACCTTTGGCATCAAGGAGAGGATCAACAAGTTCAATTGGGAGGGTTTGGACAAGGGTTTGGGAATATGGGTCAGGTTTTGGGTCAAGGGGTTGGATTTCAAGGTGGGTATGGTGAATATATGAATAGAGTTGGTGGTTTTGGTCAACCATCATGGATCAATGAAAGTGTCTTTGGAAATGCTGGTGGGGTTTCTAATGTTGCTGGTAAAGATAATCGTGGTGGAAGTGGGGTTTGTGGAAATGATTTTCTAGGTCTTTCTTCTGAAGGAATTGAGGGTTTGATTGGTGAAGCTGGTTTTGGGGGTTCATATGATAGGAGCTTTCAATCTCTTCTTTCTCAAGGTAAGGAAGATTCTATTTTAATTGGTGGTGGCACAGGTTTTCAAGGGTTGAGTAGTGAAACTGCATTTGATTTTAGAGGTGAGTTTGGTGGGGGTTTGGGAAATCTTGGTCAGTGTAGTAAATTTGGAAGTCAAAATGTTGGTAGTATTATGGGAAATCTAGGTCAGTGGGGTAAATTTGAAAGTCAAAATGTTGGTAATATGGGAAATATAGGTCAGTGGGGTAAATTTGAAAGTCAAAATGTTGGTAATATGGGAAATATAGGTCAATGTGGTAAATTTGAAGGTGAGAATGTTGGTAATGAGGGAAATGTAGGTCAATGTGGTAAATTTGAAGGTGAAAATGTTGGTAGTGTAGAGGTGCCTGAGTCAAGTAACAAGATGGAAGCTCATGGTGTGGAAAAGGGAGCTGAAGTGTTAATAAGCGGCGGAGTTTCCACCAACGAAGAGGTAACAGGTGAAGTCTCAAGGCCAATCGTTAAGAAAGGCCGGCCTAATTCGAAGAATAAGCAGCTTGAGACAGGCTTGGATGAAGAAAGTGTTGGTGGAAGTGATAATGCAGGAACAGTTGGGATGAGCGGTGGTTTAGTAACTGAAAGATCTGTGTTTTCTGGTGAGGAAGCTAAGGCTGGTGGTGATGAAGGTGCAGGCTTGGGCGAGATTGCAAGGCCAGAGAAGCGTGGTCGATCAGAAGGTTCAAAATGTAACGAGGAGAATGTTGTGGAGGTTAATGATGAAGTTGCTGCTGGTGGTGCCGGTGAGGTAAGAATTAAGAGGCGTGGTAGACCAAAGGGTTCAAAAAAGAAGCAGAAGAATGTAGTGGAGGGTAGTAATGAAGTTTCTGATGCTGCCGAGATTGCAAGAGTTGAGAGACGTGGTAGCCTAAGGGGTTCAAAAACGAACTCGGAGAATATATTAGAGGCTAATGATGAAGTTGCTGGTGCTGGTGAAATGAAACAGAAGAATATCGTAGAGGCTAGTGATGAAGTTGTTGGTTCTGGTGAGATTGCAAGAGTCAAGAGGCGTGGTAGACCAAGGGGTTCAAAAACGAAACCCGAGACTACAGTGGAGGCTAATGATGAAGTTGCTGGTGCCGGTGAAATGAAGCAGAAGAATACTGCAGAGGCTAGTGATGAAGTTGTTGGTTCTGGTGAGATTGCAAGAGTCGAGAGGCGTGGTAGATCAAGGGGTTCAAAAACGAAACCCAAGACTACAGTGGAGGCTAATGATGAAGTTGCTGGTGCCGGTGAAATGAAGCAGAAGAATACTGCAGAGGCTAGTGATGAAGTTGTTGGTTCTGGTGAGATTGCAAGAGTCGAGAGGCGTGGTAGACCAAGGGGTTCAAAAACGAATCAGGAGAATATAGTGGAGGCTAGTGATGAAGTTGCTGACGCTGGTGAAATGAAACAGAAGAATATAGAGGAGGCTAGTGATGAAGTTGCTGTTGCTGGTGAGATTGCTAGAGTTGAGAGGCCTGGTAGACCAAAGGGTTCAAAAACGAATCAGGAGAATATAGTGGAGGCTAATGATGAAGTTGCTGATGAAGGTGAAATAAAACAGAAGAATATAGAGGAGGCGAGTGATGAAGTTGCTGATGAAGGTGAAATAAAACAGAAGAATATAGAGGAGGCGAGTGATGAAGTTGCTGTTGCTGGTGAGCTTGCCAGAGTTGAGAGGCGTGGTAGACCAACGGGCTCAACAAAGAAACAGAAGAATGCAGTGGAGGTTAGTGATGAAGCTGCTGGTGCTGGTGAGATTGCAAAACCTGAGAGGCATGATAGACCAAAAGTAATTATTGCAAGACGTAAGAAGATGGGTAGACCAAAGGGTTCAAAGAATAAGCCGAAGAGAACAGTGGAGGTTGGGAATGAAGTTTCTGGTGCTGGTGAATTTGCAAGACCTAAGAAGATTGGTAGACCAAAGGGTTCAAAAAATAAACCAAAGAATAAAGTGGAGGTTAGTAATGAAGTTTCTGATGCTGAAATTGCAGGACCTAAGAAGCGTTTTAGACCAAAGGTAATTGCAGGACTTAAGAAGTTTGGTCGACCAAGGGGTTCAAAAAATAAACCAAAGAATACAGTGGAGGTTAGTAATGAAGTTCCTTGTGCTGAAATTGCAGTACCTAAGAAGCGTGGTAGGCCGAAGATAATTGCAGGACTTACAAAGCTTGGTATGCCAAAAGTTTCAAAATATAAAAAGAAGAACATTGTGAAAGTTAGTAACGAAGCGTCTGGTGCTGATGACAACCAGATTGCGAAACCGAAGAAGCTTGGTCGGCCAAAGGGTTCAACAAAGAAAAGAACGACCGACAAATGTGCTTCTGATAATGGAGGAGCTGGCGAGATAGCAGGACAAGGTTCCGAAAACAAAACGCCAAGCATTCCATGTCAAAAAGGTTTAGATGAATTTGCTAGTCTAACTAATAAGCTTGGTCCATCAAGGTGTACAAGAAATAAATTGAAGAGTTTCTCAAGTGATATTCATCTTGAAGAGGATGGCGGAATCACAAGTGTTTTGCCAAGTGGTTCAAAGAGTACTACTATATTGGCTCCTTTGTGTGAGCAAGAAAAAGGGATGCCTTCTGAAGCTGCAGAACATATTGAAACCGTAATTACCGGGCCAATAAATAAATTGAAGAGAATGTCAAGTGATATTCATCTTGAAGAGGTTGGTGGAATCACGAGTGTTTTGCCAAGTGGTTCAAAGAGTACTACTATATTGGCTCCTTTGTGTGAGCAAGAAAAAGGGATGCCTTCCAAAGCTGCAGAACATATTGAAACCGTAATTACCGGGCCAATAAATAAATTGAAGAGAATGTCAAGTGATATTCGTCTTGAAGAGGATGGTGGAATCACAAGTGTTTTGCCAAGTGGTTCAAAGAGTCCTACTATATTGACTCCTTTGTGTGAGCAAGAAAAAGGGATGCCTTCTGAAGCTGCAGAACATATTGAAACCGTAATTACCACGACAATACTTAAGCATGGTCGACCTAAGGGATCCAGGAACAAGAAGAGAAAATTAGCAGGTCAGGAGATTACCAGTGAAGTTATGTTTGCTGATAAAGGAAGTGATATAATTAGTGATCCTCCTGGTTTTGAAAATTACAAGGCCACTGAAGTTATGTTTGCTGATAAAGGAAGTGACATAATTCATGATCCTCCTGGTTTCGAAAATTACAAGGCCACTGAAGTTATGTTTGCTGATAAAGGAAGGGATATGATTAACGAGCCTCCTGGTTTCGAAAGTTACAAGGCCACTGATGTTGGTAGAAGGAGTCAGGAAACACCTATTGAAACCATGGGTCAAGATGAGGTTCAAAATGATAATAACTTTGTTAAACCAAAGCTTGGTCGACCAAAGGGATCTAAAAATAAGGAGAAAAAAGTTGCTGTTGAAGATGGAAGCAAGTTTGATACGGAGAAGAAAAAGCAGAGAAAGCGTGGCAGGCCAAAGGGTTCTGGTAGAAAGGAAAAGGAAACTGCTTATCATTTGGATTCAGAGATTGAGAGGCCCGGTCTAGTAGCAGAGGAATCCATTTCAACGCTAAAAGATCGAGTAAATCCGAAAGAAAAATCAGATTTTCTCTTTGAATGCTCAAAGGAGTCCGGAATTGATAATAAAACAAAAGGATTGGTGAGTGAATCCAGCAATGTCCAGAAGCGGTTCAGTGGACGACTAAAAACATTGCCAGTTGACCACAAGAATGTTCAGGATGTTGAAGTTGAAGAAACTCTAGACCCTGGATTGGAATCTTCATATTTGATGGTGAGTTGTCCTTTCAAGTTCATAGCATTGATTGTTTCTCTTTTGGCTTTAAATTTGACTATTTCTTTCCTCAAAAACTGCAAAGAGTTCATTTGTACTACTTTCTGTTTGTAGGATGATGACAATGAGAGGAAAAAGGAACCAATGATTTTAAGGTGCCATCAATGCTGGCAGAAAACTAGGAGTGGTGCTGTAGTTTGTACCAAGTGCAGAAGAAAAAAATATTGTTATGAGTGCATAACAAGATGGTAATGTTAACTAAAATTATTTAATTACAATATTCTTCTCTCCAATGAACATGTATATTATTATTTTTTGCATATACAATTAGAGTGGTTCATGAGAGAAAAATAGTTTATTAAATTGGTAAGAATACAACCTTACAAACATGGTGGCTTCTAGGGCGAGGGACCAACTAAGTCCCTCACCGGTGCACCAGTCAAATGAACTGGAAGATATAGTATAAAAAGTAATCAATGGTTGAGATTTCATGCTGGTTGATACAATCTCAACCGCTCATAGCTTATTATATCATACTTGGCGGTCAATTTGACTGATACACCAGTGAGGACCTTAGTTGATCCCTCACCCAAGAAGGCACCGACAAACATCTATCAATATTTTATAATTCTAATAATGTTAATGGTTGCATATAGGTTCTGGTATTGTTATTGTTATGATATTTAAATTTGGAAAAGATAGGTACCCAGATAAAACAAGAGAGGAGATAGAGACTGCTTGTCCCTTTTGTCTCAGTAATTGCAATTGCCGAGTGTGCTTGAAGAAAAATATATCTTTAGTGGTATGTGCTTTCGATTTCTTGCATTCTTTTAAATAACGTAACTAGATGCATATTTGATCTCTTATAATGTCCCATGTTATGCTTTCAGATACTTTTTAGTTCCTTTGCACTTTATGTTTAATGAATTATTTATCCGCAGACTGGTAATGAGGAAGCAGATAGAGATATCAAACTAGAGAAATTGTTTTACGTGCTTAGCAAAACTTTGCCTTTACTCCAGCATATCCAAGGGGAGCAGAGATCAGAATTGGAAGTAGAAACAAGCATTCATGGTACTCTGATTTGATTTGGTTTTAGTCTCATCAAGATAATGGACTGATGATTTCAAATGGACAATAATATTCCATTTCTCAGGTTCTCAATCGGTGGAAGAGGAGGATGTTCTGCAGTCAGTAATCGATAATGATGATCGAGTTTATTGGTATTATCTTGTGGACCCTAATGTTTGAAAGTAAAACTCTTTTTAATGAATTTTTTTCAAATGATTTTCTTCAAGCCTTAGTTTTTACTTTACTGCATTTATGATTCTGATCTAATACGATCTAAAGAATAAAATAACTGATATTTGCCTTAAACAATTTGTAAATTACACTGAGCACCTCTCAAAGTAATTGGTTATTTGGTGCCTTCATATATGCTTTCTTTTGATGCCGGTACTAGTCTTGTGGCCCTTTTTATTCCTTTTCTTTTCCTTTTTGTTGAGAAAGAAGAGAAACAATGATGACAGTTGCCTGAATCTGATTTGAGTTGTAGGTAGAAAGACGAACCCGGCGGGGATAAAGGGTAAAGGTTGGAAAGAGGACAAAAATGGAAACTAGATATGATGTACTGTTTGCATATAAAAAATTTCATCTTTGGTTCCTAGATAGAGTTGTCTGTTTTTAGGCTTTGAATATCATGTTGAGAGAAGAAAATGAAAGGTATATGATGGAATCCATGTGTTTGACCTACATAGTGAAGCTATATTATATCAACATGAAGCAATAACTATTGTTACCTGATACGATATCTATTTACATTCTTTTTATCATGTTTATAGATTGTTTGAGTTGCAAAATTTGACTCATCTTTATTATTTTTAATAATCTATGAGATTTAATATTTTTTCGTTTTTTTTTGTTTCAGTGACAACTGCAATACATCCATTGTCAATTTCCACAGAAGTTGTCCCAATCCTTATTGTAGGTTTGATCTCTGTCTCACTTGTTGCATGGAACTAAGAAATGAAGTTCACTTGGAAGATATTCCTTCAAGTAGTAATGAGGAAATTGTCTGGAGAGCCGAGGCAAATGGTAGAATTCCTTGCCCTCCAAAAGCTAGAGGAGGTTGTGGTACTTCTATCCTTACACTGAGGCGCATATTTGAAGCGAATTGGATCGACAAATTGATTAGGATTGCGGAGGAACTTACCCTCAAATATCAGCCACCCGTTGTTGATCTTTCTCTAGGATGTTCAGAGTGCCATAGTTTTGAGGAAGATGCTGCACTAAATTCTGCGAGGAAGGCGGCTTCCAGAGAAACCGGTCATGATAATTTTTTGTACTGTCCGGATGCCGTTGAAATGCGAGACACGGAATTTGAGCATTTCCAAGGACACTGGATAAGAGGTGAACCTGTTATTGTTAGGAATGTGTATAAAAAGGCTAGTGGCCTTAGCTGGCATCCAATGGTGATGTGGAGAGCTTTTAGGGCGGCAAGGAAAATATTAAAAGAGGAGTCAGCTACTTTTAAAGCCATCGACTGCTTGGATTGGTGCGAGGTACATCATTGGATTTTTAGATTGAATTTGCCATTAGACTTTTGTATTTATTTTTAACTAATTTATACAATGCAGGTTGAAATTAACATCTTTCGGTTCTTCAAAGGCTACATGGAAGGTCGTAGCTATAGAAATGGATGGCCAGAGATGCTGAAGCTAAAGGATTGGCCTCCATCAAATTTTTTTGAAGAGTGTTTGCCAAGGCATGGTGCTGAGTTTGTAGCCATGCTTCCTTTTAGTGATTATACACATCCCAAATCTGGTATTTTAAATCTTGCCACAAAGCTCCCTGATGTTTTGAAGCCTGATCTGGGTCCTAAAACATACATTGCTTATGGAACTTTAGAAGAATTAAGCAGAGGGGATTCTGTGACAAAACTACATTGTGACATCTCAGATGCGGTAAGTTTTACATTTAGAGATTTCTTATGTTTAACTTTAAAAAGGATGTATTTCTCATAATCAGTCTTTTTTTAACCTCATAGAATTAGGTTTGAGGAATTTGTGTGCTATATTACACATAAGAATCTATTGTATGTACAATAAAAAAGTGCAACAGGAAATAATTAATTACAGCCTCATTACACCCTATCAATCAGGTATAAATTACTCACTGCTAACCATTATGTACAATAGTCCTAAACAGATGCATACTCTAACACTCTCTTTCCTATGTTAGAGCTTATATATCAACAGCTGATTGTTAAAGTTGTTAGAAATAATGTAAATAGGTAGTTATGGTTTAGTGATATCATGTAATTTTAGAAAAGGGGTAGAGTTAATAATTTATATTTATTGCTACTCATTATATATAATGACATAACTCACCGATGAACTACACACATATTATCTCTTTCTCAACATGGTATCTAGAGCCTACGAGAGGCAATCCTAATTTGTGCCCACCTGATGGACCCACATTCTATTAGTGTTAAATATAATTGTTTTCTTACAGAAAGCGTGTTTCCATTCCAATTTTGGCCTCCTACCGTTGTTACCTTTTCTGCGTGTTTTTTGCCCAACCCATTGCCTCTTGTCGGCGTTGAACAAAAATTTCAGCGACTTGTCCAACAAGACCGCTACGGTTAGGAGCGCCTTCTCTCGATTTGTTCAACCCCAATCTTCAGTCTCAAAATCCATCTCATTCTCATGTGCCTAGTATTAACAATGGGCTTACCAACAAATTGTTTCAGCCAACTTACTTGCAAGTTGAGAATGATTCATATCCATTCACCTGTTTGGGTAGGAGTGTTGTAAATACTTTGTTATCTTCTAATTATTAGTGTTCTTTGTCTTAGGCCGATTAAGCAGGCCCGTTAGGCATAATTTATCTTTATATTCAATATTAATGTTTGTAATTAGATACAATTTTAATATTATTCAGAAATATTTCCACTGTTATATATGTAACTAGCTTAATAACATATATAGTTAAAAGTGAAATTGTGTGTAAAATTGGATAATCGGTTGGTTCTTTAGAATAAGTGAAGCATAATTGACTCTATGAATCACACACCAACATGTAGGTTTTCTCCTTTCTAATATTTTGCAGCAGTTGCTAATTCCACTAATGGAGTCACGTGTTGCAATGATCAGGTCAATATTCTGACACACACAGCTGAAGTAAAGATGCCGCCGTGGCAACCCAAAGTAATAAAAAAGTTACAGAAGAAGTATGAAGCTGAGGATATGCGTGTGCTCTATGGTATGGACAAGAAGGAAGTTGGTCCACGTGGGAAAAAAAGCAGAAAACGCCGTGTAGGTATTAGCATGGGTTCTAAAATCGCTGAAAAAGAAAGCACTAGTGGGAGAGACTCAAGCTTACTAGAAAGTCAAGGAGAAGAAGAGAAATTTGATGAACAGCTAAATAGATCCCTGAGTTTGGGACAGCCAACATCAGATAGAGAAGCTTGCGTTAAAGGATTCTCAGAATCCACCAAAAGTAAAGTAGATATAAATGCTAGAGTGCAGGCAAATCTTCAATTTGATCTCAATAAGCATGATTCCGGTTGCTTATCACATTGTAATAATGAGGAACATATGAAGTTCAGGACACAAGCAGATGAAGATTCTGAAAAGCGAAGAATGTTTGATCAAATGTTTGGCTCCGTCCAAGATCAATCTGACGCATGTTCATTACCAGTTGATTTGAACTTCCCCACTCCACTAGTTAGGGAAACTCAAGAGCATCAGGGAAATTGCATTGAACAATCTGAATCTTATGGACAACATGTTGGTAATGATATTGAAAGATTTCCAAACATCAATGAATGTTATCAGCCTTGTACTGGAACAAAAGAAACAAAACTTGTCAATGGATTGAATTCTTCAGTCATGTCTGTTGAAAATGACACATCACGTAATAATTTCCATCAAAATGATGATCATTTGGAGACTCAATATGGAAGTGCTGTGTGGGACATATTTCGTAGACAGGATGTACCGAAGCTAACGGAGTACCTAAATAAACACTACAGAGAATTTCGACACGTTAGTGATCTTCCAGTGGAATCTGTAAGCACATTTTCCTACCTTCAATAGCGTTAAAATGATGATTATTGTTGTTAATTTTGTTTAGTGAATTAATATGCTTTTCTCTTGTTTGGCTTCAGGTGATTCATCCTATTCATGATCAGATTCTTTATTTAAGTGAGAAGCATAAAAAGCAACTTAAGCAAGAATATGGTATGAAATCATCCTTTGATTAGTGATTCATTTTTTGTGGATTTTGTAGCGATGAATATTTCTTTTCGTCTTAGGTGTTGAACCGTGGACGTTTGAGCAACACCTTGGGGAGGCTGTTTTCATACCTGCTGGCTGCCCACATCAAGTGAGAAATAGAAAGGTAAATAAGCATCCTTTATTATTCTATTATCTATTATATTGATTAAAGAATGACCATGTGGATCCACGCGTTATCTCCATATGATTTCATTTCCCATCCAAAATGTTTTTTAGTAATGGGTTTCGCCGCTACTAGTCTTGTTGCAAAATAGGTCTTCAAATGGGTTTTCAAAGCATGCCTTTAAAAAACTCATGATTTAAAGCGACTCTAGTCTTAGAATTGAGAAATAACTGAGTTCTATTTAGGACAAGACTTGGCTTGTTATGTTCTATATAGTCTGACAGTTATTTTCTCTCCCAGTCATGCATAAAAGTAGCTATGGACTTTGTTTCACCCGAGAATGTTCAAGAATGTGTTCGCTTGACAGAGGAATTTAGGTTGCTTCCAAAAAATCATCGATCAAAAGAAGATAAACTAGAGGTACATGTTTACATCGTTGTGGAACACATTATGACCTGAGATTTTAAATTAGTGTTACATTTTTGTTTTGTTTTGGAATATAGAGGTTTATTTATATTTAATTTAATAATCACATGTCATAATTTTGATACAGTAATGCTTTAATCTCTGTAGAATACTATCAAGGATTTCATTCTTTCTATCTAGCTTCTAGGATAGTAGAGCAGATTATAATGTCTTAAGTTAAGCAAGTTATTTTAGCTTCTGGTATCTCTCAGTTTGCATTCTTTGTTGGTGTTTGCTATACCATCTTTCATTTGCAATTTTTTATCGACATTATTATTAAAGTCCCACATTGACTAGAGATATTGACCTAAGTAGTCCTTATAAGACTTGGGTGTTCTCACCTTACAAGCCGATTTTCGTGTGAGGATAAGTTAGGTCCTAAGCCCAAATTTAGGATGGTACAATGCCTATCATAGAGTTGCTTTTGGGTCAAGGTCTTTGTTATTCACGCTCCAGATGTCTAGTCTAAAGCGTGAGGGGGTGTCTTGAAATCCTTGTTATTTCACCTATATTAGTCCACACTTAAGATATCCAGTCTTGAGCATGAGGGTGTGTGTTAAAGTCCCACATTACGGTCCTAAGCCCAAATTTAATGATTAAAAATTAGAGTGCTGGTCTATTTTTTATATGCTGTTTATAGAGATGTTTCTAACACTTCATACATTCTTTGGTCATAGATAAAGAAGATGGCACTCTATGCTGCTGATGTTGCTATTGCTGAAGCCACTGAATTGATAAGAGCTAAATGAATAATTTACTCTTACTTCCATGGCTAATAATCTAAAGGTTAGTCGTCGTATGTGTATGGTAATTTCTTCGATGGTTTCTTATAGCAGTTGAACTACTGAAGAAACACACGTTAAATGAGTCGATTTTTCTTTTGACTATGCACTAAAACTCTAAGGAAAAAAAAAACTCTAGAAACACCTTTCGAAAGTAAATATCCACTCCCTATAGAAGGTGACTGTTACAATGGTTTAGATACACTTCAGGCCTTATGGTTATGGTCCATAAATATTGCTCATGAAAAAAAAATCGAATTATATGTTACCATGACGACTTATTTATTATATGAATTATTAACATAAATTATGTATCTAAATTGCTTGTATTAATTTAGGGTGATCATGCAGTTTAGCAGATGAAGTCGCAGTCCGCCAGCAAAACCTTTTTAATAAATGACTGTCGACAGAAGCAATTTTGCTGTTAGTTTGATACATGTCGATTTTTAGCACTTTCAAAGAAGATCCTGTGCCTGTGCTTGTATCTGGTTTTGGTGTTCCCTAATATCCTTGGAAGTTCGTTCCATCACAGTTCAAATTGAATGTTGGTTGCTGCTGCACTAGCACTAGAGACAAGCTAGATTTAGAATCATGCCAAGTTGTGAGTGTGTATCAATCAATTATCAGCATTCCATAGTTGTCAAATATTAGGCAGTTAGAGTTTTTCTCACTTGAGTTGTTGAGATAATAATTTGACATTGAGGCGCGCTGGCTTTGGTATGGATGATTGATTTAACATCATTTTATCTTGTTCAACAACTTTCCTGAAATTTAGTTTAGGGAGATGAAATCTTCTTCACCAGTGAGACAAAATATTGCAACCATGAGATTTGATAAAATCAATGTTCAACAAGATAATAACCAGACATTTGAAATTGTGATCAAATGCAAACCTGTATGATGTGAAAGTAGGCTTCTTCTAGGGTACATAATTTTGATAGGTTGTTTACTGTACACAAGGTAAGAAATATATTGGTACAAACTTCAAATAAATCTTATCTTTGAAACAAGAAGTCTCACGTGATGGCATGGTGTATCGTCCATAAAGAAAACTTGGCACTAGATATGAAAGGGTTGGTAATAGAGGAACATTTATCGAGATCGGGCAATGTTTGACACTATTAAGTGATTTTAGCGAAGAGTTAAAGACTCCGAGTTAGAGACGAGAAAACAAATGTGGGTGATTAGCTGTAGTATGAGTGTTTTGAATGTTTTTTGTTTCTCCTAGTTTTTGTGCGGAGCATTCACGTTTGTAAGGTGATACACAACTTGAGGTGGATTTTCATGTTTCTACAAAAAAAATGGGTAATATTATTTAAGATAGTGAACATCTTCTTGGAGCATTTATGAGGATGTTAGGTAAGCCTTTGAATGTATGTTCACACTGCATTTCTTAAGCATATGTTAGAAAGAAAAGTAGTGTAAATCTCAATATTGGAAGAGAAAAACTCGAGAGACATTGTTCTTCATGGAGCAATTCACTAAGATTTTCAATGAGGGAGGAGTAGCATTATTCATGAGGTTCGTCTAAATGCTCTATTAGTTAGATTTTTTAAAGAGATAAATAATGTGCTTCACTTCTCCCTTCTATGATTGGAACCACGACATTCAGGTATAGATGAAACGCCTTACTAACTGAGTCACGTTTTGTTGTCATTAGAAACTAGATATTGATATCACAAAAAATTGATCTTCTATGTTGTCATGAACCTTTTATAATGCAGTTTTTCCTTTTGTTGTCAAGTCTTTTTTTTGTTACAAAAGAAAAGAAAAGAAAAAAGCTAAGGCCTCACAAACCGAGTACCGTTAGCATCAGTTACCAAAAGCTGTCTCAAATCCGTTGGGGGATTCCTATAAATAATCAAAGCATAATCGCACTTAGCTCCCATCTTTGCAAATCAGTCTGCACAAAAGTTTCCCTCACGATATGTATGTTTAATATGCACCTCCCAATCATGCTTCAACAAGTCACGTAACAAAGCAACTTCATTGCCATATAGGTGAAAAGTTGTATTTATTGTCAAGTCTTTGTTGACAATCCTAGTGACTTCATCCCAAAGATTTATGAAATGAGAATAGAATGCAGAAATTGCATTTTGTTGAACAATTGTTATTGTACCCTAATTTTGTCTAATTAATTCAAAATTTCATAGAAAAATAAAAAAATAATTGTATCTTTAACTTCTGTCTTTATGCCTTATTTGAGGCTTATTTTTATCTTATTAAAAGACAAAATAAATTAAAAATTGAACAAAACCCTACCAAAGTATTTTCATTCTTTTGTGCTATAAATCGTTAAGTAAAATTATAAATAAAATATGAATAGGGTTAAAAAATACAAAGAATGAAAAAGAATATACATATTACAAAAAAAGGTACAAAAGGAAAAATAAGGGCTAAATTTATCAGAGGTCTTTTAAGTTCTTTAATTGTAACAAGTTGGTCCTTAAAGATTTTTTCGTACCACTTAAGTCCTTTAAGTTCTTTAATTGTATCAAGTTAGTCCTTAAAGTAATTTAGCTATTAATGTCATGTTGCACCGATAGCACCACCAAGTAGTGATATTTCTAAGTAACAGGCCAAAAGGCCCTTTTTCTCGTTCCTTGACTTTTATCCATTTTTGTTCAAGCATCTCGGCTTTGCAGGCAACACCCTACAAGTTGTTATTGCTACAGATATTGTCTCATGCTAACCGATACTGCTCCAGTAATCCTGTGCGCATAACAGAAAAATAAAGCAACTCAACACCTATAAAATGGAACCCTGGCCGCTCTTCCATCTTGCTCGTGCTCATTGACACAACCATAAGTTTTTTTATTATTCCCATATACTATTGATGTGTAGTATCCATTGGTTTTGTCAATGACAAATCCATGCTGGGGAATTTGACTGAACATGTATATACTGGTTTTGTCTGTGCGTGTGATTCTCCACTCTCAATAGAGTTTTTGTCACACCACAATTTGAACTTGAAAGCTTCAGGTGGAATCCGAGTCCAATTACGCTTCGGATCAACCCTTATTGGTACCACCATAAGTAATCTAAAGTTTTATTATACAATTTTTATTTTTATAAACATCTAAAGATTAACTAGATAGATTTTATGGTATAAAAAAAACTAGATAGATTTATAAATTTAAAGTTATTTATTATTTTGATACATTTGAAAATCTTCCTAATGTATGCGGCTTGGCATGCTTGCCGCCAAAGTTCAGGTTTTTTTTAATGTTTTTCTTCTTTTCCATTTTTTTGCTTTGTTTCCTTTTTTTTTCCCTTTTTTCGCTCTTTTTATATTTTAAGGTTCTGTTTTTTTTATTTATATTTTAAGTAGTACTTTACGGTCTCGAAAAATTTAAGATTTTTAAATATGTGAAGTTTAGTTCTTCAATAATCGATTGGATGAGAAATGCTAAACAATGTGTTTGGAGTACTTTAGCGTTTAGAAATTTTTTAATTATATAACTACTGAAAGTTCGTCCCTCTATAACCGGTTTGGTGAAAAAAATAATTTTGTGAGACTAACCCGTGCAACTTACCATTTTACTAATTTCACCACTTTAAAAAATCAATTTTTTTATACTTTTTCTCTTCGTATTTTTTAGAACCATATTTTTCTGAATCTTTAAAAAATTAATTTATTTTCATACTTCTTCTCCTTTTATTTTTTAGAAGCATATTCTTTTGAACTTGAAATATCTTTTGAATCCATTTAGTTCGGTTACTACCAATTATGGATATTTAATTTCAACGTTTTTTGTTAATATTCTTATTAAATTTAATAAATTTTTTATTTAATTTATAGTTATAATTTAGTTTTTATTCACAGTTACTTGACTACATATTTTACAATCCAACACCATTGGTCCACTGGCATTAGCTACCCTAGAACACAAAGTCGACTCAGTACTCATGAGTTCGATTTCTTCAGTTGGCAAACTATGTACAGTTTAAGAAAAGAAATCGAACAAGAATATTTATAAGAAGGTTTGCTAATAAATACATGAGTTACGGGGTTAGTTAAATTAAACGGAGAGCGTAACTATAAAATGAGGATTTACTTAGTTTTTTTTTACAAATTTATTTCTGAAAATCATCATGCTTAACAACACGTGTACGGTTTTGCTGAAAATGTACGAGAATCTTTGCGAATTCAACCTGTTTTGTCAGTTCTGTTTTTTTTTAAAAAAAAAGATAGGTTTGTTTTTTTTGGCAAAAAAATCAAGTTAGCACCAAAAAAAAATATATACTAAATTAGGACACATTTTTGGTTATTTACCAAACTAGCACACTTTTAATTTTAAGACCAGAAGTCTCCCCCAACTATTAAGACTTCTAAACTGAAAATTGCAATTTTTTTTATTTTTACAAAAGAGAATACCAACAAAAAAAAAAGAGTAAAAATAAAAAACAAAACTATCTTTTTTTACTCGAGATCGGGTATCCACCGCCGAATGCAGTGACTAATCCTCTCGCTGAATTGGAAACACCTCAAATGGTAGGACCGCTGGCCCCAAAAATTTAAAGCTTCTCCATACCCAGTTTTTTTTTTTTTACTCTTATTACAACAAAACTAAAACAAATACATAAAAATAAAATTTTATTTGTATTAAAAAAAGGCGTTGTATAAAAAAATGAAATTTTATGGCCGTTGATCAATCAAACTACTATCCAATTTCAAAATCCAACGATCCTCCTTTTTTTCTCTCTCTCCCACTTCACCCACACGCACGAGACAAGACAACCTTAACCTCGGTAAGGAAACTAGAGAGAGAAACAGAGGGAGAGAGAGAGCGAAGAAAAGAACCGGTTCTACCACAAAAAGGTATTTATTTGGATTATCAGAACCCACCCATCTTCTCATCGATCCATGACCACCATCTTCATCTTCCTTCTCCTCTTTTCCTTTTCCCCATCTTATTCCTGATAACAATTTTCCAGGAAAAGGAAAAAATAGAGAAGAGAGAAATACCCAGATAATTAAATCGGTGAAATTTTCGATTTTGATAACTGGGTATTTCTTTCTTTTTGTTTTAGTTCATTTATTTATTTTTGATGGATTTGGATAGTATTGAGTGTGTTACATCTTCTGATGGCATGGATGAAGATGAGATCCAACAACATCATCCTTATCCACATCATCATCATCATCAGTCTGATTTTTCTTCCTTGAAACCTCGTAATGGAAACACTAATATCAATCATGTTGTGGGTCCCACATCCATTGCTCCTGCAACCAGTGTTCATGAATTGCTTGAATGTCCTGTTTGTACCAATTCAATGTATCCCCCAATTCATCAGGTTAGTGTTTGCACCTATTTTCATCTTGTTTATGTTTTTTGTGATGTGTAATTGCATGTTTAGGTTGTGGGGGAGAAAACTAGAAAAGGGTTTGATTTTATTTATTTATTATATATTTATGTTTATTGTGACTTGTTTGGCAAATTATATTGCTTTGAAGTTGGATTGAGTAGAATTGTTGAATACAGGACCGTGTAAGGGATTTTTGGGACCTTAGGTAAAAAGCTTAATTCACTTGTAATAAAATTGCATTGTTTTGACATTGTATCCTTTCCATTTAACAATAAGAAACAAAATGGAGCTTTTCTATCTAGGGCCTAATGCAAGTGCCATAAGCCCATAATAGCCTTGTATCTAGTTGAATTGTGTGTTGAGAATTTGTTGGCTTTCACTTGGGGCTTGGGGGATGAGGATGTTATGGATTATGTTTTGGAGTTTTGATTTTTTCATTTCATCGAGAAAAGCGTTATGTCTAATGGAGCATGTCTTGTTGACTAGAAATGATGATTGTACCTAATTGATAAGGGGATAGTGATAGAAAGGGTCATGCTAACTAGTGCTCTTAGAGTATTGGTTAGTGGTTAAGAAATCAAAAAATGGAAATTAGTGTTAGTTAGAAAGTGTAGCATTTAATGCATAGTTACATATTCCAATAAAATAATGTTTAATTCGTGTATCCTTAACAAGTGGTTAAGACACATGTTTGATTTGAAGCGCCAAGGAATTTGCAATGGCTTCAAGAGCCTATTTTGCAGCGACCAGGGAACAAACTCTCTTTTTATCTGAGTCAACTAGCAACCTAAGGCTAGAAAATGGACATAAAAAAAACAGAATAGAAAATTAGAAGAGTGACCTCTCAAGGCTAGAGCATCAACGCAAACATTAACATGACTAGAGATGTGATTTACGGTGATATTCCAACCAAGAAGGTGAATGTAGTGAATAACCCCATTCAAAGGAGATTGAAGAGATGGAGTTAAAGGGATTCTCTTAATAATTATATTGACTAGGCAAAAAGAATCTGTCTCAACTCTCAAGCACCACTTTAGTGGCACCCAAATTCTTAGCCATCTTTATACCCAAAATCAAACCCCGAAATTCAGCTAAAAGGGCATTACTTGGAACTAACTTGTAACAAAAGACTCTTAGACTAAAAGGGCATTACTGGTGTCAAAGTTTGGTCTCACATTTGTTTTATAAAGAAATATTATGGAAAGAAGAGATTCTTGTTGCAGCTTAATGTTTCCTTTGCTGCTTAATGATTAAATATTCACCAGTTGAACTAGTGCTACTGTTTACTTAGTGTTTCCACTTCCATTAACATCATGCATTGGAGATGGTATAGGTTGATATTTAGGTTGTAAGTTTATTTATGCATTCTTCTTTGAAGCTGTTAGGCTTAAGGGTTTACCCTCAGAGGCTCATCCAAAAGAGAAGGCCTTAAAGGTGTACTATACAGAAAGGAAATAGAATATTCTGTTATAAAATTCTATTGTAACTTTGTAAGGGGTGTTGGTTCAGTTAGTTAGTTGGGGATCAGTTGACGTGTTCGGTAGTATAATTTTCTGTTAGAAAGTAGTTGGGGGCTCTGCAACCTATGAATAAGGCTTGTGAGACTCAGTAAAGGCATCTATCGCTTTAGCATTCTTTTGGTTAATTGGAATTTCAGTTGCGAAAGGAGGTAATCCTCCTTTGTGTAATCTCTTTTCTTGCATTATCCCTTTTCGGCTACTGTCACCTTTAGCAACCTAACCGAAGCAATGAACCTTGTGTTCAATTTTCATTAGTAGTTAAAAAGATAAGCTTTGATCTCTGTAACGTTATCATTCATCAGGACAGAATGTAACTCAATTCAACAAAAGAGAAATTGGGAAAAATAAAATTTGTACCAGAACACCCATAAGGATCACAAGAGAAGCATTTTTTTTAAATCTGAAATTAGAAGACAAATGAAAATCCCCAATGTGACCCCAAAGAAACCCCAATTTAGAAATTTCTCTTTCTTTTAGTGAAAAGTAGTAAGGAATGCCTAAGGTTGTCAAACTTTGAGTTAACTCAAAATCATACGAGTTTACGAATCTAGATATCAATATCGAGTTATTTTCCTTAGAACAGTTTTATGTCAACTCGCTTAGACTGACATAGATTCGTGAGTTTGAGGACGATTGAACGAGTCTACAACATAATTGTTATTTTTCTGTAGTACATAAATTTGCAAAAGAAGTTTGATTGCGTTCCTTCAAAGTATGCTAGCAGTCACACATCTATCTTTTACATTATTTTTTTGAAAGTGATAGGATTGGCAATGTAACAGTAAATTGTAAGACAAAATATGGATAATAATATGATATATTCCTCTGAATCAGTGTAATTACAGAGAAATAGTATAGATGGAAATGGAAAATAGAAACAAAGTGCAGTACTCTCAGTGTAAGAGTAACAGTACTCCCAGCCCAAGCCTAGCCAAATTCTTGCCTACCTCATTCTTAGTTACTCCCCTCCTTTTATTCATTCCCTCAGCTACTATGCGTGAGGTCCCCTAGTCTCTCTCTCTACCAACTCATCAAGTTGGTTACAAGATTCCCTCCACTACTTGGTAACATTTCCCCTTTTACCCTTTTTAGAATAAAGTCATAAACCCTCCCAAACCTATTAGTTTGCCCAGGATTAGTCAAGCCTAGGTTCTCATCAATACTTCCCCCTTTGAAAATCACCTTGTCCTCAAGGTGATTGTATCGACCGAATAGCAAACATAATGATCTTCCTCTCGGGTCCCACAGCTGCCAATTCAATGGCTGAGTAATGCAAGAAACATATTGATTGTCACCGGGATCCCATTGCTTGGAATTCATTTCCGCCCTTAAACTTCTTGAAGTCTGATATCCTTGAGGAAAGTGTTCCATAATTGGTTGATGCCACCCAAACTCAGTGCTTTTACAAAAGTCTTCCTCATATCTTTGAAAGAACTCCATAATATTATTTTATTCGATTCTAGATGAATCACTGATGGACTTCTTGAGCTGCTCACAGAGCAAATAAATGTCTTCCTTTGGAATTTTAGACTCACTTTGCACAGCCAAGTAAATGCGAATCCATTCCTGAGATTTGTCCAGTTTTTCAGTGTCTTGAATTGAGTCTAGTGGTGTTGAAATTTCATCAACAAAGGGATTCACTAGCATCATACAAACTGCACCTCCATCCCTTAAAACATCATGAACCAAAGCAAGGGATTTGGATCGACCAATAGAGTCACCATACCCCCATATGGCTATATTATCTATGAGAAAAGATAAAGCACAACATGATTGTTTTATATCCTCAATAGAAATGAACAAACCAGGAGGTTTCTGGAGTGGAAGAACATTGTTGAAGAGTTGGTCTAATGTTGGTGTTGGTAATGTTTGGCCCTCGTAATGTGTGTCTAGTAGTTCAACTTTTGTGACCCAAGTTTTCTTTGCAAGGAGAGGATGCACATGGATGAACTGTGGCAACATATTAATACCTTGGTACCATAGAATCTTAAGAAATGCGCCCAACACAAGTGTACTTCGATGAGGCTTTTTAATTTTTATTCCCCTTGCTTCTTGCAACCATCTCTCCTCATCATTAAATGGGAAAGCTATAATAACCTGACTCTTAAGCATTTTAGAGCTCATAGAAGCACCACCATAGTTACCAACAAAATGTATGAGTTGCTGGAAATTGAAAAGTACCTCAAGCTTTTGATTTATTTGATTTCCAGGGACTTCCATTGCATTAGTGTTGGCCTTCTCTTGTATGTTCACATCTCTTCTAATGCCACTTGGATTCCACTCATCTCTTGTAAGGCCACCTGGATCCCACTTATGGACAAGTGGAGGCTCCACCATAATTGAAATCTTTGCTAATTGCCTTGAACCATTGCTATAGTTTTCACCCATCTCCACTAGTAGATTGCTTACTTTAGCATCTCCTTTGAATAATAGTTGAAAAGCATTGCAAAAAATCCTACCAACCCCCTCTCCTTTTACTTCACCCTTGTCAAGAATAATAGAGCCCGAGTACTGCAAGTGTGTAGGCAAGCTTGTAACAGCAAGAGGGCTTGTAGATCTTGTGATAACGTGGCCCAGCATTCATTCGTTGAATATGATCGGATGCCTTGTCCATCTAATGCTGCAACAGTTATTGATAACTTTGGAGATAGCTGGTGTGGACCAAAATAGTTGAAGACCTGATCCAAAGTTGGCATGAGTACTGCCAGAGTACTAGGATTATGCTTCTTCCTTTCTACTTCATTTGCTACTTGCACCCCCTTCCCTTCAATATTAAATTCGGTTGATTTAGTAACAGGGGCTGACTTAGAAAAAATGTCTTGGGCAAAAGTAGTATTAAGAGTTTGGACCAGATCTATGGAATTAAAAGTGTGGCCCATTTCCTTGAAAGTCCAATCAAACCCAGCCAGCTTCTTTACTTTTGACACCCCCTCTTTATACTAAATTGGTCAGAGTTACTTACCAAGACTTGGGTCTGGCCCAAAGAGATAGTAACCCGATCCACTTCCTTTGACTTCCATCCAACCCTAATCTCCTTCTCTTTCCACTCCCTGCCGCAACCCATTGCAATAACCGTAGGCTCCAGCTCTGACGACAACAGCGACATCGGCGATACCTCTGACGGTGGCGGTTCTGCCGGCGGCGGTTCACTACCACTGACGTCACGACGTCCTTCCCTTTCCTCATTACTCCTTTTCGCTCCTTCCTCTTTCACCTCTCTGTCACAAACTTCAATTTCGCGAGAAAGAAAATTTTCCCCCAAATCAATCAACGCCTCAGCCAAGGTCGCGGTGGCGTGTCCCTTCTCCGGCGACAGTTCTCCCAGCGTCGATTCTTCCGACGACGGCTCTTCGTCATCACTGTCCCATTTTGGCTCATCATCACTTCTGTAGCCTTCTCCCGTCAGAAACGCTTCTCTCACTTCGTAAGATGGCCACGCCACCGCCGTGAGTAAGTCACTATCTGGCGGTTCTAGTGGCTCCAGTGGCCGTGAATGGAGATTTCCGACAACGGCATCGGCAGCGATACCATTCAGATTTCCCAGGTTTTTCTCCATCTTCTCTTCAACTTCTTCTGACTTCCTCGTCGCGATGTGCACAGTGGCTGGTTCCACTGTTTCACGACTCTCTTCGCGAGGACAAGAACGACGCGAACTACCACGACGTTGCCGTGAATGACGTTTCATCCGCTCCAACCATTTCCGTAACTCCTCCCTCTGGTTACGCCATTCCATCCTCAAGTCTTGAAACCGATGCTCCAATGTATCCAACCGTTCCTCCACAACATTTTGTCGTTCCTCCATTGTTGTCTTCTTCACCATGATCAAGCTCTGATAGTCCGAGAGCTTTGATACCAATGATAGGATTGGCAATGTAACAGTAAATTGTAAGACAAAATATGGATAATAATATGATATATTCCTCTGAATCAGTGTAATTACAGAGAAATAGTATAGATGGAAATGGAAAATAGAAACAAAGTGCAGTACTCTCAGTGTAAGAGTAACTGTACTCCCAGCCCAAGCCTAGCCAAATTCTTGCCTACCTCATTCTTAGTTACTCCCCTCCTTTTATTCATTCCCTCAGCTACTATGCGTGAGGTCCCCTAGTCTCTCTCTCTCTGCCAACTCATCAAGTTGGTTACAAGATTCCCTCCACTACTTGGTAACATTTCCCCTTTTACCCTTTTTAGAATAAAGTCATAAACCCTCCCAAACCTATTAGTTTGCCCAGGATTAGTCAAGCCTAGGTTCTCATCAGAAAGCCTTTACCTACAAGTAAACACAGGTGAATGAAGAAATTCCCTTTTCTTTCTATGCTAATGTTGTGAAGAGCAGATTGCCAAAA
Source organism: Astragalus glycyphyllos (assembly GCA_963573325.1). Lineage (NCBI taxonomy): Eukaryota > Viridiplantae > Streptophyta > Magnoliopsida > Fabales > Fabaceae > Astragalus > Astragalus glycyphyllos. The sequence continues at coordinate 90,080,612 of OY754309.1, read as the reverse complement.
TTTTGCATATAAACCTGGGATTGCAACCTTTGGTGGGCGGCGCTTCACAAATTTCATTTGCGCCGCCATGCTATTTAACAAACACTTTTCTTTGTAGAATTGTATACACTATTGTTAGAAATACAATATAAAGCCATTACGTGCCTTCATCCAACAGCTTAAGCTTTGGGGATAATTGGTTCTTGACATGGTATGAGAGCCTCTATGACTTGCCTCTCCCATTCTTCTAATAAAAAAATTGAATTTCAGCACAAGGATGTTGGGCCTGTGCGTTATCTACATTTCAAGCCCAAACGGCTCTCACGTGAGGGGAAATGTTAGCAATACAATATAAAGTCATTCATGTGCCTTCACCCAACATCCTAACCATTTAGGATGGTTGGTTCTTGACAATTATATTGTTTGCTTCATGCATGAATCATGATTATACTGTATTATTGTGAGTTGCCTTGCATCTATGCATAAGTGTGATTCACTGAAATATTGGCAGTGCTTAAAGCTTCTTTCTTTCTTTCAGTTACAGTACAGCCTAAGTAAAGCGTTATAGGTCCTTGAAATCGAACAAATATAGATGCATTAATGTATCATCCTTCTTAAAATAGAAGTGTTACGAAAAAGTTGTTCTTATTTAATGATAACTTCTTATCGTTTCAAAAGCTGAGTACATTTTCAATATTTTTTCTCCATATTCTCAAAGGAATAATCCACGTCGAATGGATGGAACATGAATAAATTTAGATTTGGTGAGGTTTATGATTATATGTCCTTTCAATGCTCGGGATTTTTCTTTATTTGGAGCATATCTAATCTTCTTTAACACCTTAAAGGTAAAGAAATTCCTTAAATTTGTCCCTTTTTCATGTTATTGTTGTTTTTCTTGTATTTTGACTCACTTCAATTTGGGAAGCTGATCCTTGATTAACTGACCACATTATGTTGACTTAGATGAGTTAAGATCATTTGATTCATGTAGCCAATCTCTCCTTGTGAGAAAAGGCTTTGCCTCTTTGGTTGCTGATGTTGTTGATCATTAGATATTAGGAACTCAAAAGAATACCATGTCTACGTCACAAGTTAGTAGTTTGATTGTGTAGAAGTGTTTCAGAATTTTGTCTTGTTATTAGTATCTTTTACTGAGTAGTTTTACTGTTCTAAGAGTTTTGATATAGTTTTGTCATTAATCAAACTAGTTAAGCTTCTGCCCTTTGAAGGTTTCTTTTTCTTTTAATAGACAGAATCTATTAGATCCAATGAAATAATACATGTGATATTGCAAAGGGCCGGAAGAAGGGTGGTTACTCTTGTTCCCTTCAATCCCTGCATTTGCGTTGTATGTTATTGGATCTTGATCTTAAATGACAGTCACAGGTATGAAAGGATGGTATTCATCAGTTGCATTAGTCACAGGCTCCTTGGCTTTTGACAAGTTTTTCTCCTGTAATTTTACCTTAGTTTTTTATGGATAAGTGTGATGCTGTAAGCACTTTGAGATGAGTCACGGGTACCCGTCGCATTGTATATTCTCAGTTTTGGTTCTGAAAATAAATTTTGCTAGGTCCAGCACTTTTACTTTGCATTACCTCCACATGCACACTTAATGTGTGTGTGTGCGCTTGTGCTGGGGTTGGGGGAAGGAAAGATGTTGTATAATCCGATTGTATAGTAATCATAGACTTATAGTTTATCTGCAATAGTTGGAGTAGAAATGTAAAATTGATGCCGTCATTTCCTTCCTTGTTTCATATCTTTGAAAGTTGAGATTATCATCATTGAACCATGTTAGTTGGAAGTTGGAACTTGACACATACTGGAAAAAGTCTGTATATGGGAAAAAGGAAACTAACAAATATTTTCCTTGCAGTGCCACAACGGGCACACATTGTGTTCGACATGTAAAACAAGGGTGCACAATCGATGTCCGACATGTAGACAAGAGCTTGGAGATATTAGGTGTCTGGCACTAGAGAAAGTGGCTGAATCACTTGATTTACCTTGCAAATTCTACTCTCTTGGATGTCCAGAAATCTTTCCATACTACAGCAAACTTAAGCATGAGACACTATGCAATTTCAGACCATACGTTTGTCCTTACGCCGGATCAGAGTGCTCTGTTGCTGGGGATATTCCCTTCCTTGTTTCACATTTGAGGGATGATCATAAGGTAGACATGCACACTGGATGCACATTCAACCATCGTTATGTGAAGTCGAATCCTCGTGAAGTTGAGAATGCTACTTGGATGCTCACTGTAAGTGTGTTTGTTAAATCATTTTCATAGAGTATACTTTTACCCTCTGTCAAATATTTGCTGTGGCATACCCTACCACTACCTATTGCTCATCAAACTATATGTTTTTAATCTCTATGAAATCGCAGCTGTTCAACTTCCATCCGTGTAAAAAATGTTTTAGAATTTGGGTTGGGCCTAACTCAACCCTACAAAACCGATTTGTAAAGTGAGGGATGCCCCCCACTTATAAACTTTTTTTCAGGCCATACCACATCAGATGTGGGACGCTCAACACACCATGCCTAGGACTGGAAAACTGGAGTGTGACCCAGTTGCCTGATAGTGAGTGGCAATCTTGGATTGGCTCTGATAACATCTTAGAATACGGGTTGGGCCTAACTCAACCCTGCAAAACAAGGCTTATAAAGTGAGGGATGTCTCCCACTTGTAAACTCTTTTTTAAGCCATATCACATCCGATGTGGGACTCTCAACAAAATGTATTCATTTTTAGTTCTTATACTTAAAAATGTATGTTTTTAGTCCTTGACAGGGACTAGGGACCCAAAACGTTGTTTTGTATTTTATATGAATAAAATTTTTACAGGGGCTAAACTTGAACGGTCGTGATTTTATAAGGACAAACAATATGGGAACACTCTAAAAGTTGTTGGTAGAGACAAAGGAATTAATGCTTTGTGAAATCCTTTTAGTTGCTTCTTTTGGGAAGTGAACTTTTTTCTATTCTCTTTATGTATAGCAGCAGTTTAATTAAAGAGTTTCTGTTTTTGAAGTGTTGAAGAACGATCACAATGTGCAGAGGACAACTTTATTTTGATACCCCATTTAACTTTAAGTGTAGTCTTATCTAACTCTTTGCCAACTTACATTTTTCTTTCATAGGTATTTCATTGTTTTGGCCAATACTTCTGCCTTCACTTTGAAGCTTTCCAGCTAGGCATGGCACCTGTTTACATGGCATTCCTTCGTTTCATGGGCGACGAGAACGACGCTCGAACCTACACCTACAGCCTCGAGGTTGGGGCAAATGGAAGGAAACTCATTTGGGAGGGTACACCACGAAGTATTCGTGATAGCCACCGAAAAGTCAGGGATAGCCATGATGGACTCATTATTCAACGGAATATGGCCCTATTTTTCTCTGGTGGGGATAGGAAGGAACTGAAACTACGAGTAACCGGAAGAATATGGAAGGAGCAACAGAATCCAGATGCTGGGGTTTGCATACCAAATCTTTGTAGCTGATGTGATTTTGAGGGTATTTTTTTTGTTGTGTTGTGCCACTTCAGGAGCTGTGTATATTTACACCAACTTTATGTATGTTGTAAGGCACTAAGATGGTTTTGAAATTTTCAGTTTTCTCGAGTTGTGTAATAATCAAGACAACAGGGATTATATAGAATGTGCCTTGGTGGTATGTCATGTGAAATTTGTATATTGTTTCAGAGACATGACTTGTATTTTGTGGAAGGAAGAAAGTGTTTGCATTATGCACACTCCTGTGAAAATACAATTCAGTATGTTGTAACACACTTGATGTGTGGTTGTTGGACTACTTCAACAGAATTTTGTTTGAGAAATTATATTTAAACTTCATATTGTAACACTAAAATGGACAAGAATTTTGCTGGAAATTCACATACACGTACATAAATGATTGAATAAAACACTTGCTCAAGTTTGCCAATTGCTTTGCAGGTTCACTGTTTCTTTTATTACTCTTGAGCATAGACTGATATTTTATTTTATAATTCTATTTGTTATAGTTATTATCGGTTACTTCCTTCGGTCTCTATTATAAGTGAAATAGTTGGTTCAATTTCTAGTTTCTTTTATAAGTTAATTACTTTTGTAATATTTAATACTACTATTGGTTGTCTTTGACTGTTGATTGCCTTGACAATTTCAGTCACATTGGGACGTCGGCTCCTGGATTCAAACTCAGGTGTTAGCAGTGGTAATGTGTGTGCGTGGTGTTTACTTTCTGCTTCATTTAGGTAGACCAAAAAAATATTTAATACTACTATTCCATATATATATATATACCTTTTATTTAATTGAGTAGTTGGTAATGAAGTGAACTAAGTGATTCTTTTAATTAAATATTAAACATGGTTAATTGAGTAAATTTGGTTAACTATTTTGTTTTACGTATTAATAGAGATAGAGACTAGCTAGCAAGAGTACTATTTTTGCCTTCGAGGCGCCTCCAATCCAGCGAGAGGATTAGTCACTGTGTTCGACAATGGGGTGGATACCCTGGTCTCGACAAAAAAAAAAGAGCACTATTTTTGCAATGCTGATTTATTGTGTTCCTCATTTTTAATGAGTTTTGCTTCATACTGTATAAATGATTAGGGTAATGTATTGTATATCATTCAACAATTAATGACTGCTTAGTTAATCAATTCCATTAATCAGCCTCCTCACTCCCAATATCACTTTCCGTTTAACCTGGGGTTCCCATTCTTTAACTAAACTACGGCGCAACCATTGCGCTCTAACTTGCTCTTAAAACCTTCAATTGAGACGCATGGAAAACTAGATGAATCCCAGTGCGACTCATGTGTTTCGTTTGTATCTCATGTGCGACCACATGCGTTTGCTGAAGCTTGATGATCGGTCATGTTATAACCCACTAATGTTAATGCAGTCCCATGAATGCTAAAATAGCACATGCTAACTCTTGACAGCCACAGCGCGACGATATCTACACAAGGCATGTTCGCGTTGTTACCCACATGAAACTGAAAGACTCAAATTTTGTTCTAGTCCCCCTTCACTGCAAATTTCATAACAAACCCTTATCTAAGTTTCTAAGAACACATACTACACAATCAAAATCCAAACATACCTAAACACATAAGAACCAATGAACCTAGAAAAAAATGGGATGCTACACCTAGAATGGTTATTTTGTTTTTCAATTTTTGTGATTCAAGCTCACCAGTTGTATTCAAGTCAACTTCGCGTTGAGCTACGAGCTGAACCAAATTTCATCTAGTGAAGTCGAGTTAAGCCAAGTTTGTCTTAGCTCAACTCATTTCCAGCGCAATTTTCCTCCCCCCGCCCCCGCTCTCTCTCCCTCCCTCCCTCAACCCTTCTCTTTCTCTAAACTCCCAAACAAGCTCTTATATTTAGGCCATTAGCTACACATAATTGCACAAGTAGCCCAAAATAAAACAAGCACATTGAAATTCCTTGTGATTGGAAGCAGATTGAGCAGATTGAAGAAAATCATCACAATTGTACATGTGGGTTGGGCATGTGAGAAGGAACATACAAGTACCATGATGCCAAATTAATGTCAACAATAGTGGGTCACTTTATATTTCATGGTTGTTCTTTCGACATGTTGGTTCCTCCTTTGTCCTAATCAACTACCAACTGACCAAGACCAACCCCAATAAAAGAGGATCATCAAATCTGAGCCTCAAGAATAGGTTCTTCAAAACAGAGGAGAAATGAACACCACATGCCCACACATGAGTAATTGGGCAAATTAAGTGTGTCAAAGTCAATACATGAGGTTGTAATGTAACCATATTCCTTTCTAATTAATCTGATAAAATTGAATGTAAATATTACAAAACTTCTTGAGTCAACTATAATGCCATTGATTGATGAAAAAAAATATAGATTGAGTCACATGTCACATGATCCTAGTAAGCTAAGTGGGACAGTACTGCAATATTCTAAAAGTTGTAATGGTACCATTCCATGTTATTATTTATATCAATGAAATGAAAATGGCACAAAAATTTCTTGAGTCAACTATAGCACCTTTGATTTTCAAACAGTGGAATAATACAAGACTATATAAAGCCTGATTACAGCTTAGTATTTATTATTAGCATCATCTATAAAATAAATTTAGCCCCAAAAAATTATATTTTTGGTATAATTAAAACAAACAAAAAAACTATAAAAATAAATGCCATTTCCCCCAACTGAGAGATGATTTTGAATTTCCTATATATATCTTCAGTGGAATTCAAGTGGATAACCCAGCCACATATGCCACTCCGGTCGACGGTAACCACGTTGCCCCTGATATGAATTGGGCCACCGTGAATCTATTCGCCTCCACCTCAGAAGTAATGACCCGATACCCGGGCCATTTGACCCGTTGACCGATAGCTGCACCCGGACCAGAATTCATGTACTCCCCATAGTACAATGTATCTAAAGCAAAGTTACCATTCCATTCCAACCATCCATTAGGATGCACATGATCACTTATGTAGGACAACAAGTACACCGTTCTAGAGTACATTTTCCATGGACGGCCCAAATATGTTGGGATGTTGTTCTTAACTGGGGCGAGCTCTGGAGCGGGTAGGATCCGACAATCATGGATGGATATACCCGTATTTTGATTTGGGTCCTTTCTATTTTGGGCCGTGATTGTGTTCTTTTGTCGGGCCATGGGCTTACGTGCGTAAATATTGCACTTTTGGAAAACCACGGCAGCGTTGCCAAATATAAAGTCAACGGTCCCGTATATGTTGCATTCACGGAAGAATTGACGGTTAGAGTGCACATAACACGAGTCTTGGTACCCTACAATGTTGCAGCGGAACACCACTGCGTGATCCGCTCCAACACGGAGTGCCACCGCTTGGTGCTTTTCCGGTCCGGCATAGTTCTCGAATGTGATGTCACGTGCAATGAATCCAGCACCACTAGCAGCTGCGTTAAGTAACAAATGTGAACTAAACAGAATAAATAAATTAAACAACAAATTTTTTATTAATATTAATTCTAGACCGAAGATCTGAAGGAGTGTGGTATCGTTGATAATTTTGTCGTGTAATGCATGATTGAGCCATAACCAATGATTTAATATTGCTTATATTTAATTTTGGACCATTTATTAATGTTGGGGTTTATTTTAGTAACTTTTGAACATGCATGATATGTTGTTCTTGATGGGAATAATCATTTGTTTTAATGGAAATAATAAAAGTCAAGACGTGAATGATAATTTGTTTTGACGAAGTAGTGAGAATGCGTGAGATTTAAGCAATGTCACACTTTAATTAATTAATCAAATTTAAGATTAGAGACCCAGTTTCTTTAAATTCTAACAACCAACTACTTCTCTTTATTTTTTTTACCAACCAACTACTGTTAGTTGTTACCAATAATAATAAAACACTACTCTTTTTGGTCAATATTGGGTCCATTTTTTTTGTCCAAAATATCAAGAAACGTATAGTACCAATTTTCAGTTATACCCCTTTAGTAGTATGATTCATATTTATGAGATATCTATTTGTTAAAAATAATTTACTTTTTGATCTGGAAAGTGAAGTATAAAAACTCGACAAATGCGTGCAAAACGCATTATGCGGGAACAATAATACATGCATTGATGACATGCAATCACGATCAACATTCTGTTTCTTTCTGTTTCTTAAAATAACAGGGTGTCATGTATTGTAATGTTAAACGACAAGTCTCCAAGATCCCGAGTTCAAATTTTGTGTGTGGCAAAAATTCTGTTGAGAGGAGATAACCATACAGGCCGACAAAAGTCAGAAATTCGTGGTCAGTCAGCTTCCCCAGCGTAGATTAGTCATCGGCAAAGCCGATATAAACTACGCACCAATAACATGGTAACAAAAAAAGAACAAGGGATTAATAAAAAAAAAGGACAAGGGTAATATTGTCCAAGTACACTTTCACTTGGAGTTCTGAATAGACATGCGATTAGACAGCTAAAGAGTATATGTTAACATACGACAGTCTAATTGAAGGCCACGTGCAACTTGCATTTGTTTTATTATTAATTTATCATGCATTTTTTTAATTGTATTTACTTATTTACCCTTTTTTAAAGTAAATGCTAAATTAATCAAAAAATACTAATTGTATTAGTAGTTTTTTAGATAAAAGTGGGCACAACGAAATAAGCAAGCATATGAAAAAGAACATACCAAAGGAAGCAGTATGGAAAGTGGTCATGCCATCTACAACATTTTTCTTCCCTGTAATTACTGTTTTGCCCTTTCCATCTCCAATGAACATAAGATTAGTTTTCTTTTTCCCTACCTTTAAATTATTCTCTTCATACCTGAAAATTCCATCATATCCAAAAGTCAGTGCACAATGTCACACCTTTTAGCTATTAAATTATACATCACCAAAAAAAAAACTTCACATTTTAGTGGTTACAAAATCACAATACCTTCTGTCAAAAAAAAAAATCACTATACCTTTCTATAAAAAAGATCACCTCTATAAGGTATAATAAACCGAATATTCTTTTAAAAAGAAAGGGCCAAAATAAATTTACATATTTAATGAACAAATAAATTAACGGTGATGGAGGCATGGAAATTTCATCATCATCGATCCTTCAATTATTATAATGTCGAGTGCATGCAGATAAACCTTATTCTAGCAATAATAATAACACATCACCGACCCTATTTCCTTATCAAAATATCACCATCGCTTCAATTATTATGTCAGTTAATAAAAACAACACAAAGCAATTAAAAAGTGCTATGTTCCGTTATCTCGAAATTTGTACACTTTTTAGTATAAAGTTTTTATTATTAATTAATTAATTATTCTTTTTTTACTACCAAAAATTAAAGACTGTGAAATTAATTAATTTACCTTCCTGCCCTCACGTAGATAATGAAGCGGCGGGAACTATGCTCCGGCGCCTTCTTAATCGCTTTAGAAATTGTCTTCACCGTACCATTACCACTTTTTGAAACGATAATATCAGCTTGTATCGCCGATACCGGTAAATTCAACAATCTCCTATCTCGTTTCTTCAACCATTTCGGAAATTCCCACGAGATATCGTTAATACCATCACTCTCTGATTTCTCTCCAATTAATCTTCTCTTGTTCTGTATCGGCACACCAGAGAAATCACTGTTTCCACTAGCCGAAAATATCGCCAGCGAATTACTCACGAGTTCAGATAAATCCTTCAAATTACTAACCATCTGATCCTTAACGATTCCGTTAGTGTCCTCATCAAAGCCTTCAAGACACGTGTCTTGGTTAGTTAACGCGGCACTCAGCCAAGTTGTTACGTCCTCGTTTGATCCCGCAGCGACATTTATATTTTCGCTGCGGGAAGAGATCGAGGACGGGTGAACAGAAGTGAGTGAGCGAGTGAGTGAGTCTATCGAGTCTTCGAGTAGCTCTAGGCAATCCTCGTATGCAGCACGGACTCGTGGATTAACAGAATCCACGTCAGAGTTCGTGTTGACCGTGAACGAGAGGCCAGAGGAAGCGTAGAATGCTTTGCTGATGTGGCGGAGAGTCATGTTGAAGGAAATATGAATGAGGTCTTGTTCTGAAGCGGTTTTGGAGCCAGGGAAATCAAGGAGGGAATTTATACATAGGCTTGGGAATTGTGTCTTGCTACAAGTTCGGGAAATTGCTTGAGTAGGTTTGGCACGGAGGTTTGGAGATTGGTTATCCGGTGAAGTTTTGGAGCGGGTGACAGTGATTAACGCGGCAGAGATCGCGGAGGCTACTATTAAAACCACGGCGAGGATCAAGAGCATGATGAGTTTCTTTTTACTTGATGAAGTGGTGGTGGTTGTGGTGGATTTGGTGAGAGGTGCGGTGGAGCGGCGGGAAGAACCACCAGGGTCGGAGGCGCCAAGTCTATCGAAGTACATAGTGTGAGTAAAGAGAGAATTTAAGAATGAGCGAGTGAGTTTGTTATTTTGATGTGAAATAGAGTAAGGTTTTTATAGATGATGATTTTTTTAAAGAGAGAGAAAGTGTGTGTTATTAATATTATAGTGATATGTGAAAATGAAAATTAAACGTAAGTTAGGTTTGGTGTGAAGTCAATGTCGTGAGGAATTAGCTTAGCTGGCTACTGCTTGTAGCATTACAATGTCCACTGAATCAGTATAAGAAGAACTTTCTATTTTTATAAAAGTAAAAGAATTAACTGAATTGGAATTTGGAAGAGGTGAACTTTAGCATGGAAGTGTTTAAAATTGAATATAACAGACACCAAACAGAGTATAGCTATGGGTTTTTCTTTTTTCTAATAATTACACCAATCATTGTAATTGATTAGGCAGAATGGATAAAATTGTAATATGAGTCGAAAGACAGACAATTAAACTAATATTATTCGCAAAATCTAAGATACCCAAAAATAGTTTCTAAAAAAGTAATACCAAAAAATAATATAAAAGAAAAAGAAAGAATGTATTGGAAGCACTGAACTTTAGCAGAACAGTGTTAAAATTCAATATAACCGAGCCGAATAGACTGTCGTGGCCAAGTCGCCCATCAAGTCAATGTATTGGAAATAATGTTGTTAAAACCGGATCGAATTGGACGGTTGAACCGATTGAACCGTGAACCGGATGTGCTGCGGTTCGGTTCTGTCCCATTAACTCGCTGGAAGTAAGAAGCGGGTATAAACCGGAATAACCGTGTTGAACCGTCTCAAAACCGGAGAACCGAGGGCGGTTTTCGAAAACCGCCGGTTCAAAAAAACGACACTACTAACTCTCATTTTTCTCTGCTAAAAGTTCCCTTTGACAATCTCAATATCTTTCTTCAATGATATTCTACAAAGTTGAAGATGGTTGTAAACGCTTACAGAGAAATCAAATCAAAGTTGAAGAAGAAGAAAAGAAAAAGAAGAGATAGGGGGCTGAAGAAGAAGAAGAAAGAAAAAGATGGAGAGATGGAGAAAAGAAGGAGACTTACGCTGTGGAAGGATCTGGAAAATCTTCATAAAATGATTTGATGACAAAATGAATATTAAAACAAATACTAATGCTACATCGAAAAAAGGGAAGTACAGCTGTGGAATGATGGAGAGCTTTCAATTTAGCCACCTAGAGAAGTACAGCTATCAACGTTTCCAGCACACAAGACTTCTGATAAGTGCTTTCAATGTTAACTCATACTAAAGCAATTTCCAATGTATTTAAATTTCTCGTAAGCTATTTAGGCATACACAGTGTCACACACTCTGACCAATGGGAAACGATTTTTTCTAGTATATTATTACTTTTTAAATAATAATCAAAACAATTTCTAATATATTTAATTGTAATACTATATTTATTTATTATCCGATTCAACCATGGTTAAATCGATTGAACCATGACCCGGATGTCTCTCCAGTTCATTGTCCGGTTCGATTTTAAAAACATTATTTGGAACAACTAAGTAGCTTATAAGTAGAGCTTTCAATTTTGTCCCAACTCAATGAGTTGGCTCAAGACTCAGTGTTTTGGGTTGGATTGAGCTCATTAAATAGAGGTCTAAAATCGAATCGGACCATTTCAGCTCAGCCTAGTTGGCCCATGGGTCAAACAGGGTCTAATTTTTTTATGTTTTTTTAACAATTTTTGTGATTTACTTTGTTAAAGTTAGATTGGGTCGCAGCTCGGTCCATTGCCCAATATTTTGGGTTTGCCGAGCTACACACAACATAGATGACAATTGGGCTGACCCAGCCCAACTCACTCAAAATATTTGTGGGTCGCGGGTCGGTCCATTGCCCAATGTATTCTATTTTTAGTAGAGAATAGTAGGAATAAATAGTATGCTCAGGGCCGTCTACGATGGTATGCAGACATAACCTACCGCACAGGCCCCAGCCGAATACCAATTTTTTGCAGCCCAAAAAATTTGTGTATACATTTGATAAAGTATAATTAATTTGGCGTTATTGAAATGTTAATTACAATTTAAATAAAGTAGTTTGAGTTTTTTTGTAATTCATTTGATAAAAGTATAATTAGGGTCCCAATTTTTGGTGATTCATTTAGAAAAAGTATAATCAGAGACCCAATTTTTAAAATTTGAACAAGTTCTCTAAATTATTGAGGCTTGATTATGCCCAAGTTCCATACTGACTTAGAGAGTAGAGACTAGAGAGTATCTAACTCCATTTTAGTGTTGATTAAGAAAATGCGTGGCGACGACATACGCATGAGTTCTTCAATATTCGAATATGAATTTTGTTTAAAATCTTATAAAATAATGGATGTCCTAAGAACGAAGAAATCTGCAATATGAAACTTTATGATGTTGGTGATAAAAAGGGTGTGTGTGCGTGCTATGAGTTTCTTAACTATTAAGCTAATGCTCCAATCCTTGTCGTCCAACTAAAATGTATAACTTAATTATTGCCACACCTTTCTACTATATAATCATGTTACAGAAAGTTCCCACTTTATTCTCCCATTTCCACTCTTCAAAATCTAACGTTAGAAGTTACTGATATTCACTCTCTTTTCATTCTTTATTAGATTCGTTATGGATTTGGAAAAGTAACTTTGTGCGTACAATTATGTATGTTACATTCAATTCAATATATACCCTGAAAATTTATTTAAAAGAAGTCAAAAGTAAAGAAGGTTTTGATGATAACTTAAAGTGACACATAAATAACATTTTAATCATGAATTTCGCAGATTTTACTCAACATAAAAGACTGAAAAATTGTGTCTGGTAAAGAAACAGTTGACAAGACAAAATAATCGAAGCTAACGGATTTCGAGTTATTGGTGTCTACGATTAATCTGTTTTTGCTAGTGAACCTGACTGATCACACGTACTTGACTTTATCGGTTTGTGTGATTTTTCATAATTAATAGAGTTTTTGCCACACTCAACATTCAGACTCAAAACTTTAAAGTGAGATTCGAACTTAGTTACCGCTCGAATTAACCCCTTTTTTTTTATACATTAGGAGAAAAGAAAGCAAAAAAACAAATAAAAACAAAAGGGGAAATTAAACTTATTGCAGAAACATCACACCACTTGCATCAGCAAGGAAAGTGGTGCGCATTCTCGCCGGCGGTGAGGTGAAGATCTGCCACGATTCAGGGCTTCCAGCGCCTAGTTTGACCAAATAATCAGCACTATTGTTCCCTTCACGCAGTGTATGACGCAGAATCACTCTCCAATCCCTTGAAATCAAGTCATTGACGTTTGCGATCAGAGCTGCAAACTGGTGTCGGTCATCAACAACTTCCGAAATGAGCTTGAGAGCTGCTTGAGATTCAGAAAAACACACCAAATATTCTATTCGAACCCAGGGGGTGTGCTTGAGTGGTTGGGGCTCATTCTCCCTTAACCAAGTGTCCAGGGTTCGATCCTCGCCTTGGATATGGAGCAACTTTAAATCCCTGGGTCAGTTGTCCCACCCTTCGAGGTGCCTCTAATCCAACGAGGGGATTAATCACTACGTTTGGCGGTGGATACTCTTGTCTCGACCAAAAAAGAGTTGCTATATTCATTTTAAAATTTTAATATATTTCTTTTGTACTCATCTCAGCTATATTTGTATCCATATTACTCTAACTTTAGTGAATGAAAATGAAATGAATGAATTGATATATGCAAAAAGAATGTCGATTGATATTTTGTTTGGTTACAGAATGTCATTTATATTGTATTCAAATTAAAACTTCAATTCAACAAATAAAAGAAAAAAAAGATAATATTATAAATTATAAAAAAGAGATGCATGGCCAATGAGAAATATAAAAAGTAGTAGTAACGTAGTATAGAACCAAAATGGAATAACATCGAAGTCAATTGCTAACGGATTCGAACCTAGTTACTGTTCGAACTAACCCATTAGTATATTATAATGAATATTGTAATGAATCGCGCTATGCTGTCAAAACCATAGAACAAACAATAAAAGTTTCTGATAATACTCAGACCATAAAATTATTAAGTAAAAACGATTTACTTCCCTTTAAGGACTATAATTTTATCCATATTGAACTTGTTCAAATTGCTTTTAAACCTTTAACTTTATTGGGTTTAAACTCTAGTATTATGGCATATGTTAGAGATGGTAGAAGCAAAGACTTCAAATCATCCTTAGCTGCTTTAATTGAAACCAGCTTATGTCATGGTCCTGTTTATTTTGATGTTTCTCCCAATTTGAGTTTGTCTTTATCTGACAAGAATTTACTTGATGCTATACAGCTCACTATACATACTAATGTTATAATTTTAAACCAGGCAGTGAAGTAATAGCAATATGCTATAGAGCCTATTATAAAGTGTTAAATACACTTAATTCGAGAGTTAAGCAAATATCTTTCCCAGGAACAACTACTCTTGTTCAGACTAATTTACTGACTTCGAATATAGTCACAAATAGACTAATAAAATGGAATGAAATAAATTTTCCAGAAACATGGTCCCTACCCCAGGCTGTAGAACCCGAACCTATCCTGGATAGGGATATAGACCAGATAATTCAGACCAATGAAGGGGACATAGAAATAAAATTTAAGAGAATTATTAGAATTCCTAGAAGTCTTTCAGAAAGACATTCAGTTAGCGAGTTTTATACAACTCCCACTGAATTAAATAGAGCCTCTAGTTCTCACCCAATAGAAGAAATAGAGACAGTAGAAAATATAAGAATTAGTGAGAATAAAATTCCCCATGGAATTTATCATAAAAATCAATCCCAGAGTAGGGAATCACCTACTCAATCAGAAATGAGTTTTCATTTATGATGACAGAACTCATAGACTTCTCCCCAGGGAGCGAGATGAGAAGACTCATTAATAATGAGTTCCAACATGATAGAAATGCCCAATTTAGACAATGGTATTTTACAAAGTTTTCACCCCCTGAACTTAATGGGTTCAAAGAAGATTACTATGAAGAATTAACTATAACCCAGAATTATATTCCTTTCGTTAAATGGTTTGTAAATTATTTTAATAATAAAATTAAAAATGAAATTTTGGTTCTTCAATCAAAAACGTGGGAGACCACTAAAGGAGAAAAAATCAGTTCCCTTTTCCTCCTAAACAAACTATTATTTTAGGCCAAAATGCTGAGGCCAATGCTTTTCTCACTTTGCAAAAAAAAGAAAGTAACCATGTTACTATCAGGGAGTTGAATTCTATAGTTAGATCCCAAAATTATACAAATGCTTTTCTTATCTGCTTAGGAGAACAATTTGTTTCTCTTGAAAAGGATTTATTATCTCTAAAGGATATGGTTGAAAAACAAATTTCTCAACAAAAATTAATTTTGGAACAAATAGGTGAGTCAAAAGCCCCTATAGTTACTGAAACTCCCATAATTCAACCTCCTCTATCAGTAGAAGGTTTTAGAATGGAGGATAATAATACTGAGTTTACTCGTATTTTAGAGCAAAAATTAAAGGATTTAAAATTAAATGTTTTATCCCAAAAGGATAATTCAGGTACTTCTGAAAACAGCTCAGAAGAAAGTGAAAATATCAATAATATTGATGAGTTAATTAGGATGTTTAGTAACTAAAATGTTAATCAAAATGATAATATTAATCCCGTATATACTTCTAAGTCCATAGAGAAGTATTATTATAAAAGGCCTTCTCCTCAAGACCTTCTTTTTGAAGAGAATGAGCCATATCAGAATTCCTATTCTGGCAAGGCCATTTATGAATGGAATATTGACGGTCTGAATGATAAACAAATAATAGATACTATACATAGAATGATTATGTATTCCACTGTTTGTAAACAGCATGGGAACTTTGATAGTTCCATAGCATCCTTTATAGCTACTGGTTTCGTTGGCCAATTAAGACTGGTGGGATCATTATCTCACGGATACCCAAAAGAAAGAAATTCTTTCTCATAAGAAAGAAATTAAAATTGAAGAAAATACTAGCAATATTACTTCCACCACTGGTGAGGAAGATGCTGTATATACCCTATGTCTATCCATCTTACAACATTTTGTAGGAACCAATATTCCTATAGGAGAAAAATTACAAACTCTCCTTCAGAATTTAAGATGTCCTTCTTTAACCCATTTTAGATGGTATAAAGATACTTTCTTATCAAGGGTTATTCAATTAAATAACCCTGATTCTACCCATTGGAAGTCTAAATTTGTAGATGGTCTACCTTATCTTTTTGCTGAAAAAATCAGACAATCTTTGAGAATAAAAAATGATGCCATTAATATTAATTATGCTGACTTGACCTATGGTCAAATTATTAGTACTTGTATCAACGAAGGATTAGCTCTATGCAATGACATAAAGCTGAAAAATCAATTAAAAAAGCAAAAGTTATCTGAGAAACACCAATTAGGTGAGTTCTGTGAACAATTTGCTTTCGATATTGATAAGCCTCCAGGATTAAAGGATAAGAAACAAAGGACTATTAATAATAGGTTTTATAAAAGGAATAAAGACAAGACAAGTGGATTTTATAAATCTCCTCAAAAGAAGAGATATAAAAGAAATTATTATAAAAACAGGCCCAAGGATAAGCCCTACCAAAGCAAAGGCAAAAGAAAAGCCAAAAAATTGGACATTACTTGCCATAAATGCGGCAAGATGGGACATTATGCCAATCAATGTTGGACCTAAAAAGCCCTGAATGACATTGAGGACGACCAATTAAGGACCCAATTGGAAAAAGTCTTATTAATTAGTTCTGAATCAGAACTAGAATCTTCAAATGAAGATATAGAGGTTATCAATGATACCTCTTCAGAGTCTTCTTCTACTGACAATAATGATTGTCAATGCAATGAATTAAATTATTGGAAATCCATTGTTGATATGAATGGATTAAATGTTCTTACAGCAGAACAAGATGAAGCCTTAAAGGCTTTAGAAACTATTTCAGACAATGATCTGAAAAGAAAAATGATCAATTTCCTAATAAAGGTAAATGCGAAGAAAGAATCTCCTCTAATTATAGAGGCACCTTACCAAATAAGTGAGGTATTATCAAGATTTAGACAATCCAATATTAAAGAAACACCTGTTTCTACTATGGATTTGAAAAGAGAAATAAATCTCTTAAAATCTGAGATATCTCAAATTAAAAAGGATAATAATATCTTATCCCAAAGAGTCTCTTTATTGGAAATTCCAAAACAAATCGAAGGAATCCCTTCCAACATAGAAGAAATCACTTCCACTAGCAATAACTATTTATCTCTTTTGGATAGAGTAACTTCACAAAAATGGTTTGTCAAAATATCCCTAGTTATTAGCAGAAATTTTATTTTGAAAAATGAAATAGCTCTAATAGATAGCGGAGCTGATCTTAATTGCATACAAGAGGGAATTATCCCTACTAAATATTTTTCGAAAACCACACAAGCCCTAACTCAGGCTGGTGGAGATAAATTACAAGTTAATTATAAGCTATCAAACGCATATATTTGCAATCAAGATATATGTTTACCGACATCGTTTATTTTAGTCAAAAATTTGACACATAGGATTATTCTAGGAACTCCCTTTTTGCATAATATCATGCCTATGACAAATATTGATCAAAGTGGTATTACCACCATTATTAACAATAAGAAAATTATTTTTGAATTTATTACCGATCCTCAGACTAGGATGTTAAATGAGGTTAGAGATATTCTCCTTAATAAAGAAAAACAATTATGTTTTCTTAAAAGTGAAATGAATATTTTCAATATTAATGATCATCTTAATAAAGAAGAGACTAGAAGGCAAATTAAAATTATTGAACAGCAGTTCAAGACTGATGTGTGTAATGATCTACCTAGTGCTTTTTGGAATAGAAAGCAGCACATCGTTTTTCTACCTTACGTAGATGACTTCAAAGAAAGTCAAATTCCTACTAAGGCTAGACCAGCCCAAATGAATCAAGAATATCTTGATCTTTGTAAAAAGGAAATTAATTCCCTTTTAGAAAAAGGTTTAATTAGAAAATCCAAATCACCTTGGAGTTGCACAGCTTTTTATGTTAATAAGAATGCTAAACAGGAACGAGGTGTTCCCAGATTAGTTATTAACTATAAACCTCTTAACAAGGTTTTAAAATGGATAAGATACCCAATTCCTAATAAAAAAGATTTATTAGATAGACTTAACGATGCTTTGATCTTTTCAAAATTTGATATGAAATCAGGATATTGGCAAATACAGGTCAATGAATCTGATAAATACAAAACAGCTTTTACAGTCCCTTTTGGACACTTTGAATGGAACGTCCTTCCTTTTGGACTTAAAAATGCTCCTTCTGAATTCCAGAATATCATGAATGATATTTTTAATCCTTATTCCGATTTCATGGTTGTTTATATTGATGACGTGTTAGTCTTCTCAAAATCCGTAGACCAACACATGAAACATTTGAAAATTTTCAAAAACTTAGTCAGACATAATGGTCTAGTGTTATCTGCCCCTAAAATGAAGTTGTTCCAAACAAGGACAAGGTTTTTGGGCCATGAAATAGATCAAGGAACAATTGTTCCTATCAGCAGAAGCATAGAGTTTGCTTCAAAATTCCCCAATATTATTACTGATAAGAAGCAGCTTCAGAGATTCTTAGGAAGCTTAAATTATATTTCTGATTATTATGAAAGTCTATCACAGGATACAGCTATCCTTTACAGTAGACTTAGAAAAAATCCAGGGCCTTAGACAGAAGAACATTCCCTAGCTGTCCAAAGAATTAAGAATAAGGTCAAATGTCTTCCTTGTTTGAATTTAGCAAATCCAAAGTTTTTCAAAATTGTTGAAACAGATGCCTCAAATATAGGGTATGGAGGTATCTTAAAACAAGTTATCCCAGATAACAATAAAGAAATATTAGTAAGATTCACTTCGGGTAAATGGAACCCAACTCAGTCGAAATACTCGACTATTAAGAAAGAAATGCTTTCCATTATTAAATGTATTTCTAAATTTCAGGATGATTTATTAAATCAAAAGTTTTTACTAAGAATTGATTGTAGTTCGGCTAAATCAATAATAGAAAAAGATGTTAAAAATCTTGTAGCAAAACAAATTTTTGCAAATTGGCAAGCCCAATTATCAGTTTTGAATTTGATATTCAATATATTAAAGGAGAAAATAATTCTCTTGCTGACTATTTAACCCGTGAATTTTTGCAGGGTGAATGACTACCCCCAATAGGGGAAGAGGTCGTGGCTATGGCCGTGGCCGTGGGAGCAACAATATGTTGCCCTATCAAGAAACAAACATTCCTCTAATAGGGGATTGGACTACAGTCCATAGGACGAGAAATCTGCAGCAATTGCCTGCGCCCCCAAGGAAAGAAGATATTCCTTCTTCCTCATCAGGTAAAATGCCATCTTACAAAGAGGCAGCAGTTAATGTGTTACCAAGTGGCTTCAGTCTCAAGAGGGGGGGTGAATTGAGATTTTTGAAAACAGTTCCCCTTTTAACGACTTAGTTTGATTTTTGCGCAGGTTTATGAAATAAAAGAATTAGAGTGCAAAACAATAAAGAACACGCGAGATTTATACTGGTTCGGTCACCTCCCAGTGACCTACGTCCAGTCCTCACAACCCTTTGTGAGATTTTCCACTATCAAATCAAAGCTTTCAATAGGGTGCTTTAAAACCCTTACAGACACAGGCACTCTTCACCAAGGATACCCCACCTTGTGCAAGAGCCCTAAAAACAATTACAACAAGAGATACCCCACCCTTGTTACAATCAAAAACCCTAGAGAGATACCCCACTTGTTGAACCAAGGTCAAACACTCTTTGTTTTGAATGATAACAAATTACAATCTGTTTACTAATGGTTATAGTTGAACCAAAGCACAGGGCTGAACCAAAGCAGGGCAATGAACCAAAGCGCTTGACATGATATTTAAAGTGTAGAAGCTCGAAGGAGAAGCTACTCAAGCGTTCAAGACTTATGTGTTATATTGTTTTGCATAGGACGCGTGTAAGATCCCGTCACTTCTGCTTTATAACTTTTGTAATTGAGAGATGATCTTTTAAAATTGAACTGTCTTGGAAAAATATTTTATATAAAACCATGTTTAATTAGGCTAGGCACAAAGTGTTTTTAAAGAAATAGTTTGAGTTTGTTTTTTTTTTAAGAAAATAGATTCATGAGTTAGTGTTTTAAAAAGAATTTGTTTTTGAAGTAAAGAATCGATTCTTGATTTGGTACATAAAGCTAGAAATCGATTCCCACTTATTTCTAAAGCCAAGAATCGATTTCCCTCTTGCCTTGGAAGCAAGAAATCGATTTCCTCCTTCCTTTAAAAGCCAACAATCGATTTCCCACATCTAATTTGGTTTTTGAAAGAACTTGTTTTGGAAAGAAAACAATCGATTGATGACTTTGTGTATTTTAAGCAAGGAATCGATTTTATAACTTGTTTAGGAAGCCAAAAATCGATTTCCCTTCTATTCTTTTAAAGCCAATAATCGATTTCTATATTAGATTGGTTTTAGAAAAGAATTTGTTTTGGAAAGAAAACAATCGATTGATAACTTAGTTTGGGAAGCAAGGAATCGATTTTATAACTCATTTGGGAAGCTCAAAATCGATTTCCATCTTACTTCTTTTAAGTAAGGAATCGATTCTCCACTTATTTTTTTGTAAGCACAACTTGTTTTTGAAGCTAGCAATCGATTTCTCTCTTACTTCTTTTAAGTAAGAAATCGATTTCCAACTTATATTTTAAAGAGTAAAATCGATTTTCAACTTACTTCTTTTAAGCAATCAATCGATTCTTCACTTATCATCAATTGTGTTAAAAAGTTCTTCAACGGTCATATTTTTACAATCCCTATAAATAGGATTGGGTTTTCACGATTAAATATACACAACACACAAATCAAAAAGAAAAGAACGCAAACACTCACCGTCACATTCTTTCTTCACGTTCTTCATCTAGGGTTTAAAATCTCTCATCTCTCTCAACTACATCTTGTTATACTGCTTGAGTGATTGGATCCTAGCTTTCATTTTGTAATCATCTAATACTTGGTTGTTGTGAAATCCTGGGAAGTTTTCTTGGGTAATTCAATCGGGGAGATTGAATTGTAGCGAAATCCTTAGCGGGGAGCTTGGGTTCTCAATTTGGGGAAAATTGAGATTGGTGTGGTAGCTATATCGAAGTTGCTTGCTTGTAAGACGTTGAAGAAGTATCTTCTCATATAGTGGTTATTATCAAGTCCAAAGGTTGCAAAGCCGGAGGCCGAGGACGTAGGGCTTTTATCCCGAACCTCGTAAAAATCACGGTGTACTCCTTTCCCTTATCTTTATATTGCTTATCTTTTATAATTGTTAACTGTCGTCGCATTTGCTATTATCACGCGCATATTTAATTATCGTTATAATAATAATTGTTTCTGCCATTGCATATTTGATTATCGTTATAATTATAATTGCTTCTGCCATTGTCATAGTTTGCATAAGTTGTTGCATATAGTTTAAATCCCCTTTTCCGCATTTGATTTAAACTTGCATCGTTAACTTTTCGAAAATCCAAAAGAAGTCATTTTTAGCATATAACCTTATTCACCCCCCCTCTAAGGTTATCATATAGTCCAACAATTGGTATCAGAGCTAGAAATTGCATATAGAGCTTAACATCTCGCAATTTTTGATTATGGGTTCATTTATGAAAGAGGGGATGTCCTTCAATAGGCCACCCCTGTTTGATGGGACTAACTATGACTATTGGAGTAGTCGAATGAAATGTCATGTGCAGGCTATAGATTTCACTTTATGGAGGATCATTGTTGATGGACCACTCATTCCCATGAGAATCAAGATTACTAAACCTCGCGTTGCTGCTGACGGAGATACTACCAAATATCAAGCCACTGGTACAGCTGAGGAAGTACCTATTGAAGATATTTATGCCATTGACTTGAGTGAGCTGAGAAAGCCTGAGCTAGAAAATATATCTCTCAATGCCAAAGCAATGAATATTCTTCACCTATCTCTATGTGAAGAAGAATATGGAAGGGTGAAAGGATGTCAGACAGCAAAGGAAATTTGGGACTGTCTGGAAGCGACACATGTTGGTACGAGTCAAGTTAAGGATACAAAGATTAGAGTTCTCACTTCTGAGTATGAAGCTTTCAAGATGAAGGAAGGTGAATCTGTTGCAGCTATGCACCAGAGATTGAACTTGATAGTGAATAACTTGAGAGCACTTGGGAAGAAGTACTCAACGAAGGATTTGAATGGGAAGATTCTTGCATCATTGACTAGTGAGTTCTTTCCCAAGACTTGTGCTATCACTGAAGCCAAAGATATTGGCACTTTACCTCAAGAAGACTTGATTGGGTCACTTCTTGCATTTGAGGTGGTGTTGGCCGCTAAGAAGACTCAAGAAAAAGAAGCGATCAAAGAAAGGAAGTCTCTTGCTCTTGCTGCTGCCAAGACTCCTAAGATGGCAAGGAAAGAGGTTGAGTCTGATGAAGAATCTGATGATGAAGACATGGCTATGTTTGCCAAGAAATTCAAAAAATTCATGAAATTGAAAAAGTTTGGGAAGGGTGGCTATTCAAAGAAATCTGGGCACAACAAAGGAGATAGTTATGAGAGAAGAGATGATCAACCAAAATGTTTTGAATGCAACAAACCGGGTCATCTCAAAGTGAATTGTCCGAAGCTAAAATCCAAGTACCCACAGAAGAAAGCCATGAAGGCTACATGGGACGATATTGACACTGAGGGTGAAACAGATGAAGAAGAGGAAGTTGCAAATGTTGTTTGTCTTATGGAAAACGACACTCCTGAGGCTACATGGGACGATCTTGATACTGATAGTGAAACAGATGAAGAAGAGAAGGCTACCAAGGTTGCCTGTCTTATGGCAAATGACACCCCTAAGGTAATCCTTGCTAACCATAGTTTTTCTGATTCACTTGAACATGATGACTTATCTGATGATGCATGTAGTAGTCAAGATTTGAGTGAGGCTTTTGAAGCTCTTTATAATGAACATGAAACTCTTTTGATAAAATCTAAGGATTTGACAAAGAGGAACAAAAGCATGCTAACTCAAATCGAGACTCTTGAGAAGGAGGTAGCTAAGTTGAAGAATGAGCTACATAAAACTAAACCTTTCAACCTTGAGCTTCTTGAGCTTAAACAAAATTTTGAAAAAGTGAAGGTTGAAAATGAAAATTTGAAAGAATCCTTAAAAAAGTTTGAGGTTGGTGAAAAGACCTTAACCAAGTTACTTCACTCTCAACATGAATATGTTGATAGGAGAGGTATTGGGTATGAAGGTAATTCCACCTCCTCTGACTTGAAAAAGAAAATGATTTTTGTAGCTGCTACTTCAAGTAAGATACCTACTATTTTCTCTTGCACTTATTGTCAAAAAGGGAATCATAGTTCTCATAGATGCCCTATTCGTAGATTGTGTGAGCTTGGTACCCTTATACCTGCTTGTAAGAAACCAAGGTGGATTGTGAAAACAAACCCCTTGAGGACTAACCCCCATGGACCCAATCAAATTTGGGTACCTCGTACTAGTTGTTGATGTTCCTTTTGCAGGTTGGTCAGTCATCCAAGAAGAAAAATGTGTGGATGGTTGACAGTGGGTGCTCGAGGCATATGACTGGTGATGCCTCACTATTCTTGAAGTTGAGTAACAAGGCCAGTGGATCTGTGAAGTTTGCCAACAATGAATCTGCTCAAGTAATAGGTAAAGGTTGTGTGGGTAAGGAAAACACAATCAAAATTAAAAATGCTTTACTAGTTGATGGTGTAAAATTTAACTTGCTAAGTGTTAGTCAATTATGTGATAGTGATTTTGATGTGTATTTTTCTGTTGATAAATGTGTTATTGCTCATAGGACTTCTAAACTTTATATTACTGGCTTTCGAGAAAACAATGTGTATTATGTTGATTTTGACAATGTGAGTGATGATATTGTATGCATGCCTTCCTTGGTTGATGATGTGAATTTGTGGCATAGACGTTTAGGACATGCTAGTATTGAACTTTTATCTAAGTTGTGTAAGAATGAGCATGTTAGAGGTCTACCCAAGCTAAAGTATGAAAAGGGTCAATTATGTGATGCATGTCAGCTAGGTAAGTTGCATAAAACTTCCTTCAATTCAAAACCTGTTATTTCCACTAACAATGTGCTTGAATTGCTCCATCTTGATTTATTTGGTGAGATTGATGTTGTAAGTCTAGGAGGGGCCAAGTATGTCTTCGTGATTGTAGATGATTATTCTAGGTATACTTGGGTCATTCTACTTGCAAATAAAAGTGATGCTTTTAATGAGTTTGCTAAGCTGTGCAGAAAGTTACAGAATGAGAAAAGCTTAGCCATCAAGGAAATTAGAAGTGATCATGGAGGAGAGTACGAAAATTCATCATTCAAGACTTGGTGTGAAAAGTATGGTGTTCATCACAACTTTTCAGCTCCAAGGACTCCTCAACAAAACGGTGTGGTGGAAAGGAAGAACAGAACCATACAAGAGATGAGTAGAACAATGCTGAATGAGCACAACCTTCCCAAGTATTTTTGGGGACATGCAGTTGATACAGCATGTCATGTGATCAACCGGGTGTACCTGAGGCCATCTCTTAACAAGACGCCATACGAGCTGTGGAATGGTAGAGCTCCAAATATTTCATACTTCAAGGTTTTTGGAAGTAAATGCTTCATTCTCAACACAAAGGACAAGTTGGGTAAGTTTGATGCAAAATCAACTGAAGGTATCTTTATGGGTTATTCAAGTCATAGTAGAGCATATATTGTTTACAATAAAATTGATAAATGTATGCAAGAATCAATACATGTTTCTTTTGATGAGACTAACCCATTTGCTAAGAAAGTTGATGATGAGGATGAAGTAGTTGAAGTGATCAAAGACAGAATGCCTGAATCAACCAGTGAAAGTGTGGAAGAAGCCGAGGTGAAAGTGGAACCTCATGAAGAAACTGAAGTGGAACGAGATCCCCAAGACATCGATGACCATCTCCATGGAAGAACACATGATGATTTGCCCAAGACTTGGAAATCAGTTCGAGATCATCCCATGGAGCAAATTATTGGTAGTCCATCAAAGGGGGTAACCACTCGTTCTTCTCTTAATCATTTATGCTTTCATAGTGCTTTTGTCTCTCAGATAGTTCCTAATAATATTAAGGAAGCCTTATGTGATCCAGAATGGGTTTTGTCAATGCAAAAAGAACTTGAACAATTTGAACGAAACAAAGTTTGGCATTTAGTCGAAAAACCTGTTGATAGAACCATCATTGGTACTAAATGGATTTTTCGCAACAAACTTGATGAAAATGGTGTTATTTTATTAAATAAAAGTCGTTTAGTTGTTCAAGGTTTTAACCAAATCGAAGGGGTGGATTTTGAAGAAACTTTTGCTCCGGTGGCTAGGTTGGAGTCCATTCGTATCATCCTAGCCTTTGCTAGTTACATGGACTTCAAACTACACCAAATGGATGTCAAGAGTGCCTTCCTAAATGGATTTTTAGAAGAGGAAGTATATGTAAAACAACCCCCTGGTTTTGAAGATTTTAAGAAACCAAACCATGTTTTCAAACTTGACAAAGCACTTTATGGATTAAAACAAGCTCCTAGAGCTTGGTATGAGAGGCTGAGCAAACATTTACTTGCAAATGGTTTCAAAAACGGTAAGATTGATTCTACCTTATTCCTTAAAACCAAGGGCAAACATATCATAGTAGTTCAAATTTATGTCGATGATATTATTTTTGGGTCTACTAATGATGATCTGTGCAAGGAGTTTTCTGACATGATGACTAGCGAGTTTGAGATGAGCATGATGGGGGAGCTGAACTTCTTTTTGGGACTTCAAGTGAAGCAAATGAAGGAAGGAATCTTCATTTGTCAAAATAAGTTCTCAAAGGAGCTGCTAAAGAAGTTTGACATGAGTGATGCAAAGGAGATTGGTACTCCCATGGCAACTGCAACAAAGTTGGATAAGGACGAGCAAGGTAAACCAGTAAACGAAACGATGTATCGAGGTATGATCGGTAGTCTCTTGTATTTAACTGCTTCTCGACCTGATATTATGTTTGCTGTGTGCTTGTGTGCTCGATTTCAAGCATGTCCAAAAGAATCACATTTAAAAGCTGTAAAACGGATTCTTAGATATGTTAAGGGAACCATAGATTTTGGACTGTGGTACCCGAAATCGAGTCAGTTTGCTTTGGTCGGTTTTTGTGATGCTGATTTTGCTGGATGTACATTAGATAGGAAAAGTACTAGTGGAACCTGTCATTTCTTAGGGCCTTGTTTGACTTCCTGGTCTAGTAAAAAGCAGAACAGTGTTGCTTTGTCCACCGCTGAAGCCGAATACGTGGCGGTTGGAAATTGCGTAGCCCAAGTTCTGTGGATGAAACAAACTTTGGAGGATTTTGGTTTGTTATATGACAATGTGCCAGTTCTATGTGATAACACTAGTGCCATTAACATTGCTAAGAACCCCATCCAACACTCTAGAACTAAGCATATAGACATAAGGCATCATTTCATTAGAGACCATGTTTCTAGGGGGAGCATAGCATTAAACTTTGTAGGCACCGATGACCAACTAGCGGACATCTTCACGAAACCACTAGCCGAAGCTCAATTTTGTAAGATCCGGAGAGAGCTCGGTATGCTTGATTTTGCCAGCCTGTGATTATGTGATGTATTTTTGAGGTGCTATGTGCTTGTTATATTATATGCTATGTGATTATGTGCTTGTATTCCCTCCTTTTTGATGAAAACAAAGGGGGAGAAAGTCTTGATGTTTTCTTGATGTTTGTTTATTTAACTCACTATGTTTGGTTCTCTTGCGTGTAAGTTGTTTATTTTCTTGATGCTTATGCTTAGGGGGAGATTAAGCCGTTATTTCTTGTTTATCGCCTCCCTATGCATAAGGTAATTTGTTATCATCAAAAAGGGGGAGTTTGTTGAACCAAGGTCAAACACTCTTTGTTTTGAATGATAACAAATTACAATCTGTTTACTAATGGTTATAGTTGAACCAAAGCACAGGGCTGAACCAAAGCAGGGCAATGAACCAAAGCGCTTGACATGATATTTAAAGTGTAGAAGCTCGAAGGAGAAGCTACTCAAGCGTTCAAGACTTATGTGTTATATTGTTTTGCATAGGACGCGTGTAAGATCCCGTCACTTCTGCTTTATAACTTTTGTAATTGAGAGATGATCTTTTAAAATTGAACTGTCTTGGAAAAATATTTTATATAAAACCATGTTTAATTAGGCTAGGCACAAAGTGTTTTTAAAGAAATAGTTTGAGTTTGTTTTTTTTTTAAGAAAATAGATTCATGAGTTAGTGTTTTAAAAAGAATTTGTTTTTGAAGTAAAGAATCGATTCTTGATTTGGTACATAAAGCTAGAAATCGATTCCCACTTATTTCTAAAGCCAAGAATCGATTTCCCTCTTGCCTTGGAAGCAAGAAATCGATTTCCTCCTTCCTTTAAAAGCCAACAATCGATTTCCCACATCTAATTTGGTTTTTGAAAGAACTTGTTTTGGAAAGAAAACAATCGATTGATGACTTTGTGTATTTTAAGCAAGGAATCGATTTTATAACTTGTTTAGGAAGCCAAAAATCGATTTCCCTTCTATTCTTTTAAAGCCAATAATCGATTTCTATATTAGATTGGTTTTAGAAAAGAATTTGTTTTGGAAAGAAAACAATCGATTGATAACTTAGTTTGGGAAGCAAGGAATCGATTTTATAACTCATTTGGGAAGCTCAAAATCGATTTCCATCTTACTTCTTTTAAGTAAGGAATCGATTCTCCACTTATTTTTTTGTAAGCACAACTTGTTTTTGAAGCTAGCAATCGATTTCTCTCTTACTTCTTTTAAGTAAGAAATCGATTTCCAACTTATATTTTAAAGAGTAAAATCGATTTTCAACTTACTTCTTTTAAGCAATCAATCGATTCTTCACTTATCATCAATTGTGTTAAAAAGTTCTTCAACGGTCATATTTTTACAATCCCTATAAATAGGATTGGGTTTTCACGATTAAATATACACAACACACAAATCAAAAAGAAAAGAACGCAAACACTCACCGTCACATTCTTTCTTCACGTTCTTCATCTAGGGTTTAAAATCTCTCATCTCTCTCAACTACATCTTGTTATACTGCTTGAGTGATTGGATCCTAGCTTTCATTTTGTAATCATCTAATACTTGGTTGTTGTGAAATCCTGGGAAGTTTTCTTGGGTAATTCAATCGGGGAGATTGAATTGTAGCGAAATCCTTAGCGGGGAGCTTGGGTTCTCAATTTGGGGAAAATTGAGATTGGTGTGGTAGCTATATCGAAGTTGCTTGCTTGTAAGACGTTGAAGAAGTATCTTCTCATATAGTGGTTATTATCAAGTCCAAAGGTTGCAAAGCCGGAGGCCGAGGACGTAGGGCTTTTATCCCGAACCTCGTAAAAATCACGGTGTACTCCTTTCCCTTATCTTTATATTGCTTATCTTTTATAATTGTTAACTGTCGTCGCATTTGCTATTATCACGCGCATATTTAATTATCGTTATAATAATAATTGTTTCTGCCATTGCATATTTGATTATCGTTATAATTATAATTGCTTCTGCCATTGTCATAGTTTGCATAAGTTGTTGCATATAGTTTAAATCCCCTTTTCCGCATTTGATTTAAACTTGCATCGTTAACTTTTCGAAAATCCAAAAGAAGTCATTTTTAGCATATAACCTTATTCACCCCCCCTCTAAGGTTATCATATAGTCCAACACCACTCTCTAGTACAACCAATTGACATACAAGAGATACCCCACCCTTGTTACAGTCAAAACCCTAGAGAGATTCCCCACTCTCTAGTAAAACCAAATAACAGTAATTAAACAAATTACAATAAACAGAAATACCTCTAAGAAGGCGAATACAACAACTTGAATATTTTCCCAACCTAACCCTTGAGAGAGATCAGCTCAAAGTGATGAAGAACGTGAAATAGGATTGTGAAAGTGAGAAGTTTCGCGTTCTGCGTTTTAGAATTTTAGGTTGTGAGTGATACGTGAAATCCTAAGTCCTATTTATAGAGTTTGTAAAAAATATGACCGTTGAAGCAATTTGTGTTATAAGTGGACAATCGATTATCTTCTTTAAAAACATAGTATGTTAATCGATTGTGTGCTTTAGAAAGAATAGCTCCATAAGTGAATAATCGATTATATGCTTAAAGAAAGAGAGTTGGCAATCGATTATGTGCTTAAATGAAAGAAAGATAGGAATCGATTGTTTGCTTAAATCAAAGGAGCCAAGAATCGATTGTTTGCTTTAAGAAATAAGACAATCAATTGTTTGCTTGAAAATAGGAATAAGACAATCGATTGTTTGCTTGAAAATAGGAAAGTTTCACAAAAAGTAGGATGAGAATCGATTATCTTCTTTAAAAGCTACAAACCATAATCGATTACTAACTTTAAAGCTACTAGGTCATGAATCGATTTTGTGCTTGCAACTAACAAGCTCAAAATCGATTCTTTGCTTGATAAAACAAGTAAGGAATCGATTCATTGCTTCCCAAAACTAAGTCCTAATCGATTGATGGCTTAAACAATAAGAATGAAATTGATTTCTTTATTTAAAAAACAATTTCTTTTAAAAACACTAAGCCATGAATCTATTTCATTTAAAAACAACAAGTGCCTAACCTATTTATCAATTGAAACCATATGTTAGGTTCATTTGTGTGAGTGATATTGTGTTTTGTGATTTGAGCCGATCTTCAAAAGCGGTTTACAATTCATTCCTAAGACACGACCCAACTTCCTAGGGACTACTACCCTTGACACACTTACTTCTTGAGTTGGTTGTGCCTTGGAGTTCCATTTGTCACTTTGTCTTATATTACTTCATCATCAAAACTTAACCTGCAACACAAGATATCCACATTCTCCCCCTTTTTGATGATGACAAAATTTTAATTCATCTCAAGTGGGAGGTTAGTTCATCAAGTAAAACAATACGCTAATATTAAAGATATGTATCTAGACTCCCCCTTACTTGATGCTCCCCCTATCTAAATGCAGAGTGACAATACAATACACTAATATTTCTCCCCCTTTTTGTCATGATCAAAAGGGTTAATGTCAAACATAGTTGGTGAGTCGAAAACGCAGCTAATAGTAACAGTGAGTTCATTACATTTAAAAAAAGATAGCTTAAATCACAAAATGACATGATAGTCGAGTTTCAACACAAGATAGCCTAACCAAAATTCAATCAGCAGTTCATAATTCATTCAGATAAGTGATAAATTAATAACTCCAAGTTTTATTCGAATGAAAAAAAGATTTTCTTTTTGCAATGGTTTAAAAAAAAATCAGCTAGCTGTTTTGACTGCTCAACTAAACAATCACATAATCACCTTTTTGAACACGATCTCTAAGAAAATAATGTCTAATCTCTATATTCTTAGTTCTAGAATGTTGAACGAGGTCCATCTATAGATTAATGTGATTTATATCGACACCATATGTTATTGTTTACTCTATTTCCTATTGTTCTAACTTGCTTACTGATTTTGTCCTCAATGGTGCATAAATCAAAATCAAACGATGATAATCACGTATTTGTCTAATGGTAAGTAACTTATGCTTAAGATATTCTACATAAAGCACATTATCAATAGAGGTGGATAGACTTTTACCAAACTTACCGTCACCGAGGATTCTTCCTCTATTGTTGTTATCACAAGTCACATGACGGCTTTTTCTGGGGGTGAGTGTTAAGAGCTTTGTCATATCTCCAGTCATGTGCTTTGAGTACTTGCTATCAAGGTATTAATTTTTCCCCCATACCTTGAAGCATACCTGCAATAAGATCAAATTGAAAGTTTTGGTACCCAAATTTCTTTGGGTCCTTGTGGGTTAGTACTTGGTAGAGTTCCTTTGGGAACCCACACCTTTTTCACACCTTGTCTGCTTCTAGCCATACAAACAGATGCAGTATGTCCTAATTTGGCACAGTAATAACATCTAATATATGGACTAGTAGTGAACTTAGGTCTATAATGCACATGTCTTTTTATGAAATTATTTCTTGGAGACCTATGATGCATATGTTGTATGTTGGACATTTTTCCTATTGTCCATTCAAGCTCATGAATTTTCTTTTCATATTCAACACACTTATCACATACATAATTTGCTTTAAAGCAACCAAGACTATGATTTTCATTTCTAAGTTCTAATTTTTCCTTAGTTAAAGCACTAACCTCGTTTTGAAGATGAGCAATTGCTTTCTTAGATTGGGTTAATGCTTTAGCTAGTTTCAAAGAATCATTATGCAATTCAAGAAATGCTTCATGTAATTCATCATATGCATTTTGTGAAGTTTCAGAGTTAGAATCTACCTCAGTTTCATTTTCGCTGTCGTGGTCGGCCATGAGAGCAACTTGAGCTTCTTCACTTTCTGAATCATCTGATGAGTCCATGTTATTGTCTTCCCATGCTATGTAGGCTTTTCTACCCTTGTTTCCTTTGGATTCCTTTTTCTTTAACTTTGATGGTTTTCTTTGTAAGTTCTGGCACTCCATCTTCATGTGTCCAGATTTGCCACATTCGTAGCAAGTTGGTGGACTTGAGAAGTTTTCCTTGCTTGAGATTCTTTTGGGTGAAGAATTCTTCCTGGGGAAGCTTTTCCTTCTCATGAATTTTTTGAATCTTCTGACCATTAGCTCCATATTCTCCTCGTCTTCATTATCTTCATTTTCCGAATCATCACTGTCATCAGATGGATTTGAACTAGAAGCTTTGAGAGCTAAGCTTTTCTTTTTATTGTCTTTTTCTTCATGTTCTGCTAGACGAGCGAGCTCTAATTCGTGCTCTTGTAGTTTCCCAAAAAGAGTGGCGAGTGTCATAGTAGCTAAATTTCTTGATTCAGCTATAGTAGTTACTTTCGGTTGCCATTCTCTGTTTAGGCATCTTAGCACTTTGTTGATCAAGTCTTCTGCAGGAAATGATTTTCCTAATGAGCCCAGTTGATTCACTATGTGAGTGAACCTCTTTTGCATATCTTGTATAGTTTCTCCTTTATTCATTCTGAATAGTTCATATTCTCGGATGAGAGTGTTTGTCCTTGCTCTTTTTACCTTGCTCGTACCTTCATGAGTTACTTGAAGATTATCCCACAATTCTTGAGCAGTTTTACAATTTGACACTCTAAAGAACTCATCGGGACTGAGTGCGGAAGTGATGATGTTCTTGGCACGGAAATTATGTTGAACTTTTCTTTTATCATTATCCGTCCATTCATTTCTTTCCTTGACAGTGAGTGCGCCATTAACCATGTGAGTGGGAACAAAAGGTCCATTTTCCACAGCATCCCATACATCTATATCTACCCCTTCTATGAATATTCTCATTCTTTCTTTCCAATATGCATAATCTTTCCCGTTGAATCCCGGAGGACGGGTAAGAGACGCACCCTCTGGAAATTTTACCAGTGGAATTACTACACTTATATGATGATTGGTGCAATCATAGCCCCTTAATTTTGAAGAATGCTTCTAAAATGATCACAGGACAAGGTCCGTGTTTATATTTTATTAAATTCCAAATCCCATGGATATGGATATGGACTATTACCATAGCTCAGGATAATCACAGTATCCTTGTTCTTAGAAGAAATTTCTTCTACAAATGGTGGAGTAGGATGGCTACTGAAGACCTTCAATACATGGAGGCCAAGATAGAAACAGCAATAGCTGATGACCAATGTAAAACAAAAGAACAAAGTTCTCAAGAACTTTCAATAGCCAATCTAAAAAATTATTTCCAAAAAATTCACCCAAATGAGACTGAAGAACAAATTATGGTCAGGACTCTTGACCATATGAAGAATCAATTCTTTAAAACTTTCCAAGTTAAAAAGGAAGATGTTTCTATGAAGACTAGCTCATCACAGGGTTCAATGGACTCAAATGCATTTGATTGCCTGGCAGGAGAATCTCAAGGCGAAGAAGACCCAACTCCCGAAGATTTTTGGGATGCAATGATCCAGTCGATGACTCAACAAAACAAAAAGGGAAAAGGACAACAATGAAGATGTAAGCCATGACGTCATCAAACAAATAATTAAAAATTTCACCAAGTCACGTTGAAGGATCCCGAGGAGGCAATTAAGTCAAAAGCAACATTATGCTTTTACTATTTACTTTTTATTTTTTGTCGTTTGTATTCATTATTGATGTGTCTATGGGGCCCACAAAGTGTACCCGGCATTAATAATGTATTTTGTCGTCTTGTTTACCGGCTACTTAATGTAAAAGTAGCTCTTTACCGGCTTAAATAGTAAGCCTTTATTTCCCTATATAAGGCATACCTGCCTCAGTTGTAAACCAAGCTTCTTTAGATAATAAAAAATTTCCTTCTTCTAAAACACTCTCTCTCCATGACTCCTTTCAAGCTCCAAGTCTTCCGTTGGTTTTGTGCACTCTCTTCCTCCCTCTCTTTCAAGGTAATATTTTAATGTCAATTAGCTAAATAGCCAGTTGTGGTAGGTCGTTGCATGGGGTATCATAAAACAAGTTATCCCAGATAACAATAAAGAAATATTAGTAAGATTCACTTCGGGTAAATGGAACCCAACTCAGTCGAAATACTCGACTATTAAGAAAGAAATGCTTTCCATTATTAAATGTATTTCTAAATTTCAGGATGATTTATTAAATCAAAAGTTTTTACTAAGAATTGATTGTAGTTCGGCTAAATCAATAATAGAAAAAGATGTTAAAAATCTTGTAGCAAATATATGCGTTTGATAGCTTATATATATATATATATATATATATATATATATATATATACCTTTTATTTAATTGAGTAGTTGGTAATGAAGTGAACTAAGTGATTCTTTTAAT
Source organism: Astragalus glycyphyllos (assembly GCA_963573325.1). NCBI lineage: Eukaryota > Viridiplantae > Streptophyta > Magnoliopsida > Fabales > Fabaceae > Astragalus > Astragalus glycyphyllos. The sequence continues at coordinate 90,046,711 of OY754309.1, read as the reverse complement.
TAAATATTAAACATGGTTAATTGAGTAAATTTGGTTAACTATTTTGTTTTACGTATTAATAGAGATAGAGACTAGCTAGCAAGAGTACTATTTTTGCCTTCGAGGCGCCTCCAATCCAGCGAGAGGATTAGTCACTGCGTTCGACAGTGGGGTGGATACCCTAGTCTCGACAAAAAAAAAGAGCACTATTTTTGCAATGCTGATTTATTGTGTTCCTCATTTTTAATGACTTTTGCTTCATACTGTATAAATAATTAGGGTAATGTATTGTATATCATTCAACAATTAATGACTGCTTAGTTAATCAATTCCATTAATCAGCCTCCTCACTCCCAATATCACTTTCCGTTTAACCTGGGGTTCCCATTCTTTAACTAAACTACGGCGCAACCATTGCGCTCTAACTTGCTCTTAAAACCTTCAATTGAGACGCATGGAAAACTAGATGAATCCCAGTGCGACTCATGTGTTTCGTTTGTATCTCATGTGCGACAACATGCGTTTGCTGAAGCTTGATGATCGGTCATGTTATAACCCACTAATGTCAATGCAGTCCCATGAATGCTAAAATAGCACATGCTAACTCTTGACAGCCACAGCGCGACGATATCTACACAAGGCATGTTCGCATTGTTACCCACATGAAACTGAAAGACTCAAATTTTGTTCTAGTTCATACTACACAATCATACTACACATACTACACATACTAAGTTTCTAAGAACACATACTACACAATCAAAATCCAAACATACCTAAACACATAAGAAACCAATGAACCTAAAAAAAATGGGATGCTACACCTAGAATGGTTATTTTGTTTTTCGATTTTCGTGATTCAAGCTCACCAGCTGTACTCAAGTCAACTTCGCGTTGAGCTACGAGCTGAACCAAATTTCATCTAGTGAAGTCGAGTTAATCCAAGTTTGTCTTAGCTCAACTCATTTCCAGCGCAGTTCTCCTCCCCCCGGCCCCGCTCGCTCTCTCTCTCTCTCTCTCCCCCCTCTCTCTCCCTCCCTCCCTCAACCCTTCTCTTTCTCTAAACTCCCAAACAAGCTCTTATATTTAGGCCATTAGCCACACATAATTGCACAAGTAGCCCAAAATAAAACAAGCACACTGAAATTCCTTGTGATTGGAAGCAGATTGAGCAGATTGAAGAAAATTATCACAACTGTACATGTGGGTAGGGCATGTGAGAAGGAACATACAAGTACCATGATGCCAAATTAATGTCAACAATAGTGGGTCACTTTATATTTCATGGTTGTTCTTTCGACATGTTGGTTCCTCCTTTGTCCTAATCAACCACTAACTGACTAAGACCAACCCCAATAAAAGAGGATCATCAAATCTGAGCCTCAAGAATAGGTTCTTCAAAACAGAGGAGAAATGAACACCACATGCCCACACATGAGTAAATGGGCAAATTAAGAGTGTCAAAGTCAATACATGAGGTTGTAATGTAACCATATTCCTTTCTAATTAATCTGATAAAATTGAATGTAAATATTACAAAACTTCTTGAGTCAACTATAATGCCATTTGTTGCCAAGTGGCTTCAGTCTCAAGAGGGGGGGTGAATTGAGACTTTAAAAAGTTTTCCCCTTTTTACGACTTAGATTAATTTTTCGCGCAGGTTTATGGAACGAACGAATTAGAACTTAAAACAATAAAGGACACACGAGATTTATACTGGTTCGGTCACCTCCCAGTGACCTACGTCCAGTCCTCACAACCCTTTGTGAGATTTTCCACTATCAAATTAAAGCTTTCAATCGGGTGCTTTAAAACCCTTACAGACTCAGGCGCTCTTCACCTAGGATACCCCACCTTGTGCAAGAGCCCTAAAAACAATTACAACAAGAGATACCCCACCCTTGTTACAATCAAAAACCCTAGAGAGATACCCCACTCCCTAGTACAACCAATTGAAACAAGAGATACCCCACCCTTGTTACAATCAAAACCCTAGAGAGATTCCCCACTCTCTAGTATAAATCAATAACAGTATTAAAAGAAATTACAATGAAATAACAAATACCTCTGAGAAGGCGAATACAACAACTTGAAGATTTCCAACCTAACCCTTGTGAGAGATCAACTCAAATTGATAGAAATAGTGAAGAGCAAGTGTGTTTGTGTAATAGGGTTTGATTTGTTCTTTGTTATGCGTAGGTTGTTGTTGAATCGTGAAACCTTAACTTCTATTTATAGAGTTTGTAAAAATATGACCGTTGGAACACTTTTTAACTCTATTGTGATAAGTGGACAATCGATTGTTGTCCTTTAAAATATAGTAGAAGAAATCGATTGTTTGCTTAACTTAGAGAAGAGAAGAATCGATTTTGGTGCTTAAAGAGGTAAGTGGATAATCGATTCCTAGCTTTAAAAAAACAAGTTCACAAAAACAAGTGAGGAATCGATTTTCTTCTTTGAAGAATGAAGTCACAAATCGATTGTTTTGTTTCAAAGAGGAAGCATGAAATCGATTGTTTTGTTTCAAAGAGGAAGCATGAAATCGATTTTCTTCTTTCAAATAGGAGGCTATGAATCGATTTTGTTCTTTCAAAACACCAAGTCATCAATCGATTGCTTTCTTTCCAAAACAAGTTCCTTTTAAAAACATCAAGTGTGAAATCGATTTATAGCTTCAAAAAGCAATAATGAAATCGATTTCTAACTCTAAAAACAAGAAAGAAATCGATTTTACACTTCAAAAACAACAAGTCATCAATCGATTGTTTTCTTTCCAAAACAACTTCCTTTTTAAAACCAATTAAGACACAAATCGATTTCTATCTTTAACAACATGAATGAAATCGATTTTCAGCTTAACTAATATGAAAGAAATCAATTTCTAGCTTAAAAATTACCAAAACAAGAATCAATTCTTTACTTCAAAAACAATTTCTTTTAAAACATTAAGCCATGAATCTATAATTATAAAAACAACAAGTGCCTAACCTATTTAACATGCTTTTCTCAATTCGATAACATATGTTAGGTTTGTTTGTGTGAGTGCTAGTGTGTTGAGTGATTTGAGTCGATCCTCAAAAGCGGTTTACATTTCATTCCTAATACACGACCCAACTTCCTAGCGACTACCCTTGAAACAGACTTACTTCTTGAGTTCGTTGTGCCTTGGAGTTCCATTTGTCACTTTGTCTTATATCACTTCATCATCAAAACTTAACCTGCAACACAAGATATCCACATTCTCCCCCTTTTTGATGATGACAAAATTTTAATTCATCTCAAGTGGGAGGTTAGTTCATCAAGCAAAACAATACGCTAATATTAAAGATATGTATCTAGACTCTCAAGTGGGAGGTTAGTTCATCAAGCAAAACAATACGCTAATATTAAAGATATGTATCTAGACTCCCCCTTACTTGATGCTCCCCCTATCTAAATGCAAAGTGACAATACAATACACTAATATTTCTCCCCCTTTTTGTCATGATCAAAAGGGTTAATGCCAAACTTAGTTGGTGAGTTGAAAACGCAGCTAATAGTAACAGTGAGTTCATTGCATTTAAAACAAGGATAGCTTAAATCAAAAAATGACATGAGAGTCGAGTTTCAACACAAGATAGCCTAACCAAAATTCAATCAGCAATTCATAATTCATTTAGATAATTGATAAATTAATAACTCCAAGTTTTATTCTTATGAAAAAGAGATTTTCTTTTTGCAATGGTTTTGTAAAAAAAATATCAGCTAGCGGTTTTGACTGCTCAACTAAACAATCACATAATCACCTTTTTGAACACGATCTCTAAGCAAATAATGTCTAATCTCTATATGCTTAGTTCTAGAATGTTGAACGGGGTCCATCTATAGATTAATGTGATTTATATCGACACCATATGTTATTGTTTACTCTATTTCCTATTGTTCTAACTTGCTTACTGATTTTGTCCTCAATGGTGCATAAATCAAAATCAAACAATGATAATCACGTATTTGTCTAATGCTAAGTAACTTATGCTTAAGATATTCTACATAAAGCACATTATCAATAGAGGTGGATAGACTTTTACCAATCTTATTGTCACCGAGGATTCTTCCTCTATTGTTGTTATCACAAGTCACATGACGGCTTTTTCTGGGGGTGAGTGTTAAGAGCTTTGTCATATCTCCAGTCATGTGCTTTGAGTACTTGCTATCAAGGTATTAATTTTTCCCCCATACCTTGAAGCATACCTGCAATAAGATCAAGTTGAAAGTTTTGGTACCCAAATTTCTTTGGGTCCTTGTGGGTTAGTACTTGGTAGAGTTCCTTTGGGAACCCACACCTTTTTCACAACTTGTCTGCTTCTAGCCATACAAACAGATGCAGTATGTCCTAATTTGGCACAGTAATAACATCTAATATATGGACTAGTAGTGAACTTAGGTCTATAATGCACATGTCTTTTTATGAAATTATTTCTTGGAGACCTAGGATGCATATGTTGTATGTTGGACATTTTTCCTATTGTCCATTCAAGCTCATGAATTTTCTTTTCATATTCAGCACACTTATCACATACATAATTTGCTTTAAAGCAACCAAGACTATGATTTTCATTTCTAAGTTCTAATTTTTCCTTAGTTAAAGCAATAACTTCGTTTTGAAGATGAGCAACTGTTTTCTTAGATTGGGTTAATGCTTTAGCTAGTTTCAAAGAATCATTATGTAATTCAAGAAATGCTTCATGTAATTCATCATATGCATTTTGTGAAGTTTCAGAGTTAGAATCTACCTCAGTTTCATTTTCACTGTCGTGGTTGGCCATGAGAGCAACTTGAGCTTCTTCACTTTTTGAATCATCTGATGACTCCATGTTATAGTCTTCCCATGCTATGTAGGCTTTTCTACCCTTCTTTCCTTTGGATCCCTTTTTCTTAAATTTTGACAGTTTTCTTTGTAAGTTCGGGCACTCCATCTTCATGTGTCCGGATTTGCCACATTTGTAGCAAGTTGGTGGACTTGGGAAGTTTTCCTTGCTTGAGACTCTTTTGGGTGAAGAATTCTTTTTGGGGAAGCTTTTCCTTCTCATGAACTTTTTGAAGTTTCTAACCATTAGCTCCATATTCTCCTCGTCTTCATCATCTTCATTTTCCGAATCATCACTATCATCAGATGGATTTGAACTAGAAGCTTTGAGAGCTAAGCTTTTCTTTTTATTGTCTTTTTCTTCATGTTCTGCTAGACGAGCGAGCTCTAATTCGTGCTCTTGTAGTTTCCCAAAAAGAGTGGCGAGTGTCATAGTAGCTAAATTTCTTGATTCAGCTATAGCAGTTACTTTCGGTTGCCATTCTCTGTTTAGGCATCTTAACACTTTGTTGATCAAGTCTTCTGCAGGAAATGATTTTCCTAATGAGCCCAGTTGATTCACTATGTGAGTGAACCTCTTTTGCATTTCTTGTATAGTTTCTCCTTGATTCATTCTAAATAGTTCATATTCCCGGATGAGAGTGTTTGTTCTTGCTCTTTTTACTTCACTAGTACCTTCATGAGTGACTTGAAGATTGTCCCACATTTCTTGGGCAGTTTTACAGTTTGACACTCTGAAGAACTCATCAGGACTGAGGGCGGAAGTGATGATATTCTTGGCACGAAAATTGTGTTGAACTTTTCTCTTATCATTATCAGTCCATTCAGCTCTTTCTTTGACAGTGAGAATACCATTTACCATGTGCGTGGGGACATAGGGTCCATTTTCCACAGCATCCCATACATCAATATCAACCCCTTCTATAAATATTCTCATTCTTTCTTTCCAATATGCATAGTCTTTCCCGTTGAATCCCGGAGGACGGGTAAGAGACGCACCCTCTTGCGTAGACCAACCTGAAGCCATTTCTCTTGAAGCTGCTAGGCCCTTTAAACAAGAGTCTAGCTTTGATACCACTTGTTGCCAAGTGGCTTCAGTCTCAAGAGGGGGGGTGAATTGAGACTTTAAAAAGTTTTCCCCTTTTTACGACTTAGATTAATTTTTCGCGCAGGTTTATGGAACGAACGAATTAGAACTTAAAACAATAAAGGACACACGAGATTTATACTGGTTCGGTCACCTCCCAGTGACCTACGTCCAGTCCTCACAACCCTTTGTGAGATTTTCCACTATCAAATTAAAGCTTTCAATCGGGTGCTTTAAAACCCTTACAGACTCAGGCGCTCTTCACCTAGGATACCCCACCTTGTGCAAGAGCCCTAAAAACAATTACAACAAGAGATACCCCACCCTTGTTACAATCAAAAACCCTAGAGAGATACCCCACTCCCTAGTACAACCAATTGAAACAAGAGATACCCCACCCTTGTTACAATCAAAACCCTAGAGAGATTCCCCACTCTCTAGTATAAATCAATAACAGTATTAAAAGAAATTACAATGAAATAACAAATACCTCTGAGAAGGCGAATACAACAACTTGAAGATTTCCAACCTAACCCTTGTGAGAGATCAACTCAAATTGATAGAAATAGTGAAGAGCAAGTGTGTTTGTGTAATAGGGTTTGATTTGTTCTTTGTTATGCGTAGGTTGTTGTTGAATCGTGAAACCTTAACTTCTATTTATAGAGTTTGTAAAAATATGACCGTTGGAACACTTTTTAACTCTATTGTGATAAGTGGACAATCGATTGTTGTCCTTTAAAATATAGTAGAAGAAATCGATTGTTTGCTTAACTTAGAGAAGAGAAGAATCGATTTTGGTGCTTAAAGAGGTAAGTGGATAATCGATTCCTAGCTTTAAAAAAACAAGTTCACAAAAACAAGTGAGGAATCGATTTTCTTCTTTGAAGAATGAAGTCACAAATCGATTGTTTTGTTTCAAAGAGGAAGCATGAAATCGATTGTTTTGTTTCAAAGAGGAAGCATGAAATCGATTTTCTTCTTTCAAATAGGAGGCTATGAATCGATTTTGTTCTTTCAAAACACCAAGTCATCAATCGATTGCTTTCTTTCCAAAACAAGTTCCTTTTAAAAACATCAAGTGTGAAATCGATTTATAGCTTCAAAAAGCAATAATGAAATCGATTTCTAACTCTAAAAACAAGAAAGAAATCGATTTTACACTTCAAAAACAACAAGTCATCAATCGATTGTTTTCTTTCCAAAACAACTTCCTTTTTAAAACCAATTAAGACACAAATCGATTTCTATCTTTAACAACATGAATGAAATCGATTTTCAGCTTAACTAATATGAAAGAAATCAATTTCTAGCTTAAAAATTACCAAAACAAGAATCAATTCTTTACTTCAAAAACAATTTCTTTTAAAACATTAAGCCATGAATCTATAATTATAAAAACAACAAGTGCCTAACCTATTTAACATGCTTTTCTCAATTCGATAACATATGTTAGGTTTGTTTGTGTGAGTGCTAGTGTGTTGAGTGATTTGAGTCGATCCTCAAAAGCGGTTTACATTTCATTCCTAATACACGACCCAACTTCCTAGCGACTACCCTTGAAACAGACTTACTTCTTGAGTTCGTTGTGCCTTGGAGTTCCATTTGTCACTTTGTCTTATATCACTTCATCATCAAAACTTAACCTGCAACACAAGATATCCACACCATTGATTGATGAAAAAAAATATAGATTGAGTCACATGTCACATGATCCTAGTAAGCTAAGTGGGACAGTACTGCAATATTCTAAAAGTTGTAATGGTACCTGTTCTGCAATGTACTTCCGACCTTGAAGGGTGGTCTGAGGAAGTTAGTGGTTTATGTCCTTAGTCAATGACCGTATCCGATCCTACTGGTGTTGTACCTGCAAAGTCACTCCGATGCTAAAGTCAGTGGAGTAGTCTTAGCAAAGTAATAAATGAGAGAAGGCTTACCATTAATGAGGCAATGAATGTTGTATTTATAGAGTTCGGTGGGGTTTGGCTCAACGAATTAGGACCGTCCGATCTTGCGATTCGATTTGAGCCCTTGATGTTTGGATTGGGCCCTTTGATATTGGGCCTTTGTGTGGTGCGAATAGATGCGAAAGAAGGGGGTGTATATGGTTAAAAGACTCACCATAACAGTTGCCCCCCAAGTCTGGTCGTCTTAGAGGCGATCTTGACTTGTTGACGAGATTATGATGCATTTTTACTGATCTTCGAACGAGCTGTGACTTTTTCAGACGTTGCTATGAGATGGGAAGGCGATCTTATCTGTCCGATGTTTGATAAACAAGAGACTCACCGATGAAAGGTTTACCGAAGATGAGCCTGCTTTGCCTATATTGATTCGACCGTTGTAACATTTTTAAAGGTGACGTTTCGTTTTTCGCGCTATTGTATTTATTGCACCTATCAGAACTTGTTTCCCAATGGTGGCTAATGATGGTGACGCTCTGGTAGGGGTGTGCGTGCTTTGAAGACTATTGATGGGATGTGTCAATTCGATTTAGGCCCAATCTAGTTTTATGAGGCTCATTATAAATAGGGGTTCAACTCCCTCCATTTACTCCTAATTTTCAATTTGCTCTGCATACCGATCTTGATTTCCGATCTTGAGTTTGTTGATTTGGGAGATAGTGGCTAGAATTTCTCCTTTCCAGTGGGTTCAAGTGCTTGAGTTTCGCAAGAGAACATCGGCGAAAGCTTCTTCTTCTGGGCGAGGTTAGTTCTGATCTTTGTTTAACTGTTTTGCTATTCTTTTTGATTTTTCAAGTCAGTTTCGCCCCGTCTCTTTTTATGTTGTATTCGGCCCCAATTTGTTTAGTCGTTCCAGGGTGGGGGTCGTCGGGTAGGGTTTCAAACTTGGCATGGACCCGTTAGGTTGTTAGTCCTGACCTCCCAATGCCCCAATTCCTGCAGGTATTTTAAACTGGCGGTTACCAAACAAACTCGTAGGCAAGTTTCGCAGCAGCTCCCGCGATTAGCAAAGGTGATGGCTTCTGGAGGAGAGAGTGTTGAAGGTCATCGTCCTGAAGGTGCCCCCGTTATTCCTGAAGTTCGAGACCATCCTGATTCTGCTCCAAATAGCGAATAGGCGGAGGACGATCTTGAGGTCAATCGTCGTTCCTCTAAGGATATTACCAACGAAACTGATGGTGGAAAGCAATCTTCTGAGGACGTGGTTATTGTCGGCGCGAAAGATAATCTAGCCGATGTGGTTATGGTGGAGTCGGATTCCTCTGAAAAAACTAAATCCGATGATGAACAAGGGTCGTCAAATACCCAGGAAGTGGGAGATTCAGAGTCGGATTCCGAGTCATCTACCGTCACGAAGGTAAGGTCGTTCTTCTAATAGCTCGTTTGTTGTATTGTTACCTATGTTTTTGACTTCATTTTTTGCTCATCTTTGCTCGTTATAGAGTTGGTAACTACCGAGCGTGCTAAGCTGTTTAATGCCCTGAGAGAGTTGGCTGAAAAGAACAAAGTCCTTGGCAATACTCTTAGTGACTTGAAGACGCTGAAGGCTTGTGCGGACGATCTTTAAAAATCCCATAATTCTGCCAAGATGCAAATCGAGGATGATAGCGCTCGCATTAAGCAGCTGAACGATCGGATCAGAGAGCTTGAAGAACTAAAAAAGAAGGATGAGGGAACAATACTAAAGCTGGAGGGTCGGACTAAAGAGCTGATAAAGTCTTTACAGAAAACTGAGGAGAACAAGAGACTAGTTCAAACCCGGAAGAACGTCATGCGGGTTTGGAGAAAGAGCTCGCCCAAGTTCGTGCTGAACTGGCGAAGTCCAAGAAGGAAGCGCAGACAACAGCTGATCTTGCTCTGGAAATGGCGGGGGATGGTTTTGATCTCGCGCTCAGTCAGATCGCGCTTGTGTATCCTTCCCTTACCCTTGACAAGACCGTCTTGAACGTGGATCATGAGATTGAGGGTGATCAGATTTTGAAAGTCGACATCAAGACCAATGTGAAGACCGTGGTTCACCTTAAGTCTGCCTGATTTATTTCCAGATCCAGTTTTGTAAGAGTTTTGGGTTTATACACTAGAATTTTGCATAAGCTCGGAATTTTGTCAAGTTGTATTAGTTTTTGTTTATAAGAACTTGAGACCTCGGCCGTATCCGAGATGGTTGTAATGAATTTAATTTTGTTTATGTAAACTTGATTCCTTGAATGGCTTATCTTTTCGTACCTTATAGTTTTTGATAAGATCAAAAAAGATAAGTGTGGAACGTAGGTACTTCCGAGATTTAGTTCGTACCTTATAGTTTTTGATAAGATCAAAAAAGATAAGTGTGGAACGTAGGTATTAAAAAGGTTTGAGAGGAGCTCTCAAACGATTAGAGAAGACCTATTGAGAACTCTCGTAAGATCGGGCATAAGGACAGTTTACCAGGACTCGGCCCGGATTTAACTCGTCCATTAGGGTTCTTGGCTACTAGGGCCAAGGATCGATTTAAGGAAAAATCCTTAACGGACCTTTCGAACCTTTTGGGCAGTTTACCAGGACTCGGCCCGGATTGAACTCGCCCCTAAGGGTTGTGACTGCTTTGGCCACGTATGGAGATCTCGTAAGATCGGGCCTAAGGACAGTTTACCAGGACTCGGCCCGGATTTAACTCGTCCATTAGGGTTCTTGGCTATCAGGGCCAATGATCGATTTAAGGAAAAATCCTTAACGGACCTTTCGAACCTTTTGGGCAGTTTACCAGGACTCGGCCCGGATTGAACTCACCCCTAAGGGTTGTGACTGCTTTGGCCACGTATGGAGATCTCATGAGATCGGTCCAAGAAGTTATTCTGAAGGAGTTCGTAGATTTATAGTGGTAGGAACTACCGTTACACGAAACTGGCACACGCAAAACAGTCGTGTCCTTAAATGTAATAGCTCTTTAACTTTGTGGCGTTCCAAGTTCGGAGGATCTCCTTTCTGCCAAGTGTTTCCAATTTGAAAGCCCCTGTACCGGTCTTACTTTTAACACGGTAAGGTCCCTCCCAATTGGGTGCTAATTTTCCTTGTGAAGCATTTCTCAAACCCACGTTGGCTCTTCGAAGGACTAAGTCGCCGGATTCAAAATCTCTGAGGACGACCTTTGTATTGTATCGGGTCGCAACACTTTGTTTGATGATGGCTTCTCGAAGTGTGGCTTGTCCTCGAACTTCGTCGATGAGATCGAGGTTTTCTTTCAAAGCTTGGTAGTTTTCCGTAGGAGTTTTGGGATTCGCTACTCTCCAACTTAACTCGCCGACTTCCACTGGGATGACGGCCTCGCTGCAATAGGAGAGCCGGAACGGCGTTTCTCCCATAGAGCTTTGAGGGGTGGTCCTGTAAGCCTAGACAACATATGGGAGTTCTTCTACCCAATTTCCTTTGGCGTCGTCCAGTCGTTTTCTCAAACCATTAAGGAGTATCTTGTTGGCTGCTTCTACTTGACCGTTGGTTTGCGGGTGTTCTACTGACGTGAAATTATGCTTGATTTTAAAGTCGGACATCATTTTCCTGAAACCTTTGTCGGCGAACTGAGTTCCATTATCAGTAATAACTATTTCGGGGATCCCGAATCTACTCATGATGTTCTTTTTAAAAAATCTCAAGCAGTTCCTTGCAGTGATGGTGGCTAAGGGCTCTGCTTCAATCCATTTGGTAAAATAATCAATTGCCACTATGAGAAATTTGTTTTGGCCTAGAGCAGTTGAGAATGGACCTAGGAGATCTATTCCCCATTGTGCAAAGGGCCATGTCGAGGATAGACTTCGGAGTTCGATTGGTGGGGCGACGTAAACATTGGCGTGGACCTGGCATTTTTTGCACTTTTTTACGTAGTTCTTAGCATCGCCTTCCATGGTCGGCCAATAATATCTTGTGCGTAGGGCCTTTCGAGCTAGGGAACGGCCGCCAAGATGTTGTCCACATATTCCTTCATGAATTTTGGCTAGGACGGAATGCACTTGCTCCCCTTCAATGCATTTTAATAATGGTGAGGAGAGGCGCCTTCTGTATAACGTATTATCTATGACTGAGAAGGCCGAAGCTTTTCTTCTGATGATTTTCGCTTCAGCCGAGCCTAGAGGCTCGATTCCTGTTTTGATGTACTCCTATATTGGATTGATCCAACTTTGGCTCTCCTCAAGGGAACAAATTGTAGAAATACAAGTCGGATCAAGAGAGATACTAGGTCTTCTAAGTAATTCTTGGATGATCGTCCGGTGATTACCGGGGACCTTGGTGCTGGCGAGTTTTGATAGGATATCCGCCCTATGATTCTCGGATCTGGGGACGTGTTTTACCTTGGCTGTTTTGAATTGTGCGAGTAACTCTTGTATTCGATGTTGGTATTTCTGCAGGGTCGGATCCTTGGTCTCAAATTGATTGTTTATTTGCAAAACGACCAAGAGTGAATCTGTGTAGAGATTGACCTGAGTGACTCGTAGGTCAATTGCCAATCGTAGACCTGCGATGCAAGCCTCGTATTCTGCTTGATTATTAGTTGTTTGGAAAGCGAAGGTAAGGGAGACTTCAATGATCACTTTATCCGGGCTTTCCAACATTAAACACGCGCCGCTTCCTTTGGGGTTGGAAGACCCATCAACGTGTAAAGTCCAAATGTCATTAACAGGATCAGCGGGAATCATTTCTGCTTTGAAATCTGCTAGAACTTGGGCCTTCATTGTCCTACGGGATTCGTACTTGATTCCAAACTCGGAGAGCTCTACTGCACATTTAATCATTCTTCCGGCAAGGTCGGGTCGGTGTAGAATCTGCCTTATTGGATAGTTGGTGCGTACGACTATCTGGTGTGCCACAAAATATGAAAGGAGGCGTCGGGCTGCGACGACTAAGGCGAGGGCGATTTTTTCTATTTGCTGATACCTGCATTCGGGTCCCTAGAGAGCTTTGCTTACAAAGTAAATGGGACTTTGACCGGTCTGTGTTTCCCGGATGAGCACGGCGCCTAAAGCTTCCTCCGAGATTGATAGGTATAAGTATAGAGTTTCTCCCTCGTATGGGTGGTTCTGAAACGCTTTTTTAAGTTGTTGCAAGGCTTCGTCTTGCTCGTTTGTCCAGTTGAATTTTCCTTCACCATCCTCCTTCTCTTTTTTCAAAAGTTTGAATAATGGGAGAGATTTAAATGCCGCATTTGATAGGAATCGGGATAAAGCGGCGATCATACCGTTGAGTTTTTGGACCTCTTTTTTAGAAGTAGGAGTCCGCATTTCAGTCACGGATCAACATTTGTCAGGGTTTGCTTCAATTCCCCTCTCTGTTAAGTAGAAACCGAGGAACTTTCCAGCTCGGACACCAAAAGTGCATTTTTCCGGATTTAGTCTCATGCTATTTTTCCTGATTTCTGCGAAAATTTCTCGAAGGTCTTTTACGTGGGTGTTTTCCTGTTCACTTTTTGCAATCATGTCATCTAGATAGACTTCAACGGTCTTGCCTATCTGTCTTTGGAATACTTTGTTCATCATTCTCTGATAAGTGGCGCCGGTGTTTTTTAAACCGAAGGGCATAACTCGGTAGGCGAAGTTACCTTGGTCCGCAGTTTTTTCTTGATCGGGGGGAAACATGGCGATCTGATTGTAACCGGAATATGCGTCCATAAAAGAAAGTAGGCGAAAACCCGAGGCATTATCGACGAGGCGATCAATACTTGGGACAGAAAATGCGTCTTTTGGACAGGCTTTGTTTAAGTCAGTATAATCGATGCACATACGCCATTTACCGTTGCTCTTTTTAACCAGAACTGGGTTTGATAACCAAGTCGTGTATTTGACCTCTGTTATAAAGTTCGCTTTGATCAAATCTTCAACAGTTTTTGCGGCGGCCATGGCCTTCTCTCCACTCTGCGCTCGTCTTCTTTGGGAGACCCATTTTGCTTCCGGATTAACGGCGAGCTGGTGACATGCGACTTCTGGCGGGATTCCGGGCATGTCGTTTGCCGACCAAGCAAAAAGATCAGCATGATCTTTTAAACACTGAGTGAGTTTGATTTTTACCTCTTTGGATAGGTCCGCTCCAATTTTCACTATTCAAGTAGGGTCGTCTCCGAGCTGTACTTCGATGGATTCCCCATCAGGCTCGGGTCTTCTCATTTTCTTTTTGAGTTCTTTGCCCAGCTCATCGTCATTTTCCTCTTCCGAGCTGTCTCGGTCGTATCTTGCATCCAAATCAGTTAAGTTGACTTCGGCGGATCTTCCTGTAACTGCTTCTTTTTTGGTTATCTCAGGTGGAACCCCTTCCTTATCTTGAGCCTTTTTCTCTGCTTTTGTCCACAAGAAGAAACATCTTGAGGCGGATTCAAGATCCGAGTTTAAGGTGATCACCTTGTTGCAGAGGGAGTGGAATTTCATTTTTAAGTGAGTGGTGGAGGTTACTGCTCTGAGCCTTCCCAAAGTTGGTCTTCCAATGATACAGTTGTAGATTGATTCACACGGCAGGATGAGGAACTTTGTTTGGATGATCCTTACCAAGGGTTCTTCACCGTAGGAAACCACCAATTCCAGGTGTCCAAGAGGTTTAGTCCGAGATCCATTGAATCCTGATAGTGCGGATCCTCGGTAAGGAGCGATGTCTTCTTTATCGATTCTCATTCTTTCCACGAGGTCGAGGAAGATGATGTTTGAAGAACTTTCCTGATCGACCAAAATCCTTCTAATCTCCTTATTGGCGATCACCGCCGTGACAAGGAGTGGTACGTGTTTGTTGGGCTTCCCATCTAGAAGGTCTTCATCTCTAAAAGACAAAGGAGGTCGGTTTGAAGGTGTTTGTGCGACCGACGTGGAGGCTATATTGAGTAACTCTTTCCATTTTCGTTTCATTGTTTTCCCGGACTCTCCGTGGGCAAAACCTCCTACGATCATCATCATTACGGACCATCCTTTTGATTTCCTCGAATCAAGTTCGTCGTCGTCGGATTCGGCTTTGTTTTTCCCCTTGCTCTGGATCCTGTTCCTGTTCATCTTTAATCTCGCCAGCTTGACGCCCTGGTTTGTTTACATAGCTGGCTAGTTTTCCCCTTTTAATCATATCCTCAATGTCATCTTTCAAGGCGTTGCAATGGTTGGTGTCGTGACCGTTACTCCGATGATATCGGTAGCATTTATTAGAACGTTGGCCCGGTCTGTGGGTGAGTGGTTTTGGGAAATTTTCGTCTCTAAACTCCGTGTTCCAACATTCACCTAAAATTTGAGCCTGAGTGACATTGAGCTCGGTATAGAATTGATGACGGGTCCGAGGTCGGGGGTCCCTGTTGCCTCGGCCGTCGTTTTTTTGATCTCTTTCGTTTTGGGGTTTAGACGGTTCGGTCATTGGTGGTTTTTTACCGATCATGGCGCTTTCTTCTTCATTGATAAAGCATTGGGATAACTGGAGGAAATCTTGGAGGTTCTCTGGCTCCCATGTGTTTATGTGTTTTTTGAACGGGCTTCCGGGGCGCAGCCCCATCCCCATGACGTAAACTCGGAAGGCATCATCGAGGTTCCGAACTTTAACTGCTTCCTTGTTAAATCTTTCTATATATTGTCTTAAAGATTCGGAGTTCTCTTGGATGATGGACGCTAAGACATTTTTGTTTTTTGGTTTGCTTTTGGAATGAGAAAAATTAGCTGAGAATAATTTAGCTAGCTGGTCCCAGGAGGAGATTGTGTTTGATTTGAGGGTCTCAAACCATTTTGAGGCTATTTTTTCCAATGTTAAGGGGAAAATTCGGCATTTCATTTCTACGGGAACGTTCCGATACTGCATTACTGTGTCAAAATAACTTAAATGTCTGTTCGGGTCGCCTGTCCCATCATAGGTCTTCAAGCCTTCTGGTGGTTTTTCGAGATATCTGGGCACCGGGTAACAGTCGATTTTTTCCGTAAAAGGGCCTTTGCGCTTGGTTGTTCGAGCACGTGGCGGAGATCGGTGCCGATGGTGCGGGTCCCTGTGGTCATGAGGGCGATATCCTCGAGGTGAATATTCTCTACTCCTCGATCGTTGCATAGGAGAAGAGGATGCCAGAGAAGAATGAACTTGAGGTGAATAATCAGCGTCTTCCCTACCGACGTACACTCCGGTTGGAGGCGAACGGGAAACATTCCTTCCGAGCCGATGAGGAGGAGAGCGATGGTAATGTCGTCTTCTGGGTGGAGATCGGTGGCGCTTTCAAGCCGGATTTCTTCTTTCGGGGGAATCCAGGTCGGGCGAGACTTGATCCGGAATATTCTGGGCCCGGAACTCCGCCACCTGTCCTTCAAGATCCGTAAATCGGTAACTCCTCTCTTTGTTTGCCGCTTCATGTCGGTTAAGTAGTAAGACGAGCTGTTGGACAGCATCGGTCGGGACAGAAAGTGGATTTTGAGGAGGTATATGGTTCCTTGCAGAGCTTCCGGTGACCAAAAGGAAGTTCGGAATTTGATTTTGAACTTGTGCTTGAGTGGAGTCTGGAAGGTCTTGTACGAATCCTTCCGGGGTTGGCTGAGGTTGGCTAAATGAAGGATGACCGGTCTTAGGATCGGCTCGGGGGGGGATACCCGCCGCGAGGCTGTTTGCCTTTGAACGAAGATTTCGAGTCGTCATTGATCAAGGTGAGGGGAGAAGATCTTGGTTTGAGATCTCCCACTGTGGTCGCCAATGTCCTGCACTGTACTTCCGACCTTGAAGGGTGGTCCGAGGTAGTTAATGGTTGATGTCCTTAGTCAATGACCGTATCCGACCCTGCTGGTGTTGTACCTGCAAAGTCACACTAATGCTAAAGTCAGTGGAGTAGTCTTAGCAAAGTAATAAATGAGAGAATGCTTACCATTAATGAGGCAATGAATGTTGTATTTATAGAGTGTTGTGGGGTTTGTCTCAACGAATTAGGACCGTTCGATCTTGCGATTCGATCTGAGCCCTTGATGTTTGGATTTGGTCTTTTGATATTGAGCCTTTATGTGGTGCGAATAGATGTGAAAGAAGGGGGTGTATATGGTTAAAAGACTCACCATAACAGTATCATTCTATGTTATTATTTATATCAATGAAATGAAAATGGCACAAAAAATTTCTTGAGTCAACTATAGCACCTTTGATTTTCAAATAGTGGAATAATACAAGACTATATAAAGCCTGATTACAACTTAGTATTTATTATTAGCATCATTTATAAAATAAATTTAGCCCCAAAAAACTATATTTTTGGTATAATTAAAACAAACAAAAAAACTATAAAAATAAATGCCATTTCCCCCAATTGAGAGAGGATTTTGAATTTCCTATATATATCTTCAGTGGAATTCAAGTGGATAACCCAGCCACATATGCCACTCCGGTCGACGGTAACCACGTTGCCCCGGATATGAATTGGGCCACCGTGAATCTATTCGCCTCCACCTCAGAAGTAATGACCCGATACCCGGGCCATTTGACCCGTTGACCGATAGCTGCACCCGGACCAGAATTCATGTACTCCCCATAGTACAATGTATCTAAAGCAAAGTTACCATTCCATTCCAACCATCCATTAGGATGCACATGATCACTTATGTAGGACAACAAGTACACCGTTCTAGAGTACATTTTCCATGGACGACCCAAATATGTTGGGATGTTGTTCTTAACTGGGGCGAGCTCTGGAGCGGGTAGGATCCGACAATCATGGATGGATATACCTGTATTTTGATTTGGGTCCTTTCTATTTTGGGCCGTGATTGTGTTCTTTTGTTGGGCCATGGGCTTACGTGCGTAAATATTGCACTTTTGGAAAACCACGGCAGCGTTGCCAAATATAAAGTCAACGGTCCCGTATATGTTGCATTCACGGAAGAATTGACGGTTAGAGTGCACATAACACGAGTCTTGGTACCCTACAATGTTGCAGCGGAACACCACTGCGTGATCCGCTCCAACACGGAGTGCCACCGCTTGGTGCTTTTCCGGTCCGGCATAGTTCTCGAATGTGATGTCACGTGCAATGAATCCAGCACCACTAGCAGCTGCGTTAAGTAACAAATGTGAACTAAACAGAATAAATAAATTAAACAACAAATTTTTTATTAATATTAATTCTAGACCGAAGATCTGAAGGAGTGTGGTATCGTTGATAATTTTGTCGTGTAATGCATGATTGAGCCATAACCAATGATTTAATATTGCTTATATTTAATTTTGGACCATTTATTAATGTTGGGGTTTATTTTAGTAACTTTTGAACATGCATGATATGTTGTTCTTGATGGGAATAATCATTTGTTTTAATGGAAATAATAAAAGTCAAGACGTGAATGATAATTTGTTTTGACGAAGTAGTGAGAATGCGTGAGATTTAAGCAATGTCACACTTTAATTAATTAATCAAATTTAAGATTAGAGACCCAGTTTCTTTAAATTCTAACAACCAACTACTTCTCTTTATTTTTTTTACCAACCAACTACTGTTAGTTGTTACCAATAATAATAAAACACTACTCTTTTTGGTCAATATTGGGTCCATTTTTTTTGTCCAAAATATCAAGAAACGTATAGTACCAATTTTCAGTTATACCCCTTTAGTAGTATGATTCATATTTATGAGATATCTATTTGTTAAAAATAATTTACTTTTTGATCTGGAAAGTGAAGTATAAAAACTCGACAAATGCGTGCAAAACGCATTATGCGGGAACAATAATACATGCATTGATGACATGCAATCACGATCAACATTCTGTTTCTTTCTGTTTCTTAAAATAACAGGGTGTCATGTATTGTAATGTTAAACGACAAGTCTCCAAGATCCCGAGTTCAAATTTTGTGTGTGGCAAAAATTCTGTTGAGAGGAGATAACCATACAGGCCGACAAAAGTCAGAAATTCGTGGTCAGTCAGCTTCCCCAGCGTAGATTAGTCATCGGCAAAGCCGATATAAACTACGCACCAATAACATGGTAACAAAAAAAGAACAAGGGATTAATAAAAAAAAGGACAAGGGTAATATTGTCCAAGTACACTTTCACTTGGAGTTCTGAATAGACATGCGATTAGACAGCTAAAGAGTATATGTTAACATACGACAGTCTAACTGAAGGCCACGTGCAACTTGCATTTGTTTTATTATTAATTTATCATGCATTTTTTTAATTGTATTTACTTATTTACCCTTTTTTTAAGTAAATGCTAAATTAATCAAAAAATACTAATTGTATTAGTAGTTTTTTAGATAAAAGTGGGCACAACGAAATAAGCAAGCATATGAAAAAGAACATACCAAAGGAAGCAGTATGGAAAGTGGTCATGCCATCTACAACATTTTTCTTCCCTGTAATTACTGTTTTGCCCTTTCCATCTCCAATGAACATAAGATTAGTTTTCTTTTTCCCTACCTTTAAATTATTCTCTTCATACCTGAAAATTCCATCATATCCAAAAGTCAGTGCACAATGTCACACCTTTTAGCTATTAAATTATACATCACCAAAAAAAAAACTTCACATTTTAGTGGTTACAAAATCACAATACCTTCTGTCAAAAAAAAAAATCACTATACCTTTCTATAAAAAAGATCACCTCTATAAGGTATAATAAACCGAATATTTTTTTAAAAAGAAAGGGCCAAAATAAATTTACATATTTAATGAACAAATAAATTAACGGTGATGGAGGCATGGAAATTTCATCATCATCGATCCTTCAATTATTATAATGTCGAGTGCATGCAGATAAACCTTATTCTAGCAATAATAATAACACATCACCGACCCTATTTCCTTATCAAAATATCACCATCGCTTCAATTATTATGTCAGTTAATAAAAACAACACAAAGCAATTAAAAAGTGCTATGTTCCGTTATCTCGAAATTTGTACACTTTTTAGTATAAAGTTTTTATTATTAATTAATTAATTATTCTTTTTTTACTACCAAAAATTAAAGACTGTGAAATTAATTAATTTACCTTCCTGCCCTCACGTAGATAATGAAGCGGCGGGAACTATGCTCCGGCGCCTTCTTAATCGCTTCAGAAATTGTCTTCACCGTACCATTACCACTTTTTGAAACGATAATATCAGCTTGTATCGCCGATACCGGTAAATTCAACAATCTCCTATCTCGTTTCTTCAACCATTTCGGAAATTCCCACGAGATATCGTTAATACCATCACTCTCTGATTTCTCTCCAATTAATCTTCTCTTGTTCTGTATCGGCACACCAGAGAAATCACTGTTTCCACTAGCCGAAAATATCGCCAGCGAATTACTCACGAGTTCAGATAAATCCTTCAAATTACTAACCATCTGATCCTTAACGATTCCGTTAGTGTCCTCATCAAAGCCTTCAAGACACGTGTCTTGGTTAGTTAACGCGGCACTCAGCCAAGTTGTTACGTCCTCGTTTGATCCCGCAGCGACATTTATATTTTCGCCGCGGGAAGAGATCGAGGACGGGTGAACAGAAGTGAGTGAGCGAGTGAGTGAGTCTATCGAGTCTTCGAGTAGCTCTAGGCAATCCTCGTATGCAGCACGGACTCGTGGATTAACAGAATCCACGTCAGAGTTCGTGTTGACCGTGAACGAGAGGCCAGAGGAAGCGTAGAATGCTTTGCTGATGTGGCGGAGAGTCATGTTGAAGGAAATATGAATGAGGTCTTGTTCTGAAGCGGTTTTGGAGCCAGGGAAATCAAGGAGGGAATTTATACATAGGCTTGGGAATTGTGTCTTGCTACAAGTTCGGGAAATTGCTTGAGTAGGTTTGGCACGGAGGTTTGGAGATTGGTTATCCGGTGAAGTTTTGGAGCGGGTGACAGTGATTAACGCGGCGGAGATCGCGGAGGCTACTATTAAAACCACGGCGAGGATCAAGAGCATGATGAGTTTCTTTTTACTTGATGAAGTGGTGGTGGTTATGGTGGATTTGGTGAGAGGTGCGGTGGAGCGGCGGGAAGAACCACCGGGGTTGGAGGCGCCAAGTCTATCGAAGTCCATAGTGTGAGTAAAGAGAGAATTTAAGAATGAGCGAGTGAGTTTGTTATTTTGATGTGAAATAGAGTAAGGTTTTTATAGATGATGATTTTTTTAAAGAGAGAGAAAGTGTGTGTTATTAATATTATAGTGATATGTGAAAATGAAAATTAAACGTAAGTTAGGTTTGGTGTGAAGTCAATGTCGTGAGGAATTAGCTTAGCTGGCTACTACTTGTAGCATTACAATGTCCACTGAATCAGTATAAGAAGAACTTTCTATTTTTATAAAAGTAAAAGAATTAACTGAATTGGAATTTGGAAGAGGTGAACTTTAGCATGGAAGTGTTTAAAATTGAATATAACAGACACCAAACAGAGTATAGCTATGGGTTTTTCTTTTTTCTAATAATTACACCAATCATTGTAATTGATTAGGCAGAATGGATAAAATTGTAATATGAGTCGAAAGACAGACAATTAAACTGTTCTGTACCGTACTTCTGACCTTGGAGGTCGGTTCGAGGTAGTTGGTAGATGTGGTCCTTGATGACGAACGCTCCGGTCGAGGTTGAGGTGTTGGTCCTGCAATGACACTCCGACGATCAAGTCAGTGAGGTAGTCAAACAGAGTATTTTTATGAGTTGAATAGCTTACCTTTAATGAGCATTGAATGTGGTATTTATAGGTTTTGAATGGTGTTGACCTAATGATTAGGAACCGTTGGATGTGTTGGCTGCATCTGAAGCGTTGAATGATGGGCTCACCTAAGAGGATGGGCCAGTGATAAAATGGGCCTCTGGGGACTGCAAATAGTAACAGATCAATTACCATAACAGTTGCCCCCAAGTCTGGTCGTCTGATAGGCGATCTTGACTTTTATAACTGTGCGAGCGATCTCGACCATGCCGATTTATACGAGGTTAGAACACGTCGACGTCTCCGAGCTTCATATGTCACGACGTTAAGAGACTGTACGCCTTCTAGGAAATCAGAGAGGCGCATAAAGACAAATCGTCGTGATATGTGCCACGCATTAAATGCCTCTGACAGGGTACGTCTTTTCATAACTGCTAATGATGGTGACTCATCGTTTTGCGTGTGCGGTTTAATTCCTGTTGATTGGACCTGTCGCTTTGTTTCTGAGGCCCAGCTTCTTGGCCCACTATAAATAGGGAATCAGTTCCTTCATTGTGTTTGTTACGAAACTCCACTGCTCTGACTGACGATCTTGGGGACTGACCTTGAGTGAGCAAGTAGAAAGTGGCGAGGGTCGGTTTGTTCCAGTGCATTTCAATCGTTCGAGATCGCAAAGCCAGACTTCCGCTTGATCCTAATCCCTTCATACGTCGTTTAGGAGGTTAGTTTTGTCCAAAAACCTTTTTCCTCCTTTCTTCAACATCTCAAGGGGGCCGTCAGAGTGGGGGCCGATTTGCTCGTGAACCCAATTGCGGCATTTAACCCTGACATCTCGTCCCCCATTTCTGCAGGTCCGATCTGGCGGTCACTAAGCAAACTCCGAGACAAATCACCGCCAAACCCCCAGAGTTAGCAACTAAGATGTCCTCGGGCGGTGGAGTTCCTGCTGGGGATCTCCGAGACGATCGCGTCGATGCTCCTGATGTTCAAGATAAGATTGAATCTACTACTCCAGACGAACAAGACCACCTGGATTCGGCTCCAACCAGTGAGCAAGCTAATGAGGATCTAGACGTTGAAAATCTCACGCCCGACCCCAACGCTTCTGAAGCAAATGACGAATCATCTGGAGATCGAGGCGAGGAAGGAGATAGCGACGACGATGGTGATGACGATGACAACGACGATGGGGACGACGAATCTGGGGACGATATGTCCGAGGAAGAAATCCAATCTGGGGAAAACCAAGGGAGCTCACAAACTCGTGGATCAGGCGAGGCTGAAAATATGACGGATGATCCTTCGATCGAGGATTCCGGCGACGCGCCTGTTGATCAAGAGAGAAGAACTGCCAACCCTCCAGGAAGCAGTCGATCTCCGGCTATATCTGCAGATGGATATTCCAGCACTGGCCTCGGTGTTTCAAGTGTTCCAGCCAGGGAAGCACGTCCTTATGATTGGGTTTCAAGCTCGGTTTTGGAGACAGAGTCGGTTTATCGATCTTTCCATAATCTCGGACCTGTTATGAAGAAGATTAATGGTCGTTCGGACAGAATCTGGAGGGTCGAAGGGATGAGGGACGGTGAACACGTGGCTACTTGGGCAGGGGATTTCAAGTTTACGATGTACCACGTGACGATCAAGGATATGAACATCCGACCTCCTTTTACTTGTCTTCAGCAAACCGTACTGGCCAGGTTGGACGTTGCACCTTCTCAACTGCACCCTAATGCATGGGCATTCCTCCGAGCTTTCGAGCTCTTGTGTATTCATTTGGAAAGACCGGCGTCGCCCACGCTGTTCTTTCACTTGTTCGAGCTTAACCGGAATGGTGGCAAAAAGAAGGCCGCTAATTTCGGGCGTGAGCATGTGAGTTTCCGATCAAGGCGAGGTTCGAAAATCTTCCGAGCTTACACTGATTCCTTGCGAGGTGATTGGAAGAAATTTTTCTACTGGGTGGAGCCCGTGAACGACAAGGCTGTGGACTGTGTGGGGAAGTTCGGATCCGATGGTCAGACGCTGGAATCCACTAAGTTTCCTATTGGCTGGAGCAATGGGCATTACAACCGATCTACGCATTCTTATGCCGTTGGTGAGAAAAAGCTGGGTGTGGAAGATCGTCTTACCAAAAAGATCTTGGCCTACATTTCTGACCAAATCCCT
This sequence comes from Astragalus glycyphyllos, assembly GCA_963573325.1. Taxonomy (NCBI): domain Eukaryota; kingdom Viridiplantae; phylum Streptophyta; class Magnoliopsida; order Fabales; family Fabaceae; genus Astragalus; species Astragalus glycyphyllos. The sequence goes on along the minus strand of OY754309.1, from coordinate 90,023,104 downwards.
TACAAAAAGGCGAAGTACAGGGGTATTCCTACCGACGTCATTGTTAAGGTCGCTAAGAAGCGCGACGTGCAAAGAGTTTTAGGTTTGATTAAGATCATTACCGTGCCTTTTTGTTTTCCTTTCGTATTTGACTAACAATTTTTCTTTGTTCACATTGCAGATACTATGGCTTCTAAGAGGCTCGCTCGGATGAAGGAGTTGGCTTTCAGGCAGGTGGAGGAGGCTGTCGACATTGACGACGATTCCCAACGATCTGATCCTATTCCCGATGCTATCCCTATCAGTATTGTCAAGCAAGGTGATCTGAACGCCGATGATCGGGGCAAAAAGGTGCAGTCTTCTGATGCCGCATCTCTTCAGAAAAGATCTACCGACGTTGGTCCTTCGGTAAAAAGGAAACGTGACGATCTTGAAGTCGAGAAGAGCGTCAAAAAGGTCAAAGACTCAAAAAAGGTGAAGCATAAGGTCAAAGCTGTTCCTCTGTCTGAGGAATTTCTGGAACAGAACTTTGAGGAATGGCGGGTTGATCCTATCGCAGCTTCTGCGCAGATCTTCCTGAATTTGGCTGAGGTGCATAAGGTCCAGAAAGAAAAGTATGAAAAACGAGCTGAAGGTAACGTCGTAAACCGAGCATGTTGTTTCTTTCAGGTCGTCGAGTTTAAATTCTAAGTATAACTCCTTTTTGTTCGTTTTCCAGAGTTGGTGAGTGCGGAGAAAGAGAAGAATTTTCAGATCCTGCAAGAGCTGACCGCAAAAAACACTACTCTGGCCAACGCTAATCTCGATCTTGAGATGTTGAGGAAAGGTAGGAAAAGTCTTGAAGAAGCCCGAAGCGCCGCTTTAACAAGGGCCGATAATGCCGAAGCTAAGGTAAAAGATTTGGAGGGTCAAATCAAGGTTTTGGAGGCGTCGGAGGATGAAGCCAAAAAGAAAGTGGGAAGTCTCGAAGGTCAGGTAGTCGAGCTTCAGAGAAAACTTTCAGCCGTTGAAGATAAAGCAGAGGTTAGTTCTGATCCTGAAGCTCAGATCGCTGTTTTACGAGCCCAGCTTGCGAGATCCCAGACCGCTCTTAAGAAGAGTCAGAAGGAAGCTCAAGAGGCTGCTCGAGAGGCAGTCGGCCTTTATGAAGATGGTTTTAAGGAGGCTTTGAAACAAGTTGCTTTGGTTCATCCTTCCCTGCAGTTGGATGACAAGATCATCAACGCCGAGCATGAAGTGGAAGATGATCGAATTGTTGAGACCGACATGAAGACGAAAGCGAAGACCGTGATATTTCCTCTTCTCGATGCTTGATATTTGTGTAATAACTTTCGCAGGAGTTCTGAGTCTATACATCGCAAAACGATCTTGCATAGACTCAGAACTGTGCTTAGTTTTTTTTTTCTGGTGATAGGAGTGTGTGATTTTGAACTTGAGGACTCGGCCGTATCCGAGATGGTCTGTAATGAAATTTAACTTCGTATTTTGTTTAAAGTTATTATCGTCGCGTGCAAGCTCGATATTTAACATCGTGTTTCGACATCGTTTTGTGTTTACGAATGTATTTAATATTCGCTAGTCACGTACGTCGTCCTAAGGGCAGTTTACCGAGACTCGGCCCAGATTTAACTCGCCCTTTTGGGATCTTGGCAACTGCGGCCAATGGTCGTTCTAGAAATCTGTGTTCCTGAAGACCAACTCTCGTTAAAACGGTTTCCCAAGACTCGGCTCGGATCTAACCTGTTTTAAAGAGTCGCGACCTGACATGGTCGCGGGGAGATCGTAAGATCGGTCCCTGTTCGATTTATCTTATTTGAAAAAATAAAGATGTTATGAACGTGGGTGCCACTTTAATTGATGAGTAAATCATTACAGCGGGTTGGCACGCCTAGAGGCGGCGTCCTTAAGGAGAAAATTGCATTTCGAGAAAAGGACTTTTTAAACGGATGCAACGGAGTTTTTTAAACATAGTATTTCTTCAGCTTGGACGCATTCCAAGTTCGCTCGATCGGCTTTCCACTGAGGGTCTCAAGTGAGAAAGCTCTGTTGCCGGTCTTGGATTTGACACGGTAGGGTCCTTCCCAGTTCTGCGCGAGTTTTCCTTGACCGGCATTCTTCAGTCCGACGTCGGCCCTTCGAAGCACTAAATCCCCGGCCTCAAAATCTCTTGGGACGACCTTGGCATTATATCGAGTTGCCACTCCTTGTTTGACAGCGGCCTCCCTAAGAGAGGCCCGTCCTCGGACTTCGTCGATTAGATCAAGTTCCTCTAGGAGGGCTTGGGTGTTTTCATTCCGAGGCTTGGGGTGTGACGTCCTCCAGCTCAGTTCCCCAATTTCGACAGGGATGACTGCCTCGCTGCCATAAGAGAGCCTGAAAGGTGTTTCTCCTGTTGAGCTTTGAGGAGTCGTCCTATAACCCCAGAGGACGTATGGTAATTCTTCGACCCAATTGCCTTTGGCGTCGTCAAGTCGTTTCCTCAGGCCGTTGAGGAGGACCTTGTTTGCTGCTTCGACTTGGCCGTTAGTTTGGGGGTGTTCTACCGACGTGAACCGGTGCTTGATTTTAAGGTCGGCCATTAACTTTCTGAAACCAGCATCAGTAAACTGAGTTCCATTATCCGTTATTACAACTTCGGGGATCCCGAACCTAGTCATGATGTTTTTCTTAAAAAACTTGATGCAGTTTTTAGCCGTGATGGTGGCCAAGGGCTCTGCTTCTATCCATTTGCTCATGTAGTCGACTGCCACTATGAGGTATTTCACCTGCCCGGGGGCTGCTGAGAATGGCCCTAGTAGATCAATCCCCCACCACGCAAACGGCCATGCAGAGGACAGGGTCGTCAGATCATTGGGTGGAGCGACGTGGACATGGGCGTGGATCTGGCACTTCTTGCATTTCCTAACGTAGTTCTTGGCGTCGGCATCCATGGTGGGCCAGAAAAAACTGGATCGGAGTGCTTTTCGAGCTAGCGACCGGGCTCCAAGATGTTGGCCACAGATCCCTTCATGTATTTCTTTCAAAATATAATCAGCCTCTTCTCCTTGTACGCATTTTAGCAGGGGGGAAGATAGGCTTCTTCGGTATAGAGTTCCATCGATTACTGAGAATGCCGAAGCCCTTCTTCTGATGAGCTTGGCTGCTTTTTCGTCGCCTGGTTCTTGACCGGAGTTGATATAGTCCAAGATTGGCCCGATCCAACTTGTGCTTTCTTCCAACACACAGATAGTAGAAATAAAGTCGAATTCAGGGGGAATATTGGCCTGGTGGAGCGTTTCTTGGATGATAGTCCTGTGATTTCCAGGGATTTTCGTACTGGCGAGCTTTGAAAGAATATCAGCCCTCTGATTCTCCAACCTCGGTACGTGTTTTACTTCTGATTCTTCGAATTTTGATAATAGTTCCCGAACTCGGACCAGGTACTTCTGCAACGTCGGATCCTTCGTCTCATACTTTTCCGAAATCTGGGAGACCACCAAGAGAGAGTCGGTGTGCAAGCGTATCCGAGGGACTCGGAGGTCGATTGCTAGTCGGAGACCGACAATGCAAGCTTCGTATTCTGCTTGATTATTTGAAGTTTGGAAGTTGAAGGCTAAGGATACCTCAATGACCACCCCATCCGGACTTTCCAACATGATGCCCGCACCACTTCCCTTGGGGTTCGAGGATCCGTCCACATGTAGGGCCTAGATCTCGTTTTCAGGGTCAGCAGGTGTCATTTCAGCTACAAAATCGGCGAGGACTTGGGCCTTCAATGCAACTCTGGTTTCATACTTAATTCCGAACTCCGAAAGCTCGACCGCCCATTTTATCATTCGGCCTGCCAGGTCGGGTCTGTGCAGTATATGTCTGATAGGGTAGTTCGTTCGCACGACCACCTGGTGAGCCACGAAGTAAGGTCGTAGACGCCGAGCTGCGACAACTAAGGCCAGCGCTATCTTTTCAATCTTTTGATAACGAGCTTCGGCCCCATGTAGGACTTTACTTGCGAAGTAAACTGGGCTTTGCCCGACCTCGGTCTCTCTTACGAGAACTGCCCCCAATGCTTCTTCCGATATCGACAAGTATAGGTACAGAATCTCTCCCTCATTGGGCCGGGTCAAGATCGGAGGTTCGGATAGTACCTTCTGGAGTTGCTTAAGTGCTTGGTCTTGTTCGTCAGTCCAAACGAACTCCTTCTCTTCCTTTTTTAACAACTTGAATAAAGGGAGGGACTTGAAAGCTGCATTCGAGATGAAGCGAGATAGGGCGGCAATCATGCCGCTGAGCTTTTGGACTTCTTTCTTCGATGTTGGGGTGCGCATTTCCGTGACTACCTTGCACTTGTCAGGATTTGCCTCAATCCCTCTTTCAGTGAGGTAGAATCCGAGGAATTTTCCAGCTCGGACCCCGAAAGTGCATTTTTCAGGATTCAGCCTCATGCTATTCTTTCTTACCTTAGCCAAAATCTCTCTAAGATCGGATACGTGAAGGTTGCCTTCCGTGCTCTTTGCAATCATATCATCAAGGTAGACTTCTACATTCCTCCCAATCTGCCCTTGGAAAACCTTGTTCATCATCCTTTGGTAAGTGGCACCAGCGTTTTTCAAACCGAAGGGCATGACCTTGTATGCAAAGTTTCCAAGGTCCGTCATGAAGGCCGTCTTTTCTTGATCAGGGGCGTGCATGGCGATTTGGTTGTAACCAGAGTATGCGTCCATAAACGATAAGAGTTGGAAACCCGATGCGTTGTCGACCAGACGATCTATGCTGGGGACCGGGAAGGCATCTTTTGGACAAGCCCTGTTTAAGTCCGTGTAGTCTACGCACATACGCCATTTCCCGTTGCTCTTTTTAACTAAAACAGGGCTGGACAACCAGGTCGTGTATTTTACCTCAGTGATAAAGCTTGCTTTGATGAGGTCGTCCACCGCTTTGGCAGCTGCAACTGCCTTCTCCTTACCTTGGACTCTTTTCCTTTGGGCCACCCATTTCGCTCCCGGGTTGACGGCTAGCTGGTGACATGCGACCTCCGGAGGGATTCCGGGCATATCCCCGGCCGACCATGCGAACAGATCAGCGTGATCTTGGAGACATTGGATGAGGTCCTTCTTGATTCCTTTTGCTAGGTCGGAACCGATTCTGACGACTTTTGTGGGGTCTTTCCCTACCTGGATGTGGAGAAATTCTCCGTCAGGTTGGGGTCTTCTCATTTTCTTCTTTAATTCCTTTGCCAGATCGTCATCGCTTTCTTCCTTGGAGCTCTCTGGGTTGTACCTAGCATCCAAATCCGTGGCATTCACCTCGCTAGATCGTCCCTTGTCCGCTCTTGGATGATCGGGATTTTCCAGAGGTGGGACCCCTTCCGCGTCTCGAGCTTTTTGCTCAGTTTTAGTCCACAGGAAAAAACATCTCGCAGCTGATTCGAGGTCGGATTTTATGGTGATTACTTTGTTACAAAGGGAGTGGAACCTCATCTTCAGGTGGGTGGTTGAAGTTACTGCCCCGAGTTTCCCAAGGGTCGGTCTACCGATGATACCATTGTAGATGGATTCGCAAGGTAAAACTAGGAATTTGGTTTTGATCATCCTTACCAACGGTTCCTCTCCATAGGATACCATCAACTCGATGTGGCCAAGTGGTTTAGTTCGAGATCCATTGAAGCCAGAAAGAGCCGATCCTGAATAAGGGGTGAGATCGTCCCTGTCGATCTCCATTCTGTCCAGAAGGCCAAGAAAAAGTATATCCGATGAGCTCCCCTGATCTACCAAGATTCTTCTAACCTCTCTATTAGCTATAATGGCTGATATTATCAAAGGTATGTGCTTGTTGGGCTTACCGTCAATTAGATCTTCATCTCCGAACGACAAAAGCGGTCGACTTGATGTGGTCGGGGTCGTCGAAGCCGACGCTACACTTAATAATTCCTTCCATTTTCGCTTCATGGTTTTGGTGGATTCCTGGTGTTCGAAACCTCCCGAGATCATCATCAATACGGGATGACCCTTATGTCGTCCGGGGTCGGGTTCATCGTCATCAGAGCTCGCATTCTTCCTTCCTCTCTTGACATTAGTCTCCTTGTCTTGTTTGACCTCGGCTGCCTCGTTTCCGGGCTTCTTAACATAAGTAGACAGTTTTCCTCTTTTGATGAGATCTTCAATGTCGTCCTTGAGGGCGTTGCAGTGGTTTGTCTCATGACCATTACTTCGGTGGTACCGACAGTACTTATTGAGCCTTTGGCCTGGACGGTGTGGAAGGGGTCGTTCTGGCGAGGGTTTTCGTTTCGTGATTTTGAAGGTGTTAGGACTTTTCCGGTCTTGCCGCTTTCTTCTTCGTTGATGAAGCATTGCGATATTTCGAGAAACTCTTGCAAGGTACTGGGTTCCCACCTGAGGGTATGCTTCTTGAACGGACTTCTGGGAAGCAGACCTTGGGCCATGAAAAATATTCGGAACGCGTCGTCCAAGTTGCGGACTTGGGAGGCTTCTCTATTGAATCTTTCAATGTAATCTCTCAGAGGTTCGCTCTCCCCTTGCACCACAGACATTAGTACGATCTTGTTTTTGGGCTTGCTTTTGGCGAAGTTAAAGTGAACGCTGAACATCTTTGCTAGCTGATCCCAAGTTGAGATGGAGTTCGGCTTCAGGGATCGGAACCACTCCGACGCTAATTTGTCGAGCGTTAAGGGAAAAATACGGCATTTCATTTCTGCTGGGACGTTCCTATATTGCATGATATGGTCAAACTGGTCGAGATGTCTGTCTGGGTCGTCAGTCCCGTCGTAGGTCTTCAATCCTTCAGGTGGTTTTTCTAGGTGCCGAGGGACTCGGTAACTGTCGATATCCTCCGTAAAAGGTCCTTTTCGCTTGGATGTTTGCGCTCGTGGAGGGGTTCGATGACGACGATGAGGGTCGACGCGTCGTGCCTGTTCCTTGGGTGAATTCCCCCTGCTCCTCGACCGCCTACGTGGTGACGACGACGCCCAGGATGAATGTGGTCGTGGCGAGCGATGCCGTACTCGATCATTTCGGGATGGGGATCCATGATTCCTTCTTTCCGGTGGAGATCGGTTCCTCCTACGAGCCGGGTTCCTTCTTTCCGGAGAGTCTGGTTCTGGGGAGCCTAGGTCGGCGATTCCCCGGGCCCGGATCTCAGCAACGTCGGCTTCAAGTTCGGTGAAACTGAAACTTCTAGCCTGGTTGGCCAACTCCTGCCGGGCTAGCAGTTGCACGAGCTGCTGGACTGTGTCGGCCGGAACGGAAAGCGCCGGCGGAGCCGTTACCAGAGGAGGGGGCGGAAGTCGGTTCCTTACCGAACTTGCAGGGATTAGTACGAAGTTGTTGTTCGGATGTTGAAGCTGAGCTTGAGTTGAGTTCGGGACGTCTTGCACATGTCCCTCCGGGGTTTCTTGTGGGACGGTCTCTGGTAGTACCTGCTGACCAGGATCGGCCACAGGCTCGACCGCCAGGTTAGTGGCCTTCGGAGGTAGGACCGGAGCCATCGTCGATCAAGGTAAAGGGACGAGGTCTGAGTACTGACCCTCCCACTGTGGTCGCCAATGTTCTGTACCGTACTTCTGACCTTGGAGGTCGGTTCGAGGTAGTTGGTAGATGTGGTCCTTGATGACGAACGCTCCGGTCGAGGTTGAGGTGTTGGTCCTGCAATGACACTCCGACGATCAAGTCAGTGAGGTAGTCAAACAGAGTATTTTTATGAGTTGAATAGCTTACCTTTAATGAGCATTGAATGTGGTATTTATAGGTTTTGAATGGTGTTGACCTAATGATTAGGAACCGTTGGATGTGTTGGCTGCATCTGAAGCGTTGAATGATGGGCTCACCTAAGAGGATGGGTCAGTGATAAAATGGGCCTCTGGGGACTGCAAATAGTAACAGATCAATTACAATAACATAAACTAATATTATTCGCAAAATCTAAGATACCCAAAAATAGTTTCTAAAAAAGTAATACCCAAAAATAATATAAAAGAAAAAGAAAGAATGTATTGGAAGCACTGAACTTTAGCAGAACAGTGTTAAAATTCAATATAACCGAGCCGAATAGACTGTCGTGGCCAAGTCGCCCATCAAGTCAATGTATTGGAACAACTGGGGACGACAATTGAGCCCATGTTCATAGGGTACCCGCAAAAATTACTCGCAAACGGGCGGATAATTACCCAAGTATATCCAACTTTAAAAAATAAATCCAAGCTACTACTCCCTCCGTTCCTAAACTTTGGTCTTTTTTGTCTCTCTTTTTTGTTCCAAAACTTTGGTACTTTTGATATACCAATGTACAATTTACTTGATTTTTCCAAGTTTACCCTTTGTCTTTAATTAATTGTCACTATTCACAATATTAACTCCTTTCGATTCCCAAGTTAGTGGACTTCTTGAAGCCAATTAGAGTGTGGCTTTATTGATTTATTGTTTTCTTTTCTCTTTCCAATAATTCCAAAAAACTAAAATACAAATTGGGTATTAAAGCTACAAAGGGGGTACTTTAGTAATTAGGTATTGCAAATTTATGATTTCTTAATTTGTGTGAAACACTCCAAAAAGATCAAAGTTTAGGAAGAGAGTGAGTAATATTTTGAATGTTTTTAATTAACTAAATGCTAGCATGTGTAATATTTTAATAAGTATATACAAAAAATAATAACTTTTTAAATTAAACTATAATATTTTTAATGTTATTTATTACTTTTTATTGTTAAAGTTCGGGTAATATGGGCATGCCCATGGGCACTTGGTGCCCATAGGGTACGGGGATGGGCATTACAGTACCCTGCCCATACATTTGCGGGCTCGGGAATGGGTACTATAGTACCCTGCCCATAGGGTACCCATTGCCATCCCTAGGAACAACTAAGTAGCTTATAAGTAGAGCTTTCAATTTTGTCCCAACTCAATGAGTTGGCTCAAGACTCAGTGTTTTGGGTTGGATTGAGCTCATTAAATAGAGGTCTAAAATCGAATCGGACCATTTCAGCTCAGCCTAGTTGGCCCATGGGTCAAACAGGGTCTAATTTTTTTATGTTTTTTTAACAATTTTTGTGATTTACTTTGTTAAAGTTAGATTGGGTCGCGGCTCGGTCCATTGCCCAATATTTTGGGTTTGCCGAGCTACACACAACATAGATGACAATTGGGCTGACCCAGCCCAACTCACTCAAAATATTTGTGGGTCGCGGGTCGGTCCATTGCCCAATGTATTCTATTTTTAGTAGAGAATAGTAGGAATAAATAGTATGCTCAGGGCCGTCTACGATGGTATGCAGACATAACCTACCGCACAGGCCCCAGCCGAATACCAATTTTTTGCAGCCCAAAAAATTTGTGTATACATTTGATAAAGTATAATTAATTTGGCGTTATTGAAATGTTAATTACAATTTAAATAAAGTAGTTTGAGTTTTTTTGTAATTCATTTGATAAAAGTATAATTAGGGTCCCAATTTTTGGTGATTCATTTAGAAAAAGTATAATCAGAGACCCAATTTTTAAAATTTGAACAAGTTCTCTAAATTATTGAGGCTTGATTATGCCCAAGTTCCATACTGACTTAGAGAGTAGAGACTAGAGAGTATCTAACTCCATTTTAGTGTTGATTAAGAAAATGCGTGGCGACGACATACGCATGAGTTCTTCAATATTCGAATATGAATTTTGTTTAAAATCTTATAAAATAATGGATGTCCTAAGAACGAAGAAATCTGCAATATGAAACTTTATGATGTTGGTGATAAAAAGGGTGTGTGTGCGTGCTATGAGTTTCTTAACTATTAAGCTAATGCTCCAATCCTTGTCGTCCAACTAAAATGTATAACTTAATTATTGCCACACCTTTCTACTATATAATCATGTTACAGAAAGTTCCCACTTTATTCTCCCATTTCCACTCTTCAAAATCTAACGTTAGAAGTTACTGATATTCACTCTCTTTTCATTCTTTATTAGATTCGTTATGGATTTGGAAAAGTAACTTTGTGCGTACAATTATGTATGTTACATTCAATTCAATATATACCCTGAAAATTTATTTAAAAGAAGTCAAAAGTAAAGAAGGTTTTGATGATAACTTAAAGTGACACATAAATAACATTTTAATCATGAATTTCGCAGATTTTACTCAACATAAAAGACTGAAAAATTGTGTCTGGTAAAGAAACAGTTGACAAGACAAAATAATCGAAGCTAACGGATTTCGAGTTATTGGTGTCTACGATTAATCTGTTTTTGCTAGTGAACCTGACTGATCACACGTACTTGACTTTATCGGTTTGTGTGATTTTTCATAATTAATAGAGTTTTTGCCACACTCAACATTCAGACTCAAAACTTTAAAGTGAGATTCGAACTTAGTTACCGCTCGAATTAACCCCTTTTTTTTTATACATTAGGAGAAAAGAAAGCAAAAAAACAAATAAAAACAAAAGGGGAAATTAAACTTATTGCAGAAACATCACACCACTTGCATCAGCAAGGAAAGTGGTGCGCATTCTCGCCGGCGGTGAGGTGAAGATCTGCCACGATTCAGGGCTTCCAGCGCCTAGTTTGACCAAATAATCAGCACTATTGTTCCCTTCACGCAGTGTATGACGCAGAATCACTCTCCAATCCCTTGAAATCAAGTCATTGACGTTTGCGATCAGAGCTGCAAACTGGTGTCGGTCATCAACAACTTCCGAAATGAGCTTGAGAGCTGCTTGAGATTCAGAAAAACACACCAAATATTCTATTCGAACCCAGGGGGTGTGCTTGAGTGGTTGGGGCTCATTCTCCCTTAACCAAGTGTCCAGGGTTCGATCCTCGCCTTGGATATGGAGCAACTTTAAATCCCTGGGTCAGTTGTCCCACCCTTCGAGGTGCCTCTAATCCAACGAGGGAATTAATCACTACGTTTGGCGGTGGATACTCTTGTCTCGACCAAAAAAGAGTTACTATATTCATTTTAAAATTTTAATATATTTCTTTTGTACTCATCTCAGCTATATTTGTATCCATATTACTCTAACTTTAGTGAATGAAAATGAAATGAATGAATTGATATATGCAAAAAGAATGTCGATTGATATTTTGTTTGGTTACAGAATGTCATTTATATTGTATTCAAATTAAAACTTCAATTCAACAAATAAAAGAAAAAAAAGATAATATTATAAATTATAAAAAAGAGATGCATGGCCAATGAGAAATATAAAAAGTAGTAGTAACGTAGTATAGAACCAAAATGGAATAACATTGAAGTCAATTGCTAACGGATTCGAACCTAGTTACTGTTCGAACTAACCCATTAGTATATTAAAATGAATTTTTTAATAGTGTAGATTATTTGTCACTAATATTCTATTTTGAAATATATATATATATATATATATATATATTAAATATATCAGAGTCGCTATAGTCGTTTTAAAATTTTAACATATTTCTTTTGTACTCATGTCAACTAAATTTGTATTCATATTACTCAAACTTTATTGAATGAAAATGAAATGATGAATTGATATTTCAAAAAATGAACGTCGATTGATATTTTTGTTTGGTTACAGAATGTCGATTGATATTGTATTCAAATTAGAACTTCAATTCAACAAATAAAAGAAAAAAAATTAAATAATATAAATTATATAAAAAAAAAAAGGTGCATGGCCATTGAGGAATATAAAAAGTATATGGAATACATGACTCACCCAACTTTAGATTAATTCGTGTCAAACTGGTATTTTATGGACAAAGTGTCCTACTCAGCATTATTGAATTATAGACATTAAAAAGTAGAATTGTTGTGGAGGAAAAGTTTGAAATTTAATTTCTAATGTAATTAATTCCACCTCCATAAAGCTTATGGTACTTTCTATACAACTTCACAGTAGAATACTTAATGAAAAATCTAAAGCACTGATGTTGAACATTTTCTCTTAATAATTCTTTTTTGCAAAAATGTTCTTCCAAAGATTTGCCTCTAAATAAGTGCTAAACTTCCAAGCACTTTCTTCTTTATGCGTTATTTTCTTTTTATCTGGTATATAGAATATGAACCACCTTAAAGGTGAGTTTTTTTAAATATAAACTAAAAGGGACACCAAAATAAAGAAGAAAAGGTTATGGCATAGATGAAAAGAAAGTCCCGGTCCGGTTTAGTCAAGCTGTTTTTTTTGGTATAATCCAATTTCATGTATTCATGGTTCAATCTCGTTACAATTTAACTAGTTTAGCTTGGTTAGGTTTGGCCTGGTTTAATCAAGCTCGGTTTGGTCAGTCTGACTCTGTCCTATTCGATCTGTTCTAGGTAAGCTTGATTTGTTTCGATTTGATTTAATTAGGCTTGATTTGGTCCAATTGGATCTGCTTCAATTTAGTCTACTTCGGTTAAGTCGGTCAATTTTGGTTACATGTGGGGATGCTACTTGCTAAAGTAGTGTTTGAGAGATCCACATCGAAATGGTGACTCATACAATTTTAAAATTAGTCAAAGTTTCAAAAATTGGGAGAAAAAGGTGACCAAATTTCAAAAATTAGAAAAAGGAGGACTAAAATTGCAAACGTCCAAAATAATGGTACAAAAACTGCAATTAAATTTTATCTTCTTTTCTTTCTTTTATTTTAGTAACACACACACACACCTAACTTACTAAGTACAACACCCCTACGAAATTGAAGTCACACTACTGTTTGAGTCACAGATACACACATGTACCCAATAACTAGGTGCACCCCCAACATTTAAAACTACAACCATTATTTCTCAATTTGGGTCCTATACTAACTACACCACTTGATTACAAGATACCACTCCCTATTTATTCTCTTTTTCTAACTAAAAGTCTCTTTATTAACTAGACATGTCGCTTCGTCTAGTTTATGAAAAATGTGACGTTACAGGTACAACCAGTGTTACTAAAGCCGGACCGGCCGGTCGGACCGGTGCCCCACCCGGCTCGGCCAGCATGTTAGTCCGGTTCTGCATTTGGGCCGGTCATCATGCCGGTCGGACCGGTCATCATGACATATTTATAATTTTGTGGATATTTTATTTCTTATTAAATTTAAATATTTTATCATTTTACTTAATTACAATTATAAATACAAATACTTTCTTAGTATATATTATAATTTTTGAATTTATTTAATATAGACCGGCTCATGCGGTCCGACCAAAGACCCACCGGCCCGACCAAAGAATCACTGACCCAGTGTCTTGACCGGCTCGATGACCGGTCCGGCTTTAATAACATTGCGTACAACTTGTTTACTCTATGTTTTGGAACTAAGGAAGGTGATTCTAGAGGAATGTCATATAAGCAGTTCAAACATTCACTCTCGATCCACGTGCATGAAAATTATGTTTTGGTGACCAAGTATGAAGAAAAATATAATCGAGTATGTTTCTACTATCTTAAATTGTCAAAAGGTTAAGATAAGGTATTAGATGCCTTCGGTATGATACAACCCTGTCACCCTAGTGGAAATGGGAAAACATCTCAATGAATTTTATCTCTAGACTTCCTCATACTTTGTTGGATGTGACTTTGTTAGAGGCATTGTTGTAGTTGTACATCAAATAGATCATCAGGTTGTATGGAGTTCCTTTGGCCATCTAATTATCAACAGAGATCTTCATTTCAAATTACGGTTTTTGGGATTTGCATGAAGCTTTGGGGACGAAGTTGGGGCTGGGTTCTCGGTATCATCCTCAAACTAATGGAAAGACAAAGAAGACCATCAAGTCTTTAGGGTTTTGCATGAAGTGCGTCTATGTGTCTTGCAAAAGCAAATCAAATTTAATCGGGTGGACAAGCACGTCTTTGTGACTTAAATAAGAAAATCAAATTTAATCGGGTGCACAAGAGTTTAAGTTTATCCTAATCATTCTACTTCTACTCTGTTGAAGGTGGATTATCAAGATTTTGATATAATTCAATTACGCGGAATTGAAGTTAAGCAGAAAATAGAAAATATGAACTCAAGGAATTTAGGAAATCTGTTTGTATTGATTGTACTAAATTGTACATCATATTACAGGTACTTATAGGTGCATTCGGTATTACTAATCCAAGGCCAAAGTGTCTCTTAGTTGTACAAGTCAGTTAATTGTGTTTTGGGCACTTTAAGTGTCATTTTGTGGAATTTCACTCGTGTGCTAGTTGATACCTCTATTTTATATAGAGTTATTTATGCTTTCTTAGCTTAAATTGTTGTGAGTTCTAAAGTAATATTGTGTTTAGATAGTTAAAATATGTTGTTTAGTGTAAAAGAAGAATTAATTCTGGTTTGGAGTCATTTGGCAATTTGGTGCCCCATTTTGTGCTTTTATGTGTGTATTTCATTGCTGCAGCATCAGGTGCCGCAACATTGCATTTCTGCGACAAATGAGAGAGAAAATGTTATCACACAGATCTCAGCGCCTGCTAGCTGTCAAAAAGGACAAGCATGTCCTGTAGCAGTGAATGAGTACTATTATGCCAAGAATATTCCATATCTATGTGGTCACTTGTACTCCTAGGCACACATAATGACAAAAAGAGCCTCCAAATGACATTTCTTGGATCACTAAACCCTAGCTCTATAATAGGGAGATCATCTTCCTCATTTGAGAGGCTGGTTCAGAAAGGAGGCTAGGTTTAGAGATAGCCTTTCTCTCCATTTTCGTTCCAAGCTCCATTTTCACAATAAAAAGTAGAAATTCTGATGCTGCGACACCTGATGCTGCAGCAACACAGGAGCTGATTTACTTGGAGAATTTCGTGGATTTGGGAGCTGATCTAAACCTCCATGCTACTGTTATTGGAGCCAATCTTCAGTCTACCTCTTCTTAGTATATTTCTTTCTTGTAATTTCGGTTTTATGGCTTTAGATTTTGCATCTATGCTTTATTTCTTGTGTTTATTGCTCATCATGAGCTAAATACTCTTAGTTGGGATGTTTAGATCTATGTAATGAAGTCTTGATGTTTTTAATGCATGTATTTGATGTTTAGCATTTTATCCTTTGTGTGATACTATTTCCAAAACTTATTTTAGAATTGATCACCTAAATATAAGTACCAATGTACCATTTATAGATTCAGAGATGGTTTATAAATTGATCTCAAATGATAATATGGTTTGTTGCATTTAAAGAGATTTAAGTGTTTCTTGCTTAAACCCTAGAGATAGGGAGGGCATAAGCCATAAGGTGAATACTGCGGGTGCCTAAGCAGCCTAGGGCGTAGCTTTTTAAGGTCTAGAGATAAACTTTTGGCGTGAAACCCTAGCTTTTTAATTTGCTTTTACTCACTAGCTTGCTTGCTAATTAAATATAGAAAAGAACTCAACAATCCTCGTGGGAACGATCTCTACTTACTCTTTATTACTTGTTGCGACTGTGTATACTTGCACATATTGTTTTCACACAACACTAGTTGTGCAAGAAATTATTAGTTCTGGTGCTGTGTTGAGTAGGGGTGTTCGCGGTGCAGTTTGGTCGGTTTTTAGACAAAAAGTGAACCAAACCGCAAGGTAAAACTACATGCGGTTTGGTTTGATTCGGTTGGCTTCCTAGGTCAGAAAGTACCATTTTCATCTTCCCTACATTGTTCATCATCTTTGCCTAACCATCTTTCCACCATTTTTAGTGTTGAAGTTCATTTATGAAGCTAGAAACTCGTATTCTGCAGCACAGTTCTTCATCTAAGCAAAATAGAGACTCTGTAGTAGATCTACAACACTGGAAGCTTGCTTTGAGCTTTTCATTGTTTGTAATTGCTGTATTTCTCGGTGTATCTTTGATCTCAGCTGTAATTGCTATTTTCGTGACTTCATTTATGGAATTTTGGTACGGCCTTATCATGTCTGAGCTCAGTATGAGCTAATTCCTTTTATAGTTGAACTATGGCATTCTTGAAACATTTCTCGTCTATGGAGTTCTCCTTCTCAGTGGTGAGCTCAGCTACTTTCCTTTCAGTGTTATCTTTCTCTTGGGTAAGCCTATCAATTGTCTGAGAAGACTCCTCCTACGCCGAAGTAGGGGCGGTGACCTTCTCAAGTGCCGAGTTCTTGTCTGCTACGACCTTCTCTTCCTTCTTAGAAAGCTCATTATCAGGATGCTCCAGGGCCTAAAGAGAAGTCTTCAACTCAGTAAGAGCCTCCAAGTCCTCGTCTCATTCCTTTCTCAAGCCGAGAACCTCTGCTGAACAAGGATTCAAAGTATTAAAATCGGGGCAATCATTTGAAAGCTCGAATTCAAGCCAATTTGAAGAAAAAAATGTATAAGAGTTTACCTTCATCTTGTCTCTGCCTCTCATCTTCCTTCTCCAGCAGAGTCGTAACCAAGTCAATAATCTTGGTCAAAAAGGCGAAGGGGTTCCTCTTCAAAGTGTTGAGGTCAACATGATCAAACACGGTCACAACATCTTTGGGAACTTTATCTTTGTGACTCTGACCCTTGCTCCTCCTCTGTTTCTTTTGAGGTACTTGTGTCTTGCCACCCTCGGACGTGCGTGTGCCTTCTCGAGTAGCCCGAGTTTCTAGAGGAGTAGGCAAAGGAGGTGGATAAGGGGCCCTGATCACAGAAAGGACTTGAGAATTGACAACATCCTCATAACGCTCGCCCGGAATCCCGACATCTTGAGTGACGAATTTAGGGAGGACGACCTGATTGGAAGGGGCATCAGCGACAGACTTTTCCTTCTTCAACAGAGATGCAAAGGAAAATCTCGGAGCCATGTTGTTTGCAAAAACAAATGCACAACAGTTAAGATAAATAATTAAGAAATAATAGTTCAAGAATAACAATATCCTGGGTTCCTACCCCAAGCCTTTTGAATGTCATTTGCCGTCTCAGCGGTTACCAAAGACTTAGTGTTTATAAGTTCATAATGATACCAAGCCTTCAAGCAGATCCAATGTCTCCCTATCCTCGGCACCCAAGAGTTTCAAATCTCGGGCATACCACCCTGGAGTCTTGGCATAATGATCCCTACGCAAAAAAAGAGGAAACTTTGCACCTTCCAACTCTCCATCATCCTTATAAACCTCAACTTTCTCCTTTGCAGCGTAGTTTGTCAGGGAGACGCAGAAATACTTGGTCTTAAACTTCTTGATCGAATTTGAGTAGGGGGCAAAGTAACGATTTTTAGAAGCCCTCAACGACACATAGTCATTCACAGTAGGCCAGATCAACACCGAATACACACGGGTGTTGCGTGTTCTTTTCATGAATGAACTTAAGACATAATTTAAATAGTCTTAGCACCCCGTGAAAAAAAAGACAAATTTAAAGTAGATAAAAAAGGAGTTTAAAATTAAAAAAATAGATAAATATTAAAATATAAAAATTTAAAAGTATCATTTAAAAACAATCTGTGCATTTATGCCGTGTTCTTTTATATATCAGTGCAATGTTTTTTTAGTATTGTTTTTTTATATATCAGTACAATTATCCTGTGGTTTTTTATATATCAGTGCAGCTATCCCGTGTTTTTATATATATCATTGCAGTTATCCCGTGTTTTTTTTTATATATCAGTACAATTATCCCGTATTTTTTTATATATCAGTGCAGTTGTCTCATAGTTTTAATTGATTATTTTTGTTGATTAGTAGATTATAATAGAAAGTGGGATATTGTCAAAAAAAGTAGATAGTGGGAAAAGAAAGTAGGTGGGTTTGATTTGAATTTCAAAATTTGAAAAAAAAAAGTGGGAGTGAGAAGAAAGTGTTTTGGGAGAAGAAATTTGAAAAAATATGTGATAGTAAATTACAATTTTGTCCTTAGTTAGATGAGAAGAAAGTGGAATAGGAGAATAAATTTTAAAAAAGTGAGATAGTAAATTACAATGTTGTCTTTTTTAAGTGTGGTTTGTTTGGGCAATTTAAGTGTGATTTGTTTGTATAAATAGATATTTAGATATTAATCTCGTGTTTGAGTAAAAATCAGTGCAGTTATACCGTGTTTTATATATACCAGTGCCGTTGTCTTGTAGTTCCAATTGATTAGTTTAGTTGATTAGTAGATTATAATAGATAGTGGGAAAAGAAAGTGGGTGGGTTTGATTTGAATTTTGGAAATTGAAAAAAAAAGTAGGGGAAAGTAGGAAAAAAAGTGAGGGTGAGAAGAAAGTGAATTGGGAAAATAAATTTTAAAAACGTGAGATAGTAAATTACAATTTTGTCTTTTTTAAGTGTGGTTTGTTTGGGCAATTTAAGTGTGATTTCTTTGTATAAATAGATATTTAGATATTAATCTCGTATTTTTTTATATATCAGTATAGTTATCCCGTGTTTTTTTATATATCAGTGCAGTTATCTCATAGTTTCAATTGATTATTTTTGTTGATTAGTAGATTATAATAGATAGTGGGATATTGTCAAAAAAAAAGTAGATAATGGGAAAAGAAAGTGGGTGGGTTTGATTTGAATTTCAAAATTTGAAGAAAAAAAAAGAGAAAGAAAGTTGAAAAAAAAAGTGGGAGTAAGAAGAAAGTGCTTTGGGAGAAGAAATTTGAAAAAAATGTGATAGTAAATTAAAATGTTGTCCTTAGTTAGATGAGTTGTCAAGTAAATAGGGAGACTTGTTTGGGTAATTTAAATATTCATTAAGTCTTGTTGTTTTTTTAGATGTTAATCTCATGTTTTTTTATATATCAATACAGTTATCCCATATTTTTTATTTATCAGTGAAGTTTTTGTTAAAAAAAATATTAGTGCAGTTATCTCGTAAATTCAATTGATTATTTTAGTTTATTAGTAGATTATAGTAGATAGTGGGAAAAGAAAGTGAGCGGGTTTGATTAAAATTTTGAAATTTGAGAAAAAAGTATGAGAAAGTAGGAAAAAAGTACGAGTGAGAAGAAAATAGATTGGGAGAAGAAATTTTAAAAAAGTGAGATAGTAAATTACAATGTTGTCTTTTTTAAGTGTTGTTTGTTTGGACAATTTAAGTGTGATTTGTTTGTATAAATAGATATTTAGATATTAATCTCGTGTTTTTTTATATATAAGTGCAGTTATCCTGTGTTATATATATATATATATATATATATATATATATATGCAGTTATCTCGTAGTTCCAATTGATTAGTTTAGTTGATTAGTAGATTGTAGTAGATAGTGGGAAAAGAAAGTGGGTGGGTTTGATTTGAATTTTGAAAATTGAAAAAAAAAAGTAGGGGAAAGTAGGAAAAAAGTGGGAGTGAAAAGAAAGTGGATTGGGAGAATAAATTTGAAAAAAGGTGTGATAGTAAATTACAATGTTATTCTTAATTAGATGAGTTGTCAAGTAAATAGGGAGTCTTATTTGGGTAATTTAAGTGTGACTTGTTTGTATAAATAGATAAATAGATAGATATTAGATTAGATTAGATAGTAAATAGTAGTTAATTGTAGATCATTTAATCTACTATATTATATTATATTATATTATATTATATTATATTATATTATATTATATTATATTATATTATATAGTAGATTAAAAAAATTGGGAAAGGAAATATTTTTAAATAAAGGGTGTGGGGGCCACAAATAGTAGATGTGTAAAAAGGTGAGAAATATTGAGAAATGTGAGATTGAGAGAGAGAGAAATGAAGAAAAAAAAGAATTAAAAAATGGGAAATAATCAAAAGTGGTGATGTGGCAAAAAATGAAGATGTCTAAAATTGTCTTTTTGTAAGTTGTTTGTTTGATTAAATAGATATTAGATAGATAGATAGATAGATTAGATTAGATTAGATAGATAGATTAGATTAGATTAGATGTTGCATCACAGTTATATTTTATTTTTGGCATCAACTAAGGCTCTGTTTGGTAAAAAGTAGCGGATAACGGACAACAGATGAGCTAGCGGATAACAAATGATGTGTTTGGTAAAACTAGCAGTTATAATAGCTAATAAATGTAAAATGACATAAAAGGATATTTAATTAATGATTAAATTACTTAATGATGACAAAATGATTAATGAGGAAAGAGAAGTAATTTAAGAAAAATAAAACGGGTAAAAATGTCAAAAAAAAAGTGAGACGCTAACCGCTATCCGCTAGCGTTTGAGAAAACGCTACTTGAAGTAGCCTCTGAAAAAATACTAAACGCTACATGAAAAACGCTAAACGCTAGTACTCGCCAAGCACACGTACTCTTCACTCGCTAATTTTATCCGCAATATGCTAGCGGATGGAACTCGCCAAAGAGAACCTAAGTCTACTGTTGGACTTGGTAGTTATATTTTTGTTTTTTGTTTGGGAAAGACTATTCAAATGAACTGATGCATCATTATGATCACACAGTTTAATATAGTAAATTGTAAATTGTATCATACTAGTATTCCTACCCCGTGCAGGGCACGGGGAATAATGTATATAAATATTTTTAAAAGTATTAAATTTAAATATTACTTTGTATTATATAATAATTGTATTTATTGTTTGGTGGCTTCATTTAAACTTTAGTTGTTTTGTAGGTAAAGAATACTTTTAGGGTTTTTTTTTAGCCCCTTCCTTATCATTCATACCCCCATAAATCGTTTTTCGACCAAAATACCCCTAATTTTAAAAAAAGCGTTTTTTTTTTAATTTTCCGAATTTACACGTAAATTCGGAACGGGGGTATGAAAATTTCTGAATTTAAGTGTAAATTCGGAATACATTTTTTTAAATTGTAATCCGAAAATACGTGTAAATTCAGAATATTTAAAAAAATGTATTCCGAATTTAGCGGCAAATTTGGAATATTCCGAATTTATGGGGTAAATTCGGAATTTTTTATTTCCGAATTTAGGGGTAAATTCGGAATATTCCAAATTTATGGGGTAAATTCAGAATTTTTTAATTCCGAATTCGGGGTAAATTCCATAAATTTGGAATATTTCAAATTTACCCCTAAATTCGGGATACATTTTTTTAATTTTTTCCGAATTTACCACATAAATTCGAAAATTCCAAATTTAACATTTCGAATTTATGTATAAATCCGGAAAAATGTAAAAAAAACTTTTTTTTTTTAAAAATTAGAGGCATTTTGGTCCAAATGACAATTATGGGGGTATGGGTGATAAGGAGGGGTAAAAAAAAAGCCCATACTTTTATTCCTCCAAATGTGCAACCATTTGGGTGTGTTCCAACGCACATATATTGCATTTACGTAGCGGAAATTCGTTTTAGCGATCTGTTTTGGTCTTCAAGTATTTGGTTGATCAATATAGTCCCTATTTTTATTAAAATAAATGTATAGCTAATTTAAACAATTAATATATATATATATACATAGTTTTTATATTAGATGTATTTTAATATCAACTGTATATAACAGAAAATTGAGAAATCTTTATTTAGTTTATTTAATTTTTAACTATTAAATAAAATTAATAAGTAGCTTGTAAATAAATATTGATTAGTATACACACAGCTGCAGATCTTGAGACAACTTTACGAAGGGGTCGAAGTTTAAAGAATTAGTATATGAGTGGCAAATATAATATATATATATATATATATATATGTATATATATATATATATATATATATATATATCTGTGTGTGTATAAAATAAGACTATATTACAATATTCAGAGACAAATCCATTTAGAATTTATTGGGGGCAACGGCCCTCACAAGATAATTATTTTAATTTAGAATTTATTTTTGTCTCAGTAAACTTTAGGCAATTCCATGAGATAACATTTTAAATAAATATAGAAATTCACATGAGATTAATAAAACTCTATTGGGAGAGGAGAACCACACGGATCAATAAAGTTAGGTACACATGGCCAACCAAGTTCCCTGGGAAATTAGTCATAGGCAAAGTCGATGAATACAACATATAAATAACACACTTAGAAAAATAATAAAATAAAATAACATAAAAGAGAGAATAATTTGGTACCAATTTTACCCTTTTAGTTTTGTAATTTTATAGAATTTAATTAGGTATGGTCTGAATTTTTTGCCATGATTTTGCGTATTTGATCCACACTAATAGTAGTTATAAAAAACCACACAAATAGTAATTAGTATACAACATTTTTTGCCTTCGTTGTCGAAAATTTACCGATCATTGATTCATATTATGAATAATCTTGTCAAAAATATCTATTAGATAATTTTCAATATTATTTGTCAGTAACTCATGTGAAAATATATTTGCACATCTACCCGATTCGGTTAATAGTGGAACAGAGCATGCACTCGAACAATTTATTTTTTTTGCAATCAAGTGTTTATACTCTTCTAAATATCTTTATCATTGAATAACCATAAATATAGTAAATAATACAACTTTATTATTTTTTAAACTTTTAAGCTTCCACCACTGATAGTATTTTTTGTATTGCATATCTAATTACATGTCTTGAGAATAAATGATTGAAAGTTATAATCGAAATTTATTATAAAGACAAAATTTGGTTATAAATGCTTATTTCGTAGAAAATATATATTTCTATCTTTATAAAAATCATTATTACATTTTATAATTTGATTTACTATCTTTACTGAAATTTTTTTGCCATGAATTTGCGTATTTAATCCTCACTAATAGTAGTTATAAAAAAAACCACACAAATAGTAATTAGTATACAACATTTTTTTCCTCCGTTATCGAAAATTTACCGATCATTGAATTCCTATTATGAATAATCTTGTCAAAAATATCTATTAGGTAATTTTTAATATTATTTGTCAGTAACTCATGTGAAAATATTTTTGCACATCTACGCGATTCGATTATTAGTGGAACAGAGCATACACTCGAACAATTTTTTTTTTTTTTGCAATCCAGTGTTTATACTCTTCTAAATATCTTTATTATTGAATAACCATAAATATAGTAATTAATATAATTTCATTATTTTTTAAACTTTTGAGCTTCCACCACTGATAGTATTTTTTAAACTTTTGAGCTTCCACCACTTGAAGTAGCGTCTGAAAAAACGCTAAACGCTACATAAAAAACAGTAAACGCTAGTGCTCGCCAAGCACACGTACTCTTCACCCGCTAATTTCATCCGCTATATGCTAGCGGATGGAACTCGCCAAACAGAACCTAAGTCTACTGTTGGACTTGGTAATTATATTTTTGTTTTTTGTTTGGGAAAGACTATTCAAATGAACTGATGCATCATTATGATCACACAGTTTAATATAGTAAATTGTAAATTGTATCATATTAAAACTGGTTTTGTGGTCAAAATTGTAAATTATATCATATTAAAACTGGTTTTGTGGTCAAAATTATGAGGATTTGTGGTTTATTTTTGTCAATGTTATAGTAACCCAAAAACTAGAGTCATGAACAAAGTATTTGTTGATTTTAAAACCGTTTTGTACAGGTTTACAAAAATAACCATCAATTTTTTAATTTTATAAATTTGATGCAATTGGCCAAATCATCACCGGTAAATGTTGTTCCAACAAATCCTCCGGAGCCTACTTGATGGATACTACCACGAAATGAATTTTATAAAATTAATTTTGATGCTGCAGGATCAATTAATGGCAAATGGGGCATAGGTACAGTAGTCAGAGACTCTTCTTGCTTCTTTTATGTTGCTGCAACTTGGGCTTTTATCCATCAGATTCTTATACAGCTGAAGCAATTGCTATGAGAAGAGCTTTATATTTTGCCTTTGAAATGGGCTTTTTTGACTTGCATGGGGAAACAGGTTGCTTTCAACTGGTTAATGACTTGAGCACTTCGACAGGAATGTCTTCCTACTCTGCCCGAATTTTACATGAGTGTAATGAATTTCAAATTTATTTAGAACTTTAAACTATTGCATGTTGCTTTCTCGCAACACCTTGATCTTTGTTCGGTGCTAGCAGCGGAACTTTGGGGTGTTTACTACGAGATCAATTTAGCTTGTGGAAAAGGAATAGAGAATCTGGTAATTGAACTTGATTCCTCGGTGGCAATTGATCTGCTGCGATCCCACAATCACCAAGGTCGTGATCTTCAATAGGTGCTTCAAGGAATTTTTGATCTCACTCTGAATGTAGCTTCGATTATCTGGAAGAAAATCAATCGCGATTGCAACACTGCAGCTGATGGTATGACAAAGCGTAGCTTATCTATTCGTAATGGGTCTGTAATTTATGATTGTCTTCTTACCTTCATGAACCAACCTTTCAATTCCTCTAGAATTGGGCTTGCTGGTTCTGAAGTGTAGGCTGTTTGTTTCCTCTGGGCCTGGCCCACTTTATTGCATTAAAAAAATGTGGTAGCTCATTATTTAGCTAAGTTTGCTCTCCATAACTTTGAAACCCTTTAGATTGAGGATATTCCTCCTGTGTATTGCTTCCTATTTGGTTTCTGATTGGGGAGAGTCCTAATGAAATCATTTTCACGTTAAAAATAAATAAATAAACATCAACTTGGGCTATTCCAATATCAATTTTTAAAGACTCAATAAATTGACAACTTACCCGCGCTACCCATGACCCACCCAAACCGCAACATATAATGGTCAAAATGGGCCAAATAATGATAAGGTTTGTTTAGCCGGATTGACATTTTTAGACTAGAAACCGATCGCACTCGACCATGAGTAGGCCTAAGTAACCAATGTTTTCAGAATCAGAATTAGACTGAAGATCGAATCGGTGATACTTCTGTTTCATAGTTCAATGGCTCTTACTTTTTACAACCCTTCTCTACTCACTGCACATCCCGAAATAAAACTTCCCAGCGTGCGTCCCTTATTTGAGGTTTGGGGTGGAAGAAGTATGAGCCTAGTTCGATTAGTTCATCCCAATTCTATAGGAACGTGAACTAACCGTTAGACCAATCAATTCCCAACAACCTAACTAAGATCATCAATCAACAAAAAGTCAGGTACAATTAATTAATTCGATAATAAAGGGGGGACCTACAATCGTTTTCGAAATATTAAATCACAGAGTTGTGAGATATGATGTTTACCCTCTTTCTGCAATATTAAGACCAAACCAACTCTCCGATGGTGACCTGTTTCCATTCTCCACAAGACAGGGAGGCACGACATTAGTTAGCAGAACAAAGAGAATTCGACCAAATATCATGTGAGAGAGCTTGGAGGGAATTGAACGCTTGGTTTCATTTTCAGACAAAGTGATTTTTAAGGTTCCTTCCTTCAACCCTTTCCATTACATAACTCCAGTTTGGTCATATACATATATATATGCAAACCCAACAAAATTACTCAGTAAACTAGAAACTACTGCTGTATTTTAATTTTGCCGATTATTTTTATTGAGCTTAGTGGTATGGACAAATTAGAAATGATTTATTGAACTTGTTTGGAACTCTGACCATATTCTTGTCTCAAGTATTATTATTCCTTAGTAGTCCCACTTCCAATCTTCCACGACAACTCACTGACCCACCGACTATTAAATACTAACATTTATTATAAACTATACTCTGACAAATCCATTAATTTCGGTATTTATTTATATTACATTGATCTATCTACATACATGCTTTGGTGGAGAAGGAAAGATGGCATCATCATCATCATCATCAAGAGAAGGTGAAGCACTGAGTCCAGCTGCTTTGCTGTTCAATTCACCTTCCTTTAACTGTTATGTGATTGCAATCATTGGTTGCAAGACAAGCATCGATCCTCAAATTATTAAACAAGGTTTATCTCAAACTCTGCTAAAACATCCTAGGTTCACCAGCAAACTGGTAAGTCACTCACTATCCAATTCCAACCTTTTCTTAATTTGTGGTATAGCTTCTGTGGATGATTTTAAAATTGATTTTTAAATCTATGGTTATTTTTAGAAACTTTTACTTGGAGTTGTATAGCTTAAGCATCCGTTGACTAGTCTAATATTGATATTCTGCTGCTCAATAGAACTTCTTATTGTTTATTTTTGTTGTTTCCTCTATGACAAAGCATGGTAGTTTATTTTTTTAAGAAGAAAAGCATGGTAACTTTATTTCCTTCTTTTTCTCCCCTTTTCAATTGGGTGCTGTTTATTTGTAGTTTATTGTTTTTTTGTCTCTTCTTTCTTTTTTATTTCAGTTTTCTTTTTGTGTTTTTTGTTTTTTACTTCACTTTTTTTTCTTTCTTTTGTATTTTAAGAAGTACTTTACAGTATCGAAAAATATTAAATATTTAAATATGCAAATTTTGTTCTTCAATAATCAATTCCTTGGAAAGAATTAATTTCATAAAAAGTACGTAAAGTAATAATATGCTAAAAAGTGTGTTTTGGTGTACTTGATTATGAAAAAAATTATTTTGTAACAAAATTCGTAAAGTGAAATATTAAGTAATGTGTTTTGAGATACTTTGAGATTCGAAAAAATTTAACTCTTCAAATATCAGAAGTTTTTTCGTATATAACCGGTTTGGTAAATAATAATATTAAGTTTGTGAAAAAATACGTTAAGTGTGATGCTGACAGTTTATTTTAGGGTATTTTAGGGTTTCGAAAATTTTTTAGATGTTCAAATACACGAAGTTCATTTCTCAATAACATTTCCTTTTTAATTTTATAATCTTCTTATTTAATTTATAGTTTTAATTTATTTACGAACACTTCGGTCACATTTACAATAGATCCCTCAAATGCACTCTTTCAGCTTTCTATAGATGCTTATATTTTATTGGTAATTTTCATTTAACCCTGCACGATACCACGCGTCTCACTTTCAGTTTGTGTTTTCTTTTTTATATTGGTCATTTCGCCCCAACGGGTTTTAAAAATTTAATCATTCTTTAATTGGTGTTTATATTTTTATCTTTCTTGACTCCCTTTTGAGAACCTTAGCCACATTTACAATAGAACATTCATGATCTTTCTTTCAATTTATATTTAATTTAAAATTGATAATATTTTTATTTAATTTATATTTACAATTTAATTTTTATTCACAATTATTAGATTTTATATTTTGCAAACTAACACCATTTGCCCAATAGCATAGGCTACCCTGGGGCACGGGAGTCGATCCGGTGCTCTTGAGAGTAAAAGAGGTTTTTTAAGAATGGAGATTTTTCACTGCACCCCCTCCAATGAAGTCTCGCAGTGGACTAACTCTACATACACTTACCACATACTTAGTCCCACATGGACACACAAACAATCATACACACTAAAAATTGAAATTACAAACTAAAACTACGATTCAGTTTTATTTTTAATTCAATGTTACTACATAAAAAGTGTTTAAGTTGTTGTTTCTATAATTTTTGCATATGAAGTTTTTTATGCAGTTTCTATTTTAATTTTACATTCTAAATTTGGTATATGTGAATAACATTATAATAACATTGAAACCAAAAAAGATTATAATAACATTATTTTTTTATTTGGCTATTTAGAGTTAACTTAATTAATTTAATTTTAGATCAAATATGTTTTCAATATATTTTTTCGTTTCCCATATATTCCCTCCATTGGAGGTAATCCTATTCGCAGAATCACCAGGCACCAAATGTGGACACCTCTCCTAACTACACCTTGTGGGAGACTAGCCCCTTCCGCTAGACCCGATTCTCATTGGTTAAAATGAACATGGATTCTAATGCTATATTTCAGTTTGCGGTAATGACACCTTCTCCTAACCTAGTTACAGGTGTTGTCATGTTGTTTAGAAAATACCCTTAACACTATTATTGATTTTTAAAACCCACTCATCTCTTCCTTCGCACTCTCGCGATCTCTCAGTCATACACCCTTCACTTGTCCCCTCTAATTGGGCACTGTTCTCTCTATTCCTTTATCGCTTCTCTTTGTTCTTCTATTATTTTCAAACTAGAAGAGATACATGTGAACCGAGTTCGCTCAAACATAAGTGAACTCAATTCACGTTCACATATATTGATAACTAAGTTGGTTGTACACAAATAGAGTTTATTTATGTTTGAGTAAACTGAAATCACTCAAACACAAGTGAACTCAACCCACATGTTCATGCGCTAACTGAGTAAACTGAAATCACTCAAACATAAGTAAATACATTTTGGTAGTCAAGCGTTAACTGAGTTCACATACGTGTTTGTAAAATACTGAGTGGTAAGCTTTTGTACTCTTAGACATTGCCATGTCTTATTTTTTCATTTTCCTTTATTATAAAATTAAGTTGGTGAACACTCCAGCACCCCTAGAGTTTAATTGATTATAGTACTGAACATCAAATCAAATTATATAATGACATGTGATTTTTTATATTTTTTTATTTTAGAATAAATTTAAATTTTGAATTAATTTTTACTACATATTGATACAATGATACCCAACAAAATTCGATGGTACTAATAATTCTCCAATTGGTAAGTTTGATTAATGGTTTATTTTGATTGACTTATCTATTGACTTAAATGCTTGTGATACTCTTTGAGAAAACTTATAAAAATAATTTTTTTAACTCACTTATAACTTATAGAAATAACTTATCGAAAAATTTGTGTAATTGCAACATGGTCCCTCTTCTCCTACCCTACGCCATTTCCCTAAATAACATTCTCACTCTATTTTACTTCCTTTTCTGAGACTTGTACTTCATTCCATTGTCGATGCCGTCGGAACCACCTTTTTCTCTCTCCAATGGCAACAACTCCTTTGAGTTCATTTTTTCTGCTGGTCTTCATATTTATGGTTTCATCTTCTGCCTCATATTATTCACTTTTTTCCAAACTGTCTTTTCTATATCGATATTATGAATCCGTTCCATACCTATTGTTCAAAGCAATTGAGGATTTCTTTTGATTGTGCGTTGTATTGGCTCGCAGGTTTGGGCTATATAGGTCCAAATTAGGGATCTGAGGCATCAAATTTGGAGGAGTTGAGAGGGTTTCAGGTTCCCCCTTTCCCTTTCTAACATTAACCCTAAATCATGACCAATTCAACTCAACACTGTTACTAATCATGTTATACATCTTTTTGCTATTGCACTCATACACAACTCAACTACACTTTTTGGCTGCAGTAAAAGCTCATTGTTTGGATAAAGAACTCAATTAAGAGCTTATAGTATTAGCGCTTGGCCAGCGAAATGATTAAGAGCCCCAAGTAGCGAGCGCAGATTAGTCCTTCGTTGACAGCATTGGGACACTGCGTGGGTCGCCCACGAGGGTCCGATACCAACAAAAAAAAAAGGTCAATTTATGTTCATATAAGCTATTTTCGTAAGCTATCATAGAGAGCTTACGAAAATAAGCTGAAAACAACTTACGGACATGTCGCAAACTGTTTCATACTATAAGTGCTTATGCCATTAGATAAGCGTAAATAAGTCAATCTAAACAAGCTTGTTTGCAACTTCATATGCAAGTGTTATACACTAACATCCTGTGATACAAGAACATTGTTCGATACAATTGTGTTTACTTTTATATTCAGGGTTTGATTTCTTATCGTGGAGTAGTTTGTTTTTGACAGATCATTAATGACATCCTAATTAACTAAGTGGGTGTTTGGTTTCACTTTTGGGAGAGCCAAAAGTGATTCTATAGACATCAAATTGATTTTGATATGTTTGAGTGTTCTCGAGTATAATTGATTTTAACTTGAAGCTATGATTTGTAGCTTTTGCCTCAAAATGTGATTTTTACATCCAAGTTGATTATTCAACTCACTTTTACATGAATGTATCCAAACTCAAATTACTAAACATTCATCTAACTTTTAATTAAAAATCAAATTCATGTCATGGTCTAAACTTATGTTATGTCCTTTTAAGTTTTCCTTTCTCACATGATGTGTCTGTTCAGGTTAAGAAGGGGAGGAAAACTAGATGGGCACCAGCAACAGTTGAGTTAGAGAACCATATCATAGTTCCTGAAATAGATTCTAAAATAGAATTCCCTGATAGATTTGTGGAAGACTATATATCCAATTTTACCAAAACTCCACTAGACTTATCCAAGCCATTATGGGAACTTCACCTCCTCAACATCAAAACATCAGATGCAGAAGCAGTTGGTATTTTCCGGATCCACCATTCACTTGGGGATGGTGCATCTCTCATTTCACTCCTCCTTGCTGCTACTCGTAAAACCTCTGACCCCGACGCGTTACCAACAGTGCCAGCTCAAAATAGAGCTAGCTCAATCCCTCATTCAAGCTCATTTTGGTGGATCTTTGTGGCTATTTGGTCAGGGCTGAGTCTGGTTTGGCACACTGTGGTTGATGTGCTGCTGCTTGTTTTAACCATTCTGTTCTTCAAAGACACACACACTCCCCTGAAAGGTGCACCGGGGGTTGAACTCAATACTAAGCGGTTCGTCTACCGTGTGGTTAGTATGGATGACATCAAGCTTGTGAAGCATGAAATGAAAACGGTAACTTCAACACCCTTTTTTATTATCTATGAAAGTCATTGAAGCATTATGTATATGCAAATTATTGTTTTAACTTTTAACAAAGATTTATTTATTATTTCTTGTAAAAACATCAAAAACTACTGATGCACTGTTGTGGAGAACCAATATCATTCTAATGCTCAACTTTTCTTCTTTAACTATATTTAGGTTTAATACTATAGTTAGTTACCACTACAAAAAGTTGTTACTTCTTCTGAGAAAATAAGGAGCTGTTTTGATTATTGTGTATTTTGTGTTTCTGATAAATGTTGATTAATTAGACCATCAATGATGTTTTGTTGGCGTTGACACAAGCTGGTCTTACTCGCTACTTGAATCGCGAATATGGTAAGCTTCTATTCTATTCTAGTTCAGCTTTTTCGAACTCATTTGTGATTTCTGATCAGAAAGGAAAAGAAACAAAAGAAAATGAACCAATTGTATTTCAATAACACTTCTTGTTACTTAACTCTGATATCCTCTAAGCAGGTGGAGATGCAAATGATGGTGCTGCAAAACAGAGACAAAGTAGTGTCCCCAAAAACATTCGTCTTAGGGCATCAATTCTTGTCAACATTAGACCTTTACCTGGAATCCAGGTAAATTTGGTTTCGAAATTAACATTCTCTCAGATATCTCTTTTTCTATATTCTTAAGATACTTAAACTACATATTCAAAACAAAAGAATATGTCCGTATATTATATACGGACAAATCCGTTTGTTTTGAATATCTAATATATCTTATATATTTGATAAAAGTTAATTCTTAAGTCTCATAAATAATATGTTAAATAGCGACCTTATGAAGAGACTCTTTCATAATGCACTGTCTACTTGTTATGAAGTCTTTCTAATTAGAAAAGCAAGTATTTTCCTTGTTGCAAATTTAGTGGTTCCATTTTGTATATTGCTCTGTAATTTCATCTTATGATTATAGTATCATTGCAAATATTTCGTAAGTAGTGACATATGTCTTGTACCTTTTTTCTTTATCATGATTATTTTTGTTTTCAATAGCAAAATTTTAGTTCTAAGTAATGAATCATTGCTTGTACTTGATTAACTCATATATTATGTAAATTAGGGTTTGGCAGATATGATGGCAGAGAAATCAAAAGCCAAATGGGGTAATCGAATGGGATATATAATCGTCCCTTTTTCCATTGCTTTACATGAAGATCCATTGGAATATGTTCGTCAAGCTAAGGCCATAATTGACAGGAAAAAACACACATTTGAAGCTATTTGCTCTTATGCTTGTGCAAAATTGGTACTCAATTTATTCGGGGTTAAGGTATATACACATTGAAGGAATGTACTCAATTGTTCTTGTATTTTTTTAATTTTCTGTAAAATATTCTTACATTTAGGACTTTCTTATAGGTTGCTGGTGCTATAACAAGAAGAGTTCTCTTTCACACTACTCTTGCCTTTTCCAACGTACCTGGTCCTGTTGAAGAAATTAGCTTTTATGGCCATCCTGTTGCATACATTGCTCCTAGTGTATATGGACACCCACACGTAAGTGTTGAATTTGTTTCCTAATCATTACTGTTTAGGGTTGTGTGAATATTAGGTGACTTGTAGGCCTAAAGTAATTTGAGGGCTTATATAATTGTTTTAGAATTTTCCTTCCTATAGTCCCACTTCCTGCACTTCCTCACACACTTGGTATCTAGATACCGAACATGTGAGGAAGTTAAGGAAGTGGGACGGTGTGCTGGAAGAAAGAGCCTTGTTTTTTCCAACCATTATATGAAATGGCCTATGTAAGAGACAGTGGGACCCATTATGCATCCATTTTGAGGTTTAGTGAGAGGTGAGGCCTAAAGCTAGGGCTTAGGTTATCAACCCAAAAATAAAATAAAATGAAACGAAGTTTCTATGAAATTAATGGATTAAACTTGCTAGATACCTAAATATTTGAGGGAAAAGAATTTTTGCTATTCTAATTGCTGGTGCTCATTAAATTAATGTATGCCTTTATGAATTCTTTTGCAGGCACTAACCATCCATTTTCAAAGTTATGCTAACCAGATGACCATTTCTTTGGCGGTGGATCCAACTATCATTCCAGATCCTTACCTCCTTTGTGATGATTTTGAAGAATCACTCAAACTCATTTGTGATGTTGTTAGAAAAAGGCACATTGCTGATATAGTTTAACATCAAATATTCTAGGCAAAATATATCTTGAGGTCCCTTAACTTATTTTTTGGTAACGATCAGGTCCCTTAACTTTTTTTTTGTAACGCCTAAGTCCCTTAACTATTAAAAATGTTGCACCGTAGTCCCTTTTAACGTTTTTTTGTTAACTCCGTTAAACAGTCTCTTAGTTGACCGTTTGACTGCTGAATTGGCATGACACGTGGATTAAATTATTATTTTAATATTCCAAAAAAAGACACGTCATCTCCCTCACATCTCACTCATCTTCTTCCCAGTGAGATGGAACCATATTGAAAATTTAATAAATAGCTTTGTTTTTGCAGAGCTTCGTTTCTTTACATATCTTCGTTCATGGTTTGAAAATAGTAAGGTACAGATGACATAAAATCACATAAAATCGGTTGATATTTTGTACAGATCTGAAAAATACCACCCATTTATTGTACAAAGGCTTCTTTTGATGGTTCGTTTTCTGCTCGGTTCGCTTGAAACGAAAAGAAGAAGAATAACTAGTATTTAAGCACGTGAATTTGCTGGACATTGTTGTTCACGAGTGACAGCTTTGATGAATTTGGGTTAAGGAAGAAGATAGGGTTTGGAAAGAGGGAAAGGAAGAAGATGAGGACAAGGAAGACATTTCATATTTTTCTTTTTTTTTTAACAAAAAATAATTAAAAAATAATAAAATTGTCCTATGTGGCGTGTCAAGTCAAAAGTCTAATAGCCACATCAGATATTGTTAAACGGAGTTAGTGACAAACTGTTAAAAAGGACTACAGTGTAACGTTTTTAAAAGTTAAGGGACTTAGGTGTTACAAAAAAAACTTAAGGGACCTAATCGTTACCAAAAAATAAGTTAAGAGACCTCGGGAGATATTTTGCCAATATTCTAATTATAAGCTTATATGGAATTTCACAATTTATCATAATTATTTTAAAATGTTATTTATAGAAGTAATTTTCATAATTTTTATTCATAAACTTCATAAAATTTGATAAAGTAATAGAGCATACTTCACTGGATCCTCTTAGTCATGAATGAAGTTCGGCCGTTGTGTTGTAAATTTGTAATTGGTCTCTAAGTTTTTGTTGCTTGAGGGAAAGATGTAAATTCATTGTTTGGTATAACAGGTCCATGGCATACTCTATTTGATGGATCATGATGTTGTGTCTTTTTTGCAAGAATAGTAGGGCGCAAGAGATTTAGAAGGGGTTCAGAAACATATGTTTTATTTTCTGCAACAATGTATTAAAAAACGAATTTTGGTGATCTCAATATTGGAGAGTAGTTTCCCATTCAAAAAATAAAATATCGGAGAGTAGTTAATGACTCATTCTTTATGGTCAAGATAAGGTGTAAGAGATTTAGAAGGATTCTGTGCTATATGGATTCGTTACACGTCATTCCTGCAATCAACATTCCTTTTAAATTAGTGTTATTAAACTCGGACCAGTCATCGACTCGGTCAAGACACTAGGTCATTAGTCGGACCGATGAGTCACTAGTCAATTGCATGGCCGGTAACTATTAAAAAAAATGTCACTTTGACTAGTCGAGTCACTAATTCAATCTGTAGTTGGGCCATTGGTTCGACCACATAACCAATCAGGTCATACTGAGTCACATGTCTATCTGGTCTGAATTTGATAACACTGCTTCTGTTATGCGACCATTATCTGGGTTATAAAAAACGCATTGGCTTCCAAAGAAAATAATTATTCTTTTCTGTGTTGTGAGAACTAGACCAAACCAAACGGTTTAATTAGGTGAATAGGAAAACGGCCAGTTTAGCAGTTGATACAACTTCAGTTAGATTGCAATCTGGTAGAATTGTCTAGAACTAGGTTAAACCGTGGTTGAATCCCTCAGAACCACCACCAATCGAATTATGGTTCAACTATAGTTGAATTGAATGAACCAATTGAACTAAGATCTCGAGACCTTACAATTTCGATATTCAATCCAATTTTAAAACATTCTTTGTTGCCGAATGGAAGACAATTTTTATTGCTTTTATTGGCTAAAATTAAGTTGGATTCTCTGCTACCTCTACACTGTGCAGCAGGCAGCAGAGTTGTTATATTTAGAGCAAAGCCATTAGATTTAGAGATCTCTTTAAATCTAAGAGTTCTGCTGCCTGATGCACAGTGCAGAGGCAGCAGAGAATCTGAGTCCGACTAAAATGAAAAATGAATACTCCAACATGCACATGTTCATTTAAGAGAATACATGCACAATCAATAAAGATTAAATCCCCGGCAACATGACATTTAAATAAAGATTCCCTAAAGACTCGCATTCAATCCATGTCATGTGCAAAGTAATTTGTTATGATTTTATTTACATTCTTTTGAGAATTAAATTATACGATTTGCATGTCAATTCTATTAAAATTAAGATTAGTTTTTATTTCTAGAATTAATGCTTATAAAAAGATTAATTCTAGAAATAAATTATACGATTTGTGTGTCAAATCAAATCACTGTCAAGCTAGGTTGGAAATAGTTTTTCTTCATTCGAAACTTTACATATTTGATTTCCTAGGGTTTTTCTTCATTGCCCCTAGCACATCCTAGTCACCACCTTTAGATTTGTATTTAAATTTAAATAAAAGGTAATACCAGACTCTTAGCTAGTGGGTTCCATAATTCTTAGCTATTTAAAACAAGAGATAATTTTTTAAAAAAGTTGAAAATTAATATTGTATTTGACCCAGAATCCTAAATCTACCACAGCCTAGTCACCACATTTAGATTTGTATTTAAATAAAAGGTAATACCAGACTCTTAGCTGGTGGGTTCCATAATTCTTAGCTATTTAAAAACAAGAGATAATTTTTTTAAAAAAATTGAAAATTAATAAGCATGAGATCTCTGAACAAGGGCAGAATGGTAACTAGTAAATTTTTTAAAGTTTGCATATAATAAAAATAGATATATAGAGTAATAGAAGTAAATTGATTCTTAGCTATTTGTAAACAAGACAAAGAATTTTTTTCTTCAAAAAAAAAAGAGAGAATTTTTTAAAATAAAAGGTGAAATTTTTTAAAATTTCTTTGAGACGTTCAGAGAGAATCTGACATATAAGTGTCGAACTGAGGGTAGAATTGTAATTAGAGTACTTTAACAATTAAATACTAGAAAAATTAATAGATTTCAAAGTTTTTTTGGACAAAAATGTCAATGTTTCGTGTTCAAAGAAGACTAATACTAAAGACACCTCCATCTATTACAGACACCTCCCATTTCCCAAGCATGAAATAACCTAAACCTAAATACATCAATTTTACCTAAGTAGTAGCTCAGTCGGCGAGCTAAGGAATACCGAAGAAGTGCACCAAAAGAGTGCAAGAAGGAGGTCCCGGGTTCAATCTCTCGAAACTAACATTCCCCCACCCCCACTAACATTGCTTATAAAAAAAAAATACATCAATTTAATTTTTCCCTTTTCTCCTATTCCCTTTCGCACACCATAACCAATAATTTTTTGGGTTTTTCCCCCTACCCCCTCCTTATACCCCATACTCCCATTTTTCCATTAAACCACAAAATACCCTTAACTATAAAAAAACGATTTTTTTAAAAATTTTTGAAATTAAACTTAAATTTGGAAGCAATTTTTTTAAGATTTCTAGAAATACCTCCAAAAAGAGGTATTTCCGGAAGAAAATTTGGCTACCGGATTTATCTTTTGGCTTCCTGATTTATCTCATAAAAGGATAAATCCGGAAGCCAAAAGCCATTTTGGCTTCCGGATTTATCTTTTGTCTTCCGGATTTATCATTTGGCTTCTGGATTTATCCTTCTGTGACGTAAATTCTGGATTTTTTTTTATTTCAGGGGTAATTTTATCCGTTTGGTCAATTATGGGGGTATAGGGTATAAGGAGGGAGGTAGGAAAAAAAAACCCTAATTTTTTTTTACGTATTTACGATATTCAGTTTTAAAACTATGTATCGTAAAAAATTATTTAGCATAAATAAATAACATAGTTACACTATGCAGTTTTAAAAATTGTATATACATTTTTAAGAACCGTGTACTGTGTAAATAACATATTTGTGATGAGTGAAAGATTTTGACCATTTGTTATTAGACTATGTGATATATCTAGTAAATATTACTCGGTTTTGTCAACAAAAAAAGAAGTCGTAAATAATATTTGGGAGTGTCCTTTGAAAGATGGAGGTGTCTATAATAACATTCTTCAAACAATAGGGCTAATTCAGTATTGGGCCAGGCATAGACTTCTGATCCAATCCAAAACTTAACCTTAAGAGTTAAGATTTACAACACTTCTAGAAGTTTCCAAGTACCTCAAAGGCTCAAACCCCTCTTTTTTTTCCTTTAAAAATCAAAAACCCCTTTCTTGTGCCTACTACACAGAACAATGGCGATTATCTCTGAATACCAAGAAGAAAACAACATCAACAAACCAACCTCTTCATCACCACAACCGAAACCACAGTCAATTCCATTCACCGCAAATTTCGATCCATCAAACCCTACAGCTTTTCTCAACAAGGTGTTCGATTTTCTTGCTAATCAAACTAACTTTCTCGAAAAAGATACGGCGGAGAAAGAGATTCTCGCTTCCTTGCGTGGTGTTAAGGCAAAGAAGGCTAAGATCGTCGCTGAGGAGAAAGCGAAGGCTGAGAAGAAATTGATCGAAGAGAAAGCGAAGGCGGCAGCAGCGGCAGCGGCGGCGAAGAAAGATAAGGAGGTTGAAGTGAAGGAAGGTGATAAGAGTAAGGATGGTGAAGGAATTAGCTTAGCAGGTAAGAGAATCATGAATTTGCTTTTGCGCTTTTGTTATATACTTAAACCCTAGGGTTTTTATTTATTTGATGATTAATTTTTATGTGCATTGTATTTTATGATTACGATTAGATTGAATTGTTGTTGTAACCAAAAAAAGATTGAATTTTTGTTGTTAGTTATGGCTGTTGTGTTAATCTTGTGTTACTTGGTGGTGATGTTTGTGTTAATTGGGAGTATTTCTGAATGTTTTAGATGAATAGTGACCAAATAGGGTTTTAAAAGGCTGTGATATCAATGTTTTTGATGTGAAGATGATTGCAATTCGTATAATTGTTTTTGATATCGAAACGACTGTGATTCTCTGTAGTATCAAGGATCACGCGCGTTTGAAATTGAAACGATAATTCAATTTAGGTCATTGATTTGTGAGCTAAGAATGTAATTTTGTTTATTTTATTGATTGTGTGATTTGTAATTTATCTTGGACGGGTGAATTATAGTTAACTGGTGTTTTAGATGCTTGTGGTTTCCTTGGTAAGGCACTGATTACAATAACAGAAATGTATCTGTTGTATGTAGCTTTTTTAGTTTTTGATTTTTCTTTGGATAGATGGAAAGGTATGAATGAATTGCAATGGTATTTATACTTGGGGTTTTGCTTAGTTTTGCGTTTGATTTTGATCCATTTACTTTCTTCTATACCTGGACAGCTCCAAACAAAGGTAATGGCATGGATTTGGAGAAATATTCTTGGACTCAAAGTCTACAAGAACTCACTGTGAATGTTCCGGTGCCTAATGGAACAAAATCAAGGTTTGTGATCTGTGAGATAAAGAAGAACCATCTAAAAGTTGCACTCAAAGGCCAGCCACCAATTATTGAGGTAAGTATTTACTGAGTTTTAGCAATTACTGTTAAAAGATATTCCCTATCCGAGATGTTCATTTTTATAAATTTTACAAAATGCTTGTTTGCGACTTTGTTCTGTCCTTCAGGGAGAACTATATCGACCTGTCAAGCCTGATGACTGTTATTGGAGCATAGGTATTTGACTACTTAATTGTTGAAAATCCCTTTCAAAGTGACCATAAATTCATAATTCATTAGCAACTTAATGACTTAGACTTTTTAATTAGCAACTTAATGACTTAGACTTTTTAAATCATGTTATGAAGATTTTAAGTCATTTTTTCTTATCATAATGATTTGTTGAAACCTATTTTACAGAGGATCAGAATACAGTTTCTATTCTTTTAACCAAGCTTGATCAAATGGAGTGGTGGAAATCTCTGGTAAAGGGTGATCCTGAAATTGACACCCAAAAGGTTGAACCTGAGAACAGCAAACTTTCTGACTTGGATCCCGAGACTCGATCAAGTGTTGAAAAAATGATGGTAAGTGGTTAACTGTAGTTATTTCAATTACTTGTATAACTTGCAATTGATTCTGATGGTCATCATATATTCATTTTGTGTGGTCCTTTCAGCTAAGTGAGTTTTCGTTCATTTATTGGTTAACACTGTTAAAAATTAAGTTTGAATTATTTAGTAATGTGTTTGATTGTATCGGACCAACTAGTGCAACTGGTTTATTTCCTTGGTATGATTGATTCAAAGTTCAATGTTAACTTAACACATTGAGCCCTGTTTAATAGCATTAAGACATATTGAGATAGCATTGCTTTGGATTTAAGGTTTTCTTTTGCTAGTTGGTTTATCGTTATGTTGTTCTGTTGAACAGTTTGATCAGAGGCAGAAGTCTATGGGCCTCCCTACAAGTGATGAGCAACAGAAACAGGAGATGTTGAAGAAATTTATGAAGGAGGTGAGCCCTCGATATTTGTACTGATTTTCTCTGACTTGACATTTGTTCCTTCATCTGTCTGGTAAATTTGCTAATATATAACTCTTCTATGTTTTGCAGCATCCTGAGATGGACTTCTCGAACGCAAAGTTTTCATCATAAAATGGTGTTATGATTTTGTGTTACTTTTTTGTTTGGCTGTATTCAGGCTTACTATAATGTTAGTACTAAATACCTTTTGGGATAATCTTGAGCGTACATGTGTTGGAAACTATTATGGTCTAACTATCTAAGTGGTATATGGACGACAGTTTGTACCTCCCAAAGCACAGTATGGGATGTATAAATTGTGTTTTGTTCACAAACATGTTTGGTAAAATCACCATTTGGTCATATATTCGAACATAATTTCATAGTTTGGATTTTCACCCATTTCATAGTTTCTTTTGGTGTATGTTGCGTAGACAGTAGCAGTGACAGTGAGTCAGAATTTTATGCATAGGTTGTGAGGGTCCTCTGTTCGGTTGGAATGAACCTAAACCGTTCTTTGGGAGGATCAAATTTGGATGTTCACAAGTATTAGGAGAGAGTGACATATATATATATATAGTATGATAATAATTGTAGTGGATGTTTTCTTTTTGTACGTGTTACTCTTCACTTTTATAGAACAAGTATTGGTGAGGATTCAAATTGACATCCAACAATAGTTAAATTAGAAGATTAGGCAAAAACTAGGAATTAACCAGGTAAATCGGGCAGAGATTTGAAATCCGTGTGGTATGACTAGTATCCAATTTCTGAAAAAGATAGTAAATAATGTATTAGCACATGGGATAATTTTTTTATTTGTTTTATAATTGGGTATTATCTGCACAACTCTGGAGACTGATATGTTGAGATCGGTAGGACCACAATGGGTAAAAAGCTCACGCGGCCGCATTCTCAATGCATTCTTAGGGTTGTAGAACCCATGAGGCCATGACCTCTGGTTAAGCATGAAGAATGCATTCTCAATGCATTCTTAGGTAATTTGTTCATTTGTTTTGTAATGAAGTTGAAGTAAATCAGATAAATTTAAATTAAAGTATTATTTTTTGACTTGGGAGTACTTCTTTTTAACAATCAAAATGCTCATCATTTTTTCCCTTACCCGCTGGGAGGTTTATGTTGTGAAGAGCGCGTGGTTGGTCTTTTCTTGCATGGTCTCCCCATCGTTTCGTTTCCTGGGTTTATGTATGAAGAGTGTGCCTGGTTTTTTTTATTTTATTTTATGTGTTGGCGCTTCGGCAATTCCTTGAGTCATCATAGAAGCTATTGCTGGCCAATGTAGCTATTCCTTGAGTCACCACTTTCTTATTCGTGTGCCTTTAGCAAGAACCTAGTTTCTCTTTGTTATGGATGTTATATGTTATATGCTTCATTTGAATACATCCTTGTCTCTCATTTTGTAATCTCAGTTACAAATATTGGATGCTAATATTTTTCACTCGATTACACTGTTCTTTTTTATTCTCCTGTTGCTCTTTGGTGTAGGTTCTGTCCCGGTCCTTTCCTCCTTC
Source organism: Astragalus glycyphyllos (assembly GCA_963573325.1). NCBI lineage: Eukaryota > Viridiplantae > Streptophyta > Magnoliopsida > Fabales > Fabaceae > Astragalus > Astragalus glycyphyllos. The sequence continues at coordinate 89,982,570 of OY754309.1, read as the reverse complement.
TGATTTGATAGAACCTCCCCCCTTAACTTGATCTATTTATGTTCCTTCCCGTCCCTTTGTGTTATATTGCAAGCAATATAACTAACTATTTATATTCTATAACTTAGCGATTAAAATTAAAAGTTGTGAGATATAATACATACTTGTTTTATTCCTTTGTAGAGAATGTATGAGCAATGAAAAACACGCCACAAATCAAAGAAATCGAAATGAAGAAGGTCTAAAGGAATAACCTATTCTTGGATTTGGATTCTTTCCTCCCCACTAACACCCTCATCTCCCTCCATCATTTCTATCTCTCTCATCATTATTTATTATTTTTTAGTTATTTTCTCTATCTTCCTACCCTTATATTTTGTGACAGAGAGGAATGAACGAATGAGAGGATCTAAACACCCATTACACGTAACTATCTAGCATGCATATACTATGAAGGAACAATAATATCCTTTTGAGCTTCACATAAATCTATCTATAGTATAAAAACAAAAACTTAATAATGAGTGTGCGTAGCACATGAGCACACGTATGAAACCATATAGCACTTGAACTACTCAAAACTCTCTTCCAGTTCAATGGTGGGCTGATATAAAGAATCCTCGTGCTCAAACAAGATTTGGATGCTTGGCAAGAATGAAAGTAAGTCGTCGCTTAACTAAAAAAAATGTATTACTGAATTTATTGCTGAACATACAAATGAAACTGCCACTCCTAGTAAGAGTCATTTGCATAAATCTCAAAGAAAAATAACTCCTTCTCAAGCAGCAGAGATTGATTTTGCTGAAAGCTCTCGAATTAATCCAAAGCCAAGTTGTGAGTTAATGGCTACGAGAGTTGGCGGGCGTGAACATCTTGGACTCATCCCAAATGACTATCAAAATTATTTATGCTCCAAACGAACAATTCAAATGAAGTCAGGAGATGATCCTAATTTTTTCTATGCAATACAAGTTGACGAGGATGATTTAATAACTAATATATTTTGGGCTAACGCAAAAGTGATGGTCGACTATTCATATTTTGGTGATGTACTTTGTTTTGACACTACATATAGAAAAAATAAAGAAGGTCGTCATTTTGCAATGTTCGTTGGAGTGAATCATCACAAGCTTAGTGTTGTCATTGCGAACTTTTATAATCCAAACTCCACACTATTCTTTCTATGTTTTTCGATGTGGGACTTTCATTAGCAGTGAGGAATCTACGGGCATTTTTTTTTTGACAAGTTTTTAAAAATTGAGGAAGAGGAAATTTTATTAATCAAAGTGGCATTAATGACCATTTTATGATGGTCTGAGGAGATGGCCCAGGGATTTAAAGCTGCTCTGTACCTAAGACGAGGATCGAACCCTCGACACTTGGTTAAGGGAGAATGAGCCCCAACCGCTCAACCACACCCCTGGGTTTAATTTTTTTTTGATAAATTGATATGGTAACCAATAAAATAGAAAATAAATTGATAAAATCATATTAAATTATTTTTATAGCTGATATATTAGAATAAGTGTGACAAAAATAGTTCTTATAACTAACATAATCATACTAAATTATTTTTAAGAGTATTGCCTAAAAAATAAAAAAAATTATAAATATTGTTGTGTTGTTGAATTTAAGTAAAAATTAATTTTTATATTGTGAAATTATGTTTTAAAAACATAAAATAATCTATTTAACTATTTTCGGTCCAACCTTGAACCACTGTCTTCTCCAATTCAAACCGGTCAAGTCTGATTACTTATTTTTGTAATCGTTAGGGGCAAAATGGGTATTTCATAGTAATTGGAGGGAGGAGCAGGGAGCGAAAGGGAAAAGGCACGCAATTGAATTGAATTAATAACGGCAAGACATTTTGGGAGGGAAGAAGAAGAATAAGATAAATGAATGAATAAAAGCAGAGTGATAGGAAGTAGCAAGAGAACAGTGAAGCTTCAATAATATGGCAAATGCAAAACTTGTCTAGTTTACTGCAAGAACTTCGAGAATGCATAGCAGCGTCTTCTTCTTCACTCACTCCAAACAATAATACCTTAGACGACGACGCTTTGGAGGTTAGGTTCCGAGTCGTTATCCCCGATCTTCTCAACGCTTATGTCAATCCTTCTTCCTCCGGTAATATTTCCGAACCTACTATTTCATTTCCGTTATCATCTCGATGATCTCGTTATTATTAATTGTTTTCATGCATTTGCATTGATGAATTTGAATTTCAGGTAATGAGAGAGAAGTTATTGCAGTGGTGAAACTTATCTCTCACACTGCGATAAACTTCCCGGAGTGTTTTTCCATGGCAAAGCTACCGCTATTTTGCCAATTCTTGTTCGTTTGCTTCCTTTCTTCGCAATGCCTCTCTTTCGGTCTCTTCTTTTTCTTAATTCCTTTTTTTTTTCTTTTTCGCTTTTCACTCTCTTCTCTTCTTTTCTCATTTCTATCTTTTATTTCAGATCTCGTCACGAAGTCTTCTTTGAAGCTATAGATTCGCTTTTATCTTTGCTTCGCTCTGGTGAACGAGATGCTTATAGACAGTTCTTCGTTGATTCCATGTTTCTCATTCAAGGTACAAAACTATAATCAAGAACTCATCAAATCTAATGCTTCTAACCTAGTTTATGCACTTTTGTTCTTTCTGTGATATGACATTGATATCGTTATGATCATTACTCCCTCTGTCACATATTATACGTCGTTTTAGGTCATTTCGCACATATTAAGAAAATTAATTAATTTTGTATGGGAAAGAGAAATTGCGAGTTAGTTTACCAAATTAACCTTCATTAATGACATTGGGAAAATAAATTAGTAGAGTTATAAAAGAGATATTATTAAATAATGAAGAGTATGGTGGGAAAGAAACATTAATGTTTGATTCTAAGAAGTCATGTATTGTGGCACATTTTTTGGCTAGAAAGTCATATAATATGGGACGGAGGGAGTATTTATTATACTTTCATTGAATTCATGTGCCGACCTTTGTGCCATTGGTACTTCAAGTTAAAGACTTATCCGGTGACCAACACGTATCATCTTAGATATGTGTTTGTTGTTGTTGGTGTCTGTGTCGGTGATTCATGGTAACTATTTTGGGATACTGGTGTTTTTGTTAGTAACTCTTTTTGTTTTGTTTGTCTTCATATTGTTTGATAGATATTTTGCACGTGGCTTCCCTCGGTGTCAATGGATCCTCCAGGGTGAAGTTGAAGTGTTTTTCAGAGTTCTTTTTTGGAATTGAAGACCTTCCACCAACCATCAAACCTATTGATGGTTGCGGTTTATTGATTGACCTGAGTGGGCAAAGCAGGTGGAAACCTTTTGTAACTTGGATTCTCAAGCTGCTAAGTAAATGTCTAACTGAAGGAACACTCTATGTTGGAGGATTGATCCATGCTTCGTTTATTTCTGCTGCGTGTTCTCTTTTATGTTATGGGGATTCTGATCTGCATATGGTGGGTGATGACTGATGGAGTTTTTTAATTCAAAAGTCTTTCGGCTTATTTATTCTACTTATATTTATCAGAGTTCTTTTTTGGAATTGAGAACCCAAGCTCCCCGCTAAGGATTTCGCTACAATTCAATCTCCCCGATTGAATTACCCAAGAAAACTTCCCAGGATTTCACAACAACCAAGTAGATGATTACAACTGAAAGCTGGGATCCAATCACTCAAGCAATATAACACGATGTAGTTGAGAGACATGAGAGATTTTGAAACCCTAGATGAAGAACATGAAAAAGAGAGTGTGACGGTGAGTGTTTGCGTTCTTTTCTTTTTGATTTGTGTGTTGTGTTCTCCAAAACAATCGTGAAACCCCAATCATATTTATAGGGAATGTGAAAATATGACCGTTGAAGCACTTTTTAACACAATTGTGATAAGTGAAGAATCGATTGATTGCTTGAAAGATATAATATGAAAATCGATTTTCTTCTTGAAAATATACTAGCAAAATCGATTTTGTGCCTGAGGAAGAAGGAAGGAAATCAATTCCTTACTTCCAAAAGTAAGTGGAAAATCGATTTAGCTCTTTAAAATAACAAGCCATCAATCGATTGTTTTCTTTTCAAAACAAATTCCTTTTTGAAAACAAACAAGATAGAAATCGATTATTGGCTTTAAAAGAATAGAAGGGAAATCGATTTTTGGCTTTAAAATCAGGATAGAAATCGATTCACTCCTTAAAGAAAGGAGCCATCAATCGATTTTGATTCTCAATAACAACAAGCCATCGATTGTTTTCTTTCCAAAACAAATTAGCAAATCGATTTTCCTCTCTAAATTGTAGCACAAAATCGATTTCCCTCTTTAAAGAAGGAAGCAACAAATCGATTTTACACTTTTAAAAATAAGTCATGATTCAAAACCTTTCTTTAAAAACAACTTGTGCCTAACTTATTTAATCATGCTTTTATATAAAAGATTTTACAAAACAGTTCTATTTTAAAAGATCATCTCTCAACTACATAAGTTATAAAGCAGAAGTGACGGAATCTTACACGCGTCCTATGCAAAGCAATATAACACATAAGTCTTGAACGCTTGAGCAGCTTCTTCTCTGAGGCGTCTTACAAAATATCATGTCGCGCTGCTACTCTTTAAGATATCATGCCCTGTGCTTTGGTTCAACTATAATCATTAGTAAACAGATTGTAATTTGTTATCATACAAAACAAAGAGTGTTTGACCTTGGTTCAACAAACTCCCCCTTTTTGATGATAACAAATTACCTTATGCATAGGGAGGCGGTAAACAATAAACAACAACATAAGCTCCTCCTAAGCATAAGCATCAAGAAAATAAACAGCTAACACGCAAGAGAACTAAAACATAGTGAGTTAAATAAACAAGCACCAAGACTTTCTCCCCCTTTGTTTTCATCAAAAATGAGGGAATACACACAAGACACATAGCATATAATATAACAAGCACATAGCACCTCAAAAATACATCACATAATCACAGGCTGGCAAAATCAAGCATACCGAGCTCTCTCCGGATCTTTCAAAATTGAGCTTCGGCTAGTGGTTTCGTGAAGATGTATGCTAATTGGTCATCGGTGCCTACAAAGTTTAATGCTATGCTCCCCCTAGAAACATGGTCTCTAATGAAATGATGCCTTATGTCTATATGCTTAGTTCTAGAGAGTTGGATGGGGTTCTTAGCAAACGGGTTAGTCTCATCAAAAGAAACATGTATTGATTGTTGCATACATTTATAAATTTTATTGTAAACAATATATGCTCTACTATGACTTGAATAACCCATAAAGATACCTTCAGTTGATTTTGCATCAAACTTACCCAACTTGTCCTTTGTGTTGAGAATGTAGCACTTACTTCCAAAAACCTTGAAGTATGAAATATTTGGAGCTCTACCATTCCACAACTCGTATGGCGTCTTGTTAAGAGATGGCCTCAGGTATACCCGGTTGAGCACATGGCATGCAGTATCAACTGCATGTCCCCAAAAATACTTGGGAAGGTTGTGCTCGTTCAACATTGTTCTGCTCATCTCTTGTATGGTTCTGTTCTTTCTTTCCACCACACCGTTTTGTTGAGGAGTCCTTGGAGCTGAAAAGTTGTGATGAACACCATACTTTTCACACCAAGTCTTGAATGATGAATTTTCGTACTCTCCTCCATGATCACTTCTAATTTCCTTTATGGCTAAGCTTTTCTCATTTTGTAACTTTTTGCACAACTTAGCAAACTCATTAAAAGCATCACTTTTGTTTGCAAGTAGAATGACCCAAGTATACTTAGAATAATCATCTACAATCACGAAGACATACTTGGCCCCTCCTAGAGACTTACAACATTAATCTCACCAAATAAATCAAGATGGAGCAATTCAAGCACATTGTTAGTGGAAATAACAGGTTTTGAATTGAAGGAAGTTTTATGCAACTTACCCAGCTGACATGCATCACATAATGGACCCTTTTCATACTTCAGCTTGGGTAGACCTCTAACATGCTCATTCTTACACAACTTAGATAAAAGTTCTATACTAGCATGTCCTAAACGTCTATGCCACAAATTCACATCATCAACCAAGGAAGGCATGCATACAATATCATCACTCACATTGTCAAAATCAACATAATACACATTATTTTCTTGAAAGCCAGTAATATAAAGTTTAGAAGTCCTATGAGCAATAACACATTTATCAACAGAAAAATACACATCAAAATCACTATCACATAATTGACTGACACTTAGCAAGTTAAATTTTACACCATCAACTAGTAAAGCATTTTTAATTTTGATTGTGTTTTCCTTACCCACACAACCTTTACCTATTACTTGAGCAGATTCATTGTTGGCAAACTTCACAGATCCACTTGCTTTGTTGCTTAGCTTCAAGAATAGTGAGGCATCACCAGTCATATGCCGCGAGCACCCACTGTCAACCATCCACACATTTTTCTTCTTGGATGACTGACCAACCTGCAAAAGGAACATCAACAACTAGCACGAGGTACCCAAATTTCGTTGGGTCCATGGGGGTTAGTCCTCAAGGGGTTTGTTTTCACAATCCACCTTGGTTTCTTACAAGCAGGTATAAGGGTACCAAGCTCACACAATCTACGAATGGGGCATCTATGAGAGCTATGATTCCCTTTCTGACAATAAGTGCAAGAGAAAATAGTAGGTGTCTTACTTGAAGTAGCAACTACAAAAATCATTTTCTTTTTCAAGTCAGAGGAGGTGAAATTACCTTCATACCCAATACCTCTCCTATCAACATATTCATGTTGAGAGTGAAGTAACTTGGTTAAGGTCTTTTCACCAACCTCATTTTTTTAAGGATTCTTTCAAATTTTCATTTTCAACCTTCACATTTTCAAAATTTTGTTTAAGCTCAAGAAGCTCAAGGTTGAAAGGTTTAGTTTTATGTAGCTCATTCTTCAACTTAGCTACCTCCTTCTCAAGAGTCTCGATTTGAGTGAGCATGCTTTTGTTTCTCTTTGTCAAATCCTTAGATTTTATCAAAAGAGTTTCATGTTCATAATAAAGAGCTTCAAAAGCCTCACTCAAATCTTGACTACTACACGCATCATCAAATAAGTCATCATGTTCAAGTGAATCAGAAAAACTATGGTTAGCAAGGATTACCTTAGGGGTGTCATTTGCCATAAGACAGGCAACCTTGGCAGCCTTCTCTTCTTCATTTGTTTCACTATCAGTATCAAGATCGTCCCATGTAGCCTCAGGAGTGTCGTTTGCCATAAGACAAACAACATTTGCAACCTCCTCTTCTTCATCTGTTTCACCATCAGTGTCAACATTATCCCATGTAGCCTTCATGGCTTTCTTCTGTGGGTACTTGGACTTTAGCTTTGGACAATTCGCTTTAAGATGACCCGATTTGTTGCATTCAAAACATTTTGGTTGATCATCTCTTTTCTCATAACTATCTCCCTTTTTGTACCCGGATTTCTTTGAATAGTCACCCTTCTCAAGCTTGTTCAATCTCATGAATTTTTTAAATTTCTTTGCAAACATAGCCTATCTTCATCATCGAATTCTTCATTAGACTCAACCCCTTCCTTTGCCATCTTAGGAGTCTTGGCAGCAGCAATAGCAAGAGACTTCTTTTCATTGACTGCTTCTTTTTCTTGAGTCTTCTTAGCGGCCAGCACCACCTCAAATGCAAGAAGTGACCCAATTAAGTCTTCTTGAGGTAAAGTACCAATATCTTTGGCTTCAGTGATAGCACAAGTCTTGGGAAAGAAATCACTAGTCAAGGATGCAAGAATCTTCTCATTCAAATCCTTCGTTGAATACTTCTTCCCAAGTGCTCTCAAGTTATTCACAATCAGGTTCAGTCTTTGGTGCATAGCTGCAACAGATTCACCTTCCTTCATCTTGAAAGCTTCATACTCAGAAGTGGGAACTCTAATCTTTGTATCCTTTACTTGACTCGTACCAACATGTGTTGCTTCCAGACAGTCCCAAATTTCCTTTGCTGTCTGACATCCTTTCACCCTTCCATATTCTTCTTCACAAAGAGATAAGTGAAGAATATTCATTGCTTTGGCATTGAGAGATATTTTTTCTAGCTCAGACTTTCTCAGCTCACTCAAAGGTACTTCCTCAGCTGTACCAATGGCTTGAGATTTGGTAGTATCTCCCTCAGCAGCAACACCAGGTTTAGTAATCTTGATTCTCATAGGCGTGAGTGGTCCATCAACAATGATCCTCCATAAAGTGAAATCTATAGCCTACACATGACATTTCATTCGACTACTCCAATAGTCATAGTTAGTCCCATCGAACAGGGGTGGACTATATGATAAACTGGGGGGGGGGGGGGGGGGGGGGGGGGTGAACAAGGTTATATGCTAAAAATGAAATCTTTTTGGATTTTCGAAAAGTTAACGATGCAAGTTTAAATCGAATGCGGAAAAGATGATTTAAACTATATGCAATACCTAAGCAAGCTATAACAATGACAGGAACAGTTACAGTGATATTGAAAGCTAAGTACAGTAATATCAAAAGCAAAGATAATTAACACGCATAAAGTAAAAGCAAAGAAAAGATAAGAGATAGGAGTACACCGTGATTTTTACGAGGTTCGGGATAAAAGCCCTACGTCCTCGGCCTCCGGCTTTGCAACCTTCGGACTTGATAATAACCATTATATGAGAAGAACTTCTTCAACGTCTTACAAGCAAGCAACTTCCCTATAGCTACCACACCAATCTCAATTTTCCCCAAATTGAGAACCCAAGCTCCCCGCTAAGGATTTCGCTACAATTCAATCTCCCCGATTGAATTACCCAAGAAAACTTCCCAGGATTTCACAACAACCAAGTAGATGAGTACAACTGAAAGCTAGGATCCAATCACTCAAGCAATATAACACGATGTAGTTGAGAGAGATGAGAGATTTTGAAACCCTAGATGAAGAACGTGAAAAGAGAATTCTTTGTTTGATCTTGGTTCAACAGTTACTTGTGTTACATTACATTTAAATAAGATGACTTCTTGGAAATTTTTTTATGCCTGCAAGACTAAGTAACCAATTTTCTTTAAGCCTCTTACAATTTACAAGATTAAGATGAAGCTCACTTGCAGAAACACGTCTTATGATTCATCTCTGGGGGTTTGCCTCAATGCACTCTACTCTAGCTGTCCAGAAGATATTGTCAAATTAACAGCTGCTGATTTAGTCAGTATATTCCTCCAATCGACACGGAGAACCAAAAGTCAGCAACTTAAGGTTAATACGGGCACTTATTTTTCTGTAGAACAGCTTAGTTAACAACAAAGCTAGTCACATTGAGTGCAGGTGGAACAGCTTAATTAACAGCTGCTGATTTAGTCAGTATATTGCCTCTCATTGAGTGCTTTCAAGTAGCTCTATCTACCATGTTATCATATGAGAAAAAGTCAATTGAAAGCATTATGCATGGCCAAAAGAGGCCCAGTCAGGATATGGATAATTTAAAGATCAAGCGACAAAAATTAAATGAAGAAATTGATGTTGAAGATGCTAGTCTCGAGGTGGAATGCAAATATAGTTGCGTAGTTACTTGCCAAAGTATTGAAGATTATGCTAATCATATGAATAAATCTCTTCTATCATTTGTTCAATCATTAAATGCTCCTGCTGTTGGACCTGGTTCTATGAGGCCAGACACGGTTCAATCGTTATCTGTGCTTAACATGCTATGCATTGCCTTTTCTATTTGTCCAGAGACTGATCTGTCTCTCAGAATCTTTCAGCAGATGCTTGCATGGCTTCCTTGGATTGTTGAGCAGGTAGGTAGGCTACAGCTGCAAATTCCTGTTAGATAATTTGTTTCATTGTCAATAAATTAAGTTGTCTGTCATCATAGGCAAAACCAGGGAACTCGATTACTGTAGATATCTCCACCTACCTGGAAGGAATTCATAGCGTATTGCTTATGCGAAGTAAGCTTTGGACCTTATCTTAATTTGATAGTGAATTAACTGTTAGTTTTTTTGGGTTCACGTTTTCTATATTTATGGAGTGGAAAAGTGCTCTGCATTTGCTCCTATTTTGGTGGAAATAAACTAACTCAGTATCTGGTCCATTTTTCACTCCCACTAAACCCATGATCCCAATTCCTAAAATTAAGCCATTTTAACGTGTAGTTGGAAGTTACTGAGCTCTGTGATGGACAGAGCTCTATAAATACCGCTTCCACTCTTGTTTGGTCACTGAACCTGCTTCTCTATTCAGAAAAATTGCACCATCGAATTAAGAGTGAGTGAGGGTTTGGAACAGTAATAGAGTTCTTAGAAACAGTAACAGAGTTCTTCGTTGGCGGCGACTGAGAATCTGAGTTCTCCGTGGTGTGAAGTACGAAACTGAATTGCAATGGCTGGAGGTTAGTATGTTATTTAATATTGCTTCCGCTATAGCGATTTAAACATTGTTAATGTATATGTTTAAGTCGAATTCAGTTAAAATTTCTTACATTTGGTATCAGAGCCACTGTTACCTCTGCCTTGCTTATAGGTTTCAGAATTTTAAGTTTAGGGTATTTTAATTTACACCCTTTTAAGGCAAATTAAAATCATAAACCAATAGGGAATAATTCGTATAGTGATTCTGGGAAATTATTTTGTGGTTTGATGTTGAAATTCGCTTAAAATAAGTCGGGTCGCGTAAGCCTTTTCACGGGTTTTAACCGGGTCAAATTAATCCGGCTGTAGGTAGAAGATGATGCTGTTTCTGTCAGCGCTAAATTATGTAGTTATATATTAGACGTCTTCGTAAAGTAGCACATCTTATACGGTTGGTTTAGTGGTAGTGCGGCGTAAGTATAACTTTTAGCATAGGAATAGTCTCAAAGTTCGATTCCTGAACAGCCCCCATTACGTTTTATTTTTGTTTAAGTTTCCAGTTGATAAAATAAAATGAATTGGAGGAACAGGCGAAATATATTGCTTCATTAGGACTTGAACCCACGACCTAGAGGATACAATAAGCTGCCTTACCATTCTGCTATAGTATTGATGTTGCTGATTGGTCTTAATTTATCTTGGTGTTGTGCAGTATTTATCTATGCTGTCTTAGTTCTTATTAAGTTATATTAATGTGCTCATTTATTTATTTGAGTAACAATATTGAATGTTTAATTGGGTATTTATTTAAACATGCAATGTTATGTTAAAATTGTTTATGCACATTAAGATTTAGGGAGCTTTATTTATTTAATTTGCATTATTTAGAATACCATGCAATTATTTAGCTCCTTATAGATAATTGACAATGTTTGTGATCAATATAATTCTAGCTAATTAAGGAATAGCCACAGCATCTTTGATTGATTAGGATTATATATTAGTTTTAAGATCACGTTAGAAACATTAGTTGTAATTTATCATACGTGATATAATAGAATCTACCCGCAGGAATTCTGTTTTATTTGTATGGTTAATTAGGATAAAATATCAGATTGTATTTCTTAATCTACCCACAGGAATTAAGAATTGGAACATAATTTGATAGTTTTGTCATTAAGTTATATGATGAGTCTAATTGAGTAAGACTTTAGCCCACAGGCAAGTGTTATGTCACTAGATTCACAAATTAAGACATGTTTGCATTGGTAAAACATGAAAATTATTTTTGTCTCAATTATGAATAATGAGCATGTATGTTTGAATTTTGCAGTCATTAATTCTGCGAATTTCTCTAATATTAAGTGTGACATTCCCGAACTAAGTGGTGACAACTATAAGGTTTGGAAGGAGAGAATTCTTCTTCATTTGGGTTGGATGGACATTGACTATGCTATAAGGAAAGATGAGCCAGCGGGTATTACTGAAATCAGCACTCCAGATGCCATTGATCTTTATGAGAAGTGGGAGAGATCCAACCGTCTCTCCATGATGCTCATAAAGACCAACATATCTGCTGGTATCCGCGCCTCTATCGATCAGCATACCAATGTCAAGGAGCTTCTGAAGGCTATTGATGAGCAATTTGCTACATCTGACAAAGCCCTTGCCAGCACTCTGATCATTAAGTTCTCCACAACAAAGCTAACAGGGGTGAAAGGCGTGCGTGATCACATAATGCGCATGCGGGATATAGCGGCTCAGCTGAAAACCTTGGAGGTGACCATGTCTGATTCTTTCCTGGTTCACTACATTTTGTGCACTCTGCCTCATCAATACGGCCCTTTCAAAATCTCTCACAACACACATAAGGATAAGTGGTCAATCAATGAATTGCTGACCATGTGTGTTCAGGAAGAGGAAAGGTTGTTGATGGAGGAGGGCAAAAAGGTGAACTTGACCTTTCATGGAAAGAAGAAGAAGGAAACTGCCAAGCACAAAGGCAACATTCCTCCTGAGCAAGTCATAAAGAAATAGTCAAAGTGTTTTTTCTGTATGAAGAAAGGGCACATGAAGAAAGACTGCTTGAAGTTTAAGAACTGGCTTGACAGGAAAGGTATTCCATTTGCTTTTGTTTGTTATGAGTCTAATATGGTTAATGTTAATCATAACACATGGTGGATTGACTCTGGTTCTACAATCCATGTTTCTAATACCTTGCAGGGTATGCAAGACCTAAGGAAACCAGTGGGAAGTGAACAATACATCTATTTAGGAAGTCAGATGCGTTCACGTGTTGAAGCCATTGGGACATGCAGTTTGACTTTAAGTAGCGGTTTTACTTTGATTTTAGAAAAAACTTTTTATGTTCCTAGTTTTTCTAAGAATTTGATTTCTGTTTCAAGACTAGTGCCTTTGGGTTTTTCATTCAAATTTATAGATTCTGGTTTTACTTTAGCTGATAAATCTAGAATTGTTGGTTTTGGTGAAATACGCGATGGTCTTTATTCAATTAATTTACAAAACGACGCTACTTACGATTCTATGCACGTCACTGCTGGTTTGAAACGATGTGTTGTGAATGAAAAATCCTCAATGTTATGGCACCGAAGATTGGGACACATCTCAATCGAAAGAATTAAGAGATTAGTAAATGAAGGAGTACTTAGTACCTTGGATTTTGCTGATTTTGAGACTTGTATAAATTGCATTAAGGGTAAGCAAACTAACAAGTCTAAAAAGGGTGCACAGAGGAGCTCAAACCTATTGGAAATCATACATACAGATACATGTTGTCCTGATATGGACGCAAGTAGTCCAAAATACTTCATCACATTTATCGATGATTATTCACGATATATGTATCTCTACTTACTTCGTTCAAAAGATGAAGCTTTGGAAGCCTTTAAAATTTTTAAGGCTGAAGTAGAGAAACAATGTGGAAAACAAATTAAGATCGTGAGGTCTGATAGAGGTGGAGAGTACTATGGTAGGTACACAGAGAATGGGCAAGCTGCCGGTCCATTTGAGAAGTTTCTTCAAGAATGGAAAAGTGTTCCTATTTTCACTCGTGAGGTCTGTTAGTTTTTTTGGCTTCACGTTTCCTATTTTTATGGAGTGGAAAAGTGCTCTGCATTTGCTCCTATTTTGGTGGAAATAAACTAACTCAGTATCTGGTCCATTTTTCACTCCCACTAAACCCATGATCCCAATTCCTAAAATTAAGCCCTTTTAACGTGTAGTTGAAAGTTACTGAGCTCTGTGATGGACAGAGCTCTATAAATACCGCTTCCACTCTTGTTTGGTCACTGAACCTGCTTCTCTATTCAGAAAAATTGCACCATCGAATTAAGAGTGAATGAGGGTTTGGAACAGTAATAGAGTTCTTGGAAATAGTAACAGAGTTCTTCGTTGGCGGCGACTGAGAATCTGAGTTCTCCGTGGTGTGAAGTACGAAACTGAATTGCAATGGCTGGAGGTTAGTATGTTATTTAATATTGCTTCCGCTATTGCGATTTAAACATTGTTAATGTATATGTTTAAGTCGAATTCAGTTAAAATTTCTTACATTAACTTCTACTTCTTCCTAAGCATAAAAAGGTTATACTTCTTCCGAGGTGATTACCTTGCTTCTGATTTGGTTTGATGGTAAATAACTTTTAAGGACTGTCGCATTCTGACCACTCTCGAAATGGTCACAATTGGATTCTTTAGATTTTGGCTAGTATATGATAGAAAGTTAGAAACTGAATATCAATGGAGTAAGATACTGAATTATATAGATGCTCCTGTTAGGAGATATACTGAATTATATAGATTTTGGCTAATACTCTGTTGGAAATGGTTTCCAAACAGAGACAATTACAGAAAACATCGAAACAAAACAGAAATTGCAAGAACATCCCAACAATTTGAGAGTCTTGGTCTCTCCCTTCCAAAAATTAGACAGTTTCGTCTCTCCCTCCCATAACAAACTCCAAATGATTGCCAGTCATCTTTCATAATATAACATATAATTAAAAACAGTTACCGCCTAACAGTAGTTACCAACCACACTTGTAATTAAAAAACTGCTACAACAGAAATAATAATACAAACTGCTTTTAGTAATTCAGCCCCCCTCATTTTATATTATTTCCTAACAAGAGTCTAACAGTATAGTTTTCTGTAAATGAGCAATCCCGTTTAGCCTCTCTCGCGTAATACACTTATATTTTGAATAGAAAATCATAATGTTTGGAAATAGAGCAGCCTATTGTTTCAAACAATTTATTCATGTGGGGTTTTGTCTATTGTTTATGTAGTAAATATTGAGAGTCTTGTAAATATATTTTACAGCAAAGTCTACCATTGTTAAACACAGCTCATTTTCAACGTGTTCTTTAGTATCTCAATGTCGTCATGTTTGTGGTGTCTGTTATTTCATTCTCTCGAGACATGACCTTTGTCACTTGTGACTTTTCTCAACCAGGTGACTCTTTCAAAGTGAACAACCCATTACAAGATGGTAATTGCCATGTAGACCTTTTGGGTCCTGTGCTTAAACTTCCCTGGACTCACGTGCTTCTTGTTAATGATAATCATTGTCCCTGGAAAACCAAATGCCTTTCTCTTCAAGTATTATCTAAGTTAGGCCCAAGCTTGAACACTGAAGTTGCTCTTGAAGTTTTAGAATTTGGTCTTCATGATAAAGCTGAAGAAGTCAGAACTGAAGCAGCTACTTCTATACCAGTGATGGTTTTGTGGTCTGGTCTTGATGTATCAGCTACTCTCTTTCAAAAGATGGAGTAAGAAAACTGTGTGGATGCTTTTGCATACTGATTTCACTAACATGTGGTCAGAGTTGTAATTTGGTTAGTTTGAATATAGGTTTATGATGCACTTGTAGTTTCTCAATTATTAATTTCAATGTGTGAATTGCGGGAGCTGATAAAAAGATTATATTGTTGCTTAATTATTTAACTTTCCTCTGAACTGTTCGACCTATATACTGGGACTGATTTTATGTTTTAAAAGCAAACATACCTAGATGTTTCAAAAATCATCGCAAATACAGGTAGAACTTGCTTTTTAATATTATTTTGTCCAGTTGGATTCAATTTATGATCCATGCACTTTCAAATGGTATTTTTTTTTTCCTTTAAGTGAGTTGTCCATCTTATAAATGGTATGGTTTTCAACAGTTTTCCCTGTTTCAAGCTTATGATGCTTGTCCTTTGTTCTTAAGCAGTGTCTTTTCTTATTTTCCACAATCATGCATTTGCTTGTAAATTTCTCATAACATGGAAGTGCATGGTTGAAAGTTCTCTCTCTAGCATTAGATGATGGGGAGACGGGTCTTCTGGTTGTTTACTTCTCCCCTTACATCTTGCAGGTACTTAAAAAGAGATAATGAGAAGGTTAAGAAATTTCTTCCCATATCTCTTGGCCTATTATCATGACTTAATGGATGCAGAAGAGCTGTATCTGGTCCACATACAAACGTGTGCAAATTATTTCTAAAGGGGAAAAGTGGACGAACAGGTTGGACGGTAGATCATTTACTGCAAGGGTTCAGCTGTTCAAAATGCGATAGAAATATTATTTGCAGTCATAATGAGCAGCATCCTCCAATCATTCTTCAATCTGATATGTATCGAGCAGGTGCAGAAGTTAGTTTGGACTGTAATTTCATTCAAATGCAAACTTTATTTTTTGATCTTCTTTTTGATGAATCATCAAAAGATGTCCAGATTTCCTGTGTGAAAGTTATTCATCGGATCCTTGCACATGGGTCCCCAGATGTTCTGCTCAATACAAGGCTTGAATGGATAAAGTGTGTAGAATATCTTTTGACTTGTAGAAGTAAGGAATTGAGGGATGCATTTTTCCGTCAGATTGGTTCCTTTATGAATGATCATATTTTCAGTTTAATATTTGCTGGAGACACAGACAAAAGCAAGGAGCAAAAATTCTTGGATACAATTAAACATGCCATGACAGTTGCTGATAGTTCGGATATATTAGAAACTTTATCGGAATGTACAGCAGAAATAATGGTTGTCGTTGATGTAGATAGCCAACAGTTTTTGTCTTCTCTAATACTGCTGATTGATCAGCTTGATAGTGCACATGTGACAGTGAGAACGAATGCATCAAGGTTATACACAAATCTTGTTATTACCATCTCAAAGGAGGTCTTGAGCTAATTCTTTCTAAAGATGTTCACATTTGTAATGAACTCTATGATTATCTCGCAGAGAGAATTTCTAGCCGCCCAATCTTAGTGCGGGAGTTTGCGGAAGCTGTTTTTGGTGTTAAGACTGAAGAACTTGTCAACAAAATGATTCCTTCTGTTCTCCCAAAGCTTGTGGTGTCTCAGCAGTATGATAGTCAAGCAGTTGACACCTTATATGAGTTGGCCAAGTTTTTGAAGACTGATATGGCATCTCTGATAATTAACTGGCTGCAAAAAGTGCTTGCGTTTGCTGTTCAGCAAACAGATGACCAACAGTTACTGTTTACTGTACAGTTTTACCATGCACAGACTGGTTCTAATAAACAGGAAATATTTGCTGCCGCTTTACCGTCTCTTCTAGATGAACTTGTATGCTTTACAGATGGTGGTGATTCTGACGACATAAGCCGAAGGTAACTTGATGATTTCTGAAACTTAGCTGTAATTTTTTTCCTGGGTGGATTGGATTTTGTTAATCACACATTGGTTGGCAACTTTGAAACATAGATATTAGTATTTGGGTTTCACATATGCTTGTCTCTAAACTATGTTGCTGTTGCCTCATATTTAGCTACATTTAAGTGTTCTATATTATATAATTATTTGTTTTCATATATTCACTAATCATTGACTAGCAGAAAGTAGTTTACTTCACTATGGTGATTGACTAGCAATTATAAATTTATAATGAGTCCCACATATTCATTTCTTTCATGATACTCGTATAGCCTTCCATCATAAGTGAATGGGCTCATATTTTTAGTACAGAGTTCTGACAGGAAACAAAGTAATGGCAATTAAGTGTGTCACCTATGCCAAAAGCTTAAGTTGCTAGGTGAAGACGTATGAACAGTTTTGTGTGTTCATATCTAACACTCCCTCACACGTGAGAGCATGGACAATGCTTGGACTCTCCTACCCTGTGCTTTATCTTCAACTTTTCTTGAGTAGAATGGGGATAGCAAGGATCAAGCTCTAGCCTGACCACTTGGTTCATAAAGGCTCTAATACCATGTCATGAACCAACTATCCCAGAAGTTCAGGCTGTTAGTTGAAAGGCTATACGAGTCGTGAACCAAGTATCGAGTTTTTATTTGTGTTTCTAGCAAGGGGTACATGAGTTTTGGTTGTTCTTTGCTTATTATTCTTCTATTTGTTGACAGATTAGCTAGAGTTCCTCAGGTGATTAAAGGCATTGCTGGTGCGGAAGATCTTCCAGGCTTTTTGCGGAAATATTTTGTTGGCTTTCTTAATATCATAGACAGGAAAATGCTCCATTCTGATGATTCCATGCTTCAGAAACAAGCATTAAGCCGTATTGAGATACTGATTAGAATGATGGGTTCACATCTTAATACTTATGTGCCAAAATTGATGGTTCTTCTCTTGCATACTATAGATAAAGAATCACTGCAAATGGAGGGTCTGTCTGTCTTGCATTTTTTCATAAAGCAATTGGCTGAAGTAGCGCCATCTAGCATTAAACATATAATTTCTCAAGTTTTTGCTTCTCTTCTTCCCTTTCTAGAACGAGACAAAGAAAATCCCTCCATACATTTGGACAAAGTGGTAAAAAATTTAGAAGAACTTGTTTTCAAGAATAGGGTTATTCTAAAGCAGCATATATCTGAGTTCCCTCCACTGCCCAGTATACCTTCTTTGATGCAAGTGAACAAAGAAATTAAGGATGCTCGTGGGACAATGACTTTAAACGATAAATTACGAGATATAGTTGATGCTTTAAATCACGAGAACTTAAATGTAAGGTACATGGTAGGATGTGAGCTTCGCAAGCTTCTGAGCTTGAGATGGCAGGAAATTACAGCTCTAATCACTGCTGTAGCTGGTTCAGACTTGGATGTCTTGAGTTCCTTGATTGCATCATTACTTAAAGGATGTGCAGAAGAATCAAGGACCACAGTTGGGCAGCGGTTGAAGTTGGTCTGTGCTGATTGTCTTGGAGCCCTTGGTGCCGTTGACCCGGCTAAAGTAAAAAGTTTTTCATGTCAACATTTTAAAATTCAATGCTCGGATGACCACAAACATCTAGCTCGAGCATTTAGATCTGCACCCGATACTGTTATTCAAGATTCTGCTGCATTGGCTATATTTACCGCCCATCCATGTCATTTAGAAGATGGATATCCTATTGGATAAAAAAACTGACTGTGCATGCTACTAGATCTCGTTCAAGCATCTTTAATGCATGTCGAGGTATTGTGCGGCATGATATGCAAACATCGATATATTTGCTGTTCTTAATGTTGTTTGTCATGGCACTCAGGAAGCACACCACAGCATAACAGAAGAAATCCTATCTGTTCTTGATGCCGCTGCATCAGAGAACAGTGGTGCTTCAGTTCATGGATTCAGTGGCGGTCAAAGTGAAGTTTGTATTCAATCTGTGTTTACTCTCCTTGATAATCTAGGACAATGGGTAGATGATGTTGAACAAGAGCTTGCTCTTTCTGTTTCTAAGCAGCAGAAGTCAAAGAAACAAAGTTCAAATTCGTTGACAGATCAAGACCAACTCCTAGTACAATGTAGATATGTTTCAGAGCTTCTATCTGCGATTCCAAAGGTAACTCTTGCCTGGGCTTCCTTTAGGTGTCAGGGTTATGCAAGGTCCTTGATGTACTTTGAGTCCTATGTGAGGGATAAGTCGGGTGCTTTCAACCCTGCTTCTGAGAGTAGTAGCGTCTTTGAGGATGAAGATGTTTCACATCTTATGGAAATATACAGCTGTTTGGACGAGCCTGATGGATTATCTGGCTTGTCATGTTTAAGTAAATCTCCGAGATTACAGGATCAGCTTTTAATGAACAAAAAGGCTGGAAACTGGGATGATGTTTTAACTTCCTGTGAACAAGCTTTGCAGATGGAGCCAACCTCAGTTCAGAGGCATTCAGACGTCCTTAACTGTTTACTAAACATGTGCCACCTTCAGGCCATGGTCACCCATGTTGATGGTTACCCACATACCATTGGTTGACAGTGCTACCTCAATTGATTATGGCTGCAGTTTCAAAATCCACTGTTCCTTCGAGGCGAGAAGCAGCTGCACGTGCTAGGAAGTAATGAAAACAGTTTGTTTGTTCAATTTGCTAACCTGATTGATCATCTAATCAAGTTATGCTTCCATGCCGGTGAGTCAAGATCGAGGACAATTAATCTCTCAATTGAATTTAGTGCTCTAAAGAGGATGATGCCCCTTGGAATTATGATGGGAATCTGGGGGATTCACTTAATATATTTTCTGCAACAGATCTTCCTACTATAACAGGCATTGCTGATGAGGCTGAAATTCTGTCATCTCTTCAGCGACCTAAGAAAGCTGCCTTCGTAGTTTACCTGTCTGATTCTTAAGTAGGCATTTCATTTTGTTTACATGCATGGTATGGTACACAAATTGTTTTTTGGTATAATTTCCACATAATCTTAATCGAGTAGGCATTATAACTTGTAATTTCATGGAAGAATGAATTTATCATCGGAGATTCACAGTGGAAAATACATTCCCTTAGGAACAGTTGTTGTGGTAGTTGACAACATGAGGAGTAAGTGGCTGTCTTTTTGAAAAAGATGTTCAGTTTTAGAACCTAAATGAATACCACTCCAGTCTCTTGTCCTGTGTGTACCATCCGTTTCTTTGCAAACCCAAGGATGATCTACGCAAAGATTAACCGACTGCTATCCAAATATCCTGAAAGTCGTAGAAGGAAGCTCTATATTCGCACATTTGCTGTGATTCCTCTGATATGCAGAAAACTAATCCTCAAATCTAACAAATTTATGATCAATGCCAACAAGGTAAAATGCCAGAGGATGAGATGCTGAAGAACAAAATCCTTCCAATGTTCCCTCCAGTGATGATACAAAATACTACTAACTCTTATTATACTGATTCTAGATTCAATTCTAATTAAATAGGAAAATAAATCATGTTAGTAACTAAGAAAGATGTATATATGGTTTTGAAGATTTGGATGTGTTGAGAAGATCTTCACATATTAATTCAGACAGGTATGGTGTCCTTAGTTTCATTTCGTTCTTCAGTTTAATCCTTGAATGTTACTTGTATGCTTTTTATACATGACAGAAATTTAGAGATGCAAGGGAAGCAGGCAGAGGAAGGAATGAATTTAAGCAAAAACTGGACCACATACATCAACTTCTGTTGACAAGTTTTTGCTTATCTTCTGTTAACGGAGTAGTAAGTATTTAGGCACTAGAGAATGAATTTAGAGGACTTGAACAAGCGAAACTTTGGTAAGCAGAAATTTTAACCATGTCACGGCGTTGGGCTTGACGCTTCATAATTGCTACTGTGCGTACTTGGATCTATCCCATAGAAGCATGCTTTAGAGTTGAAACCACAATGTACATTGCTACTGTCATTGTTTTTATTCGTTGACGGTAAAGCCAATACAATAAATTAATATTTGTTCTTACATTACACTTAATAATTGGTATTAAGAAAGAATCATTCTTTTTCGTTGTAATAATTTTTTTTTTTGGTAGGTATTCATTGTAATAATATGTTAAGCTGCAACTAGAGAATCATTACTTTGGGAAAGAAAATGAGTAATTAAAAATATTTTTCTGCATCTCCGATACCTCGAAGGATTAGTCGCCATGGAGGATACCTTGGTTTACCAAAAAAATATTTTTCAAAGAATAATTATAATTATTCTCTACAAATTCTTAAATTTAGCAGCCCATTTGGCCCGCAGCCCGAATAGGCTTGGGCTGGGCCAGTAGTATATCTGAAGCCCATAGGCCAACCCATTTGGCCCAACCAGACTGGCCTGAAATTGTCTTTGGCCTGCATGGGCTAGCTCGAATGGGCTGGGTCAGACTGAATTGACAGCTATAGTTTTAACCCCATCCATTGAAGGTAAATTAGTAAGCATAACATTGTTCTGATTCCTAATATGATGAACTTGCACCTCAAAATAAGTTTATGTTTTTTGTCAGCATAGACGAATTGGTAAATAAACACCATATCGCTGAAATTGCTGATGAAATTGCCGATGCAACTGGTAGTGAAAGACAAAAATAAATAAGTTCATGTACCAAAAAGGTATTTTACCCAATTATAAATATTAAATTGTAAAAAAAAAAAACATTAACTTGGAAAGTGATTGCAGGTTTAAGTTCCAGATTCAATTGTTGTGATGGACAAATCTTGGACGAATGAAAATCAAGTTTGATTAGTTGGGTTCTACACTAGTTGACACCACTTTGAGAGCCTTTTTTTTTTTGTCAAGACTTTGATCCTTTCACTTTCATACACAATTACACATCAAATTATATAGGTTTACATCCAAAAGAATCCAAAAAGTGCCTTCAAGTTTGGGCCATAAAGGAGGCTGTGAAGGGCCCCATGTACCAAAACCAATTCCAATGAGAATTCGTCTGGAAAAAGACAAAACACAATGAGAAGGTACCTACCTCCAGCTGTTTATTTTATTTGCTTTATTTTGTTTCTTTCTTATTTCAACTTATTAATTGACTAAATGCAATGAAACCTATTAAAAATTTATAGGAGTAATTGAAAATCAGAAACTATTATATGTTCTAAGAACCTCATAGAAAATATATATCACATCAAAGAAAAATCATAAGCTTAAGATATATCATACTAGAACATTTGGACGAGATGGTTTGAGTTTCTTTCGATTTAATCAATGTTTTGAATTCGTATCCAGCCTTCAAAATGGAAACGTTAAAACTCTTGAGGAAGAGTTTTGCCGCTCATTGTAACCTTGCTTAGCTCGAGGAGTTAGTATTTGTTGTTATGCGTAGATGATGTCCCGGTTTACACTAAAAAATTATCATATTTCATTACTTAGACTTAAATGTTTTAAAAGTGTCATAGAAAATATATATAGCACTTGATTTACATGGTAAGCGGAAGAAGAGCAAAACACGAAAATAATTTCATTAACAATTGTCTAATTTCAGCATTATGCACACACTTGACCCACCTTTTATGACGAATTGTAAAGAACATACATAATTTGAAAAACTAAACATGAAAATAGAAAAGTACAAGATTCAAGGAGAGTACATACGACCATTTTGCCCTCCTATTATAATGAGAGGATTTGGTGGTTAAGAAAATGAGTTTCACAAACCATTAGTAGAAAATTTGGACCAGAGATTTAGATCTGGTCACAACCACAAACTATTTCCACAATTTCTCCCTATTTTAGATCTAGTACTTGTACACACAAAACTAGTTTCTTAAGTGCATAATAAGTGTTTTAAAACCCGAACTAACTGAACGGTTTAACCGTTTAAATCATGAACCGACACAGTCAACAGTTTGGTTATTTATGAGGTTCGATCGCAATTTCATTTGGTTTCGAACAGTTTAAAGTGTTAAATCACGACCAAAATGTCTCACCGATTTGATGTCGGGTTCGGTTTTCAAAACATTTCCCCTAATATTGAGTGTCAAATCATAGCCAAGCTATGCTTATTACCTAATAGAAACTTAAATTAGATATTCAACATTAACGGCATAAATGGTCTTGAAAACATTAATTTGTTGCATTCATCCCCCAAAGGAAAAAATAAGCCAAAGTTAAATCACCATATAGAACATTTCTTAAACATCTTATAGTGGACTTATGTAGAAATTACAAGACCAACTTGATGCCGAAAATTTTTAGTGGGATAAGCACAGTGATTTGATTAAACACCAACTAACAACCAAAATTGGGTTCTGCAACAACTTTTTACGGTTATTCATTTAGTGAAGAAATGGAATATTTGTGATATACTATAGAAAATGCTATTTTAGCACGTAAAAGCAATATCAAATTCATTTAATCTCTTCCCATTAATTAATGCTCCTTCTAATCATCCTTTTTTTAAGTCAATTTGGGCACATAATTTTTGATTCCAATCAATTGAAGTTGGAGCCAATCCCAAGCGAAATTGAGATTCTCTACATTCAGATATTCCATACATTCATGCAGACAGTAGTTTGAAATTGTTAGATCGAGATCAAACTATATTAGTTCTAAGTTAGCTTTTAAAGTCAAATTTTTTAAACCTAAATCACAATCGTTCGATCTTGATCCAATGGTTCTAAATTGTTAGCTGTGTGAATGTGTGGAACATACGACACTAATATATGGTAAATTACTTCATATATATATATATATATATATATATATATATATATATATATATATATATATATATATATATATTCTTTTTTTTGTTATCATGTTAGAGCGTGGTATCCACCAACTTTGTTGGTGACTAATTTACGCTTGGAAATATGGCTGGTCACGTGTACCTGGCTTTGCCGTTCCGTGTATTTCCCTCCCAATAATTTTTTTGTCACGCCCAAGACTTAAAGTTGAAATGTAGTGATGAAATCTAAACTCAGTTACCGTTCAGACCAACCCTTATAACACTATTACATATATTACAATTTCAATGCAATTATACCCCTATGAATCAAAGAACAAGTGAAGAAATAATGCTCCTTCTAATTAATGGGTTGGAGTCGATCCCAAGCGAATTGAGATTCTCTACATTCGCATATTCCACACAATTTTACACTGTCAGTAGTTTGGAATTGTTAGATCGAGATCAAACTATATTAGTTTTAAGTTAGCTTTAAAGTCAAAATTTTTAAACCTAAATTACAATTAATCGTTCGATCTTGATCCAAAGATTCAAAATTGTTAACTGTTAGTTTACCATAGATTCTTTTTTTGGTTGTCATGTTATTTGTGCGCGGTATCCACCGGCTTTGTTTATGACTAATCTACCGATCTGTGTGTTTCTTCCCTCCTAATGGACTTTTCGTCACGCCCAAGACTCGAACTTGAAATATTGTGATGAAATTTGAACTTAGTTACCGTTTAGACCAACCCTTATTACACTATTAAATATTTACAATTTCAATGCAATTATTCCCCTTTGAATCAAAGAATAAGTGAAGAAAATACCCATAACCATGACACAAATTCTTCTCCCCTAGCCAAAAAAAGTAAACACGTTTCCGACCCAAATAAGTGGTGAGGGAAACAAAGTAAAGTAATTTCAACCAAAAGTTTCTAAACAAAAAGACATCATCTTCATACTTTGTCTCCTTCTAAAGAAGCCATATTAATCAACCAATAGCAAAGTTGCCAAATGGTGCGACCTCAAGCATCCACGTGTAATGAAGCCACCAAAACAATAATATTGGCATATGAAAATTGACATCTAAAACGAGTTTTTGTTTTTTGTGTTGCATTAGCTAGTACACTAACTAGTACAACAGCTAGAACCAACCAACCTAATAAAAAGGAGCTTTTTCTTTTTCTTTTTCATTTAGGTAGGTTCCTAGAGAGTTCCTTGTTTTTCATCATTGTAATTCTTTTTATTTTCCTAATGTGGGTAAATTAAGGTTCTTCTATCCTTCTATCTGAACCTTCAGGATTTTGAAATGAAACTAGTTGCAATTCGTGTTAGAAAAGAAGGAAAAAGAAAGCATATACCCCTTTTTATGTGTCAGTGAATTAACCCTTTTAAGAGAATAGAATAGAATAGTATAGTGTGGTTAAAATTCCTTGCAGCCTTCCCGGGTTTACTTTACAGCACAAACTCTTATTCCATTAGGACATGGATGGATTTTCCCTTTGGTAGTTTGGAAAAAAAAAAAGCTAATATAATATTAAATTGCTATCATACATGTTCTATCATATAATATTTACTATTATATATATTTGCTGTATGTTATGCCAAGCAACACTGAATAACACAAGCAAATAAAATGTAAAATTTATTATAATTAACTTTGTGCGGTTTATAATGATTTTATATAATTTATATTGTAATATAATTAGAAAATACTTCTAATCATCCTTTTTTTAAGTCAACTTGGGCACATAATTTTTGCTTCCAATCAATTGAAGTTGTGATAGGGAATAAGATAGGTATTCTCAAGTCAACTAGTAATCAACTAGTTAATGAGTCAGCTAAGTAGTGATTGGGTCAAGTGCTGACTAAGCTTGCTGACTCAGCATTCTAGAAGCAGCAATTAGATTCTGTTAGATTGCTGCCAGATTCAGTTAGAAGCAAAACTTCACATATATACCAATTGTATCAATTGTATCACTGAGATTTTTCATAATACAATTCACTGTTGAATTCAGTTACATTTCTGTTTACATGGTATCATTCGCTCTCGTTCGTTCCTAAGCCAAACGCTTCTTCTCCGCTTCGTAATTCTCTTCTCTGCTTCACCATTTCGCATCCATGGCGGATTCTTCTGAAACCAATGCTGGTGCTTCTCACTCGAATCATGCCTCTGTGTTTCAAGGAGTCACAAACTCTGCATCCACACAGCAATTCGCCTTTGGTCCGAAGCTATCCATCAAGCTTGACGACAAGAATTTTCTGCTCTGGAATCAACAAGTTGAAGGTGTTGTTAAGATGCACAAATTGCATCGCCTCCTTGTCAATCCAAAGGTTCCTCAGAAATATGCATCGGAAGATGATCGTTTAGCTGACATAGTCTCCGACGACTTTGAGAAATGGTTGGTGCAAGATCAAACACTCTCACATGGCTTCTTTCTACTCTCTCAGAATCTGCACTCACGCGTGTTCTTACTTGCCAGCACTCTTGGCAAGTCTGGGAGAAGATTCAGCAGCATTACTTTTCACATTTGAAGGCAAAAGTGCGTCAGATACGAAATGAACTTAAGAACACAAAGAAAGGATCCAAATCCATTTCTGAATACATACACTCTTGCTGATTCCTTGATCTCCGCTGGAGAAGTTATCGCTGACTCGTATCTGGTGGATGTGTTGCTTGACGGACTACCGGAGGAATATAATTCCTTCGTAATGATGATCTTCAGTAAACCTGAATCACCTTCTCTAACTGATGTTGAGTCTCTGTTGCTGGTTCAAGAGTCTCAATTGGACAAGTTCAGACAAGAACTTGCCATTGCAAACGTGTCTGCAAATGTTGCGCAAGTTTCTGCACACGCTGCTCACACAACCACAAATTCTGCTGCTCGCGCACAAGGTGTTCGAGAAAATGCCTCACAGAGTTACCAGGCTCGTGGCCGTGGGCGCCAAGGACGTGGTCGTGGCCCTGCGCGAGGTCCTCCTTCAGGTAACAGGCCAACTTGCCAATTGTGTGGTCGTTATGGCCACGTGGTGCTTGATTGCTGGTTCCGGTTTGATGAATCCTTTGTTCCACCACCACATGTTGCCAACTCCACCACAAACAACACTGCTGAGACCTCCACACGCCCTGCAACTGCTGATGCTGATGAGCCTGCCACTCCAACAGTTAACCTTGCAGAAACTTTGGCCTTAGACGCCACAGGTATTAAATCCAACTCACAAACTTCTAGTGAACTAGACTATGAGGATTGGCATGGTGACACTGGTGCCTCACACCATGTCACTCCTAATGATGAAAATTTGCAGCACAAAACCCCTTACACTGGTCATTCCAGAGTTACCATGGGCAATGGCAATAGTTCCAGCATTAATTATATTGGATCTTCACAATTCACCTCACCTCTCCACCCACACATCAACCTCACTCTCAATAATCTATTGCACGTACCTCACATCACCAAAAACTTATTATCTGTGTCTCAATTTATTCGTGACAATAGAGTTTATTTTGAATTTCATGATCCTTACTGTTTAGTGAAATCACAGGTCTCTGATCAAGTTGTTCTTCAAGGCAAGCTAGGGAGTGATGGTCTTTATGTGTTCAAAGGCTTACCTATAGTTAAACAACTCAATGCTAATCTGGTTCAATCCTCTAGCTTTCATAATAATACTATTCCATCTACTATACACTCTGTACATGCTTCTTTAGATATTTCTCCACAAAATTTGTGGCATACCAGACTTGGTCATGCTAACTTTCAAGTAGTCTCTCATATCATGAAGCATTGTAATATGAGTTCATCTAATAAAAAGTCCTTTTCCTTCTGTGATGCATGTAATATTGGCAAATCTCATCGTTTATATGCTCCATCATCCACCACTAAGTACCATACACCCTTTGAATTGATTTATACTGACCTCTGGGGTCCTGCTCCTATGGTGTCCAGTGGTGGTCATTACTATTACATTGCATTTGTAGATGCTTGTACTAAATTTACTTGGATTTACTTCTTAAAACATAAGTCTGATGCTTTAACTGCTTTCCATCTCTTTCATAAGTTTGTTCAAACTCAGTTTTCTGCTACTGTTAAAGCCTTGCAATCTGATGGAGGTGGTGAGTATCTTCCATTTACTAAACACTTGGCTGATATGGGTGTTGTGCACAGGTTCACTTGCCCATACACTTCTCATCAAAATGGTACTGTGGAAAGGAAGCATAGGCACATCACAGAGATGGGCCTTACTCTCCTTTCTCATGCCTCTTTACCTCTCTCATACTGGGATCATGCCTTTAGCACCTCTGTTCATGTCATCAACAGGTTGCCAACACAAGGGTTATCCTCCTTCACTTCACCATTCCAGGCTTTGCATCATGCTGCTCCCAACTACCAGCAACTGAAGGTGTTTGGGTGTGCTTGCTTTCCCCATCTAAGACCCTACCACAAACATAAATTTGAACTCAAAAGCACCAAATGTATCAACCTAGGACTTTCCTCTATTCATAAAGGATACAAGTGCTTAACTCCTGATGGAAAGATCATAATTTCTAAGGATGTCACCTTTAATGAGACCAATTTTCCCTATCCCTCACTATTCCCTACCAAGCCTACCACCTCCACACCATCAAATGACTCTACCAACATGCTCCTGCCAACCCTCTCCACTCCCACTCCAATTATTTCAACCACAACATCAATCTTACCAATCCAACCAGTCACAGCAACCTCCCCTGCACCAGTATCTTCCCCTGTACCTCATACACCACCAACCACACCCGCAATACCTCCTCCCCCAGTAACTAAGACTCATCACATGGTTACCAGGTTACAAACTGGTTCACTCAAGCCCAAAATTCTCATGGCTCAAGTGACTCCAACCACTGTCAAGCAAGCCCTCAGTGTTCCTCATTGGCAAGAAGCTATGAAAGCAGAAATTCAGGCTCTTGTGAACAACAAAACATGGTCTGTAACACCCCGGAAATAATTTAATTAAAATAGTTGATTGAATTATTAAAATAATTTGGAGGCGGGATATAGATAAATTAAAAGGTTAATATTTTATATGCGTAGGAGGTGAAACGAGTAAAGGAGGTGGTGACGTAGAGAGCCCAGTGTTTACTGAGCCCTCAACTTAAACCCTGGGGGTTTAAGCCAAACCCTCATTCGCAGCAAGCAAAAGAAAAACGAAAGTGAGAGTGAGAGAGAGAGCACGCGGCGCAAAGAGGGAGAGAAGAGGAGGGTTTCGCGAAGAATTTCAAAAGGAGATCGTTCGTGTTGCTGTGGTTTTGTTCGTGTCTCGTTCGTCGTGTTCCGGAGCTTACGTTATTCGAGGTAAGGGTGGGCTTAACCTTGATAATGGGTTGATGATAATTATGTGTGGGTAGTATAGGGTTTTGTTGAATTGTTCGTGTTGTTGCATATCGTGTTTTCGTTGAGATTGGTGCTTTGATGATTATTGCACGTTATTGTGATTTGTTTCGTTATTTGTTGTTGCGTGATTGTTGTATCACGATGATGGTGTTGTTATTGTTCGTGTTTTTGTTGTTGCTGTGCGTGGTTGATTGTTGTTGTCACATTGTCGAATTGTCGTTTTTGTTGTGGTGGTTGCGGTGTCGTTGCCGTTAGGGTTTGGTGTTTGGCAATTTAGCGATTCTGGACACAGGTTCGGTTTTTCTAAAACTGGCGCTGTTTGGTTGATCCAAAAATTATGAGGTTGATTGTTTTTGAAAATAGACTTAACGCCGGTCGTTTTGGCACTGGTTTCGTCAAATTCGGAGTTGTATAGCTCGAGTTATAGGCGATACAAGTTAGGTTAAAATTCTGGAAACGATTTGGGTATAGATTCGGTATTTCGGTGACTGGGAACGTTGTATTGACCGAAAAATTATGTGGTTTATTTTTCTGGAAAATAGACTTAATGCTTGTTAATTTGGCACTGGTTTGGTTGCGTTTAGAGTTGTGTAGCTCGAGATATGAATTCCACAAGTTAGAGTAAGATTCTGGAAACAATCTGGACACAGGGTCAGTGTTTTGGTTACCACGTTTTCAAAAGAACTCCTTTTCGAACGAATCCAATTTCTTTGAAAACTAGACAAAATTTTCCCCAGTTTATGCACAAGTTTCATGCAATTTGATTGAGTTTTGGTCACTTTGGAATTGCTTGAATTTGAAGGACAGAAACTGTCCTCTTTTGCAACTAGCCTGTGTGTTTTTCAAAAACTGTACCTATTGGACACTCTCCTTCAAAAACTGAACTTAGGGATGATAACCAGACCCATAGGGCTTTCCAACAAGTATTTATTTGTTGAAATCCGATGTCGTTTGCTATTTTAATTAATTCGCTGAAGTAGGTGCGATGTGCCTAGGCGCTGTGCGCCAGTCTTGTGCGTGGTGTGCGTGCGTTATGTCCGCGTTGTGGAGCCGTCTGGTGTTAATATTTCAGGTGCGGTGCTGGTATGCTCAGGAGAGTTTAGTGGTAGCTGTGATGCTACAACTTGGTGCTATTTTTGGTGAAATCATTTGTTTTGATTCTGGTGATATAGTATTTATTTTAAATACTTGTTATGGTGAGTTGGTGCATAATCATGGTGTCGCATTGTCATATGCATGTTTTGGTGATATAGGCTCTGCCTCTGGTGTTTATTGGTGATATGCCCGTCGTGGCTCATTTTGGTGATCGGTACCGCATGCATATGCCCACTGGAGGGGTTGCATATCATCCCATTGTCTATGAATGTTATAATTTTGGTGGTTCACTGTCAAATGGATTTTTCCTTTGGTATCTGGTGCTGTGATATGGTGTAATTGTATTGTGTTGCTGTAGTTACCTAATGCTAGCATATTTTTATCATCTGCTTATTATCTCTGTTAGACTCACCCCTTCTGCTTGGAATGTTGCTTTCATGCGGCAACGCTGCAGGTGATCGCTAGTGCTCGTGGAGGAATTGCTAGGTTTTGCTTCCTCTCTCGTTTGGGCCTGTGTCAGCTCTGATATGTAGCACCGGGGAGTCGTTAGTTATCGTTTTGAACTATTATTTTAGTTATTGGAAATTGTTTCAATTTATTTTGGAGATGTCTTTAATTGTTAATTCTGGAGATGTTTAAACTGGTTAATATTTCCGCTGCTTGGTGATTTCTTTTATATAAATTATTTTGGAGATTTTCTTTTTTTTAAAATGGTGAAAAATGTAGCGCCCTTCGAGGTGACTCTGATAATTGTCTATTTAATTGTAATAGAAAAAGGGGGGTGTTACAGTAGTGGTATCAGAGCAGTTCGGTCTGTCCGGCCAAGTTGTCGAGTCGTCGAGTCGAGTAACACTTGAGTAATTGTTACTCGTTTCTGATTATAGTTTCTGTTGCAGTGTTAGGTTGAGATGGCAGGACGGAACGATGCTGCACTCGCTGCTGCTTTGCAGGCTGTGGCTCAAGCTGTGGAGAATAACCCAGGTGCTGCTGGTGATGCTGGGTCGCGCAGTTTGGCTACGTTTCAGAGGGAGAATCCTCCTACCTTTAAGGGCAAGTATAACCCTGATGGTGCTTTGGCGTGGCTGAAATAGATGGAGAGAATCTTTCGTGTTATGGATTGCTCTGAAAGTCAGGTATGGTACTCATATGCTGGCAGAGGAGGCTGATGAATGGTGGTTGGAGGTGAGGCAGAGGTTGGCGACTGTGAATGAAGAGGTCATTTGGGCTGTGTTCAGCAGAGAATTTCTGAGAAAGTATTATCCTGAAGATGTCCGTGGGAAGAAAGAGATTGAGTTTCTGGAGCTGAAGCAGGGTAATATGTCGGTGACTGAGTATGCTGCCAAGTTCATTGAATTGGCGAAGTTCTATCCACATTATGGTGAGGCTGGTGCTGAATTCTCCAAATGCATCAAGTTTGAAAATGGGTTGCGGGCTGATATCAAGAAGGCGATAGGGTATCAGAAAATTCGGGTGTTCTCGGAGTTGATTGACAGCTGCAGAATCTTCGAGGAAGACAGTAATGCTCATTCTAGAGTCATGAGGGATAGGCAGAAGAATTTCTCGAGTCGTGGGAAGCCGTATGAGGTTCCAGCTGGTAAGGGCAATCAGAGAACTGTTGTGGGTAAGAGACCTAGTGGGGGAGATGCTGCTGCTAGTGTGGTATGTTACAAGTGTGGTAAACCCGGTCATAAGCGTCCTGACTGTCCAGGTGATGTGAAGAAGTGCTACAAGTGTGGTAAAGAGGGTCATATGGCGTCTAGCTGTGATCGAAAGGATGTGTTATGCTACAACTGTGGTGAGGGTGGTCATATCAGCACTCAGTGTCCTAAACCGAAGAAAGAAAGGTCCGTTGGGAAGGTGTTCGCTCTGGCGGGGTCAGATGCAGTGAATGAGATCAGAGGTACATGCTATATTAATAATTCTCCTCTTATTGCTATTATTGATACTGGTGCTACCCATTGTTTTATTGCTACTGCATGTGTTGAGAAATTAGATCTTGTTTTATCTTCTATGTTGAGGGAGATGGTTATCGATACTCCGGCTAAGGGTTCGGTGACTACCTCGGTTGTTTGTGCTAAATGCCCTTTATCGATATTCGGTAATGATTTTCTCGTTGACTTGATTTGTTTGCCGCTGAGCGGAATGGATGTTATTCTAGGTATGGACTGGTTAGTTGATAACCATGTTCATATCAACTGTCATGAAAGGTCTGTGAGTTTCTTTTCTCCTGAAGAGGAAGAGTCTGGTTTGTTGTCTGCTGGTCAGTTGCATAGGGTAATGAGGGAAGACGTCCAGTTGTTTTCATTAATGGCGTCATTGTCTGCTGAGAGCCAAGGGAAGGTTGATGAGTTGCAGGTGGTGCGAGAGTTTTCTGAGGTTTTTCCCGACGAGATTCCGGATGTACCACCAGAGAGAGAGGTTGAGTTTGCTATTGATCTGGTACCTGATACTAAACCTGTGTCTATGGCACCGTATAGAATGTCTGCATCTGAATTGTCAGAACTGAAGAAGCAACTCGAGGATCTGCTTGAAAAGAAATTTGTGAGGCCAAGTGTGTCGCCGTGGGGAGCTCCAGTGTTGTTGGTGAAAAAGAAAGATGGTAGTATGAGGTTGTGCGTAGACTATCGGCAGCTGAATAAGGTGACTATTAAGAACAAGTATCCGCTTCCGAGGATTGATGACTTAATGGATCAGTTGGTGGGTGCTCAGGTGTTCAGTAAAATAGATTTGAGATCGGGTTATCATCAGATCAAGGTGAAAGACGAAGACATTCAGAAGACAGCTTTCAGAACCCGTTATGGGCATTATGAGTATTCCGTGATGCCTTTCGGTGTGACTAATGCGCCGGGAGTGTTCATGGAGTACATGAATCGTATCTTTCGTGAGTATCTGGATCGGTTTGTGGTGGTATTCATTGACGACATCCTAATTTATTCTAAGTCAGAAGAGGAGCATGCAGAACATCTGAGATTGGTATTGGAAATTCTGAGGGACAGGAAATTATATGCGAAGCTGTCTAAGTGTGAGTTTTGGTTGAAAGAGGTTAGCTTTCTGGGTAATGTTATTTCGGGGAATGGAATTGCCGTGGATCCGTCCAAGGTTGATGCCGTGTTACAATGGGAGTCTCCGAAGTCAGTTACTGAGATTAGAAGTTTTCTGGGTCTGGCAGGTTACTATAGGAGGTTTATAGAAGGATTTTCGAAGTTGGCACTTCCGTTGACTCAGTTGACTTGCAAGGGTAAAGCTTTCATCTGGGATGACTGTTGTGAAGAGAGCTTCAAAGAATTGAAGGAGAGGTTGACGACGTTTCCTGTTCTGACGTTGCCTAATCCGGAAGAGTCGTTTGTGGTGTATTGTGATGCTTCCAAGATGGGGTTGGGAGGTGTGCTTATGCAGAATGGTAAGGTAGTTGCCTATGCGTCGAGACAGTTGAGGACTCATGAGAAGAACTACCCTACCCATGATTTAGAACTTGCTGCAGTTGTGTTCGCGTTGAAAATTTGGAGACATTATCTGTATGGTTCGAGGTTTGAGGTGTTCAGTGATCATAAGGGTTTGCAGTATCTGTTTGATCAGAAAGAGTTGAATATGAGACAGCGCAGATGGTTGGAGTTGCTGAAAGACTATGACTTTAGCTTGAACTATCATCCGGGAAAGGCTAATGTGGTAGCTGACGCTTTAAGTCGAAAGACGTTGCATATGTCAGCAATGATGGTTAGAGAACTCGAATTAATTGAGCAGTTCAGGGATATGAGTTTGGTTTGTGAAGTGACGCCTCAGAGTGTCAGATTGGGGATGTTGAAGATTGATAATGAATTCATGGCTAGCATTCGAGAAGCTCAGAAGTTAGATGTTAAATTAGTTGACCTGATGGTTGGGATTGATCAATCCGAGAATAAAGACTTTGAGTTGGATGCGCAGAATGTATTGAAGTACCGTGGGAGAATCTGCATTCCTGATGATGAGGAGATGAAAAGAGCAATTTTAGAAGAAGGTCATAGGAGTAAGTTGAGTATCCATCCGGGAGCTACAAAGATGTATCAGGATCTGAAGAAGATGTTTTGGTGGCCTGGTATGAAGCGTGATGTGGCGCAGTTTGTGTATTCCTGCTTGACTTGTCAGAAATCGAAGGTTGAGCATCAGAAGCCTGCTGGGTTGATGCAACCGTTGGAGATTCCGGAATGGAAGTGGGATAGTATTTCTATGGATTTCGTGATAGGGTTACCTAATACTGTGAGGGGGCACGATTCGATTTGGGTGATTGTGGATAGATTGACGAAGTCTGCTCATTTTATTCCTATCAATATCACGTATCCGGTGTCGAGATTGGCAGAGATTTATATTCAGGTGATTGTGAAGTTGCATGGTGTTCCTTTGTGCATTGTGTCTGACAGAGATCCTAGGTTCACTTCTGATTTCTGGAAGAGTTTGCAAGAAGCGTTGGGTTCTAAATTGAGGTTGAGTTCAGCTTATCATCCTCAAACTGATGGGCAGACAGAGAGGACCATTCAGTCGTTGGAAGACTTGTTGAGATCTTGTGTTCTTGAGCAGGGAGGTGCGTGGGATACTCACCTTCCGTTGATCGAGTTTACTTACAACAATAGTTACCATTCTAGCATCGGGATGGCACCGTTCGAGGCATTGTATGGTCGGAGATGTAGGACTCCGTTGTGTTGGCATGAATCTGGGGAGAGTATTGTTCTTGGACCCGAGGTTGTTCGAGAGACTACTGAAAAGGTGAAATTGATCCGTGAGAAAATGAAAGCGTCGCAGAGTAGACAGAAGAGCTATCATGATAAGAGAAGGAAGGATTTAGAATTCCAAGCTGGTGATCATGTGTTTTTGAGAGTCACGCCTATGGCTGGTGTTGGGCGTGCATTGAAGACAAAGAAGTTGACTCCTCGTTTCATTGGACCGTATCAGATCACTGAGAGAATTGGTAATGTTGCTTATAGGGTGGCCTTGCCGCCTAATCTTTCGAATTTGCACGATGTATTTCATGTGTCGCAACTTCGGAAGTATATTTCGGATCCGTCCCATGTGATTCCGATGGATGATGTGCATGTGCGGGATAATCTCACTGTGGAGACAATGCCTGTGCGAATTGAAGATCGTGAAGTGAAGACTTTACGTGGCAAAGAGATAAACCTGGTGAAAGTGGTCTGGTTAGGAGCTGCTGGTGAAAGCATGACATGGGAGTTGGAGAGCAAGATGCGAGAGTCCTATCCGGAGCTGTTTGAATCAGGTATGTTTTCGAGGACGAAAGATTCTAAGTGGGGGAGGGTTGTAACACCCCGGAAATAATTTAATTAAAATAGTTGATTGAATTATTAAAATAATTTGGAGGCGGGATATAGATAAATTAAAAGGTTAATATTTTATATGCGTAGGAGGTGAAACGAGTAAAGGAGGTGGTGACGTAGAGAGCCCAGTGTTTACTGAGCCCTCAACTTAAACCCTGGGGGTTTAAGCCAAACCCTCATTCGCAGCAAGCAAAAGAAAAACGAAAGTGAGAGTGAGAGAGAGAGCACGCGGCGCAAAGAGGGAGAGAAGAGGAGGGTTTCGCGAAGAATTTCAAAAGGAGATCGTTCGTGTTGCTGTGGTTTTGTTCGTGTCTCGTTCGTCGTGTTCCGGAGCTTACGTTATTCGAGGTAAGGGTGGGCTTAACCTTGATAATGGGTTGATGATAATTATGTGTGGGTAGTATAGGGTTTTGTTGAATTGTTCGTGTTGTTGCATATCGTGTTTTCGTTGAGATTGGTGCTTTGATGATTATTGCACGTTATTGTGATTTGTTTCGTTATTTGTTGTTGCGTGATTGTTGTATCACGATGATGGTGTTGTTATTGTTCGTGTTTTTGTTGTTGCTGTGCGTGGTTGATTGTTGTTGTCACATTGTCGAATTGTCGTTTTTGTTGTGGTGGTTGCGGTGTCGTTGCCGTTAGGGTTTGGTGTTTGGCAATTTAGCGATTCTGGACACAGGTTCGGTTTTTCTAAAACTGGCGCTGTTTGGTTGATCCAAAAATTATGAGGTTGATTGTTTTTGAAAATAGACTTAACGCCGGTCGTTTTGGCACTGGTTTCGTCAAATTCGGAGTTGTATAGCTCGAGTTATAGGCGATACAAGTTAGGTTAAAATTCTGGAAACGATTTGGGTATAGATTCGGTATTTCGGTGACTGGGAACGTTGTATTGACCGAAAAATTATGTGGTTTATTTTTCTGGAAAATAGACTTAATGCTTGTTAATTTGGCACTGGTTTGGTTGCGTTTAGAGTTGTGTAGCTCGAGATATGAATTCCACAAGTTAGAGTAAGATTCTGGAAACAATCTGGACACAGGGTCAGTGTTTTGGTTACCACGTTTTCAAAAGAACTCCTTTTCGAACGAATCCAATTTCTTTGAAAACTAGACAAAATTTTCCCCAGTTTATGCACAAGTTTCATGCAATTTGATTGAGTTTTGGTCACTTTGGAATTGCTTGAATTTGAAGGACAGAAACTGTCCTCTTTTGCAACTAGCCTGTGTGTTTTTCAAAAACTGTACCTATTGGACACTCTCCTTCAAAAACTGAACTTAGGGATGATAACCAGACCCATAGGGCTTTCCAACAAGTATTTATTTGTTGAAATCCGATGTCGTTTGCTATTTTAATTAATTCGCTGAAGTAGGTGCGATGTGCCTAGGCGCTGTGCGCCAGTCTTGTGCGTGGTGTGCGTGCGTTATGTCCGCGTTGTGGAGCCGTCTGGTGTTAATATTTCAGGTGCGGTGCTGGTATGCTCAGGAGAGTTTAGTGGTAGCTGTGATGCTACAACTTGGTGCTATTTTTGGTGAAATCATTTGTTTTGATTCTGGTGATATAGTATTTATTTTAAATACTTGTTATGGTGAGTTGGTGCATAATCATGGTGTCGCATTGTCATATGCATGTTTTGGTGATATAGGCTCTGCCTCTGGTGTTTATTGGTGATATGCCCGTCGTGGCTCATTTTGGTGATCGGTACCGCATGCATATGCCCACTGGAGGGGTTGCATATCATCCCATTGTCTATGAATGT
Organism: Astragalus glycyphyllos; assembly: GCA_963573325.1. NCBI lineage: Eukaryota > Viridiplantae > Streptophyta > Magnoliopsida > Fabales > Fabaceae > Astragalus > Astragalus glycyphyllos. The sequence goes on along the minus strand of OY754309.1, from coordinate 89,945,363 downwards.
TATAATTTTGGTGGTTCACTGTCAAATGGATTTTTCCTTTGGTATCTGGTGCTGTGATATGGTGTAATTGTATTGTGTTGCTGTAGTTACCTAATGCTAGCATATTTTTATCATCTGCTTATTATCTCTGTTAGACTCACCCCTTCTACTTGGAATGTTGCTTTCATGCGGCAACGCTGCAGGTGATCGCTAGTGCTCGTGGAGGAATTGCTAGGTTTTGCTTCCTCTCTCGTTTGGGTCTGTGTCAGCTCTGATATGTAGCACCGGGGAGTCGTTAGTTATCGTTTTGAACTATTATTTTAGTTATTGGAAATTGTTTCAATTTATTTTGGAGATGTCTTTAATTGTTAATTCTGGAGATGTTTAAACTGGTTAATATTTCCGCTGCTTGGTGATTTCTTTTATATAAATTATTTTGGAGATTTTCTTTTTTTTAAAATGGTGAAAAATGTAGCGCCCTTCGAGGTGACTCTGATAATTGTCTATTTAATTGTAATAGAAAAAGGGGGGTGTTACAGTAGTGGTATCAGAGCAGTTCGGTCTGTCCGGCCAAGTTGTCGAGTCGTCGAGTCGAGTAACACTTGAGTAATTGTTACTCGTTTCTGATTATAGTTTCTGTTGCAGTGTTAGGTTGAGATGGCAGGACGGAACGATGCTGCACTCGCTGCTGCTTTGCAGGCTGTGGCTCAAGCTGTGGAGAATAACCCAGGTGCTGCTGGTGATGCTGGGTCGCGCAGTTTGGCTACGTTTCAGAGGGAGAATCCTCCTACCTTTAAGGGCAAGTATAACCCTGATGGTGCTTTGGCGTGGCTGAAATAGATGGAGAGAATCTTTCGTGTTATGGATTGCTCTGAAAGTCAGGTATGGTACTCATATGCTGGCAGAGGAGGCTGATGAATGGTGGTTGGAGGTGAGGCAGAGGTTGGCGACTGTGAATGAAGAGGTCATTTGGGCTGTGTTCAGCAGAGAATTTCTGAGAAAGTATTATCCTGAAGATGTCCGTGGGAAGAAAGAGATTGAGTTTCTGGAGCTGAAGCAGGGTAATATGTCGGTGACTGAGTATGCTGCCAAGTTCATTGAATTGGCGAAGTTCTATCCACATTATGGTGAGGCTGGTGCTGAATTCTCCAAATGCATCAAGTTTGAAAATGGGTTGCGGGCTGATATCAAGAAGGCGATAGGGTATCAGAAAATTCGGGTGTTCTCGGAGTTGATTGACAGCTGCAGAATCTTCGAGGAAGACAGTAATGCTCATTCTAGAGTCATGAGGGATAGGCAGAAGAATTTCTCGAGTCGTGGGAAGCCGTATGAGGTTCCAGCTGGTAAGGGCAATCAGAGAACTGTTGTGGGTAAGAGACCTAGTGGGGGAGATGCTGCTGCTAGTGTGGTATGTTACAAGTGTGGTAAACCCGGTCATAAGCGTCCTGACTGTCCAGGTGATGTGAAGAAGTGCTACAAGTGTGGTAAAGAGGGTCATATGGCGTCTAGCTGTGATCGAAAGGATGTGTTATGCTACAACTGTGGTGAGGGTGGTCATATCAGCACTCAGTGTCCTAAACCGAAGAAAGAAAGGTCCGTTGGGAAGGTGTTCGCTCTGGCGGGGTCAGATGCAGTGAATGAGATCAGAGGTACATGCTATATTAATAATTCTCCTCTTATTGCTATTATTGATACTGGTGCTACCCATTGTTTTATTGCTACTGCATGTGTTGAGAAATTAGATCTTGTTTTATCTTCTATGTTGAGGGAGATGGTTATCGATACTCCGGCTAAGGGTTCGGTGACTACCTCGGTTGTTTGTGCTAAATGCCCTTTATCGATATTCGGTAATGATTTTCTCGTTGACTTGATTTGTTTGCCGCTGAGCGGAATGGATGTTATTCTAGGTATGGACTGGTTAGTTGATAACCATGTTCATATCAACTGTCATGAAAGGTCTGTGAGTTTCTTTTCTCCTGAAGAGGAAGAGTCTGGTTTGTTGTCTGCTGGTCAGTTGCATAGGGTAATGAGGGAAGACGTCCAGTTGTTTTCATTAATGGCGTCATTGTCTGCTGAGAGCCAAGGGAAGGTTGATGAGTTGCAGGTGGTGCGAGAGTTTTCTGAGGTTTTTCCCGACGAGATTCCGGATGTACCACCAGAGAGAGAGGTTGAGTTTGCTATTGATCTGGTACCTGATACTAAACCTGTGTCTATGGCACCGTATAGAATGTCTGCATCTGAATTGTCAGAACTGAAGAAGCAACTCGAGGATCTGCTTGAAAAGAAATTTGTGAGGCCAAGTGTGTCGCCGTGGGGAGCTCCAGTGTTGTTGGTGAAAAAGAAAGATGGTAGTATGAGGTTGTGCGTAGACTATCGGCAGCTGAATAAGGTGACTATTAAGAACAAGTATCCGCTTCCGAGGATTGATGACTTAATGGATCAGTTGGTGGGTGCTCAGGTGTTCAGTAAAATAGATTTGAGATCGGGTTATCATCAGATCAAGGTGAAAGACGAAGACATTCAGAAGACAGCTTTCAGAACCCGTTATGGGCATTATGAGTATTCCGTGATGCCTTTCGGTGTGACTAATGCGCCGGGAGTGTTCATGGAGTACATGAATCGTATCTTTCGTGAGTATCTGGATCGGTTTGTGGTGGTATTCATTGACGACATCCTAATTTATTCTAAGTCAGAAGAGGAGCATGCAGAACATCTGAGATTGGTATTGGAAATTCTGAGGGACAGGAAATTATATGCGAAGCTGTCTAAGTGTGAGTTTTGGTTGAAAGAGGTTAGCTTTCTGGGTAATGTTATTTCGGGGAATGGAATTGCCGTGGATCCGTCCAAGGTTGATGCCGTGTTACAATGGGAGTCTCCGAAGTCAGTTACTGAGATTAGAAGTTTTCTGGGTCTGGCAGGTTACTATAGGAGGTTTATAGAAGGATTTTCGAAGTTGGCACTTCCGTTGACTCAGTTGACTTGCAAGGGTAAAGCTTTCATCTGGGATGACTGTTGTGAAGAGAGCTTCAAAGAATTGAAGGAGAGGTTGACGACGTTTCCTGTTCTGACGTTGCCTAATCCGGAAGAGTCGTTTGTGGTGTATTGTGATGCTTCCAAGATGGGGTTGGGAGGTGTGCTTATGCAGAATGGTAAGGTAGTTGCCTATGCGTCGAG